>CM060081.1:39814-764814 GCA_030533445.1 Cyprinodon diabolis
GGGCATGACATCCTTGACCCTAGGGCTGTGCGGTGTATGGAGCATAGGATCAAGTCCCCCCTCCCCCCCTCCACCCCCCCTGGCGCGGACGACACAGGACCCAGATCTTCAGCCTTACCTGGGCAGGTTGGAGTAACCTAACGGTGTCAACAACCAACCTGTTTACCGAAGGGTACTGGGTAAGGAGGTGAGTATGCGGCCCCCTTGAGTTCCTCTATTGGAACAATGCACACAAGGTGTGGCGGTCCAGGGCTTAGGACCTTAATCGCAGCCCAGTCTTCTATGGGGGTTAGCCCCGGCAACGCACAGCCCACGTCCACCACACACGTTTAATTGGAACTTTTTCCCTTAAACCATAATTGGACTCCTTCAAATTGTCATCTTTTCCAAATTTCACATCCCCTAGTCCAGCTTAGGTGACTAGCCCGTGGATGCAACGGGACCTAGGTTGTAGTCATACATCCCCTAGTCCAGCTTAGGTGACTAGGCCGAGGATGCAACGGGACGTAGGTTCTTTTACAATGCCCAATTGGGTATTGATCTTGATGGTCTCATCTTGATGGTCATTTCGACCATGCCTTTTATATATTATATTAAGTTAATGGATCCCAAATCGGACCTTGACCTTTGACCTTTCATTGTGTGTATATATATTTTTACTTTAAGGTAATGGGTCCCAAACCGGACCTTGACCTTTGACCTTTTGTAGTTTTTTTTCTTCTTTTATGCTGTGATTGACTTAGTTTTAGATTTATTTAAACCTAATTGGCTATTGGACACACAGCAGGGACTGATCATCCCTGTCTGGGCCGTCCTCGAGTGAGGGTGTCTAGTGATAATGGCCGAAACACCCGATGATCTTGAGGTCCACTACTGATGATGTGTTCCAAAAATTCCTTTTATTTAGTTTAGAAGATTTTGTAGTATTCTCTCTACTTCTACTAAATGATCAACGCTCTGACTTTAATCATATGGAGTAGGTTGGATGGTATGGAGACCTGTTAAAGGGCCTCTGTACTATCCTATTCTGAAACTCCATACAACAATTTATATATTTTTTTAGAATGTCTTTACTGTGTACTTCCTACCCGGGCTAAACAAAAGGAGATGAGCTCTTGAGTGACATGCGTCGGCCAGTGCCTTGCCTTTGACTCCCTGAACCATACCTTTTTCGGTCAATGGACTGATTTAGGGGGATGTCATCGTGATACTATTCCTACACCTAACCCTTTTAGTTGATGCTAAATCCTTGATTGTAAGTTCATTAGACTTGTTTTTTCCTCCCATCCCAGAGAGCATTTAGGATGTTAGAACATCAGAGCTGTAGATGACATGAACTGCATAATGATACGCTCTTCTCCCAAGCCATCTGACAGCCTTATCTGGAACATCATCATCATCTGATATGTGTCCCTTTCCTTGCTGTTCTGCAACTATTAGAAAAACAATTCCTCAAATTGATACAAAGTTTTCTATCTAAGGAAAACCAGTTGATTGCATTGACTCATTGACTCAAATACAATCCCTCACACTAAGCATGCTTGTAGCGACAGTGGAGAGGAAAAACTCCCTTTTAACAGGAAGAAACCTCCAGCAGAACCAGGCTCAGTGTGAGCGGCCATCTGCCAAGGCCGACTGGGGTTCAAGGAGACAGAAGCAGAGATACAAGAAGCAGAGATACAAAAAGCAGCTGTAAAAGGCGGCCCCGTCCAGGAAACACACAGCCAGGCAGACGAGCTCCAAGGCAGCTCCCATGCCAGAGGATGAAGAGAGCACATCCACCCAGCCACGGCCAGAGAAACAGGACCACACTGGAAGACAGGCCGATCTCCAACATCTACAAACAAGGGTGTTGATGGAAGCAGCACAGCTGATGTTTCTTTCCTGGATGACGTCACAGCCAAACAGGAACAGACGAGGCAAAGCTACTCTGAGGAAAAGCAGAGAGAGCAGAAGGTTAGAGATTGAACAAACAGATTCTGCAGAATAGGAGAACAGAGAGAGAATGAAGCAGAATGATGAAATGGGGGTCCCTTTGTCCTCCAAAAGTCTAAGCCTATAGCAGCATAACTATAGAGAGAGAGCTCAGGATAACCTGAGCCACCCTAACTATAAGCTTTATCAAAAAGGAAAGTTTTAAGCCTAGTCTTAAAAGTAGACAGAGTGTCTGCCTCACGGACTAAAACTGGTAGTTGGTTCCACAGGAGAGGAGCCTGATAACTAAAAGATCTGCCTCCCATTCTACTTTTAGAAATTCTAGGAACCACTAGTAAACCTGCAGATTGAGAGCGAAGTGCTCTGTTAGGAACATAAGGAACAATCAGATCTCTGATATAAGATGGAGCTTGGCCATTTAAGGCTTTATATGTGAGAAGGAGGATTTTAAATTCTATTCTGGATTTAACAGGAAGCCAATGAAGAGAAGCCAGGATAGGAGAGATATGATCTCTCTTTTTAATTTTCATCAGAACTCTGGCTGCAGCATTTTGGATCAGCTGAAGGCTTTTAACTACAGTTTGTGGACTTCCTGATAGTAAAGAATTACAATAGTCCAGCCTTGAAGTAACAAATGCATGGACTAGTTTCTCAGCATCACCCCTGGACAGGAGATTTCTAATTTTTGCAATGTTCCTCAGATGAAAGAAGGAAATTCTAGAAACCTCTTTGATCTGGGATTTAAATGACAGTTCCTGATCAAAAACAACACCAAGATTTTTTACTTTATTATCTGAAATCAGTTTAATCCCATCCAAATGAAGTGACTGGCTAATCAGCTTCTTTTTCAGAGACTCTGGTCCAAAGACTATAACTTCTGTTTTGTCTGCATTCAGAAGCAGAAAGTTAAGAGTCATCCAGGTTTTTATGTCTTCAAGACATGCTTGTAATCTATGTAATGGGTTAGCTTCATCTGGATTTATAGACAGATACAGCTGGGTATCATCAGCATAACAGTGGAAATTAATCCCATGCTGTCTAATAACTCTACCAATTGGGAGCATGTATAAAGTAAAGAGAATTGGTCCTAGCACTGATCCCTGTGGTACTCCACAGGTAACCTTTGAGTGTGTTGAAGATCTATCATTAACATAAACAAACTGAATTCGATCAGATAGATAAGATTTAAACCAGTCTAGTGCTGTTCCTTTAATTCCAACAAAATATTCAAGTCTTTCTAAAAGAATATTATGGTCAACTGTATCAAATGCAGCACTAAGATCCAACAGGACGAGCACAGATACAAGTCCATTATCTGAGGCCATGAGAATATCATTAGTGACTTTCACCAGAGCTGTTTCAGTGCTATGATGAGCTCTAAAGCCAGACTGAAACTCTTCAAAAAGTTCATTATGGTGTAAGTGGTTGCAAACTTGTTTGGCAACTACTTTCTCAAGAATTTTGGATAAGAAAGGAAGATTGGATATAGGTCTATAATTAACCAAGTCATCTGGGTCAAGAGACGGTTTCTTAAGCAGAGGTTTAATTACAGCAACCTTAAAAGCTTTAGGTACATATCCCTGTAACAGAGGTAGATTAATCACATCTAAAATGGAGGAGGAGATCAAAGGGAATACCTCCTTAAATAACCTGGTTGGAACTGGATCTAACATACAAGTTGAAGGCTTAGATGAAGACAATAATTTTGCTAATTCAGAAAGTTCAACTGGATCAAAGCAGTCTAAACCCGGTTCAGATTCCATGACTACCTCAGGTACAATCGCGGATAGAGGAGTGCTTATGATCTTATTTTTAATAAGATCAATCTTATTTATAAAGAATCCCATAAAATCATTGCTGTTAAGAGCAGGTGGAATGGACGGTTCAACAGAGCTATGGCTCTGGGTGAGTTTGGCAACTGTATTAAAAAGAAATCTAGGATTATTCTTATTCTCCTCTATTAATGAGGAGAAGTATGCTGCTCTTGCTTTACAAAGGGTCCTCTTATACAGCAGTAAACCATTTTTCCAGACTAGGAAGGACTCCTGCAGGCCTGTGGAGCGATATTTTCTCTCCAGTTTCCTAGCATTTTGCTTCAAAGTACGCAGCTCTGCATTAAACCAAGGAGCAAGCTTTCTATTTTTAACGGTTTTCATTTTCAAAGGAGCTAAAAACTAGGCCCTGAACAAATAATGGAATGCTGAATGTGAATGATTACCAGTATTTTATTCTGTGAATATTAGGAGCCATCATCATAAAACTCCTGACAGTAACATTTTTCTATAGATCATACCTGGTCAGTTTGGTTGGACTAGCCTTATTTTTGATAACAGCAAACAATATTTTTTATCATTCATTTGGATGTCACATTGATTTCTTTCCAAATAAGTCTTAATCCACGTTCTCAGCCTCCACTGTTTCACTGGCTCAGGTCCACATGCCTCTTTATGAAGACATAACTGTCCTGAAGCATGTGGACCTGAAGATTGGGCAGCAAGAGGTAGTGGATAGGAGAGAGGAGGGCCGTAGCACGCTCCAGCTCCACTACCAATCTATGTCATACCGAAACTTGAGGCATCGCTCCGGCTCGCTGACATATGTGGAGTGGAAAAGGATGGAAATGTCAGCCTCAAGGAAGGCAGACAAAGAACTGAATTGGGACACTGAACTACTAAGACTGTCAGTATTCAGGGTCCCAACTTCAAAAATGTCACTGACATACTGAGACATGATGTGTTTCAGTTCTGGAGAGAGTTGAATGAAGGTAAGTGTTGAATTTGTTGTGTGCTGTTGTCTATGGTGATGTTGCCTGCTGAAGTGCTGAATGTGAAATGATGTGAAGGTAAGTGTTTGTAATATTTTAAATGTGTAAATGTAATTTATGTGTGAAGTTCCTTATTAAAGTGTTAGCTTAATTTTATTAGATGTGCTGTAGTGCTATTGAATGTAAAATGTGGTGTGCAATATAATCTTATATGTTTCTATGTTTTTGCAGGATGCTGAAAGTTAGATGTTTACTGGTAAAGAGCCAAATGAGAAATGAGGAGATAAGTGAAAATTTACTATTTAATGTGTAATTGCATATTTTGGAAATGTAATGTCATTTGTAATATGTTAGTAATGGTGAAGGTAAGTATTTATTAATGCCATGCAGGTACGTGGTGACAATTAATGATATATACATTTATGGATTAAGGAGAATGCCCTGAGTAAGAAAATTGAAGAATTGCTAATGAACACAGCAAATTATTCCCCTCAATGGCTTAAAAGTGTGTCGTGTATGTTTTAATTTTGCAATATGAAATTATTTACAGCTGTTAGGGAGGATGAATACTTCCTTGCAGGAAAGATGATTGCAGTTTCAGTTGTGCATGGAGGTCCAGGACCCCATTTCCTGTCAGAAGATCTTGGACATTATCTTGCCGGCCAGCCTTCATTCCAACCAACTGTTAAGTTAGTAACTGATGAGGAGATAGGGAAAGCTTTGCATGAGGTGAGGATAGCATAAATCTAGTGATGGGCAAGTGAAGCCTCATGAAGCAATGAAGCTTTCCAACGCAAAGTGTTGAAAAAAGTTCATTACTCGATGCTTCATTCATCACTCACTAGTGACATCTGCTGGTGAAACTGTAACAGCCTTGTTACTCAGTTGGATCATACTTCCAAATATTAGGAAATGCAATATTGTCACAAAGTTTTCATCAAACTCATGTTTAGTAAGAGGAGAATCCTATTTAATCGTCATGTTTTAATGATTAAAATAATTTGTAGCCAATCTAATCCTTGACCATCAGTGGTGGTGTTAGGTTTTCTTTTATGTCATGGACTTATTAGACAATGAAGATATGTGTTACTTTAATGTATTGAGAACTGAGTGACTGTTGCTGCAGACTCTGTATACTTTGAGCTTGAAACTTGCTTCCTTAAAGACAGACTTTGTTTAAAATCATCTCTTCCTAGGAGTTCTAGTTCTGATTCTTAATATTAAGTTACACATAGAGTTTGCCTCTTCTAATGGCTTTTAGTCTGGTTTTGATGTGTGATTCTGATGCATCTCCTGATTAAACAAAAGAAAATATAGAAATTTCTGGATTTTAGGTTTAATTGTTTTTATTTAGGAATAGGACTTTTTTCACTGTTTCAGGTTGTGATTGTGATCAGTCATCTCATAATACTCCCACATATGAGAGGTTTTTCTCTTTTTTGAAGGCTCCATTTCAACCACTGCTGATGAAAACTGTTCTGCTGATACCAAACCACCTACTACAACCCACGAAGCAACAGGATTCATCGCGCTTTTATTTTGAAAACCGACACGCAAAATGAAGCAGTCACGTGACCAATGCAATGCGAGGCCTCGTTTGTTGCCAGTCACGTGGTTTTCAACAAGACAACACAGGCCTCGAAGCGGGGCTTCACTGACACGCCCCCTTATTACTCGGTACAAGCCTCGAAGCCTGGCTTCAGATAGCCCATCACTACATAAATCTATGGTGTGATCAGACAGTTTAACATGGTTCCTAGGCCTGTCAAGGCAACAAATTTTGCTGGGCAATGATTTGTTTTTCTAAAAAGTATTAAGATAAATCATATTGCCATTTGGAGGCTTCATAAATATATCCTCTCGACTTACCATATCACACACATTAAACAGGTGGGGTTGTTTGGTATAAATCCAAAAAACTCAAATCCTTCTATTGTTGTGTTTGGCTTTGACACCTATTTAATTTCTTTTCAAACTAGTGTTTCTGTGGCTGCCCCTCATGGGGATCTCGTTTTAAGTTTGAGGATGAGTCTACCTGACACAAGTAAGGTTCCCCCCAACATAATATTAACCTGGCTGGCCGCCAGGCTTTACCCCGCCCCCACCAGCCTAAGTGTCATTTTTAATTTGAAATCTCTCAATGTTTGAGAGCGACATAAAGCGGTCAGTTAAGTTCCCATCTGGAGGAAAGCATCCTGGTCAACTAACGTTTTGCGCTAGCTGGTATTAGCTTTACACATACTATGGCACCCAGTTAAGGGGCTGCATTGCACAAGTCCCTGTTCCCTGGGCACCTCACCCAACCCACCAGAACAGTACCCCAAGGATTACCCCTTTTTCTGTAGGAGATTCTGGCAACATTTAATCCTTCTCCTCCATTGAAAATGAGAAGGGAAGGGTGAGCAGAGACCAATGCACCACACTGAGACAGAAACACAAGAGGAAATATTCAAGTATGCATACGCAAATTATTGTTTATTTTAATTACTCGTGATTAAAATTGTGCAATTAATCAATATATTGCTTATGGTGACATGCCTCATGGTTCCTACACTGTTTTATGATGCAAATGACTTCCTATATTGCATATATGCTATCAGAATTATTCATTTTTATACTGTAGCTTTACAGCATGCTATGTATGCCCCTGAATAAAATGGGGAAGGATAGTACATTGTTATTTACTGGATTGTTGATGCCTCTTTTGGTCTTTCAGATTGAAAATGCTGCTTCACTGGATGCAGCATTGGATGTTACAGACAGCAGGGTGTCTAAGACATGTAGCTGCTGTGGAAGCATAGGCGTAACTTCCTTAAGGACCAGTGTTGGGCACGTTACTTTGAAAAAGTAATTAGTTATAGTTACTAGTTACTTCTCCCAAAAAGTAACTGAGTTACTAACTGAGTTACTCCACAATAAAAGTAAGTAGTTACTAGTAAAAGTAACTATTGCGTTACTTTTGCGTTTCTCGCCCCCGTACCCCTCACCACCCAGCCCCCACCTTCTCACCGTGTGTTTCCAAAGCCAGCTGAATAGAGCGGACGACAAAGACAAGAACCTGCAGAGAGTTTAGCATTTATTGCAACTCAATGTAAATGACATCAGGGGGAACGCGATGTGAAGTTTTTTAACAGGGCATTCAGATCTGGTGAGTATATGAAATTAATAACTGGGGATGTCTAATTCTGAAATCCTGTGTGTTTGGGTTGTTATAGATACTGCAACATCTATCTATCCATCTATCTATCTAGATGTATACTCTGTGTGTGACATAAAATATGGATCTCCATCCCTGCCACAAAGGCCATCGAATAATGTTTAAAATAAAAAATACAGTAGGTTGAGAAGGCAGAGTATCCATCCACCCATCCATCCATCCATCCATCCATCCAGATTTCTCCCTTTCATTTGATCGTTCACGCTCTCCATAGTTCTCCTGTGGCGCGAGCACAGGGCGACTGGTGCGCGCCTTTAGCGAGCATGCGCGTTTCCTGTCGCTTGCGCGGGGACTCGTGCCGCCTGCGCTGTGCGGAGATGCAGAGGAAACCGTATCTGATGGGGAAACGCAGCTTGACGTAACACCGGTATTTCCATGTGGAAAACGCTGTTTTGCTGCTGGAGTCATCCTCACTCTCCATCTCTCTGTGTGTGCTGTACGTTAACACCAGCGGAAACACCCACCTACCCAACCGACAGACGGAATCTCACTATACATCAGCCATTCTCATCCTCCCCTCTCCCACAACAAGGCGCGCAACTCTGGATGACCTAAAAATAATCTTTAATATCTCTTAAACAAAAGTAGCACAAACAAATTTTTTTTCTGCGCAAATCTGCACTAACGTTGCACTAACCATTCAGTCTATTTGCAGAGTTTTTTGACGTGGGTGGGGTGTCAGCTTCACGCAGCTGCGCACGAGTCCTATCATGAAAAAAGGTTCATTGTGCGACCTGAGTAACGTGCAGTAACGGGGTGTCTGCAATGGTAACTGCGTTATAGTTACAGTCAAAGTAATTAGTTAGATTACTCGTTACTAAAAGAAGGTAACGGCGTTAGTAACGCCGTTACTTTCAACGCCGTTAGTCCCATCACTGTTAAGGACTGGTGTGGACATGTCCCCACCAATCTTGACCGGTAGGGGGACAGTCCCCACCAATATTTTGTACACGTATTTTGCTTTCGGTGCTGCGTATATCTGATTAAAACCCCATTCATGCCGCTCCTCAGAAAGAAAATAAAAAAAATTCTCCCCGCTGCTCACCGTCCACAAACCCCGACAAAAAAACTCAGAAAAAAGAATCTGTTGCCTCTCGCTTTCTCCCCATCACCCCCCTCCGCCCTCTCCCCATAACACCTGATGCTTTCCTCCAAAAATGCTAACCCATTCAGGGACAGCAGTAGACTCAGACTTGCAGGTGAGAGGGACTTGTGGAAATATTAAGACCTAATTTTAGTCAGGAGAGACTTAAAGTAGTAAAAGAATAGAGAATAGTGTAAAAATAAGTTAATACCGTATTTAAAATATAACTGAACCGTTGGAAAAAAAACTCAAACCACTTTTTTCCGGCCCTGTTATGTCAGCTACACTAGAGTCCTGCAACGGGTCGGGTACCCGCGAAAAATACATAAATAAAAATAAACGGGTCGGGCCGATATTTTTTTAGTGCGGCAGGTAGTTGGTGATTTTCTTTTATGCGTGTGTGTTGTTATGGACATCAGAAATGTTATATTAATCAGGCACTGGGTGCAGCGCAGCGTACAATAACCTATGATGTGTTAACGGGTCGGGTTCCGATTTGAATTGAAGATATCCGCGGGTGACGGGTCGGGTTCGGTAGTCATCCTAACGGGTTCGGGCGGGTGCGGGTTGGTAAAACTCGACCCTTGCAGGTCTCTAAGCTACACTACATTCAGTATCATTGCCATGGAAACAGACAACAGTGCCAATATATCAGAACTATACTAAAACACACGCAAATAATTTCCCACATAAAAAATAGGACTTTCAGTCCATTACAGTTTTCCGTTTTTAGAGGGTTGTTTATTTTGTGTTTATTAAGTGATGGCTGTGGTATATTAGCTTTCAATGCTATAAGCTTTCGCAGCAGTGATTGACTAATTTAAACACCTGCTCTACTGATGGTCTATCGGAGTTGGTGTTTAGGTTGTACATAAAGAACACCTTTTATTTGAAGCTTCTTGTAGCTATTGTTTTAATCCCGGCTTCACTTAAAACTTTTTCCTGACCTTGTTATATAGTTGTCATAGTGTTGACATTCAGTAGCAAGCACTGCGCCCCTTTTTCTTTTATATGTACACGTACATTTAAGATTTAGCGTGTTATGTTGACAACTCATGAGCAAGCTGCTTTTTGCAATCTAGCAGGAAGGTAAGGATAGGATCTTGCAGGTGTGACGTCACTCTGCAGGGGGTCCAAAGATAAAAGATTTAAACAATTTTGGCATTGGAATTTCAGATTTAAGGGAGTTAGAAAGTTCACTTAGTAAAAGTGCAAATAATAAATCTGATTACCGATTACTTTTAAGCTGGTTGAACATACTGCGACAGACTGGTGACCTGTCCAGGGTGATCCCACCTCTCACCCAGAACGTGGCTAGAGATATGCACCAGCACCTCCTGGTCCCACTGAGGGATAAGGTTAAAGAAAATGGATGGTTGAACATGGTCTGTTCTCCCAGATTCTATCAAATCAGTATTGATACCCTCAGGGGCGGATTTAGGAAATGTGGGGCCCTAGGCAGAGACAGGCAGGGGGCCCCCTGAGAAGAAAACCCATAAAACAGACCCATTCTATAGATAGAGAAATGTTAATAGAATAGACATCCATTATTTGTTCTAGGTTTTGTCCCTCTCTTCTTGTCCCTTTTTCCTCTCTATTTATCAGCGTTCTGATGGCATTTTAGCCAAAGGATTTTTATCAAAAACATAATTAATGTGCACAAATAAGGAATAGTTGTATTAACTATACATGTAAACAGAGTTTTATGGGGCCCCCAGGAACTTGGGGCCCTAGGCAACTGACTAGTATTACCTAATGGTAAATCCCCCCCTGGATACTGTGCTGGTGGATGTTCTTGACAGAAAGACGGAGTTGCTTAATCATATTCTGCTTAAGGCCCCATAAGATCTTGTCCGAGTCCTGGTTTAAAAGTAAATTAATTTTAAAAAGTGACCTAAAATTGACCGTCAATAAATGTTCTACAAAATTTATATATTTATTTGATTTCTTTGATTTGTACTGTCTGTTTAGATTTATGTGATATTTTTTTGCACAAAATATATAAGTGAATATTGTAACAGTTATGTTTTCAACTGTAAGCATTAAATTGATAAATGTTATTCACATTTTTTTGGCTTTATCCTTTCCAACAAAAAAAAAGGCGTCACGCAGGTAGCTCCCTTTCCTTATGAGCCGTCCCCACCAACTTTCAACACAAAGTTACACCCTTGTGTGGAAGAAAAGAAAGTGATTGTAGCAGACTATGGGTTACAGACTTATGTTATTGTTCTCTTCTCCTGTGCGTTTTGTTTTTTATTAATGCACGTCATGTGTATATCTTTTCAGACAGACACAGTGACAAAAATATTTGCCCAAGTTTCAAGGCCAATCCCCCCTGATGGGAGACAGTGGTACCCTATGTACATTTCAAAGTATCGACTGCGTTATCGCAGTTTCTCAGCTCAGCAGAGAATGATATACACCCTCCCTTCTGAGAGTTTGTCCATCAGCTGTTCATATGTTCACAACCACGTTATACTCATCCAAATGTCATATGTCATGATGAATCATATGCCACAATCACTTTGCTGATGTTCCCCTCTTTGATTATCTAAATGGAACAGTTATCTTTTATCTCATTAGTTACCTTATTACCCCATCGTTCAAACATGGTCTTTCAGCCCTTCAGTTCCTGACTGCACTACAGTAACACCCTACTATGCTGACCCCTGTCCTGTGCCACAATGAAAAGCGAATTACTTGCTTTGAACTCGAGAGACTCTTCAAACCTACGCTCAGTCCTTCCGGGAGCAACAAAGAAAATCAAACCATGGCCTATTGGGCAGACTATCTCCTCGATTGTGAAGGTTTGCTATTTTTTTTTTATTTATTGGGAAAACCATATTACTCTTGTTTACCTGAACATTTATTTATTCGCAGAAGGTGAGACTGCATTGATACATCCTGAAATAGCCAAACCGAATGGCTTGAGTTTATCATAACCATCCACATGCCACATATAGTTCGGTCCCATAGAGTGGTAGGTTCTCCTTATAAAGCTCCCGTGTGCTCTCCTCTCGCACCCTTGAGAATTGAGCTCCCATAGCAAATTCATTATATGATCCCACTTCACTTGCAGATTGTACCTTTGTTTAAGTACCTGCCACATGGTGCGGTATCCAAACAGCTGTCCGGGTCCATGGAGCTCCTGTCTTATTGCCCTAATTATTACATTTCTTGAAGAGTAATCCTTTCTGCGATAGTGTCCGGCATTATTCAGTTTGTACACATCAGCTTTTCAGAGACCTCAAGCTGATGTGTACACCATGTAAACATTACATCATGTCTACGATTACAGCGTACGAGTGACCCTCATTAAAATAATGTATGCACTGATGCAGCATATCCGGTTCATCCGTCTGTTGGGTACCATTTAAAAACTCCAAAGACCGACCGCAGGAAAAACAAAACCGTGTTAAACTGCTCATGAGTGCCGTAGAGCGTGCAAAAAGCAACTCGATTGGCTTCCATCTTGGTTCATCATGAACGCTCCGGTTATCACTTCCGGGTAAGCTTTGAAGACAGTCCCTCCCTTTCCGCAACATTTTGTCAGTTGTAAAAGTGTTTTCTCAAATGTAAAGTTGTTTCAAGATTTGTAAAAGTGTTTCAGATTTTGTATTGTTGGTTTGCACTTCCCGGCCACCGTAGATGGCCAGTCATAAGGAGCCTGGTTCTGCTGGAGGTTTCTTCCTGTTCAAAGGGAGTTTTTCCTCTCCACTGTCGCTACAAGCATGCTTAGTGTGAGGGATTGCTGAAGAGTCAATGAGTCGATGCAATCAACTTTGAATCAATCTGACTGGATGATCTGGGGAACTGGAAAGTGACCTGAGATGACATGATGTGATTTGAAGCTATAGAAATAAACTGAATTGAATTGAAGACCAATAGTGTCCCTACCAAAGCTGAAATCAAACCTACACCCGCGGTTACAACAGCCACTTAAAAAGAATAAAGATTTAGTGATATCTAAAATAGTTCTGACTAGGAATATTGTAATGGTGACTAGGTAAAATGCTTTAGTGCTAAAATGTGACTAGTCAGCCTGCCTATTTTATGTCAAAACGGAGCCTGATTATTCTTTTTAAAGTATCAAACTAAATTTTAGATTGGCATTATTGAAATTGAGAAATCCAGAATTCTAATATAACTAGTCATAAAATAAGTAGCTACTTCATATCTGTAATGAAATTTCAAGTAGCAGAAATATATTTTAGATTTTAAGAATTGGATTTCTGAATATCTGTAATGTTATATTAAATTATGATATCTGAAATTGTAATTATGACTAGCTTTAACTCTATTATGGAGATCTGAATTAGAATTCATTGATTTTTTTTTTTTATTTAATTTAGCATTTTTTTATTTATTTATTTATTTTTATTTATTTTATTTTATTTGATTTTTTTTCATCCATTTTTTAAATAGGAAGAATGTTTAATTTAGACAGTAAGAATGTTATGTTGGATATCTGGATTTGAAAGCCCAGTAAACATGACTGGGTCATTTGTACTAGTAAGAATTACATTTTAGATATCAGAAATGTTCAGTTTGACTACGAAGAAATGCATTTTTGACATCTGGATAACATATTCAGTCAAGCTAATAAATGTCAAAACGGCCTGCCATATATGCTACCATATTTGCTGTGTAGAAAAACTCGGAGCTTGGAGGCGTGTGTTTCAGTGGGCGGGTCTTGCAGTCTTGCAGGATGCAGTCAGATATACTTGGGTAACTATTTCCTTGGGACCAGGTTCCAGAAGTTCCATCACTAGTCCTTTACTTTCAGCTGCTGCTTTTTTGCTCTCAGATTTTATCATCATGGAAATTCTCAAAGCGCTGATCTTTCTCTGTCTTTCTGTGGCGGTTTGCAGGTCAGACTCTAATCTGAGCAGTGATTTAGTTTTGCTCCCCTATGATTTCCTTTTTGACGCGGCGGTGGAAGCCTACTATAAGGGGGACTGGCTGGCAGTCATCCTGAACATGGAGAAAGCCATCAGGAACAAAGATGCGCTCCGGAACATTAAGGCGCAGTGTCGGCTGCGCTGCGCAAACCAGTCCGCCTTCAGCCTGCCTTCAGTCGGCATGAAGGTTCCCATCCCCGGGGCAGGATCTGTGGAAGATTTAAGCTTTTTCCAGACCATCCTGCAGCGCGCAGACTGTATAAATGTCTGTGAAACGGAGAAGCTTGGTTCACCAACTCTGCACCAAGTCAGCGAGGAAGTGGATCTGGAGTTTCGGAGGAGGAGCCCCTACAACTACCTCCAAGTGGCTTATTTCAAGGTAAATCAGCATTTAGGTCGATATTTGGATTTTCTGTTTCCATTCAGAGGTTAGGCAGGAACCCCCCCCCCCCCTCTGCCACGTCAGAAACTATTCTGCCTCCTCCTCAATCTGACGCCGGATTTACGGACCGGGTTCAAAAACAGCGACCAGGAATTGGAACCAGAGACCGAACTGAGCGCGCAGGTTCCGGTCAAAGCGGACCGATGTGCAGCGTTTAAACTCCCATAATCTCGCTCTACAAACCGCTCTGCCACGCGCTCAACTTTAATAACTCGTGCTCGGCTTCATCTGGGCGCGCGCTCGGCCTGATTGCAATGCGCGCATGGCTTCAGGCTATGGAAGCAAATCGTTAACATAATTCAAATGAAAAAGCATTTTCAGAAATGCTTTTTCATTTTAAGAATGTTGCTGCATTGTTTGACTCATAAATGAAATTAGTAATCAATCATCCTTTTTGCATTTTCATTTTCTTTAACACCGCTCATCCTTTTACGTAATTAAAATGAAAATGACATTTGAGATTTATTTTTGAAAATGAACGCCTGCAAATACAAGAGTAAAAAAAAAAAAAAAAGTAATAAATGAATACATTTGAAGATTATAACAGACAATAAATAATTAAGGTAATTTTTACTAAGGCGAATAAGTAAAGAAACCAATTAAAAGAGATATATACATTTATGTCTCACTGTATAATTTAATTTCTACCTATATTTACTTATTGTATTTTTGGGGGCAAATAATTGTATGCTTATTTATTTATTGAGCATTTATTTATTTCTGTATTTTTTTTAAATCTGGTAGAGCTGGTCCTCCATATAAAAGCTCAGTGAGGAAAAATGTACAGGATGTATCTGCAGTAGGCTTCGTAAACGAACACGTTACGTCGTGAACAACCTAAGAAAAACGGACGGTGTTACGCTCGCTGTCATCAGCAGACGGTCGGGTGGACGGCATCAAGGCGTTTTCCAACATGCTGGTCTTTTGATAGTAAACTGCTAAATGAAGTTTTTCCTCGTTTTAGCTGTTTCTATTGACTCCAGTTTTTATCAGCTACCAGATAATCCCACAGCTAAACAAAACGATATCCCAGCTGAATCTGAGGACAGCTAGTGCGTGCTCCACCATTTGCTCATCATCAACTATTACAAAATTTGAGTGATTTGATCGCCTTAAAGCCGCTTGACCAGGCTTTAGCTACCATTGCAAACAGCCGTACATTTTATGGCCTTTACTGAAAAAAGACATATTTTGGGCCCTAAATTCCCCTTAGAAACTTTGCTCAAAGTTTCACAAGCAGCAGATGCTGGAGTTGGATATATATAATTGTGTCTGCTGGACGTCCCAATTGAACCAAACAGAGCAGCTGATTTATAAGCTGGAATTCGAAGTCCTTCAGCTCTGATTCCTCCCGTCACAACCGGGATGCCTTGGGGCCCTTCTCCTGGGGCCCCTACTTTTTATTATCCAACTTCGGCCCCTTGATAACCTCTGTATGTATTATGGGTATCATTCATTGTTATTGTTATGTGGATGACACCCAGCTCTATTTATCTGGAAAGCCTAACTCCAAATTCCTTCCCTCACTTCTTGCCTTTCTGAAATCAAAGCCGGGTTCACCTCTAAACCTCCTGAAGCTAATTGCAACAGAACAAAGATCTTTGTTGTAGGAATCAAAACTCTTTTATCGATTTATAGTTCCTCTTTCTCAGTTGATAGTTCCAGCATCTACCCTATCCGTGTATTCTGGACTCTGGGTGTTATCTTTAATAGCGCTCCCACATAAATAACATTACCTGTTCTTCGTATCTTTATCTACTAAACATTCATTGTCTTAATCCTTTCCATCCGCTCTGCCTCTGTTCTCATCCATAGCCTTGTCACCTTCTGCATTGATTTCTGCAACTGTCTTCTTTTTGGTATTTCTCTAAAATCCCTCCATAGGGTTTGGTTGGTTCAGAATTTAGCGGCTCGTTTAATTACAGAAACGCCCTCATTTTTTTTACATCACCTCAGTGTTACAGGAGCTCAACTTCAGAATTCAGTTCTTAATGCTCACATTCAAGGTAATCCTTAATCTTGCCCCCGCCCCACCCCCCTTCCACCCATCTTACTGAGCCTCCAATCAACCTCATCTCCATGGGGAGAACAGCTTTCTCCCACTCTGCTCCCAAAATCTGGAATTCCCTCTTTGGTATTTAGAAAACTGACACTTTAACTCATTAAAGTGTAAAAACCCAGTTTTTACAGACTGCATATTTCTACTGAGGGCCTGTCCCGCTTCTAACATTATGTATTATTGATGGTTTGTTGTTCAGTGTTCTGGAAGTAGCTTTAAATAAAATGTATTATTGTCATTGTTATTTTATACAGTAAACAATTGATGCTGTTGTTTTTGTCTTAAGGACTAATGCAAAATGCCTCCTTAAATGCCTTTGAAGTCTGGTTCAGGTTTGTCCATGATTTCCCATGACTCTTTGCAATTTAAAGTGATTGGGTCATTTTGGAACAGGAACAATGATGACAATAGCATGAATAAAACATTTAAATATAATGTTTTGCAACTCAAAGCTGTTTATAATGTATCAATATACGACATAAAAAATTTCCAAGGGTGAGAAAGAGTTAATTTAATCTCTGAAGGATTTATATTTTCAGAGCTGTTTTAGTATTGATGATCATCTGAATTTCTATAATTAGTGTGAAAGTGTGGAAAAAACTATATTCTAGTTGTACAGAAAATGACTGGCAGCTGTAATAAACTGAAAGTTTTTATTTCTTTTAAGATCAATAAACTGGACAAGGCGGTGGCAGCTGCACACACCTTCTTCCAGGCCAACCCTGATCACATAGAGATGAAGCAGAACCTGGAGTACTACAGGATGATGGCCAGAGTACAAGAGGAGAACTTCAAAGATCTGGAAATGAAGCCACATATGGTGAGAGGCTGGTTCCTTCCTTTCTGATCTTAGCAATATGAGTCGCTTTGCTAAATCACACATTCAATTAAAGCGGTAGAAAAATATATGAAGGTAGAACATTAATATATCCTGTTTTCTCAGGCTGAGTTTCTGATGGGAAAAAGCTTCTATAGTGACGACTCGTTCCAATTGGCAGCCAAACACTTTGAGACGGCCTTGGATGAGTACTTTGTTGCCAACAAGGAGTGCAGGGTTTTGTGTGAGGGGGGGTACCGGTTTGATGGATACTCTTACATGGAGTACAGCGCAGACCTGTTTCAAGCCATGACAGGTGAGGCAACGCCGTCTGTCAGAGAGATATTAAATACGTCACTGCAGCTATGAGTTATATATATATTCATGTCTTTGTCAGATCATTACTTGCAGCTGTTGAACTGCAAGCAGCACTGCTCTGTAGAGCTGGCCACTGCAGCTGGCAGAGAGCATCCTTTTGAGGACTTCCTGCCTTCTATCTTCAACTACCTGCAGTTCTCTTACTACAACAGTAAGTCTATCAGCCTGTTTTACAAAAAGCTGTTTGAAAACTTAACTTTTGCCACAATCAATGTACAAATATCCTCCTTAAAGTACTTTTAGGGATTTAAAATAAATAATTGACATGTGATTAATTGTTCATTAATGTTTATTAGAGCAATAAATCCCTTAAGTTTTCATCTTAGTACATTTAACCAGCTGTTTAAAATTGCTCCTAGCACTTAGCAGCCGCTAAAAACAAAGCTACATTACAATTACACCACCTTCTTCTTGAATTGGTAAAATAGTCTGACAGCATCTTAGTTCTATGGTGGACATACTCTGACATAATAAAACAAAACTAAAACAAATGCTTAATAAAAATGTGAAATGAATGCATACGGCTATATTAATCAGCTTTTTAATTATCTCAGAATGTTAGACCCAGAATTTGTGGCGAGACAGACAGTGGGAAAGTTCAAAGCGTTTATTTAAGCTAACAGGAGCGCAGGGCTGTTCGTCTGCTGCGGGATGGATCTCTGCAGGGATAGGAGAATACAGGTCAGTGAGTGGATGTGCTGAATATGACTTGGAGCAAAGTCACTGACCTGATTCAAAGCTCAGGAGAAGTTCGGAGAACACAGCAGAATCCAGACAGGAGGTTTGACCGCAGTTGCGGCGAGCGCAGAGTTCCTAGAGAGCAAGCAGAGAGGGCGCCGAACGACGCCGAGCAGCAACCAAGTCCAGAAAGGAAATCCAAGGCCGAAGTCATAAAGCAGGTCCAGGTTCAGAAGCCGGTAGAATCCAGGACCAGGTCAGACAAACAGAGCAGACAGGGGCAAGGCAAAACTGGAGATCCTCGGGGCAGAAACTGGTCATAATCAGGAAAACAGACTAAAGATTGCCTGGATACGTCTCACCAAAACACACAAATAACCTGGCGCTGATGGGAGGCGAACGCACAACATCAATAGCAGAGGAACCAGATGGAAATGATCGGTGATGATCAATTAGACAGCTGAGCAACGAGCAAAGGAAAAAACCAAACCATCAGCGCCAAGATCATGACAGTTCAGATTCATCTTTATTATAATTACCTATTTATTGATTCATCGTTTAGTTTTTTGTTTTTATATTTTAAGTTTTTATATATTTGTTTTTGGTGAGGATTTATTTCTGTGTATTTTAAACCAGGTTTTCCAAAATAAGAGATGTAGACATGAGTTACTATATTGCTGCAAAAAATTGCAGGATTATGTATCAGGGGTTGACGTTAAAGATTTTTAGGGCAAGTGGCTTTCACATTTCATTTGCCCAGAGACAATTTTTACTTGCCCAGTATAATGTTGGATAAATATAGTTCCTAATATTCATTTTTGTATATATATCAATGAAACATGTTTGTTTTTTAAATGTTTGTTGTAATTCAGTATTTTTTAAGTTTCCAGGTTCCTGGTGTGTATCTGCATGCGTCAGATAATGAACTCAAGCCTACATTACCGTGTTAACATGCTTTTCAATCCTTCCTGCTCATTCTTTTCAAACTAAACTTTGCTTTTAACTGTTGTGCGCTTGGAAAAATATAAATTGTAATGTTAAAAATCTAAAAAACTTACACTACTACTACTCACCAATTTAACATGTTTAGCTCTATAACATTGAAATGCACCACTCCAATGTCTAAGAGAAAAATTTAATGAACATTTTTTAATGTATGATCACTGTACAGAAGACTGCCATATGATAGAAATATTTACACTGTGCACAAACAATTATTATTATAATTTTCCTAATCCCTGACTGATCATTATTAATCTAGTACAACATAAAAAAAAGTACAAGTTTATTTCTCCAAATAAAATCTGAAAGGATTGTAGGTGCTTTGCTACTGCATGTGCGTTTCCTTCTCAGTAATCCACACTTATGACCTGGTGAGGGTCGGCCTGCATGGCAAGTGTTGGCTGGCAGGGAAGGAGAGAAGGCACACACAGAAGCAAACCACTTCTTACATGTTTCAGACTTTGTTTGGATTAATGAACTTCATAAAAAAGTCTAAATATGGGCAATATTACAGACAAAGCTGCTGCTACCTTTTAGTGGCACATATAAATTAATTAATATGACCAAATCAAAATAATAATGTTCAATTAAATTTATCCATTTCAATGCTATGATGCCTTGGTATGGGATACATTTTTTTGTGCATAAAATTTGTTAAAATTATGCTATAAAATATCAGGAATGTGGGTGACTGCTGGAGGGTGGGTGAAATGGATGTTAGGTGGAGGATGGGTCATAGGTGATAGGAGAAATGGATGCTAGGTGGAGGATGGGTGGTAGGTGATTTAAATACAGTAAGATTGTTATTCACGCTGGTGGTAATGACACCCGGTCACGCCGATCGGAGGTCACTAAAATTAGTGCTGCTTCGGTGTGTAAGTTTGCCAAAAAAATGTCGGACTCCGTAATTTTCTCTGGTCCCCTCCCTGATCTGACCAGTGATGACATGTTTAGCCGCATGTTGTCATTCAACCGCTGGTTGTCTAGGTGGTGTCCTGAAAACAACGTGAGCTACATTAATAATTGGCAATCCTTTTGGGGAAAGCCTGGTCTGATTCGGAGAGACGGCATCCATCCCACTTTGGATGGTGCAGCTCTTCTTTCTAGGAATCTGGCCACATTTATTAGTCCTCCAAAACCCTGACCCCCCAGGGTGCAGACCAGGAAGCAGAGTTGTAGTTTAACAGACCTCTCTGCAGCTTCTCTACTGTTACCCACTCTTTACTCCATCCAGACAGTGTCTTGCCGACGACCAAAATCGAATAAATTAGCAAATATTCCCAAAGGAGTAAATCATGATAATCTAATTAAAATCAAAATAACTCCAATTGGGGAAAAATTTAAAACAATTAAATGCGGTCTGTTTAACATAAGATCTCTTTCCTCTAAAAGTCTGCTAGTTAATGACTTGATTTGTGATAATCACATTGACTTGTTTTGCCTTACAGAAACCTGGCTGCAGCAAGAGGATTATGTGAGCATAAATGAGGCAACTCCTTCAAGCTATTTAAATTTTCACATACCCAGAAGTTCTGGGCGAGGAGGAGGAGTAGCAACAATCTTCCAGTCTGACTTACTGATTACTCCCAAAACAGTTAATACCTACAACTCTTTGATCATTTAACCCTTAATTTCCCTGATCCAAATTTCAAGGCAAGAAAACCTCTTCTTTTTGTAACTTTGTATCGTCCTCCAGGTCCTTACTCTGAATGTTTAGATGAGTTTTCAGTTCCTTTCTGATTTGGTATTAAATACTGACAGGGTCATCATAGTGGGAGATTTTAACATCCATGCTGACATTGAAGGCGATAGCTTAAGAGCAGCCTTTAAAGCTATCTTAGACACTATTGGCTTTGTTCAAAATGTGAATAGTCCCACACATTCTCATCTTCATACTTTGGATCTTGTGCTGACATACGGCATAGAATGTGAAGAAATAATAGTATTTCCTCACAACCCTGTCCTCTCTGACCACTTTCTAATAACCTTCAGGATTACTTTAACAGAGTTCTCCTCCCCCAAAAGAAGGTTACATTTTAGTAGATCTTTATCAGATGGTGCAGTTATAAATTTTAAAGAATCTGCTTCACTTTCTCTCTCCTGTGTCGCTGAGCAGTGCTGCAGAGTGCAAAAGCATAGCTTATTCCCCTTCACAGGTTGATGATTTTGTTGATGGGGTTGCTAGTTCTCTGTGTACTGCCTTAGACAACGCAGCTCCTTTGAAAATGAAAACCGTTAAAAATAGAAAGCTTGCTCCTTGGTTTAATGCAGAGCTGCGTACTTTGAAGCAAAATGCTAGGAAACTGGAGAGAAAATATCGCTCCACAGGCCTGCGGGAGTCCTTCCTATTCTGGAAAAATGGTTTACTGCTGTATAAGAGGACCCTTTGTAAAGCAAGAGCAGCATACTTCTCCTCATTAATAGAGGAGAATAAGAATAATCCTAGATTTCTTTTTAATACAGTTGCCAAACTCACCCAGAGCCATAGCTCTGTTGAACAGTCCATCCCACCTGCTCTTACCAGCAATGATTTTATGGGATTCTTTATAAATAAGATTGATCTTATTAAAAATAAGATCATAAGCACTCCTCTATCCGCGATTGTACCTGAGGTAGTCATGGAATCTGAATCTTAGACTGCTTTGATCCAGTTGAACTTTCTGAATTAGCAAAATTATTGTCTTCATCTAAGCCTTCAACTTGGATGTTAGATCCAGTTTCAACCAGGTTATTTAAGGAGGTATTCCCTTTGATCTCCTCCTCCATTTTAGATGTGATTAATCTATCTCTGTTACAGGAATATGTACCTAAAGCTTTTAAGGTTGCTGGAATTAAACCTCTGCTTAAGAAACCGTCTCTTGACCCAGATGACTTGGTCAATTATAGACCTATATCAAATCTTCCTTTCTTATCCAAAATTCTTGAGAAAGTAGTTGCCAAACAAGTTTGCGATCACTTACACCATAATGAACTTTTTGAAGAGTTTCAGTCTGGCTTTAGAGCTCATCATAGCACTGAAACAGCTCTGGTGAAAGTCACTAATGATATTCTCATGGCCTCAGATAATGGACTTGTATCTGTGCTCGTCCTGTTGGATCTTAGTGTTGCATTTGATACAGTTGACCATAATATTCTTTTAGAAAGACTTGAATATTTTGTTGGAATTAAAGGAACAGCACTAGACTGGTTTAAATCTTATCTATCTGATCGAATTCAGTTTGTTTATGTTAATGATAGATCTTCAACATGCTCAAAGGTTACCTGTGGAGTACCACAGGGATCAGTGCTAGGACCAATTCTCTTTACTTTATACATGCTCCCAATTGGTAGAATTATTAGACAGCATGGGATTAATTTTCACTGTTATGCTGATGATACCCAGCTATATCTGTCTATAAATCCAGATGAAGCTAACCCATTACATAAATTACAGGCATGTCTTGGAAGACATAAAAACCTGGATGACTCTTAACTTTCTGCTTCTGAATGCAGACAAAACAGAAGTTATAGTCTTTGGACCAGAGTCTCTGAAAAAGAAGCTGATTAGCCAGTCACTTCATTTGGATGGGATTAAACTGATTTCAGATAATAAAGTTAAAAATCTTGGTGTTATTTTTGATCAGGACCTGTCATTTAAATCCCATATCAAAGAGGTTTCTAGAATTTCCTTCTTTCATCTGAGGAACATTGCAAAAATTAGAAATCTCCTGTCCAGGGGTGATGCTGAGAAACTAGTCCATGCATTTGTTCCTTCAAGGCTGGACTATTGTAATTCTTTACTATCAGGAAGTCCACAAACTGTAGTTAAAAGCCTTCAGCTGATCCAAAATGCTGCAGCCAGAGTTCTGATGAAAATGAAAAAGAGAGATCATATCTCTCCTATCCTGGCTTCTCTTCATTGGCTTCCTGTTAAATCCAGAATAGAATTTAAAATCCTCCTTCTCACATATAAAGCCTTAAATGGCCAAGCTCCATCTGATATCAGAGATCTGATTGTTCCTTATGTTCCTAACAGAGCACTTCGCTCTCAATCTGCAGGTTTACTAGTGGTTCCTAGAATTTCTAAAAGTAGAATGGGAGGCAGATCTTTTAGTTATCAGGCTCCTCTCCTGTGGAACCAACTACCAATTTTAGTCCGTGAGGCAGACACCCTGTCTACTTTTAAGGCTAGGCTTAAAACTTTCCTTTTTGATAAAGCTTATAGTTAGGGTGGCTCAGGTTATCCTGAGCTATCTCTATAGTTATGCTGCTATAGGCTTAGACTTCTGGAGGACATAGGGACCCCCATTTCATCATTCTGCTTCATTCTCTCTCTGTTCTCCTATTCTGCAGAATCTGTTAGTTCAATCTCTAACGTTCTGCTCTATCTGCTTTTCCTCAGAGTAGCTTTGCCTCGTCTGTTTCTGTTTGGCTGTGACGTCATCCTGGAAAGAAACATCAGCTGTGCTGCTTCCATCAACACCCTTGTTTATAGATGTTGGAGATCGACCTGTTTTCCAGTGTGGTCCTGTGACTGGGTGGATGTGCTCTCTTCGTCCTCTGGCATGGGAGCTGGCTCGGAGCTCGTCTGCCTGGCTGTGTGTTTCCTGGACGGGGCCGCCTTTTACAAATGCTTTTTGTGTCCCTGCTTCCGTCTCCTTGAACCCCAGTCGGCCTCGGCAGATGGCCGCTCACACTGAGCCTGGTTCTGCTGGAGGTTTCTTCCTGTTAAAAGGGAGTTTTTCCTCTCCACTGTCGCTTCAAGCATGCTTAGTGTGAGGGATTGTATTTGAGTCAATGAGTCGATGCAATCAACTGGTTTTCCTTAGATATAAAACTTTGTATCAATTTGACTGTATGATCTGGTTGAACTGTAAAGTGCCTTGAGATGACATGTGTTGTGAATTTGGCGCTATATAAATAAACTGAATTGAATTGAATTGATGGGTGAAATGGATGTTAGGTGGAGGATGGGTCATAGGTGATGGGAGAAATGGATGCTAGGTGGAGGATGGATGAAGGTGGAGGATGGGTCATAGGTGATGGGTGAAATGGATGCTAGGTGGAGGATGGGTGGTAGGTGATGGGTGAAATGGATGCTAGGTGGAGGATGGGTCATAGGTGATGGGTGAAATGGATGGTAGGTGGAGGGTGGGTCATAGGTGATGGGAGAAATGGATGCTAGGTGGAGGATGGGTCATAGGTGATGGGTGAAATGGATTCTAGGTGGAGGATGGGTGGTAGTTGATGGGAGAAATGGATGCTAGGTAGAGGATGGGTTGTAGGTGATGGGAGAAATGGATGCTAGGTGGAGGATGGATGAAGGTGGAGGATGGGTCATAGGTGATGGGAGAAATGGATGCTAGGTGGAGGATGGGTCATAGGTGATGGGTGAAATGGATGCTAGGTGGAGGATGGGTGGTAGGTGATGGGTGAAATGGATTCTAGGTGGAGGATGGGTGGTAGTTGATGGGAGAAATGGATGCTAGGTAGAGGATGGGTTGTAGGTGATGGGTGAAATGGATGCTAGGTGGAGGATGGATGGTAGGTGATGGCTGAAATGGATGCTAGTTGGAGGATGGGTCGTAGGTGATGGGAGAAATGGATGCTAAGTGGAGGATGGGTGGTAGGTGATGAGAGAAATGGATGCTAGGTGGAGGATGGGTCGTAGGTGATGGGAGAAATGGATGCTAAGTGGAGGATGGGTGGTAGGTGATGAGAGAAATGGATGCTAGGTGGAGGATGGGTCATAGGTGATGGGAGAAATGGATGCTAGGTGGAGGATGGGTCGTAGGTGATGGGAGAAATGGATGAAGGTGGAGGATGGGTGGTAGGTGATGGGAGAAATGGATGCTAGGTGGAGGATGGGTCGTAGGTGATGGGAGAAATGGATTCTAGGTGGAGGATGGGTCGTAGGCGATGGGAGAAATGGATGAAGGTGGAGGATGGGTCATAGGTGATGGGAGAAATGGAGGATGGGTCGTAGGTGATGGGAGAAATGGATGCTAGGTGGAGGATGGGTGGTAGGTGATGGGAGAAATGGATGCTAAGTGGAGGATGGGTGGTAGGTGATGGGTGAAATGGATGCTATGTGGAGGATGGGTGGTAGGTGATGGGAGAAATGGATGAAGGTGGATAGTAGAAGGTGGCTAATGGGTGAAATGGATGCTAGGTGGGTGGTGGGTGAAATGGGTGGAGGGTAAAATAGGTGGCAAGTGTTACTGTAGTTACTTTTTTTTGCCTTGTTGTTTTTCAGCCTGCCAAATCGAAAAAAATGTGTCTGATTCGCTCCAATTCCCGGACAAAAATCACGCCATCTAGTGGAAAATCATGCGGCTTGTTCAAATCACGCGAGAATGTGTACAAAACAACAAAAATGGCGCCGGCAACGCTTGTGGGTCGTTTTAAGCGAATTTAAAGTAATTTTAAGTGATAAATAATTTTTTTTGCTATCACTGTACGTGCTCGGCGGGCAAATGCAATGAAATTTGTACTCTCCCGACAATAAAAACGACTTGCCCCGGGCGATCGGGCAATGGTTAACATCGAGCCCTGTATATATATATATATATATCTATATATATATATAGATATATATATATATATATATAGTTTGAGAGATATTGTGGAGTATAAACAATGATGAGTAAATACCAACTTTGAATTTAAAGGTGTTTCAATTAATGTTTTATTGAAACAAGTAGGAGAAAATAGTGTTGTTGCTCATCATCTGTAACTCACTTCTTTTTGGCCTTCCAAACAAGTCCCTCCAGAAACTACAGCTCCTCCAAAACTCTGCAGCACGCCTGATCACTCGGACCCCCATTTCTCATCATATCACTCCCATCCTGCCCTAACCCTCCACTGGCTCCCCATCAAACAAAGAATCATCTTCAAACTCCTAACTACATTCAAGGCCCTCCACAGCTTGGCTCCATCTTACATCTCAGATCTCCTTCACGTTAAAACCCCCATCCGCTCCCTAAGATCCTCCCACACCTTCCAGCTCTCCGTTCCCTCGGCCCGTCAGGTCACAATGTGGAACCGGGCATTTAGTCGCTCTGCTCCCCACCTCTGGAACTCCCTCCCTCCGGATCTCCGTACTCTGGACTCCTTCCCTCTTTTTAAACCCAGACTCAAAACTTTCCTGTTCAGACAGTCTTATCCCATCTAGTTCTTACGCATCACTCCAATATTGTTCTCTTCCTTTTCTTGCTTTGGTTTTATTTTACTTCCTGCTGTTTTGTTTTTTGTGCAATCTTTATGCTTGTACTTTTTAGCTTCCTGTTTTTAATGTTTTTATCTGCCTGTACAGTGCCCTTGGGTGTTGTGATAAGGCGCTTTCAAATAAAATGTATTATTATTATTATTATCATCCTCTTTCTTTTGACCCTCTTTGCAGGTGAGAAGTATGAGCAGGCCGTAGAATGTGCAAAGACCTACCTGCTGTTCCACCCTAAGGACGACATGATGACCCAGAATCTTAACTATTATTCTGCTGTTCTGGGCAAAGACCGGGCAGAAGCTATATCAGCCAGACAGGTACCACTACATTGTTTTCAATAGTGGCTTTTAGTGAAAGTTGTTGCTGCAAATTCAACGATATTCAAGGAGGGAGAACCTTCATTGTCATTATGGATCCATAATCAATTTTTTTTCAAGATACTCGGCTCTGAATGCAAATTTTACCGGTTTGATTATGAATTTAACAATAACGATCATCTGGGATTATAGTAAATTAATTAATTATTTTAGTGAAGGGTGAGCAATAATGTGAAGGTTGGTCAAATTATTATAACGAAGATTTTGCTCAGTTAACAGGTGTTATTAACATGTTTACCTTTGTGGCTGGATGCTTGAACTGGTTGTGAAAATCTTCACCAGTAAATGTCAATAACTGGGTTTATAATTCAAGCGGAGTTATTAGGTGATTCAGCTCTTTGAGACAATCGGTCACTGTAATAAAATAACCATAAGCAAACAATTAAAATAGGGTGCACTTATATTACATTTTGGGGGAGTGGTGTCCTAGGGGTTAGGGTATAGAGCTTGAAATACAGAGGTTTTGAGTTCGAGCCCCACTCCCACAGACTGCCACTCTGGGTCCCTGAGCAAGACCCTTATCCCTTCACTGCTCCCTGGGCACCGCACAATGGCAGCCCACTGCCCCCCAAGGGGATGGGCTAAATACAGAGAGTTAATATTATTGCTCTGTAGTTGTGACAGTGGAATGACAATAAAAAGCTGGGGGGAAAAAATCATAATCCTATCACAGTATTATTATCTTTAAATAAAATAAATGACCACTACAAACTTCTGAAATGAACACAGAATACATGAATGAATCAGTAGCTAGCTTAATTGCTTAAGAGCACCATTTAATGCTATCTTATTGGCTTTATTCAAAATGTGAATAGTCCCACACATTCTCATCTTCATACTTTGGATCTTGTGCTGACATACGGCAAAAAGGTTCAGCAACAGTATGTGCTGAAAGAATGAGGTCAACTGACTACCTGAATATCCTGAATGACCAGGTTATTCCATCAGTGGACTTTTTCTTCCCTGATGGCACAGGCATATTCCAAGATGACAATGCCACGATTCATCGGGCTCAGATTGGTTCAGGGAGCATGACTCATCATTTTCACACATGGATTGGCCACCACAGAGTCCAGACCTCAACCCCATTGAGAATCTTTGGGATGTGCTAGAGAGGGCTTTTATAAACTTGATTAAACCAAGTTAGAAACATTTACGGATGGTGAAGACATCTTGGATTTTTAACAGCCAGTTTAACACATCCAGCCAAAAAGGTAAGCAGTTCATAACACCTGGTAATTTAGCAAATAGTCAGTTATAATCAATTAACTAAAATGTATTTTTTTACTCTTGATTTTAATGACATTATCTAACTACAGAAATAATAAATAATCTGCTGGTAAAATATCACAACATAATTGATCAAAGTTTGGTTTTTTTGTGTGGTTTGATTTCCATGCTTATAGACAGATAAGGAACATATCTTTTCAGTTTATTTCTATAGTGCCAATTCACAACACATGTAATCTCAAGGTACTTTACAGTTCACCAGATCACTTTACAGTTCACCAGATCCCTTTACAGTTCACCAGATCCCTTTACAGTTCACCAGATCCCTTTACAGTTCACCAGATCACTTTACAGTTCACCAGATCTCCTTACAGTTCACTAGATCACTTTACAGTTCAATAGATCCCTTTACAGTTCACCAGATCCCTTTACAGTTCACCAGGTCTCTTTACAGTTCGCAAGGTCTCTTTACAGTTCACCAGATCACTTTACAGTTCATAAGAACTTGTGTGTTTTGTATTGGGGCCCTGTTGTACTCTAAAACATTTAGAGGAATAAGATAAGTGCTGATTATTTATTGGTGACATCATAAGGTGTGATTTTTAATGTGCGATCTGTAACACAGGTGGTGAAACATTACATCCAGCAGTCCATACTGGAAAAGGAGTTGCTGTACTTTGGATACGAAGCTTTTGGTATCACCTTTGTAGATCCTGTAAGAAAACAAAGAAACTCTTTTTTTTATTGTTTTTATCTACTTTTATAAATGCTGTTAACGAAATGCTCCCTGTAATTTCTTATTTTGTGTAATTTGAACTGTTAGGACACTTGGACTCCAGAGGATGTCATGCCGAACAAGTTAAGAAACAAACACAAGTAAGATTTTTAGCTCTTCTCCAAATTGATCTAAATACTGCAATGTCTTGTTCATACTTGATACTTTTGTAATGTTTAAATAATTGTTTTACTTTCGATTAACTTGTATGTAGGCGGGTGCGTCTGTGTAACATGGGCAAAGTGATGCAGCAAAAATTCTAAAATTCTTAGATCAAATGACTCCAAAAGCTGATAGAGGAAACCGTCTCTGTTCTAGAAACTCCTCTAGAACCTCTGAAGAGAATTTCACAATTCCTCATAAAGTGGAGAACATTATGGACCACAGTTAGCTTCCAAGATTTAAAATCAACAGAAGAGTGCCGGTCTGTGTTCATGCTGGCTATTCAGCTTTGAAACAGGAAATCCAAAATCACAAAAAAAAAATGTCCCTGATTTCCTAATAAATTTAAACAAATGGAAAACTAAAGTCCATCAGATTTTTATAGCTTTTTTTTTCAATATAATGTTTTTATGTATTGACAGGGAAATTGCCAAACTGTTAATAATAATCTGGAGGAATAGAAGTTATGATTTTCATTTTGGAATTGAGAAACAGATTATGGGCTTTTTTATGGCTTCCAATTTGGGATCTTAAAACCAGAACAATGGAAATCAGGAAACAGATCTTTTCCTGATCTTGCATTTCTCATTATAAAACCATAAACAAATGGCCAGCAAAATACTTGGACCAGTGTCTTTGGTCAGAGGCCTATTTAGATGCGGGGTG
The DNA here is from genome assembly GCA_030533445.1 of Cyprinodon diabolis. NCBI lineage: Eukaryota > Metazoa > Chordata > Actinopteri > Cyprinodontiformes > Cyprinodontidae > Cyprinodon > Cyprinodon diabolis. The sequence continues at coordinate 69,506 of CM060081.1, forward strand.
AGACAGACCGCTACAGAAGATCAGTCCTGCCTACAGCATCAACAACTAAAACAACTCATTAAAAAAATGCCCAAGAGTTACTACATGAATTCATTTAATTTTGGGATTAACAAAGTATTACTGAACTGATCAAATTTTCTCTGAAGTTCTAATTAAGTAGGCGGTTGTCTCTGTCAATTTGGACTAGGGCTGCAACTAACGATTGTTTTAAAAATCGATGAATCGGCCGATTATTTTTTCGATTAATCGATGAATCGGACAAAAAATATTTTTTATATTAACCTCTTTATTGCAAAATAAACATTTTAGATAGAACAAACAAGCACACAAGTACAGGTTGCTCATTAACTGTACTGGTGCAATATGAAAAATAAATGTTTGTGTTAAAACTACGTGAACTTACATGAGAAATGTAGCTGTACATCCACAAAATATAGGCTACTTTGTTTCATGAAGTGCAAAAAAAGACATTTTTGTTTTTAAAAGCCCCTAAGGGGTTCAAACAATAGGCCCCCCCATTTCAACAAATGAGTTTTTTTTAGACTAGAAGAGTTCTGCCTTAAGACAGGAAAGTATAGCAGTTAAAGTTGCTACTTGAGAAAATACTGAACCATAGAGATAAAAATAGCCTGTGATTCAAATTATAAATTGTATTTGGAATAAAAATGAGAGAACTAGGGGTGCTAAAAAACACATCCTCCAAAGACAGATATTTACATGGGAATGTGGCAGATAATTAATTGACATATTACTGATCTTGCTGGATTTTATTCTGCTTTACTTCCATAAATTGCAGGATCTTCTTTACTTTATCTTTGCCAGAAGATTTAAACTTTAAAGCCTTGCCCTCATAATTTGCAAGTTAATTTATTTATAAAGAAAATATAAACGCTGCTTAAGCTAATTCAAATGAAATTAAAAGTAAAATAAGTAGCCAACCTTATCACTGTCTGTAAACTACTAACACGGTAAGGAAAGCATCAGATGAGCTACCTGAGAAACTAACGTTAGGTTTCCCCACTTTAAAACCAAAAAAACATGGTGGTTCCGTGCCATGTTCATTTGTTTTGACAAAAGTTGCATGTTACGACTTTTTTCGCTGTACAAAGTGCAGGCTATTTTAATTATTGTGATCAATTTGCGCCGTCAATCCCGGCGCATGCGCGCTTCATTTGCAGTCTGGACGCTGAGGGTAAACATCCTGCGGCTCTGACTGCAGCGCTGAGAGGGACTCCTGCGGGAGAACGGGGTTGGGATGGGGGAGGCGCCCCACGGCAATGACGATGGCGGCGGATGACGCATTAATCGCGCGACACAACTAATTGATGACGAAATTCTTCTTTTAAAAGTCGATTTTATCGATTCGTTGTTGCAGCCCTAATTTGGATTAACTCTTTGTATCTCAGGGCGGACAGAGAGACGGCAGCGAGGATCACAGAGGAGATAGGAAACCTGATGAAGGAGATCGAGACGCTAGTTGAGGAGAAGAAAAAGGATTCCTCAGAAATGGCAAAAATTGTTCTGCCCCAAGAAGGTAACTGTTCCACCCAAGGTCCTTTAAAACACACCATGCTGGTGTTACCACCTGCTTTCCCTAGGTGGGGCGGAGCTGTATGATAATATTAAGGTGACCATGATATCCAGCCAGCTGAATGGATCTCAGCGGGTGCTGTTGGACGGGATGATAAGCGATGATGAATGCAGGGAGCTGCAACGCCTCTCCAATGTGAGTCATTGCAAAAGGAAGCTTTGTTTAGTTTTAGATCACCTCACATCATTCTAATATGTGACAGCATCTGATGTCATTTTCTCTAGGCTGCTGCCCTAAAAGGCGATGGTTACCGCGGGCAACCATCCCCACACACGCCCAATGAGATGTTTCAGGGAGTCACTGTCCTGGCAGCTGTCAAGGTCTGTAGTTCAACCGGGAAAATCTCATGAAACTGTTTGGATTCTTCGTACATTTCTACCTTTTCTCATTTCACAACCTGAAAAGTGTTAAACTGGGATTCATATAGATCAATTTGAAGTATTAGAATAGTTTGAAGTGGACAAATAAAATGGATTACTTTATTTTACACCTTGTAAAGAAAACAAAGAAAACTGGATGTCCTTTCTAGTCTATTTTGCTCTAATACCCTTGATCATATCTATTTACAGTATATTATGATATTAAAAAGTCATGTAATCTAGTTAGCAACATGTTCACCTGTTTGCAATTCAAATTTCTTTATAAATTTAGCTGTTTTAAGTAGGGATGCACGATATAATCGGCCCCCTATCGGTATCGGCCTTAAAACTGAATATCGGACATCGGCCACCCCACCGATATTTAACCCGATATTTGATCAGCTTCTGAGTTTCTAAAGTCTAAAAAAATAAAAATAAATTCTTGTTCTTCTTCTTCCTCAAAAACTTATTTTTTACAGACTTAAAAACTTCTAAAGACGAGGGAAAAAATATTGATACATTAAAATATCCCAATATCTTCATATGCTGATATATTGCCATTTAAAAACACCATATCAATCTCTTTTACTAATGAAATATTGCTATATGTCATCGTTATGCTACGAAATCCCCCGAAAATTCACGAAATGTTGCCATATTTTTATATGTTGATATATTGATGCGGTATCGATCTATTTTACTAACAAAATCTCACAAGAATTTGCAAAATATCACGAGAGTTTGAAAGTAAAATAGATCGATACAGCGTTTTTAAAAATCAATTTGATATCAGCAAATGAAAATATATTTGAGTATATTATTTTTCAAAGTGTCAGAAATGGATAACAAAACTGCTATTTTCAATGACTACTTATTTTTGTCCAGCTTTAACATCGGTATCGATATCGTTATCGGCTACATGAGTTTTAAAATATCGGATATCGGCCAAAATCCCAACATCGTGCATCCCTATTTTTAAGAACACCTGAAGTTGCCTTCACTTGACTTCAGTTGCGGAGGCGCATTCAGGAGCAGCTCGATGGTGGGCAATGCAAATTGTGCCAATCAAAATTTCACCAAAGTGGAGACTTTAGAGTTTCTCCTTTAATTCACATCATATTAGGTCTGGTCTAGGTCTGTCCGATCGATATTGATATCAGAAACTGGTCTGACATCAGCCAAAAAATGTATCTTAGCCTGCTTCTAAAACCTCCAATATTAGAAAATTCTTAGAAAAACTTTGCTTCAATCCACATTTAAAGTTTATATAACTGTCAATGAAATATGTGTCAGTTTTCTTCATACCTGATGTTGTTACATATTGTTCTCTGTTTGGGAAATATTACTTGATTTAGCCTTTTCTATCATTCCACCTTAAAAAGATACTAAAACTATGTGTCAAGGCTCAGAAAAGGCGACAAAGTTTTTAAAGCAACAGACAGTTTGATATTTCAGAAAAGGTTTATTAAGGATTATTGATCTGCAGTGAACAGCTAGGGCTTCTAAGACAGGAACCTCTGCAGGAGGAGACAGCAGGTTAGTGACCGCCTCTATCTGACGGAGTATGATAATGAACATGTTAGTATGGATGGGCGATATTTTATCGTGTGCGATATATCGTCAAAGAAATTCCCCACAATAACAATTTTAATTTATCGTTTTTATCATGAGATGACTATTTATCAGGCTGTGTTTGCAGTTTTTTAATAAGCCAAGTTAGTTTTGCTGTTTGCAAGTTTGAATAAATATGGAATTTGGTCTCTCATATTTCAGTCTTATTTGATTGGTGCGGTACTTGAACTTAATTGATATAGTCTAGTGGTTTCTAGTATTTTGGGCTTTCAAGACAGAATTTAGTGACAGATTTATAATACAAAATATTTTGCTGGTAGTTTTTATCGTCGTTTATCGTTACAGTAATAAATAAGAGAAATTATCATGATACATTTTTTAGTCCATATCGCCCATCCCTACATGTTAGTCACTAACCTGATCTTAAAGTTCATGTGTTTTGCTCCTACCAACAAAAACAGGAAGAACTAATGCAGGGTTAGAAATATATATTAGAAAAAAAGACATCCACCTGAAAAAGAAGTAACCTTTGTATGAATATAGAATTAGTTGATAAATGCTTTAGCGAACTGTGACTGTTGGCTGGATTTAGTGGATGTGGTTCATTTAATCAACACTCTTCCAGCGCGCTTCACAGCTTATTTTATTTATGTGTTATCTTGAACAGTGGTGTGAATGTGACCCTTTATTGTTAGACCCCATTGTGTGATTTGACTTTGAATTGGGAAAGTTAAATAGGAAAAGCAGAGATGATTTGTTTCAGGGTTACACTTTCCCCTTTATTTCAGGTGTGGAAATCCATACAGGGATGTGTTTAGTTAAGGATAGTTTGAGGATCTGCTGGCAGAGGCTGCAATAAGATATATGAACAAAATCAATTTCTTCTTATAATCCCAGAGAATTTGAAAAATTCATTCACTGCTATTGTGCTGCAGTTTGCTGGTGTGAAATAAGCTATGTGCAAAATGATTTTCTATGGATTTTGCAGCTGAGCTTCAGATTTAGTCAGTTTGCAAAATGAGAACAAATTTCTGAAGCTTCATCCAGAAGCACCATAAAATACTCAGAGAGTTTTATTTAAAACATGTAATCTAAATAATAGAAGGTGATGGTGTTAAAGGAAATTACCTCTTTTTAATTAGTCAGTGTGAAAATTGCTAATTAGGAAACAAATATTAATGTTTGACTTGATTTGTTTGTTGCTCATGAAAATAAATGAATTTGTTTTACAAAGTAACTTAGTGTGGTTCATATTTTTGGCTCAGAGATTAATCAAACACCTTTGAGAGAAGGATGTTTCAAATTTTCCCCTTTAATACATTTTAGGTGTGTAACAAAAAGAAAATAATTGACACTTAACTTATATTTGCGATTTTGTTTGCAGAGCATTTTACCAGCAGCGTTTGAAATGACTGAGGGTTTAATGAAAATGTGACATTGCATTATTCCTCCAGAGATAATTATTCCCAATCATCTTCCAAGTGAAAAGTACGGAAGAGGATTAGGGCCACTGAAAAAAAAAATGTTAACTGATTTTTTTAATTTTATTTCAGTATAGTATGGGAAAAAAGTCAGAATTCTGAGTTTAAACTCAGAATTCTGACTTTTTTCTCAGAATTCTGACTTTAATCTCAGAATTCTGACTTTTTTCTCAGAATTCTGACTTTAATCTCAGAATTCTGACTTTTTTCTCAGAATTCAGACTTTAATCTCAGAATTCTGACTTTTTTTCTCAGAATTCTGACTTTTTTCTCAGAATTCTGAGTTTAATCTCAGAATTCTGACTTTTTTCTCAGAATTCTGACTTTAATCTCAGAATTCTGACTTTTTTCTCAGAATTCTGACTTTAATCTCAGAATTCTGACTTTTTTCTAAGAATTCTGACTTTTTTCCCATACTATACTGAAATAAAATTAAAAAAAATCAGTTAACATTTTTTTTTTCAGTGTCCCTAATCCTCTTCCGTAGAAATAAGATTAAAGCACTTTGTGAACTGTTTGATGTTCTGGTTTCTAATGATTACCCATACTGTGTTGGTCATTAAATTGTTTTGTAACATTTCATAGCTCGGACAGGAGGGAAAGGTCCCTCTGAAGAGCGCTCGTTTGTTCTTTGACCTCAGCGAGAAAGTGAGAAAAGTGTTGGAGTCGTACTTTCAACTGGACAAACCTCTCTACTTCTCCTATTCACACCTTGTGTGTCGCTCTGCCATTGATGGTAAGTTCAGTCATGTGAGTGTTGAGGGCGGGTTTTAAATGAATTGATTGGTTTAAAGTCTATTTTACTCACGTGAAAAACTAAATGGCTATATATAAGTCCTTTCCAACTACCATGTGTTTTCTGTCAGGGACATTGTAATTAGGAACTGAGCACATAGATCAAGATGTTTATCTTTTTTTTTATAAAATAAAATATATTTTTATAAAATATATATATAAAAAAATAAATATATATATATATGTAAAAAAAAGATCAAGTTTTTTTATCACATAAACTATAAACTATTTAATTCCTAAAATATTTACTGAATTTGTATTTACTAAAGCTTTAGAAAAAGCAATCCAATTTATTGATTCCTAAATATTTCTTTGTGATTAAAGGGTCAGACTGGATATGCTTTTTGAATTGAAAATATTTTGTTTGCTTATTATTTGGAAAATTTAGCCCTTTAGAGGCAAAGCTAATATATAATATTATATATAATGATCCTGTAGTTCTTGAAACCTGGAAGGTTTATTGGTTGACATGGTTTTACATACTTAAGCGCAATCCTAATACAAACCCGTAGCCCTGCTCTTTAGCTCTACAACTAAATGTTTTTTATACCCATGACGGTAGTGGTGTCCCAATTCCTCCTTAAAAAGTCTTAAAAGGCATTGAATTCTTCAAAATAAAACTAAGGGCTTAATTTGTATAAAAATGTCTTAAATCAGTCTTTCATAGGTCTTTATTTTCAAAACCTCATTAAAAGGGTTATTTTTATTATGATTTATTTTTGCGATCTAAATAAAACATTAAAATGTACCTTTTTTTTTTATTAAAAAAAATAACGGCTCCCCATTATTGGTTCCGTCCCGATAGCGGCACCAATAAAGCGTTGTTGCTGCCGGAACATTTGGGAGATGCTCGATTAACTTTCTGTCTGGAAAATCTGAGCAAGTGTAAATGTAATGAAAATTGTCTCCAGCCAAGAGTTTTCTCCATGGCTAAAACCAGGGAACATACATGAGGCTCAGTGGATTTAGTGCAAGAAGTCACTGAAGCTCAGAACGATGGGAATTAAGGCAGTGGAGTCGCACATGCGAAGCACGAAACACAAAGCGTCAAAATCGAGTTACCGCGAAACAGCCGTTATTTCTCAGTTTAGTTCCACCCTTGTCTCTGCAACGCCTCCACTTATCACCAAATCAAACATACTAAGAAAACCATACAAAGAAAAATAGCTGCTATAAAGACTTAGCACTGGTTATGTTGTGGCTTTAAAACTGATTTGTTTTGTTTCCTGCTAAAACAAAGTTTGTGAATTCAGTTAAATAATTGTTCAAATATATCTGTCATTTGTGTGTTTTTAGCTTTCTTCCTGTATGGGAAGCTTTTCAACATTTGAAACATTAGTGCAGTGGTTTATGTTAAAATAAACTTTTGGGTTAAGTTGTCGCAAGCAGGTTTTTCTTGTGTTTTGCGTTAATTTGGTCTTAAATTTTTATTTCAAGTGGCATTAAAAAGTCATAAAAAGTCTTGAATTTAACTCGCCTTATGCTGCAGGAACCCTGATATAGGAGAAGTGGACATAACGAAAGGTAGATGGCAGGATTCTTGTCCTTAAAACAAGGAATTTCAGATGCTGACTTACGGGGGAAGGGACAAAGACAATTCAACACAAAACAAGGAGGACAGGAATTCATGGCGCTTCTTGCTGGTTTTTTTTTTAAAGCCAAACAAAGCTGTTGGTGTCGGCGTTCTGGATTCATCTGATTCTACAGGACAACAAAAGTTAGGTGAGAGAATCAGACATAAACAGCAGAGAATCAGAACAGAGAATGTTATAGAAATAGAAAGAGGCAGGCAGACAGCATGCTGAAGGTGGGGGAGGGGCTACGGCTTACCGGGAGTAGGACTAAAGTACATTGGAGATTTGCAGCCCAGGAGACAGAGCTAGGAGAGGCTATGGCTAGCTGGAGCTAGCTCCTAGGCTAACTGCAGGATATGTAAGATGATCAGTGCAGCCTTGGAGCGGGGAAGACGAGGCATGACCTGGTCAGTGTCTCCAATGGAAGTAGGAAAAGAAACAGTCCTTCTATGGCTAAAAGCCACCTAAATCCTCAGGAACATTTCCCACTTTATCCAATTCAATTCTATTCAGTTTATTTCTATAGCACTAATTCACATCATGTCATCTCAGGTCACTTTCCAGTTCACCAGATCGTCCAGTCAGATTGATTCAAAGTTTTCTATCTAAGGAAAACCGGCTGATTGCATCGACTCATTGACTCTTCAGCAATCCCTCACACTAAGCATGCTTGTAGCGACAGTGGAGAGGAAAAACTCCCTTTGAACAGGAAGAAACCTCCAGCAGAACCAGGCTCAGTGTGAGCGGCCATCTGCTGAGGCCCACTGGGGTTCAAGGAGACAGAAGCAGACATAGAAAAAGAAGCATAGATACAAAAGGCAACTGTCAACCATCTCCACAGGCGGCCCCGTCCAGGAAACACACAGCCAGGCAGACGAGCTCCGAGCCAGCTCCCATGTCAGAGGATGAAGAGAGCACATCCAGTTAGTCACAGTCAGAGAAACAGGACTACACTGAAAAACAGGCCAAGCTCCAACATCTAGAAACAAGGGTGTTGATGGCAGCAGCACAACTTTGGCAACAATATTCTATCTATTTTCAATTTTGATTAAAATAAATAGTTTGGTGTAATTATATCTTATGGTTTATCAGCACATTTATTACACTAGTAATTGTGCTGGGCAGCGTTCACACCGCAAGCAGCAAGAGCAGCAAACATGCATGTTATGCTTCATTTTTTGGTGCTTGTTCAAGTTTAGTTCTGATGGTAAAGTGGGTCTGATGTGCGTTGGGCGGAGCTACCCTATCCTTTCTTTGCCTGGAACAATGGCAGCTATATTTGCTGTAATCAGTGGGTAAAAAGTCGTTTTAATATGTTTTTCAGTGAGAAATTAATTATATCTCTGTGGGAGCCGCTCAGACCCCCACATACCGGCGGTGCGCTGTCAGTAGGAATCCCATTCAACAGCAGCCTTTGGCCCGGTCGTCTCTTTGCGGTTTGCTGCGTCCAAGTTTATACTCGTCCAAGTTTACCAGTTTTATTATGAAATTCTTAAAAACTATAACCAGATGTTGTAGTTAATTATTTCCTTAATCAAAGGTAAATGAATGTTGGTCAAATGATGGTCAATTTGCTCCATTATTGGGCTTTATTAAAGGTTTACATTTGAGACTGGACATTTGGACATTTTCTGACCATGTTAAATAGGCTATGCAAACACTACAAGCTACTGGAATAAATACAGAATACAGGAAATAAACAGTAAAGGCAAGGCAAGGCAAATTTATTTGTATAGCACAATTCAGTACAAAGACAATGCAAAGTGCTTTACATGATTAAAATACAGGAAGATAAAACAGAAGTAGGGGAAAAAATAAATAAATAAAATAACATAAAAAATGCAGAAACAAAAAAAAGAATATTAAAAACAGTTGGAAGTTTTTGTTAGATTACATTTATTTGATGATTTTTTTTCCCTTTTTTTTTCAAATCAATCAAGGTTCACTTAATCCCATGATAAACAATTACCAATAAACACAACATTGATACGACAGCATGGAGATGTGTATGGAAATGAGTGGCGTCAGTTCAAATTCAAGGCAACCACTAGGTAATAGGGATGCACGATATTGAGATTTTGGCCGATATCTGATATGCCGATATTTTACAGCTCATGTAGCCGATAACCGATATCGATACCGATGTTAAAGCTGGACAAAAATAAGTAGTCATTGAAAATAGCAGTTTTGTTATCCATTTCTGACACTTTGAAAAATAATATACTCAAATATATTTTCATTTGCTGATATCAAACTGATTTTTAAAAACGCTGTATCGATCTATTTTACTTTCAAAATCTCGTGAAATTTCATCATTCTGTTACAAACTCTCGTGATATTTTGCAAATTCTTGTGAGATTTTGTTAGTGAAATAGATCGATACCGCGTCAATATATCAACATATAAAAATATGGCAACATTTCGTGAATTTTCGGGGGATTTCGTAGCATAACGATGACATATAGCAATATTTCATTATTAACAGAGATTGATATGGTGTTTTCAAATGGGAATATATCAGCATATGAAGATATTGGGATATTTTAATGTATCAATATTTTTTCCCTCGTCTTTAGAAGTTTTTAAGTCTGTAAAAAATAAGTTTTTGAGGAAGAAGAACAAGTATTTATATTTTTTTTTTTTTAGACTTTAGAAACTCAGAAGCTGATCAAATATCGGGTTAAATATCGGTGGGGTGGCCGATGTCCGATATTCAGTTTTAAGGCCGATACCGATAGGGGGCCGATTATATTGTGCATCACTACTAGGTAATATATCTAATCCACTGTTAACAGACAGGTCATGAACACGCTACTGCAAGTCAGGCTAATTTTTGCATTTTAGAAACTAGGATGGTTGATTGCCGATCAACAGACACATTTGAGTGGCAATCAGTACAACTTCAACCCTGGAGGAAAAATTAAGAAGCGGAAATGAAATGAAGAAGGAATCAGAGAGAATGACATAAACATTACAAGGACAAAAACAGCAGAACAGAGGTTATAACATTACAAACACATATTTGAATGTTGGTCACTAACCTCAGCAAGGCAGTGCAGGAGTTTTTTTAAATGAATAACTCAGCATCTAATTCTTCTTTCGTTATTTAGATTTAGTCTTAATCTTTAGGACCAAAACTTAGTTTTAGTTGCATCTTAGTCATTACTATATGAGATACTTTAAGTCGACTAACATTTTAGGCAGTTTTATGTTGCAAAAAAAAAATGAACCTTTACAATTTAGAATAACAACCAGATTGTTTCCATACTGACAGCTCTATCCTAGATGCTACAATAGCTGGGTATATAATGCTGCCGTGCAGATCTTTATTTCTGTTGGGCAGAAAACTTTGATTTTTAGAATTCAAATAAACTTTTTCATGAATTAATGCCCTGCTTTATAAAAAAGTGTCTCATATAAACTGTGAAGGCAGCAGATCTAGTTCAACACATCCTATTGGTTAATATAGCAGACAGACAAGCTAACAAAACATCCAATAAAGGAATGGTTTTAGGGTTAACCCTGACCCTCTAGCCTTACCGCTGCGTTTGCTTTTTCTATCGGCGCAGTACAGTGTGACCCCCTCCAGGGCTGCTTTGCTAGCTGCTTTGTTTACATTCTTTCAAAGCACTCCGCAGCTTTTTAAACTGTCAAGAGCTGCTTTATTTAAGAATCCACAAAAAACATTTTGTGTCCAAGGCTCCAGCAGGCGCTGGCGGGTATAGATGAAGGATCGATGCGTAATTTGTAGCATTTTAGTTAAGTTATACTTGTGTATTAATTGATGCAAATGGCTCAGCATTATGACCCAAACTCTACCAGCTTGATTCTATTAGACTCTAGGGACCTTTTCAAAACATACCTTAGAGTGAATTTCACAATAAAAGTCTCCCATTTATGCTCTAATACAGCATCTATTCACCCAATACCATGGAAAACCAGTGATTTCACATTTAGAAATGGATTCCATATTACTGCTGGGCATGACCCTTCCCTTGACACACATCCATGATAGACTTTCGAAATATGACTAAAGGGACCCTACAAAATAAAAGCCTCTTCCTTACGCACACTCATTCATTGTGCCGTATCGCTCGTAGGTTTCTTCAAATTACACCACCAAGGCTGTTGACATTTCCACATATGATTTCAAAGTTTTGATACTTATTCAATACCATCTTCCTCAACATTTTACTTCCCATCCTTAAGCTACTACTTTTTTCTTCAACCAGATAAGATTCAAGTTTTTCTTTGTAATTTCCTTTCTGATTCAGCTAATTTAATACTTTTCAGCCCAAGTTGTGAACTTTGGCTTCATTCTGCTCTCTTTCTGGACAGGAATTAAGCTTTTCTGTTTGCTGCTATTTCATAACACGCCTGACATGTTTCTGGGCAGTAGGTAAACCCCCCTTCAAAATTTCTTTAGAACTTTTTCTAGAAACTTGGGAGACATTATATTAAGACCCTTCTAGTGCACACATTGAAGACATTTTTTGATATCCCAAAAACTACAAAAAATATCTTTACCAAAAGATATAGCACCCATCTCCTGAACAAGCTGAACGTTTTGATACCAAATTTGTTGAAGTGGGCTGAAAACTGTTGAAGTAGTTTAACGACCAAAAACGTACAGAAAAAAAATAATAATAATAAAAAACAGAAAAACAATAAGTGGGAATGCTTAGGCATAAGAAACTTCAAACTGCAGAAAACAATTGAATCTGCAGAAGATTGAATCATCTGAAGATTTTGTAGAGAAGAATCATTAGGCAGTAAAATGGCAGAAACAGACTCATAAGCGCCATTTTTTGTTTATTTTTCTGTATCAAGCTGTATCATGGCGCTGCCTCAGGTGGTGGTGGCAGCATCATGCTCTTCTTCAGCAGGGACAGGGAGGATGGTTAAAGTTGATGCATGATAGACCGCAGGGGACTGAGGCCAAACCATTTTTGTTGTGGTTTGGTAGTTCTAGTGTTAAAGTCTGGATTTAAATCAATTTGGATTTTATGGCAAGAGCAACTTGTTCAGAGTTGCTAGGTTTAGATGAACTGTGGTCACATGGGTTTGGAAAATTATCTTCCTTTAATTAAAGGAAAATATTATTTGTAATTTTATTTTTTGTGAATAAACAGACTATGTTGATTTGATAGCCACATGTCTTTGATGAAAAAAAAGTGAGATAGAAGAAAGTTGTAAATAGGAAAATATATAAATATATATATATATTGTGAGGGACCGAGCCAAAAAAATCAGAGAAGCACCGGGAAGTCTTGATGAAAAAATGGTAACAAATTTATTTTTCAAAAATAAAGTTCAAAAGTTCAAACAAGACTGGGCCCATCAAGGAAAAGAGATGACAAAAATCAGCATAATCCAAACCTGACACAGGAAAAGACCTCCCTAACTGACACACAAGGGAAACATATATATATATATATATACTGGTTGATCAAACCATTTTGAAAGAAGAAGGAAACATAAAATACATTTTCCTAATAAAAACTACAACAAAAGACAAATCTAATCAACATAATACTAAATTAGCAACCTATAAAGAAGAGGACTTAAATATTACATTTTCCAAGTGTTATCATAGAAAATAAAACCAAATACAGAAACCTAAACCCTTTCTACACCCCTTCTAAATGCAAGTGGAAGAGTCCAACTAGGCCTCCATGTCAGTGAGGAGATACTTTGCAGCTGGGGCCTCCTTTCCTTTACTGGCTTCACTCATGACAGCCTCCCAGGTACTGGCTACTCAAATGAAAAATATATTAATGTAAAGAAAACCAAATGACAAAATGAGTCAACTAAATGTGTGCACCCAAATAGTTAACCAATGCCAAATCAAAGTAGAAAAAAAAGAAATACAGTACAATAAAATAGAAGATTTAATTAAAGAATTACCAGACCATTTGTTGTGTGGTTGCACATGCAGCCATCACATACAGTGGGGCAAAAAAGTATTTAGTCAGCCACCAATAGTGCAAGTTCTCCCACTTAAAAAGATGAGAGAGGCCGGTAATTTTCATCATAGATATACCTCAACTATGAGAGACAAAATGAGAAAAAAAAAAATCCAGAAAATTACATTGTCTGATTTTTAAAGAATTTATTTGCAAAATATGGTGGAAAATAAGTATTTGGTCAATAACAAAAGTCCATCTCAAAACTTTGTTATATACCCTTTGTTGGCAATGACAGAGATCAAACGTTTTCTGTAAGTCTTCACAAGGTTTTCACACACTGTTGCTGGTATTTTGGCCCATTCCTCCATGCAGATCTCCTCTAGAGCAGTGATGTTCTGGGGCTGTCGCTGTGCAACACTGACTTTCAACTCCCTCCAAAGATTTTCTATGGGGTTAAGATCTGGAGACTGGCCAGGCCACTCCAGGACCTTGAAATGCTTCTTACGAAGCCGCTCCTTCGTTACCCGGGCGGTGTGTTTGGGATCATTGTCATGCTGAAAGACCCAGCCACGTTTCATCTTCAATGCCCTTGCTGATGGAAGGAGGTTTTCACTCAAAATTTGACGACACATGGCCCCATTCATTCTTTCCTTCACACGGATCAGTCATCCTGGTCCCTTAGCAGAAAAACAGCCCCAAAGCATGATGTTTCCACCCCCATGCTTCACTGTAGGTATGGTGTTCTTTGGATGCAACTCAGGATTCTAGTAGTAGAGTAGAGTTTTTACCAAAAAGTTCTACTTTGGTTTCATCTGACCATATGATATTCTCCCAGTCATCGTCTGGATCATCCAAATGCTCTCTAGCAAACTTGAGACGGGCCTTGACATGTACTGGCTTAAGCAGGGGGACACGTCTGGCACTGCAGGATTTGAGTCCCTGGCGGCGTAGTGTGTTACTGATGGTAGCCTTTGTTACTTTGGTCCCAGCTCTCTGCAGGTCATTCACTAGGTCCCCCCGTGTGGTTCTGGGATTTTTACTCACCGTTCTTGTGATCATTTTGACCCCACGGGGTGAGATCTTGCATGGAGCCCCAGATCGAGGAAGATTATCAGTGGTCTTGTATGTTTTCCATTTTCTAATAATTGATCCCACAGTTGATTTCTTCACACCAAGCTGTTTACCTATTGCAGATTCAGACTTCCCAGCCTGGTGCAGGTCTATAATTTTGTTTCGGGTGTCCTTTGACAGCTCTCTAGTTTTGGCCATGGTGGAGTTTAGAGTGTGACTGTTTGAGGTTGTGGACAGGTGTCTTTTATGCTGATAACGGGTTCAAACAGGTGCCATTAATGAAGGTAACAAGTGGAGGACAGAGGAGCCTCTTACAGAAGAAGTTACAGGTCTGTGAGAGCCAGAAATCTTGCTTGTTTGTAACTGACCAAATACTTATTTTCCACCATATTTTGCAAATAAATTATTTAAAAATCAGACAATGTGATTTTCTGGATTTTTTTTTCTCATTTTGTCTCTCATAGCTGAGGTATATCTATGATGAAAATTACCGGCCTCTCTCATCTTTTTAAGCGGGAGAACTTGCACTATTGATGGCTGACTAAATACTTTTTTGCCCCACTGTATATATAATCCTCTAATAATCAAAGTTAATTTTTTAACACGATTTCCATATAAATTCTCTTTGTGCCACTTGCTGTTCAGAAAAGCAGGTTGACCGGAAGGACCTAAGCCACCCAGTTCATGTAGACAACTGTCTGCTGGTTTCGGAGCTCAAAGAGTGTAAAAAAGAACCTCCTGCATACACTCACAGAGACTACAGGTCAGGTTTAAAAAATACCTGTGAAAGCCGTTCTAATCTACATCTCTCTAATATTGCAATGTGCTTCCTGCAGTGCCATACTGTATCTAAATGATGACTTTGAAGGAGGAGAGTTTATTTTTACTGAGCTGGATGCAAAAACAGTTACGGTAAGTGATTATTTGGACTGTTTTAATATCTGTTTGTTTGTCAGTGAAATGAAGAGAGGCATAATAAGTAAACTAAATGATTCTTTATTTACCTGAATGAATGTATAAATAAAAACATTATGAAATAATATCCGGGTAACAGCCTTTTCCCCCGTCAGACCGAAATGATTTGATTCGGCTGTTAAATGTTTCCATTTAAGGTGAACAGAGTTGGAAAGGTCTCGCCCTACGGAAACAGATAACAGACCAGAAAATAATAAAAAAGGTCGGATAATAGGATGGGCAGAGGATATGTTATGAACATAGTGTGCAGGGCTAACTAAATGACATCACCACATAATATGCATATTATAGGTAAATACATTAGTAGGCTGAAAGTAATTACAAAATGCTCCAAATACTATAGATTTACATAAATCAATCTTGTGTTATCAGATTCAACTTAAGGAGAGTTAAAAGAGGCACATACAGAGGATGAGGTTTGAATTATGAGATATGAATTAAATGCAGAGAGGATCCAATTTAGTCCAAGTTAAAAGGAAAAAAATCTGCAAAATGTTATAATTACATCCAGCTATTGAATTCCAGGAGGATTAATGGAAGCACTGCGCATGTTTGACTACATTTCATTTGGAAAACGGGAGAGTCTCTCTGTCTCAGTGCATACACAGGCTGCAGCTGCAGCTTCTGACTCAATTCTATTCAGTTTATATCTATAGGTCCAATTCACATCATGTCATCTCAGGTCACAGTTCACCAGATCATCCAGTCAGATTGATCCAATGTTTTCTATCTAAGGAAAACCAGCTGATTGCATCGACACATTGACTCTTCAGCAATCCCTCACACTAAGCATGCTTGTAGCGACAGTGGAGAGGAAAAACTCCCTTTGAACAGGAACCCTAACCCATTTCTGAAAGATATCCATGAAAACTCAGGTTTAAAGTTTCCCATCAGCCACCTGGGAGACACAGCAAACATGTGGAAGAAGGAGCTCTGCTCAGATGGAACCAAAAACCAACTTTTTGGTAACAATCCAAAATGTTACATTGGGTGTAAAAGCAGCATAGCTCATCACCCTGAACACACCATCCCCACAGTCTGACATGGTGGTGGCAAGCTTGAAAATATTTGGGCAACTGGATGTGAAGTTTTCTAGGAGATGGTTCTCCTCTCATCCAAGAGGCTTCTTCAGTTCTAATTAGTGGCGGGGAGCACTGAGATTAATATCCTGTAGGTGGAACAAAGAGTTAACGGGGACAAAAGGTGGCTTTGATCCCTCCCACTGGAATAGCCATGGAGGTCACCTGGGGGGTTTGTGGTCGTTAGGGGGTTCTGATGAGTCTTTAACTCTCTCATCATAGTGGTTTCAGTCACAAGCCTCGTTGATGTGCTTTGTAAGTAGGTGAAAGGTTATCTCTAAGACCACCTCCAACTGTAGGTGAAGATCAGAGTCCTGTCCTTAGGAGTTGGCCCTCCTGTGTTGCCATGTGCCTGTTTAGTGGTTGATGTGCTCTTCACTACACTGATCGGTGTAAACAACGTTGTTGGCCTTGTTTCTTGGTGCTTTTTCTGTCTTAAAAATGTGGTTTACCCAGTCTCCTAAACTGAATTCTTCAAGCTGGACCATGAAGACTGAAAATCGTCACAGACATGTTGTCGACAGCGTCATGGTTTCGGCCGGCTCTTCTTAAGTCGGGACAAGGAAGATGGTGAAAGTTGATGGAAGATGGATGGAGCCAAATACAATAGATGACTAAGAGAAAACCTGTTGGATTCTGCAGAAGACCTTAGACTGGGATGGAGATTTATCTTCCAACAAGACAATGATCCAAAACAGAAAGCAGCATCTAGAATGGAGCGGTTCACAGATAAACAGATTCAGGTTTAATGGCCTAGTCAAAATCCAGACCTTAATCCAATCCAGAATCTGTGGAACGAACTGAAAACTACTGTTCACAAACGCTCGCCATCCAACCTGAGCTCCAGCGGTTTGCAGGAAGGATGGGCAAAAATTTCAGTCTCTTAATGAGCAAAACTCATAGAGACAAACCCAAAGACACCTGCAGAATTGGAGGCTGAAATGAATGAAGAGGAAATAAGTAGGGCAATTGACAGCATGAATCTGGGGAAAAAAGCAGGACCTGATGGGTTCCCAATAGATTTCTACAAGAAATGTAAAGAGCAACTAATAAAGCCTATACTAGAGATGTTTCAGGAAGCGTTTTCTCATGGTGGGCTCCCTAAATCAATGATGGGAGCATTAATTATTTAGTTACCCAAGCCAGGGAAACCCAATAATAAGTGCGAAAACCTGAGACCAATAAGCCTACTTAACGCCGACCTTAAAATACTTTGCAAATTATTAGCAAAACTTTTGCAAGATTCACTTCCTTCAGTGATACATAGGGATCAAAATGGTTTTGTTTTTGGATGCCAAGGTCTGCATAATGTCAGAAGGCTTTTTAAAATTATGCATGGCCTAGACAACAAATCAGATAAGGCTCTGCTTTCTCTAGACGCCGAGAAGGCATTCGACAGGGTTGAGTGGCCCTACCTTTTTAATGTCTTGAGTCGATTTGGTTATGGAGATACATTTAAAAAATGGGTGCAATTGTTTTATTTGAATCCTACTGCAGAAATATTGACAAATAAGAATGTATGAACCCCAATCACTATTAAACGTGGATGTCGTCAAGGGTGTCCGTTGTCCCCATTGCTATTTACGTTAGCAATGGAACCTCTGGCCACAGACTCATTATATGCAGATGATGTCATCCTGTTCATCTCAAACCTAAATAGATCTGTCCCAGCTTTGCTAAAACTTATAGAGGAGTATGGTCACATTTCAGGGTATATCATCAACAGATCTAAATCATCTGCGTTGTTATTGGATGAGAGAGAAAATGAAACACCACCTGAGGTTCTTTCTCAGTTTAAAGTTGTTAGTGAATTTAATTACTTAGGAATTCAGGTGCTTTCAAATTTGGATATAATCATCAAAGACACCTGCAGCTGTGCTGCAAAGTATTAACTCAAAGAGGCTGAATAATAATTCTCAGCCAATTATTCAGTTTTTCATTTGTTAAAAAACTTTAAAATATCCAATAAAGTTCGTTCCACTTCATGATTGTGTCCCACCTGTTCATTCTTCACAAACATGTTTTATCATTTGCTTTGAAGCCTGAGGGAGGTAGGTAGGGAGGGAGGGAGGGAGGTAGGGAGGTAGGTAGGTAGGTAGGGAGGGAGGGAGGGAGGGAGGGAGGGAGGGAGGGAGGGAGGGAGGTAGGGAGGGAGGGAGGTAGGTAGGGAGGTAGGTAGGTAGGGAGGGAGGTAGGTAGGTAGGTAGGTAGGGAGGTAGGTAGGGAGGTAGGTAGGTAGGTAGGTAGGGAGGTAGGTAGGGAGGTAGGTAGGGAGGTAGGTAGGTATGTGCAGTAGTTTTCAGGTTCCGATGTGCATTACCAATAATAAAAAAAAATCATTAAAAATGCAGTGTAACTGTGTCACAGGATGAATGTTTGTGACTTTGACAGGCTGAGGTTCAGCCGCGCTGCGGTCGGGTTGTCGGCTTCGGAGCAGGGAAAGAAAACCCTCATGGTGTCCGAGCCATCACTAAAGGTCAGAGATGTGCCATGGCTCTTTGGTTCACCTTGGATCCCACTCATGAAGAAAAGGTAATAATTGTTCTACTCACCTGACTTTGCTCAGAATTAACAGATAAAAAGTAAAACAGATGTTTTTGTTTGATTTGGCCTAAACTAAACTTCTCTCAATGTGTCTCTTCTAACTACTAGGAGAGAATCCAGGCCCAGCAGTTGCTGAACATGTTTTCATCTCCTATAAATGCTCAGTTCGTCCATGAAGAAGCAAAGGATGAGTCTCAGGTGGCAACAGATAAACGAGTAAAGACAGCGGACATTGACGCGCATGCTGGACAATCGGCTGATCAGCCAAAAGTCGTTACTGAGAAGAAAATGACCACTAAAACAGCAAAAGAGGAAATCAAAGATGGAAAACAAATCAAAGTTACTCCTTCTAAGGAGAACTCGACTCCGTCATCAGAGGAGGAAAGAGAGAAAGATGAGCTGTGACGTTTGCATGTGTGAATGTTTTAAGGTTATCACTAAAATTTTTAGATTTTATAAAGTTCTTTTATGTAAATGGTTGAATAAATGGAGGTGGTTTGTTTCAAAATCTTGCTTTCTTTTATAATTTGTTTGGGATCTTTCAGACCAAAATGTTGAAACAAGTAAAGTTCCTCTAACAAACACAAGACAGGAAAGGATCTCAGCGTGACTTTCCACACATGTAGGGGGGAGACGCAGTCGTGTGTCATCAGGGTGAACGGCAGGGGGCTCAGGACGCAGCCCTGAGGGGAGGGGCTTAGACTGATGACATCTGAGGCGTTCTGACTGAGGTCTGTTGGTGAGGAAGTCTAGCAGCCAATAGCAGAGGGGTGTATTGAAGCCCAGCTGTTCCAGTTTGCCCATCAGATGCTGTGGGATGATGGTGCTGAAAGCTGAACTGAGGTCCAGGAACAGCATCCATCGTGGGTGTTCTTCTCCTCCAGGTGTGCCAGGCTCAGGTGGAGAGCAGCAGAGATGGCGTCCTCAGTGGAGCGGTTCCGTCGGTAGGCGAACTGGAATGGGTGGAATGTTGGCGGCAGACTGGAGACGATGTGTTCTTTAACCAGCCTTTGGAAGCACTTCATCATGATGGGAGTCAGAGCGACAGGCCGCTAATCATTGAGGGAGGCGACCTGAGGCTTCTTTGGGACTGGAATAATGGAGGCAGACTGGAAGCATGCTGGCACTATGTATTGGTCCAGCCAGGTGTTAAAGATGTCTGAGGACACCAGCTACCACTACTTTATTTTTTTTTTACTCAAGTAAAAGTTAAAAGTATTCAGTAAAAAGGCTACTTGAGTCCTGAGAAACTAACATCAGATTTAATGTTCATAAATTATGCTGGCAAACAGACTTTATATGCAAGTTCTGGTATTTTAAAGGCTCAGATGCATAAAGAATACAAATAAATGTCATAAATATATAACAAGAAGATATACTTTAACCATTTCCAACATAAAACATAAACAATCCATACAATGAGAACTGGCTATATGTTAGGGCAGGGTGGGAAACTTCCACTGGTAATATCTACAGTTTACTGGATGTTCAGAAGTACATATTGATAACTTCACACTAATGTCTCAGAATATTTACAAGATTGATTAAAGGCAATAATTGGGAAAATTGCAAACTTTAAACACTGAAGACAAGGTTGATTTATGGGAGACCAAGGAAATTAAACAGAAAACTAAACATAACTGAGTAAAGTTGCTCTAAGATCAGTTTTCTTAAATATACAATATAAAGCAATATCTTTATTTCATATATAATCATAATAGAAAATATATTAAAACCAACATTCTACATTTCAACTTAAGAATTGGTTCACCGAGCAGCGCGTTAGCCTACATGATGAGCAGAAATGTAAACAGGGTGATCCGCATAATTCTCAGCTATGGAAGCTGAATAATCACAGCTGGTGATTATTTCAAGCATCCAGTGCTGGTTGGGAAAGAAGATTTAGTTTTTGGAATCAAATTAAAACAGCATCCAGAAAATGTCTGTTTGTCTTCTAAATTCTGCAAAAACATTGCAGAAGTTAGAAGGGCAAATGTTAAATCAGATCAAAACAAGTCAGTTTTCCTCATATTCTAGTGAGATTTATCCTACATAAAATTTCATGCTTAAGAATTGTGGAATGATGTATAACTTATGTTAGTAAAAACGGGGTGGGGGGTGCTGATAGATGGAAAGTTAGAGGGAACATGACACATATTGATGCTCAAAGCCGCCCCTTGCCTTAGTTAATTTAACAGGATCAGGATGTAAACTGTGCATCAAGTATAGCTCTTGGCAAATCCTCAATAATTATTTAGATTTTATCCTAGAAATATTAATCTACAAGTGAATGTTATTTAAAAATAACATATATACAACATACAACATATACACATATTTTTACTTCTAACAAAAGTACCAAGTTAGAAATTCCCAGTTATGAAAAAAAATAATTGGCTGTATAATAGTTTGTTCCCCTAATAAACTCATTTCAAGACAAGACAAAATAATAACTATCTTTATTGTTCCGCATTTCTAGAGATCAGGAACACAGAGCATTATAGGAGGGTCAGTTAGAGGAGGCTGTTTTGTTCCTCTGGTTTAAAATGC
The DNA here is from genome assembly GCA_030533445.1 of Cyprinodon diabolis. Taxonomy (NCBI): domain Eukaryota; kingdom Metazoa; phylum Chordata; class Actinopteri; order Cyprinodontiformes; family Cyprinodontidae; genus Cyprinodon; species Cyprinodon diabolis. The sequence continues at coordinate 91,006 of CM060081.1, forward strand.
TTCTAGTCGAAGAACCTTTGCAGTTCCAGCAGCTCAGAAGACCATCAGAGAAGTCACCACATCTCAAAAACACATCAGACATGTCAGCAGTTACAGAATGTGTCATCCATAAACCAACCAATGCTGTCACTGGTCACTCTGCTGTGTATATCTATAGTGTTTATTTTAATCTGTTATTTTATTAACCTAAAATGTCTTAGTCCTGCAGAAGGCAAAGGTTTAGTTTGTTCCCTTTTCCAGGTTGGTGATTTTGTTGATGCTAGTTCTCTGCGTACTGCCTTAGACGAAGCAGCCAATTTGAAAAAGGAAAAACATAAAAAAATTGAAAAATGGCTCCTTGGTTTAATTCAAAGCTTTGCACTCTGAAGCAAAATGCAAGGGGCCTCTGGTGTGCTGGGGGGGGGCCTCAGGGCCTGTTGGGCTGGGGGGGGGGGGCATGGACATTAACACCTTATGGCAAATGTTTACCCCTTCAGGGGTTTGCACTCTGCTAATGGGGAAAGGGGAGGGAGGGGGAGTGGGAATGATCTCGGCCTGGATGTCTTTTGTCACTTGTGTGGTGAGTGGTTTGAATGTTAATGTAGGGGAGGGATCATATCTCCAGTGGGGGAGGGGGTGGAGCAAAGAGGATTTTAGAAGGGCTTCGAGTCTGGCTCCCTGTCTCGGTCCTGGTCCGTGCTGTCCCCTGGTGAGGCTTTGTCCGGGTGGGGGCTCTGAATGGTGAGTGCGGGCTGGCTGGCCAGAGTTGTCCCCCCCTTTTTTTTTTTTGGATGGATAGGATGGGGGTTGGGGGCTGGATTGTGGGCCCTGCCGCCGGTCTCTGGCCCCCTTGCTATGGTGGTGCGACTGGTGGAACGGAAGTGCCTATTGGAGTCAGCGGAGGAGCTGGCTCCCTGGGGGTCCTTTGCTCTCCATCCCCGGCTCTGGTTGGGTGGCCTGTGCGGGGTGGGTGGGCCCCGATCCCAGGGGGGGCTTTTGCTGTGGGTGGTCTGATCCAGGTGCGGGGTGGAGGGCCGGGCTTGAAGCAGGAACGTGACGGGTTGGTGTGGCGGTGTCACCGCTCCCCTCCCCCCATCTGGATTTTAGTTTCACTTATTGGGTCATCCGATAATCCCGGGACCAACCGCCGGTGCTGCCGGGTCTTTGGTCCTGGTATTATTGGATGCGAGTGTTATGTGTGAATGTGCGTCCCCTTTTTTTTCTTTTTTTTTTCCTCTGTGGTGTGAGTGGGGGCACTAGGGTGGGATGGCGTGATTGAGACTGGCCCCAGCCAGGCCTCCTGCCGGGGGCTCGGGTGCCCCTTGGGCCTTGGGTCCAGGGCCGGATTCACTTCAGGGTGGCTGGCTGCCGGCGGCTCCTGGGGGCTCTGGCATTGCAGTGGATGGGGGACTTCCTCGGGGCTCTCTCTCCTCCTCCCTTGGTGGGGGTCGGATTTCCTGGGCTTGCCCCTCCTTGATGCCTTCACTCTTGGGGTCCCTTTGGCGTCTGGGGCTTTGGGTCTCCCGGTGCTGGACTCAGTGCTCTGGAGGGGCGCCTCTTCGGCTCTTCACAACCACTATTGAGCATTTTTCCTTTGGATGAAACTTTACATGCACTAGTGCATTTTCACAAACAACTACAGGTGTTTGGTTCCAGGTACTCAGAGATTCACTTCCACACAGAAAGCCCATATTCTGATCTTCAGGTAACACAGAGTACATGTCAGACTAAATATTACTACTTATACTTCAGCGATAGTATCAAGGTGTAACTTTATTTTAGACAAACCTTATTGTCATTATTTAACCACGCAGTGTTTACAATAAGACATTTCATGCAGCTTTTCAAACAGTGAATGAGCAGCTTAGCAGTGAAATAAATATTTACATGTTTTCCATCAAATTTTACACTGTATTGTCAACACTGTTTTTGTCAACAAGATTTGAAGAGTTGTTTTATTTCTTTTTTTATATTTGCATGGTTTACTGTAAAATTATCCCTGTTGTGTTTTTATGTCTGTCTTGAAACAACAGATAAACAAAAATAGCCTCTAGGCTAATTCTGGTGCTTTTGCAGCAATTCTGATTAATGTGCACTATCCCTGTCAAATAAATGAATTAATTAAATTATGAGGGGAAGTTATGTGGTCACCTTTCTCAAAATAAGTACACAGAACATATAAAGCTTAAATAAGATAAGATAATATGAAAATAATAAAATTAAGCGATACAGCAGGACACAAAAGAAACTTCTTTCCAAGATGGAAAAATACATTCCTACTTTTAATAAGAAAAGCATATTCAGGTTAAAATAGAAACAAGTTAAAGATAATCATCAACAGATGGGTAAAAGAAGAATTTGAAAAACTTGAATGCAATAAACATGATTGCAGAAACAGATTTGTGGTCCTTAAAGCAATACTAACTTTTAGCCACAAGGGGGCAGTAACGTCCAGGTTTATCACCAAAAACCAACTGGAAATTACATTGTCAAAAACTGATTTTTCTCTGTGTTTTGGGATCTAATAGCATATTACTTTGGAGCTGTAGATTGTAAAGCAGTAGAGTTACATGTAACATCTGAAAACTGATATCTAGGCATTTTCTCTTACAGCATCATCACCACAACAGAGTACAATAATAGGATGCAAGTCAGGATGTTATATAGTATGTTTGCACTACGGTGGCCCTGAAGTCCAAACCACATCAACAAATCTTTAACTGCAACTAAAAAAAATGCAACATTTTCAGAGTCAAAATGACATCAACCTTCTGGAAGAGGGAGTTATTAGTGGGTTAGGGTTTGGCTTTTTTTTGCTATGAATTTGTAATTTAGTTTAAAGATTTGTTGATGTGGTTTGCACTTTAAGGCCGTCGTAGAGCAAAGCTTAACCACCCCCCCACTTCATGATCATGTTACACATAAAATAATCATATAACTGGTTAAATGTTAAAATGGAAGAACCAAGGAAGTACAGAGAAGCAGTGGGATGTTTTCATTTGTTGAATGCAACCTCTGAGAACTCAGGTTTTGATTTACATGGAGCTTCTCAGGGTTTACGTCCCTTTGGTTTGAATAATTAAATAATAATTAAATTAACTGCATGTTTTTGGAGACGATTTTAGTTCTAGTGTATCCCTGGGAAATGTCTCTTAGTCTTCCCATATGTTTTATCTTTAACTTTTTATTAAACATATTTGATTTCTTCAAAGTAATCTCAGTTAGTTTACCGAAGTCTGCTCATCTGAGATGTGGTGACCAGAAAGATAATAATTTCTATGATTGTACTGATATATGCAAAGCGTCGGATGCCATTTTTGACTAAATATGCAAACAGTAAAGCAGACCGGTTTCTGCTGGATTGCTTTAGATCACAGATATTTACCCTTCTTCTTCACAATCTCTTCTACCTGGTCTTCCTTTGTGTTTGGCCTTAAAGAGTCTGTTTTCTTCATCTTGTACTTTTGCAACTTTTTTTGGGGGGTTTGGAATCAATCCTTTTTCTTGCTAACATGCATCCTGTAGGTCAAAATACGTAATAGCTGATCAACAAAGGATAAGACCTTCCCAAATGTTTGGCCGCCTCGTTGAACGAGCAAACGAAGCATCAGAGTAATATAATTAAGTAATTCCTCTCGTCTCACATCAGGTGCAAAAGGAGACTTCTAGTTATTGTAGATCTTCTGTGTTTATTTTTTATTCAACTTTGTTTTTTTTCTGTTTTCTATCCCTTTTTCTCAATTTTTTATTTCATAATATTTTCTTCCTTAAATCCTTTCTAATAAAATTTCACATATAATTAGAAAGAGAAACATATGGTAACTGAAAGCCAATCTAGTGGGCTACTATCTATATCTTACATTGATTGCCAGACACAAAAAAATAAAAATAGATATCACATTTGCCCTATTTTTGCTCTCTTCTTGGCTTAAAATCAGAATAAATTTTAACATCTTCAGTCTCACATATAAAGGCATAAAAAACCAGGATCCATCAAAGGTCTGATAGAACTAAATTTTCTATTAGACTTACTAGTTTATTAATGGTTCCCAGAATATCTAAAAGTAGAATGGGAGGCAGATCTTTTAGTTATCAGGCTCCTCTCCTGTGGAACCAACTACCAGTTTTAGTCCGTGAGGCAGACACCCGGTTCTGTATCTCTGCTTGACAATATACAAATAAACTTATGTGAGTATTACTTATTAAAGAGGTTGGAAAACTTATTAGGAGATAATAAAAAAAAACACGTAAGGGAGCAAACTGCCCCCTTTCTTCCTTCAAATTAAGACCCTTAGGAGAGGGATTGATCATTTGAGCTGCTTTAAAGAAAAAAAATTAAAGCGGAATGCTTTTTTTAATCTCCGTAAGCGGGCATATTAGTTGTTAGGATAAAACCAATCATCTTCATTTCTTAAGTCACATGGTTAGAGGAGGGGGATGGAACGATACAAAGCAAACTAAACAGATATAGCAGCCTATTTTAATTATAAATAATAAAGTTACTCTTCTCAAGAGGAAGGCTAGATAAGGGGATACATGTTCATATACTGGGACAAAAGATGCAGTAGGGAACTAAGAACTAAGGCAGGGTTTGTGGAATATAATGGTAAGCCAAACTTTGAGACATGACAGGTAAGCATCCACCTGGTGAAGGGCTGTTTACTGTAAGAAGTGTCACTTAGATTATGAATATATTAAATAACTACAACTGGAAGTTAGTTAAATAAGGGGTAAAACTAGCTATTTAGTATCAGTTGAATGATATAACTAACTAGCTTACTGACCAGGATTTTAGCCTATTTCCTAAAAGGGTTAGACTCCTGAAACTGGCTGTTAAAAATCCAGTTGTCTTTCACCAATTTAGTCATTTAGGCTTCGGCTCTTAGCAACGTTATTAATCACCATCAAAATAAATGTGTCTCTGTTCATTTAGATGCTACTGAAAGAAGAGTGAATCCAGCCTGAGTGATAAATCGTTCACTGTGTAAAATGAACAAAAAGACCACGAGTTAAAAATACAATGGTACCTTTATTAGCTACAATCACACAGTAGTATATCTAATAACTAAGTAAAACACTAAACTCTACTGAAGATTAGAAAACTAAAGAAATAAAAGGGGAGTGCGTTCAAAGTCTGACTGATGTTCGAAGTTTAAGGCGTAATGCATTTGAAAGTGTCCTTTATAATAGCAGCAGATGAAATTTAAATAAAAAATGTTGTTGCAATAAAAAATAAAAAATAAAGATGTTAACTGCAGTCAAACAGGGAAGTTTCATTCAGTTTATGGCGAAAAATTAATAATGACTCAGGAATGCATTTAACTACAATTAGGCTGAAAGACCTGTTAGCTGGCCACAGGAGTTCAGGTTCTGGTTGGGTCAAACTGAAACACAGAGAGGGTTAGCTCAGTAGCAGTTAGCTGCAACAACATGTGACTCGTTCTGTCTGTAGTGGGCGTTAGCATTCAGTTAAACCTTTAAAACATCAACAGTTGAAAGCTTATTTCAATTAAAAACACCAACACGGCTATCTATTCTACCTGTAGTTCACCCGTCTTATTAGGCATCAGTTGTGATGGAGGGAGAGTAATGCAGTTACTGTTTGGTTCGGTGGGAGGAAGGCCTTCAGCTCTGTCCGGTTTCTGCAGACCTGTCTTCAGTCAACTCAAGTCAAAGAGATTTGGATCAATCCGATGCAACAATAAGAGACTATTTGCAAAGGAGTTCATTTTATTACTCACGGTAGCTTGTGGGACATCTCTCTTTTATCTACGATGGTTAGCACGTAGCTGCAACTTTTAGTAGCACCTCCGTAGTGCCGTCCCACATGCGGTCAGTCTTGCAGCTTCTAACGGCTTCTTTAGCGAACAGCGATCGGGGCCTCCTTTGTTCGGCGGTAAGGAGAGCTTCTTTTGTGGTGCTGGCCTCGTCTTTCAGTCCCGGGTTTCAGTGGTTGGCCGTGGCGCTTGGCGTGGTTGCGTCGTCCGGGGGGGTACATGGGTGGTCGCGCCTGTTGCCGGGGTTCATGTGTGTCTGTTGTGGGCTGGTTCGGGGCGTCCCTTTGGGATGCCCCCCGGGTCGAGGGTGTGGCTTCGCTTTGTTGGGACGGGTGCCGGTGGTGCGCGGTGCGGTGCATCGTGCACGGGGTCGGTTTGGGAGTGGAGGGTTGCTTGATGTTTGGCGGCGGTGTGGGGCCGGAGCGGGGTGGGTCATGCTGCTTTCTTGCCGGGCGCGACGGGAGCGGCGGGGTCGCGTCTGCTGCTTTCTTTTTGCTGCTTGTGCCGGCTTCTGGCGGCTGGGGCGGCTTTGCTGCTCTGGCTCTCTGGCGCGGGCCGGGCGGGGCTGCTCTATCCTTTGTTTTGCCTTGCGGCTGTGTTTGCTGTGTTCGGTGGGAGCGGAATGGTTTCGTTGTGTTTTTGGGTGGGGGAATCCGCCTGGGGGCTCGGTTGGTGCTGTCGGTTCGTCCATATCGGCCTTCCGGTGTTGTTTCTGTCGGGGCTGCTCGGGCCCCTGCGTGCCTGCGGAGGGGTGTGTCTTCAGAGCGGCGTACTTCTGGTAACATCAGCGACCATGGACGCAACAAGTGTTATAAAAAGTGTTTTATCTTAGTGGTTTCTCCAGTCATAAAGATCTAAACGTGGAGGGCTTCTAAGTCTTTCAGGGTTAGAAGCAATCTGTGGGGGGATTCTCTGAGTAATTTTGCTTCTTAAGTTACCAAAAAATGCAGCACAAAAATAGTCTCTGAGCTTTGCATCTATTGAAAGACTAAACTTCTGAGAAAATTAGTAATATGTGAAGCAGTGTGTAAAATAAAAGCACAGATTAAAGGCATCTGTTTGATCACAGTACCCACAAAACAGGCCTAAATCGGAGGTAACTAGACATTCATTCAGTTTTTCTGACAATGTTTCCTCAGCTATCCAGGAATCTTTTTCAGTTTGGTTGCACCAGAGCGCAGATCTATTTAGGCAACATGGACGTCCATCCCAAGTCAGAAGCAATACCCACTGGGTATTATGTGTTAGGCTGTTTGAATCATGATAAAATGTGTTCGTGTAATTTGTGTTTGTGCAGAAATAACCTGAGAATACTGGCTTATTTTATTAGTTTTATCTTCAGAGAAAAACCAATATTATCAAAGGGGAACTTAGTCATTTAGCAGACACCTATGCCTCAGCAAATAAAATACATTTTGTTGATATATGTTTGCGTTTTATATTGTATGAACAAATGGATATTTACATTTCTTGCTTTTAAATAGTTTTGTGGGTTTATTTTGTGGGAAAATCTCACTGAAAACTGCAGCAAATGTAGAAACTGACCCAATGACAGAGAGCATGGCATATAATAACTATATGCAATAAAAGAGAAAACAAATTGGTCGTCATTAACAGAGTGGGCCTTCCACAGTGGGATTGCGGCTGCAGTGGCTGCATTCATGTTCTGCTCAGTGCTTCCTTTGTGTCATTTTTCTTTCCTGCATTTGGAGAAGGGAGAGAGAGAGACAGACAAATCTTTGTCTTTTGGTTTGAGGCTTATGGATTCAGCCATTGTTTCTGCAACACAGAGGATCGGATTAGAGGGTGTGTCATTGTGAGAGTACAGTAGATAACAGAGGCTGTTACAATGTGTGATTGACACAGGCATCTCTGACAATCTGGACTACAATTTAACACATGTAGATTCCTGATGAGAAGTTAAAAAATTGAAAAATTAATTTTGTTCCCTCAGGTAATAGTCTTTGTGTTTTCAACCTGAAGAATGTGTCCATTTTGACATTTGGTGGCCATAGAGATTGCACTCACAGGTTTAAGACTTAAAAGACACAAACCAATCTGAAACAAAACTGGGTCGTGTGATGCCTGTAATATAATATATACTGGAAAGAAAAAAAAAAATCAAACTGTCCACTTAGGAAGACACACTGATTGCCCATCAGTTTCACCTTCTTTTGTTCAAATGGAATATATAACAGGTGGAAATTATTGTCAATTAATAAGATCCACTCAGTAAAGCAGAGGTTCTGCATGTGGGGACAGCAGATCCCTCCTCAGTACCTGTGCCTTCTGGCTGAATATTTGGTCACTATGAATATTGGGGTCCTTTCATACTCCTAGTAGTAGACTCTATGACCACCACATATGACTCAGGTAGTGCAGCTCATTTGGGATGTGGCAAGAAGGTCTGCTGTGTCTGTGAGCGTAGTGTCCAGAGGCTCGTGGCGCTACCAGGACACAGGTCAGGACACCAGGAGACGTGGAGGAGGCAGTTGGAGGGCAGCAACCCATCAGCAGGTCCGAGGTCCTTGGTTGGTCCCCTTCAAATTCTTTTTAAAGATGAAAACATCAATCTTTGTACTGAAATATTCTTTCTGTCATGATTTGTGGAAATTAAGATTTAAAGAGAAGCGCCATCTCCTGTTCAATCCCTGTAATTATTTGAAGGGGTGGAGTCAGAGTAAAAAAAAATATGCAAGGGGGGGTCACTCCAGTGCCTGGAAGTTGCTGAGAGTTGCTGAATTTTTGGGAGGGGCAATCCCCTCCCAAAAATGCCACTCTGAGGCACTCTGAGCAAGACCATCAACCCCACACTGCTCCCCAGGTACCGCAAATGGTAGCCCACTGCTCCCCAGGCACCGCAAATGGTAGCCCACTGCTCCCCAGGCACCGCAAATGGGAGCCCACTGCTCCCCAGGCACCGCAGATGGTAGCCCACTGCTCCCCAGGCACCGCAAATGGGAGCCCACTGCTCCCCAGGCACCGCAAATGGTAGCCCACTGCTCCCCAGGCACAGCAAATGGTAGCCCACTGCTCCCCAGACACCGCAAATGGTAGCCCACTGCTCCCCAGGCACCGGAAATGGTAGCCCACTGCTCCCCAGGTACCGCAAATGTTAGCCCACTGCTCCCCAGGCACCGCAAATGGTAGCACACTGCTCCCCAGGCACCGCAAATGGTAGCACACTGCTCCCCAGGCACCGCAAATGGGAGCCCACTGCTCCCCAGGCACCGCAAATGGTAGCCCACTGCTCCCCAGGTATCGCAAATGGTAGCCCCCTGCTCCCCAGGCACCGTAAATGGTAGCCCATTGCTCCCCAAGCGGATGGGTTAAATGCAGAGAGTGAATTTTGTTGCGCTGTACTTGTGACAGTTTGATGACAATAAAATAAATAAATTTAAAAAATTGCTGGATGTCTCCATCCGCCCAGGTCAAATTACACCACAGACTGTACAGGAGGTTGAGGATGCTTTAGTCTGGGAGTTGATCCCTCAGGAGACCATCCTCCACCTCATCAGGAGTAGCCCAGGTGTTGTAGGGAGGTCATAGAGGCAGATGGAGGCCACACACAATACTGAGCGTCATTCTTACCTCTTTGAAGGACATTACATCAACCTGGATCAGCCTGTAGTGTAGGACTGGTCTGCGATGCCCACACAACCGCTACAGAGCTTCCTAAACAGCTACCTCTGGGTTACTCCTGAGCTGAAAGTCCTCCTGAATCAGCTTTCAACTCAGGGGACAGAAGAGCAGCAGGAAGATGGAGCAACAGCTGGCACAGAACAACATCAGAGATGTGTGGAGGGGTTTCAAGAACACGACTTTGGGCAGAGGACCACCAGCAGCAGGGCTGCAGACAGAGACACCAAGTTTGCAGACGCTTTAAACAGGTTCTTTACTCGTCATCCGCGCATGCGGACTGGTGTCATACCAGGCGGCCGGGGCCGCAGGCGGCTACGCTCTACCCCTTCTATTCATTCTAGCTAATCTGAATCGTTCATCTGGAGAGCAAGATCATTTGTGGTAGCAGCACTAGACATCTTCCAGGCATGTGAGGAAAACTAGCAGCAGTTCAGGACAGGATGAATTAACAGTAGCCGGCGCACGCGGATGATGTCATACACTGTCTGTGGGACAGTGATTGGTCTACATGTTCTGAATGCTGGCGTACCATAAAGAATAAATGATGAACAGTTTTTTTTTATTTATTTTTTTAAATTCATTCATTTCATTGAATACCAAAAAAACAGCCTATCAAATTTTTGATATACTAAAAAATAAAAATACACCTCCACCCATACATACCTACATATCCATCTGTATACATTACATACATATATACACACACAGACATACTACATATGTATTTCAAAATTTTAAAACAAAATGAAATGAAAGGCAGCAGAAAAAAGAAAAAAATCTTATAATATCTGCCCCTTTTTTCTCAGCTCTGAAACTAAACAGGGAAAAAAATGGTTATCTTCTGCAACAAAAACAAAGTCAGTCGTCAATCTCAACTAAACAACGATAGTATGAGCTCACTTTATACTATTTCATACTTCTTCAAGAATCCAGTCTTTAACATTCACTTAAACATGTGCAGTGATTTGGCATTTTTAACATCATTTTGTAGTTCGTTCCACAGTTTGACTCCTTGTATAGAGGTACATTGTTCTTTCAAACTGGTTCTGAATTTGGGTTTCTTAAAAATCTGTCCCCTTAAGGTTATAACTGCTCTCACTCTTTGCAAAGATTTTTTGGATGTTTGAGGGTAATGTACACTATATTGCCAAAAGTATTTGCTCACCTGCCTTGACTCACATATGAGCTTAAGTGACATCCCGTTCCTAAGCCATAGGGTTCAATATGACGTCGGTCCACCCTTTGCAGCTAGAACAGCTTCAACTCTTCTGGGAAGGCTGTCCACAAGGTTTAGGAGTGTGTTTATGGGAATTTTTGACCATTCTTCCAGAAGCGCATTTGTGAGGTCGCACACTGATGTTGGACGAGAAGGCCTGGCTCTCAGTCTCCGCTCTAATTCATCCCAAAGGTGTTCTATCGGGTTGAGGTCAGGACTCTGTGCAGGCCAGTCAAGTTCATCCACACCAGACTCTGTCATCCATGTCTTTATGGACCTTGCTTTGTGCACTGGTGCACAGTCATGTTGGAAGAGGAAGGGGCCAGCTCCAAACTGTTCCCACAAAGTTGGGAGCATGGAATTGTCCAAAATGTCTTGGTATGCTGAAGCATTCAGAGTTCCTTTCACTGGAACTAAGGGGCCAAGCCCAGCTCCTGAAAAACAACCCCACACCATAATCCCCCCTCCACCAAACTTTACACTTGGCACAATGCAGTCAGACAAGTACCGTTCTCCTGGCAACCGCCAAACCCAGACCCGTCCATCAGATTGCCAGATGGAGAAGCGCGATTCGTCACTCCAGAGAACGCGTCTCCACTGCTCTAGAGTCCAGTGGCGGCGTGCTTTACACCACCGCATCCGACGCTTTGCATTGCACTTGGTTATGTATGGCTTGGATGCAGCTGCTCGACCATGGAAACCCATTCCATGAAGCTCTCTGCGCACTGTTCTTGAGCTAATCTGAAGGCCACATGAAGTTTGGAGGTCTGTAGTGATTGACTCTGCAGAAAGTTGGCGACCTCTTCGCACTATGCGCTTCAGCATCCGCTGACCCCGCTCCGTCAGTTTACGTGGCCTACCACTTCGTGGCTGAGTTGCTGTCGTTCCCAAACACTTCCATTTTCTTATAATACAGCTGACAGTTGACTGTGGAATATTTAGGAGCGAGGAAATTTCACGACTGGATTTGTTGCACAGGTGGCATCCTATCACAGTTCCACGCTGGAATTCACTGAGCTCCTGAGAGCGACCCATTCTTTCACAAATGTTTGTAAAAACAGTCTGCATGCCTAGGTGCTTGAATTTATACACCTGTGGCCATGGAAGTGATTGGAACACCTGATTCCAATAATTTGGATGGGTGAGCAAATACTTTTGGCAATATAGTGTATTTAGGTGTGCCTTATACATAACTAACAAAATATTATAATTAACTAAATCATAGAATTTCAATAACCTCAATTTACAAAACAATATATTGGATGGGTATTTGCCATGTTTTCGAGTAATAACTCTTATAGCCCTTGTTTGCAAAACAAAAACAGATTTTGTACTAGTATAACATGCCTTTCCCCATACCTCAACACAATAGACCAAGTGTGGAACAATTAATACATTATACAACATATACAGTGCATGATCGTTCAGAAAATCCCTTACTTTATAAAGCACTGCAATTGACTTGGCTATTTTTCTTCTTAAATAATTCAAGTGGGATTCCATGTTAATCTCTCGTCAATAATCACACCCAAGAACTTCACCTCACTAACTCTACAAATCTCTACACCATCAACTTTAAATGGAATATTAACAGTTCTTTGTCTCCTTGTAAATAACATAAATTGTTTTATCCAAATTTAAAAATAATTTATCAAGTTTAAACCATTTTTGTATTTGCATAAATTCTGTCTGCATTTTTTCTAACATCCATTCTATATCTGTACCTTGACCAAAAAAAAAGTGGTATCATCCGCAAATAGGACACATTTGAAAAACCCTGACACATTTACCAAGTCATTAACATATAGGATGAACAACTTTGGTCCAAGTACCGAACCCTGTGGAACTCCACATGTAATTTCACAAAATTCGGATCTAGTATCATGTACTTGTACAAACTGTTTTCTTTTTTCCAAATAACTCGAGATCCACTGTAATGCTGGCCCTCTAATCCTGTATTTAATACGTTTTTTGAGTAAAATGCTATGGTCAATCGTGTCGAATGCTTTCTTTAGATCAACGTAAATACTGGCGCAATATTGTTTTTGATCAATTACATTTGTTATTTGTTCTATCAGTTCCATAAGAGCCATTGATGTCGAGTTTTTGGCTCTAAATCCGTATTGACTGCTACTTAAAATATTAGTTTTATCAATAAATGTATCTAATCTAATTACAAATAACTTCTCCAAATTTTTTGAGAACTGTGGTAACAACGATATCGGTCTGTAATTACTAAACATACATTTCTCACCGTTTTTGTAAATGGGAATTACCTTTGCAATTTTCATGGTGTCTGGAAATTTTCCTGATGAAAATGACAAATTACAGATATAGGTAAATAGTTTAATTACGTAAGACATGATTTCCTTCACAAAGGTCATGTCCATGTCTACCCAATCTTTTGATTTTTTATCCACGATTTTATTGACAATACTCTTTATTTCTTCCTCATCCTTTTTTCCAAGAAAGATGCTGTTTGAACAACTCCCAATTTTTTGAGTCACGTCGCTATCATCTTTTGGTATCTGAGCAGCAAGTCTTGGACCAACATTTACGTAATAATGATTGAATTTGTTTGCTATTTCATTCCGGTCATAAATTTCTGTATTTTCTTTTAAAAAGTGTTTTGAAATACCAGATTTTATTTTATGCTTTGTACAAACACGGTTTATAACTGCCCATGTTGCTTTTTTGTCACCATTACTTTTGGTTAATAGGTCACTATAATATTCTTTTTTATGTTTTCTTATAATCCATGTCAATTTGTTTTTGTATTTCTTATATCTATCCTCTGCTTCTTTTGTTTTTAACATAAAAAAGGATGAATACAAATTGTTCTTTTTTTTACAGGCATTTCTCAACCCTTTTGTCATCCATGGCTTGTCAACAGCATCTTTCTTAGCAAAATTTGTTTTCATACAATGTTTTTTATACAAAACTCCCAAAATATTCATAAACTCATCATATGCTCTGTTTAAATCATCCACATATACACTATTCCAATTTTGTTTACACAAATCATCTTTCAATTTATCCAAATTTTTTTTTATGTATTAAACACTTTCTTTGTTGGCGCAGGTACAGTAATACTGTTCTGATGATTTTTGTAAATAGCAAAAACTGGTAAATGATCACTTATATCAATTGTGAAGAGTCCACTCAGCACCTCTCCATCTTTTATGTTAGTAAATATATTGTCAATTATTGTGGCAGAGTGTGTTGTGATTCTTGTTGGTTTTGATATCAATGGGAAGAAACCCAAACTACACATTGTATAAACAAACATACTATTTGAATCAGTTTGGGTTCCCAAGTCTATATTAAAATCTCCACACAAGAATAATGTTTTATTTTTACTCATTTCAATGAGCTCTGTTAATTTATCAGTAAATAGTTCTAAGTTAGATCCTGGTGCTCGATACACACAGCTTACCACTATATTTCTTGATTTCTCATTTAACACTTCTATAGTCATCATCTCCATAACACCATCAACAGTTATTGACATAGTGTCCTTTATTATACACCTTATTTCAGTGTTAGCAAACAAAGCAACACCCCCACCTCTTTTACTACTTCTATTCACCCAATGTAATTCATATCCATTAATTTGAAAATTATTTTTATTTTCGTCATTCAACCAAGTCTGTGAAACTGCTATTATACTGAATTGTCCATTCAACCGTTTTAAATAATCTGTTAATTTTGAGAAATTTGAGTTCATACTTCTACTATTTAGGTGAATTACAGAGAAGCCTGCATTTATCATTTTACTGTTGTTAAATTGCTCATCATTATAATATTCACACTCAATAACTGGAAAAGGATCTGCAGCTATCAAATTAACATCATACAGTTTAGATTCTGAAAGTTCATAGTCATACATTTATACTGTTTGTTGTGTTTAAATATAAAAAAAAAAATCAAATTTGAAAAGAACTTAAGTTTAGTTTGTGCCTTCAAGTCGTTGCCCATAGGAAGACGTTACTCGATATAACCTAACAGAATATCTTCAGGAAGGCTCCAAATGACACTAAACTCAGATGGGAGAGTAGAACATGATGGAATAACGGAAAATCAAGGGACCAATGGAAAAAAAACTGTAATGATCCCGGCACTGGTGGCTGGCTTGATTGCTTATTCCACCCACCTGTTTTACTCTGCCTGTTTCTCGTTATTGTTTATCCTTTCCACCTGGTTCCAGTTCCTATATATACTGTTTGTTTTCAACTACCAGGGCCAGATTATTCTAGCTGTTTGGTGTGAGTAACTCTAGCGTTTGACTATCATTCTGTTTATTCTCTTTGTGAACTAGTTCTGTTTTGTGGATCCCGACTTTGGCTTTGCCCCTGTCTGCTCTGTTGTTCTGACCAGCTCTGGAATGTTTCTTGGATGCAACTGGCTAACCGAACCTGGACTGTTTTCGCGACCACGGCTTGGATTCCCTCATCGGTACATCATCGGCTCTCTGATCATCTGGTTAACGAACTTGGACCCACTACGACTTCGGCTTGAATCTGCCTGTCTGGACTTAGCTGCTCCCCGGCGCTGCAAGCGGAGGACAATCACCTTCGCGGATTTCTCTTTTCCCTCAGGGATTGGACTGAACTATGAACCAGGTCAGTGACTATAGCTCTCAGCTGTTACTGGTCATTTATTCTAACGAGAAACTCCACCTTCCTGAATACATTAGGAAATTTCTTCAAGAAATTAATAAAAAACACTGAGAGTTTTTGGTACAACATAACCTTAGAGGCCTTAAAGCTAATACCGGGACTAACATTTATAAATCTAAATATAATTGTTAACTAGGCTTATTAACTTTTTAACTTAACTTTTCACCTTTTTTTCTTAACTTGATAACTTCTTTTTAAACTTAATTTAACCCAACAGTCATGTTTTTGGACTGTGAAGCCAGAGTACCCGGAGAGAACCCACCATGCACAGGGAGAACATGTAAACTCCATGCAGACCCCAGGCTTGGAATTAAACCCAGAGCCTTCTTGCTGCAAGGCAGCAGTGCTGCCCCCTGTTCCACTGAGATTTTACCTTTTTTCTTAAATTAGGTAATATATTATTCAAGGTCTCATCTAATTGGTCAAATGCCAAAATAAGATGTACAGCCATGTAGCAGGATCTTTGCTGAATGGCTGGATATAGATCCTGTGCTTCTAGACCTCACCAAGGGATGGGGGGGGACTCCCTTTGTAAGGGTTATGCAAGTGATCAAAAACGCTAACTTGCCCTATAAAGAGTTAAACTTTTTACTTGTTGCCTTTCCATAAAGAATAAAGAAAGTGTATTTTGAAAAATGGCTGCTGCTTGTATGTATCTATTAGCACCATTTCTGCCAAAGATATGGCTTCTTTTCTAAAACTAATCTTTTGTTTTTGGACAGAGGGGTTCTTTGTTTTGGTGGTTGTTCGACTTGATGGCAGTCCAATGACTTCAACTCCTTCATCAACCATTTCCTTATTCTTCTGTAAAACTAGAGTCCCAGCCGTGCCAGTCTGGGTATGGGACGACTGCTGGGAGGGATCTACAGAGCCAGAATGCGTCATGGTTTCTGGAAATTAAACATCACATTATGATAATGATAACTAACATAGGTAACAACTAGTTAACCAACACTTTAACCTAATTTCTTTCTGCAATAATCATGAAACTAAAACATTTAGTGTTAGAAAAAAATATAGTTATAAATAATAGTTTTATAAATAACAGTAAGAATTCACTTGAACTATTTACATACACTCTATCTGAGGAAATAAATATTTAATCTAAGTTAATATATTGCAACATATTTAGACTTTGATGTATTTCTATGACCAGTACCCACCTTCTGTCCATAGATGGGCAGAGATAAGCAGCAATCTACTGTGGCCCTGACTGACAAGATGCAGAAGAAGGGTTTATGGATATAGCTATCCATTCATTCATTTTAAAATCAGGTACAACAACTGAGCCTGGTTCGGCTGGAGGTTTTGTTCCTGTTCAAAGGGAGTTTTTCCTCTCCACTGTCGCTACAAGCATGCTTAGTGTGAGGGATTGCTGAAGAGTCAATGAGTCAAGTAGGCAGAGGTGAATTTTGGTGGGTTTAATAAGGTTTACAGGAACTGAGGCAGGAATCAAAGATCCAACAAAATAACAACAAACCAGAACCAAGGAGACATCAGGGGAAACCAAACTCTAGGAGCCAGGGAGAGACGAGGTAAGCAGACAGACGTTAGACGAGGATCCAGCAAACAGGAACTGAAGAGGGAGGGCTTTTAAAGGGGACAGAGACAAAGAGAGGGCTAACAGGGGGATTGGAAACAGGTGAGGGCAGAACAGAAAATAGAGCAAGGGAAAGAGGACAGAAGAGGGCAGCAGAGGACAACAAATGGAAAACCAAGACTGTGACACTGTCCTGCTATTGCCATGGGGAGATGATGGTCCTGTTATCTACGTACAATTGGCGAAGCCTTTTAGATGCTTGAACTTCTGCTAAAATCAGAGTTAATTAAATGTTTAGTTTAGTTACCCAGTCAATATCAACTGTTCTGAAACCAAAAAACTCTGAGTAGGGAAGAGAGGGTTTTAAACCTACTCAGAGTGTTTTTTTTTTTTCACTTTTACAATTCACAGAAGTTGTCATGTTTTTAGGCCATTAATTACAATAGATAAAGTCAGATAATATAAAGGAACAACATTTGAAAGTTTGGGTGTATTCCTGGGTCTAACTATATACCTGTATTGATTTATTAGTACTATTGTGAATTTTTATAGCACTAGTGGCTCATTGTTTTCTACAGTCGGCAGACAGGAAAGGGGGTATGATAGAGGGGGAGAGACATGCGGCAAAGGACCACAGGCCGGATTGGAACCCGGGTCAGCCGCGTCGAGGACTGAGGCCCCCGTACGTGGGTTTTGCACACTAAGCATTGCCCCACCTGCACGCCAATTAGTACTATTGTTAACCTGTAGATGTCACAGTCTTGGTTTGTTAGTTCCTGTTTTCTTGGTTTTCCATTTGTTGTCCTCTGCTGCCCCCTTGTGTCCTCTTTCCCTTGCTCTGTTTTCTGCTCTGCCCTCACCTGTTTCCAATCCTCTCGTTAGCCCTCTCTTTGTCTCTGTCCCCTTTAAAAGCCTCCCTCTTCAGTTCCTGTTTGCTGGATCCTCCTCTAACGTCTGTCTGCTTTCCTCGTCTCTCCCTGGCTCCTAGAGTTTGGTTTCCCCCGATGTCTCCTTGGTTCTGGTTTGTTTGTTAGTTTCTGTCGGATTTTTGATTCCTGCCTCAGTTCCTGTGAACATCATTAAACCCACCTAAATTCACCTCTGCCTACCTGCTTCTGCATTTGGGTCCTCAAAACCAACACCAAACCCTGACAGTAGAACTGCCTTGTAAAATTATATTTAAGGACACCTAACTTTTATTAAGGTGCACCTAAGAAACTAAGTTGTAGCCATCTTGGTAAAAAAGCAGAGAATGTCCGACGCACAGGAAAAGGAAGGACTGCAATTTTGGAAACCGGAACTGTTGCAGGCTCCTTTTGAAAAACGAAAAGATTTGAATTAATACAAGACTTTTAGGAACATTGTGACTTATTCTTTAACTTATTCCTACACCTAACCCTTCTGTACAAAAGGACATAAAGGACAAAAGCATCAGCGAGAAGAGCAACAGTAGTGAATAGCAAGTAGTAAGGGTAACATAACCCGGAAGTGTGTGTTGGTGACTGATAGGTTTCAATATATTCAATAAGGAATAAGGTAGGTGGAGAAAGACTAAAGGGTTGATTAATAAATGCAGAGAAATGATAGTGAACTAAGCCTTCCCAATAGAATATGACTATGGCTAAGGTCCAGTTTTAGGATGTCAACCTCAAATTTTTCTTATTAACTTGATTTTTACAACAATTATTTTTCTCTGAGAAAACAGGCATCCAAGAATGTCTGCCCTTTTGCTGGTTCTTTTTAACAAAGATCTGCAGTTAGCGCTCATCCCTCAATCATCATGAAGATTACAGTAAGTCAATAGTTGTAGAAGTCTGCTGGGAGGTCCTGTGTCACTGGGAACTCTCACTTCTTGTTAGCCATTGCACGGTCATGGTCTTTGATCAGCTCAGCTGACTGCTTAGCATGGCTTAGTGCGACACAGGTCTGAGAAATCTGGTGAGAGGAAATAGATGATAAAATGAGAGGTGAGATAACTGTACCCTGTTGAGGAACTGGAAGCGCAAACAGAGGAGATTTTAGAAGATTTGTTATTTTTTCACATTTTTCCCAAATAGAAACCACAAACTTTATACTCTCAGTTTGGGACTCAATTTGTAAGAAGTGCACACTCATTTTAAAACATATGGTGTGAAGAAAAGGATCACATCCCTTTAAAAATGTGTGAAAAAAAATTTGAAAAGTGAGGCAGGCATTTGTATTTTTTTCTCCTTTTTTCATTCCTTTGAATTAGTGGTTCCCAAGCCTGCTTTATACGTATGTGTCTCCTATTACCCTTGCAGAGAGAAGCCACTGTATTCAATGAGGTTATTCCCATTTTCTCCATGGTGGCAGGAAAAAAGTGGCTCCATGATTGATTGATTGATTGATAGTTTATTTGGGTGGTACCCAACACAGCAAAATACCAAACAAAGCAGAACATAATAAGAACCAATGGAAATTTAGCAGATCATCATATGGGGCTTCAAAATGCTTTGCTGCAGATACCAATACTTTTCCACAAATTCTGTCAGAATTTCAGCCTCATCAGAATTTTAAGCTCATGATTGAACAAGAGTTTCACAGTTTAAAGTACAAAAAAGAGTGAAATAAAATTTTCCACAACCTTCAGATTACAAAATTCAAACAAACATAAATATGCCTTTTGTTTCTAGTTTTAATTTGTCTTGTATAATGTCCCAAAGTGTTTTTAAAACATATTTTTCATTAAATGTAGGAAGTTAAGTTTACAAAGTTAGATGAGATTCTATCTTTTTTTTTTTGTTCCCAGGAACTGATTCACAGCATGAACTTCTGCTCCAGTCTATCCATGAAAACCGTTGCCTCGGCGAATCGTTGTTCCAAAGCTCGATTATTACAGTTTTTTCTGATTGCTTAAGCACTTTTTTTGTAACTATTGGCTATTTTTGCAAAACTCTACACACAAATAAGAAAACCTTTCACCCAATTATCAAAACATTGTAGTTCTCTTGCAAAAGCGAACATAGCTAGATTAACTCTTCACACCTTCGTAAAAATTGTGTTTTCATATCAAGCAGTAAACACAAGCCATCATCTACTAAGCACACAATGTCCCAACTACACACTGATGGTATGAATACAAAACACATGATGAAACATCGGGTATGCTCTGGTCTATGAACAGTGAGCATGTCATGGAAGGTGTTCTATTCAATTCAATTCAGTTTATTTATATAGCGCCAAATTCACAACACATGTCATCTCAAGGCACTTTACAGTTCAACCAGATCATACAGTCAAATTGATTCAAAGTTTTCTATCTAAGGAAAACCAGTTGATTGCATTGACTCATTGAGTCAGGAATGCAATAATGTGTGCAGTGTTGTATGGGCCTATGGTTGCATGATGGTGAACAACACCATTTTGGCTTATAGCTGCACACATGGTTATGTTACCACCACGTTGTCCTGGGACATTGATGATGGAACGGTGTCAAATAATGTTCCTGCCACGTCTCCTGGTTTTACTGAGGTTAAACCCGGCTTCATCTACAAAAAGTAGCTCATGTCCCATGGCATCTGCTTCTAGTTCCATCACTCTCTGAACAAGACAAAACAAATGCATCACATCAGGCCCATGCACAGCACTACAGTATGCACTTCCAAATTCAGAACCAACGACACTATAGCTTACCTGCACATAGTCATATCGCAGTTGCTTTGCATGTTCTGTGTTTCTCTCGAAAGGAACTCTGTAAATTTGATTCATTCTGATTCTGTGGCGAGCAAGTACACGACTTAGTGAAGAAATGCTTACACTGTGTATATTTTGAAAGATGGTGTCATTATCAATTATGCGCTGCTGTATTTCGTGCAGTCTTATTGCATTATTGACAATCACCATGTTTACTATATGGGTCTCTTGCTCTGGGGTGAACATTCTTCCTCTGCCACCAACATCTGGA
Organism: Cyprinodon diabolis; assembly: GCA_030533445.1. Taxonomy (NCBI): domain Eukaryota; kingdom Metazoa; phylum Chordata; class Actinopteri; order Cyprinodontiformes; family Cyprinodontidae; genus Cyprinodon; species Cyprinodon diabolis. Next base: position 111,764 of record CM060081.1, read on the forward strand.
CGTCTAGCAATTCTGTAAAGTTACAATTTCTGTATTTTTGCATGTATGGTACTGTTGTGTTTCTCAATATAATATGGCGGTGCTACAAAGTACTTACAGATTCTCATTTCGAAATGTCCTAACGATGCTTTCCACAGTGTAGCAGCTCAAATTAGGCCGAACCCGTTGGCCAGCTTCCCTCAGGCTCATCCTATGGTTGATGACATGTTCCACTATTGTAGCTCTGATGTCATCAGTTATTCTATTTCTTACTCTTCTTGCCCTTCTTCTTTCCCCTCCTCGTCCTCTTCTTGCTCCTCCTTGTCCTCTTCATCTAACTTCCTCTAACTCCACGTCCTCTCCCTCGGCCTCCTCTGATTCTCACTCTTCTCACTCTTACTGCTCCATCCATTGTACTTCACACAGACAGCTTACCTGTGGCTTATTTATAGTTCTTAGGCTGATTGCAAAGTGAACTAATTCTCTAAAACAGTTTTCACATGTGAAAGTGTGCCAGAGAGTTGGAAAAATAGTGTTAATGATAGCCATACATGTGTATAATTTTGCTAGGAGTGTGTTGGAAATTTGGTAATCGAGTGTTGTGCAGTGTACTGTGCCTACAGTTTTGCAAAATCTGTGTTACAAAATTGCAAACTGAGTGCAATGCAGTGTTTGTGCTTTTAGTTTTGCAAACTCAGTGAGTGGTTTTGCTATAGGTATTAATAGTTTTAGAAATTGTGCTGCAAGAATCACGATTAGCGCTTAAGCATTAAAAAAAAACTGTAAAGCCTAACTGTAAACCTCCACCTTCTTCCATCAACCTCCTTCCGCACACACAGATCAACCACATTCAGGGATGTTTTTTTGAGAATATCTGAGCACCAAAGTACGGAAGAGGATTAGGGCCACTGAAAAAAAAAGTTAACAGATTTTTTTTAAATTTTATTTCAGTATAGTATGGGACTTTTTTCTCAGAAAGTCGTAATTCTGAGATTAAAGTCAGAATTCTGAGAAAAAAGTCAGAATTCTGAGAAAAAAGTCAGAATTCTGAGATTAAAGTCAGAATTCTGACTTTTTTCTCAGAATTCTGACTTTAAAGTCAGAATTCTAAGATTAAAGTCAGAATTCTGAGATTAAAGTCAGAATTCTTTTATTTCAGTTCATACTAAACTGAAATAAAATTTAAAAATCAGTTAACTTATTTTTTTTTTTTCCCAGTGGCCCTAATCCTCTTCCGTACCAAAGACTTATTTATATTTGATGTCATAAAACGATAGACTGACTATTCTCAGTCCTCCGGTTCATGGCGACCACAATATTTGTAAAAGTGAACAACCACACAAAGCAATGGGACTTCCATAAAAATTGGAATTGAGCATTAAAGCTGACAGTGTGAATGTAGCCGATGTTGGCATTTTTTTATGCTTCTTAGTGAATTCCCTGACTCCCTGAAGCCCCCACCACTTGATTCTCTTCTCTCTGATCTCCTCTCATGTCTTAGGTCAGCTGACCTCCTTGCCTCGATCATAACTTACTTTAACATGTTCAGCCTGGTTTGTAACGCAAACAGATCGCAACACACAAAAATAGGCTATTAAGATGAGATGAACTGAAAACAATTCTACGCCTGTTAATGAATACTTCCTGTAGCTGCATAAAAGTCTGTACTGCGATGTGATGCAAGGTGACACAGAATGAACATAAAAAATTAAGTTAACAATTTTCCACATTAAGGATAAGAAAGACCCTAACCCAGATGTGAGAATCTGTGATAATTTAAGGTGGAATGTTTGCTGTGTATTCAAACAGAGCGGCTGTTTCTACGTTCTAATTGGCAGAATGGAATTAGCGTGTTAGCCTGGAAGCTAATTTAATGAGCTGACTTGTAGCAGAGCTGACAGTTAAACCAGCGGTGGGAAAATGGGTTGTTGCCCCCCCCACCACATACACACACACACACAGACATACCTTGTCTACCTATCATTGTGGGGCCTTTCCTTTAATTTCTGCAACCTAACTGTGACCCCTGACCCTAACCACTACAGGTTCATACCTCACCCTAACCCCGACCTAAACTCTCCCCAAAAAGTAAGAACACATGTGTCCTTGTTTTAAGTACTAACTGAAGACCTTGAATTTACCATTTTTCTTTCATTTTCACACTTTCAATGACCCAAACCTAATCATTCTCATTACAAACCAAACCTAAACCTCAATGACACCTTAGTCCTAGACCTCTGGCCCCATCGAGGACCAGAGAAAGGTGCTCACTTCACATCAAGTCCTTTACTTTACTAATAAAGTATAAAACTATTTCTATCTCAGTAAACAAGTATGTGCGGTGGGGTTAACCACTGTAAAGCTTTCTCTGGGGTCTTCTGTGTTTCCATGGTGATGATCCCCTGGAGACAACAATTTACTGAGAGCTCGTCTGAATGTGACATGTCCTTTTCCGTAGCTGTATTGTTTCGGTGCTGATTTATAGACATTTGTTGCCCTTTACCATCTTCTCCAAACTTTCAGTTTTGATTGGCCAGTTTTTAATGATTCATTCATTTAATATCTAAATTCAAAAGTAAACCAGGTTTAAGCAACCGCTTTGTAAAAGTTAAGACAAAAATGTCTAAATGGGCCTTTTTCTAAAGCATGTTTCCACCTGACTAGCAGTTTTTTCCTTTCCTCTTGTGTGTCTCTTTAAACAATCTCTAAATCCCACAGTTGGTTCATCCCTCTTCCCACCCCTGGGCGTTCCTGAAACAGGCCTAAATCCAATCATGACTGAGCCCTGTTACCCATCCCCACATTTTTTTTTACTTTCTCCTGCTTCCTCTCACTTATCCACTTAAGCTTGCAACAGTTGAAAGGATTCTAGTGGGGGGAAATCAGACGAGCAAAGGAAAGAAGGAAGGAAAGGGAATAGAAGGAAGCCATGCAAACAGTGGGGCAACCCGGGGGTTTTGTTTAACAGGCCTAATCACAGACCAGCAAAAAACTGTTTGGTTTTGACTCATCCCTGGAGGGAAACCAAAGAGGACAAAATCTACCATACCTGGCAGAAAAGACATCAAGCTGTGGGCACAGACGAAGAAGAAAATAACATCGTTAAAGTGGACAAATACTTAGAGGTGCAAGGAAGCGAGGAATTGTCGAGTAAGCAGCAGCAACGGCTCAAAGACGACCTCAAAAGAACTGAAGTAGCCTTAGTCCAGGCTAGATTAGACAGTAAAACAAAGTGTTAGAGGGACGATGGCCAACTCAGGTCTTCAGTTGTTGGGCTACTTTCTAGCGTTGGGTGGTTGGATTGGAATCATCTCTACCACCGCACTTCCTCAGTGGAAGCAGTCATCCTATGCTGGGGACGCCATCATCACAGCTGTAGGTCTGTATGAGGGGCTGTGGATGAGCTGCGCTTCCCAGAGTACAGGACAGGTGCAGTGCAAGATCTTTGACTCCATGCTCTCCCTGGACTGTAAGTACGATGTTTGCATTTGATTTGTTAAACCACTCTGACATTTTTAAATTATAGAGGAAATAATCATCTGGTTGGCTTCAACTTCAGGGACATCTCAAAGTTCTTAGACGCCTTAATTTCATGTGGCTGTGATTAAAAGCTGACTGACTGCTATATCCTTTAGAAAGGTTGTTTTCACATTTTCACTCTCCGTAAGTCACACAGCTTTCCAAGCTCTAAATCTAATTTTAAATCTCTAATGAACGAATATGGTTAGCTACGGAAGAGGATTAGGGCCACTGGGAAAAAAAAAATAAGTTAACTGATTTTTAAATTTTATTTCAGTTTAGTGTGAACTGAAATAAAAGAATTCTGACTTTAATCTCAGAATTCTGACTTTAATCTCAGAATTCTGACTTTAATTTTAGAATTCTGACTTTAATCTTAGAATTCTGACTTTTTTCTCAGAATTCTGACTTTTTTCTCAGAATTCTGACTTTAATCTTAGAAGTCTGACTTTTTTCTCAGAATTCTGACTTTTTTCTCAGAATTCTGACTTTAATCTCAGAATTCTGACTTTTTTCTCAGAATTCTGACTTCAATCTCAGAATTCTGACTTTAATCTCAGAATTCTGACTTTTTTCTCAGAATTCTGACTTTAATCTCAGAATTCTGACTTTTTGCTCAGAATTCTGACTTTAATCTCAGAAATTTGACTGAATTCTGACAATAAAAAAAGTCAGAATTCTGACTTGTTTTCCCCCATGTTAAACTGAAATAAAATTTAAAAATAAGTTAAGTCTTTTTTTTTCAGTGGCCCTAATCTTTTTCCGTATTTAGCTGATATGAGCCTCTGGTTAATCTTCTAAAAGGACTCCTACGCTGAATTATGGATTATATTCTTTAGCCTGTCCTTATGTCTGCTCGTTGCTTTATAGATTCATGATAATGACTTTCTACTTCACTGCAGTAAAAACAAAAAAAACAACAAAAAACAAAAACAGGTGTTTTGTATTGGCCTGTAGAAAAATGCACATACCAAATGGCTCACAATGGGACTGTGGATGAGATGACTGCGCGTACGCATCCCCGCAGCATTGGCATGTTGCTCCACAGGCGCAGAGGTCGGGGTTCTCCGGTAGGGCGTCAGGGCAACATGGCATTTAGAACGTCGGACAGCACTTCTGAAAAACGAGATTGGGAGATCCCAGATGCAAAAAAGTGCAATGTTGCAAGGAGTTTTGTGATATCTGGTATTGCGTGGGTCCTCCTTGTGGCTGGCTCCAAATCCATTCGGAGTTCCCCCAACAGCTCCAAAATGGCAATGCTGGATAAACGATACGTTTTGATGATCGTTTCCTCGTTCATTCGAAAAATATTCACACGGAGTGAAAAAATGCGTTCTCTGCGTCTCCTTGCTTCATTTCGATGTCTCCTTCTTGCGACAATAACCGCTGCCATGTGTGCGCAATTACGCATACAGACCATTTGCACCTTCTTTTGAAACGTGTTAAATATAGAGTCAGATACCGTTAGCAAAATTGCTTTCAGGTTTGATAAATCACTTTGCGAGTGCTAAATTAATATATTTACATGTTCTCCTCCCACAAGACGCACTTTTGCGTGTAAACGCCCCATATTGCATATTCATTGCAGAAAAAGTACTAAATGGATAAGAGGCGCTATTTAGCATGTTTTAAAGACCAAATCCTTTTAGCACGCTGTTGATAGATCAGTTTGTACATTTTTTAGCGTGCGCAGTGAAATAGCTCACGTTTTTATACACGCAAACCTTTGATAGATCCTGCCCTATGAGTTATCTCACAGAGAAATAGGATTGCGAGCTCAGAGTAGCAGGGAGGAATCTGGCAGTGAGCAGATGATGCCTTCTGATCTTGACGTTTTCACCACAGGAGCTTCATGTGACACTATGTTCACCAGACTGTGCTCTGTCTGCTTGAACTATCCAGAGTAGAAAGTATTACTCGGTTAACTGAGCTTCCTTTTCAACATGAAAACCAAGCTAAAAGCTGCTCTTCCTCTGGATGTAGTGCTGAAAAGACAGTTTGCTGCATCTACCCAACTTCTATACAATAACCTGATTTATTGGTTGATTTAACTGAACTAATACAGTCAAGTTATTTAGACATTGGAAATACTTCTGATCCTGTTCTTTGTGACGTATTTTCTAAAGACAGCAGTGGGTTTCTACGGAAGAGGATTAGGGCCACTGAAGAAAAAAAAAAAAAGTAAACTGATTTTTACATTTTATTTCAGTTCAACATGGGAAAAAATTCAGGATTCTGACTTTTTTTCTCAGAATTCTGACTTTTTTTATTGTCAGAATTCAGTCAAATTTCTGAGATTAAAGTCAGAATTCTGAGAAAAAAGTCAGAATTCTGAGATTTTTTTTTTTAACCTTTATTTAACCAGGAAGTCCCATTGAGATTCAGAATCTTTTTCAAGAGAGACCTGGCCAAGGTAGCAGCCAAACCACAGGAAGTTCATACATATTTACAACATATTAAATTTTGCAAAATAAAAAATAAAGAATAAAAAAATAAAATCAGAGCAGTATGTTAAAACACATTGAGCATCTCAAGAAAAACAAGCACATACAGTATCTCCATCACTACATTCTTCATGCTTGCTTTAAATTCATTAATGGACACGAGTTTCTAATTTGAGCTCTTTCTGATTTTTTCCCATACTATACTGAAATAAAATAAAAAAAAATCAGTTAACTTTTTTTTTTTTTCAGTGGCCCTAATCCTCTTCTGTAGGTTTCAGACTTGGTCCTCCCTGTGCTGGATGTTTTAGACGTTTTCCTCTGCAGACCTAAGTATCTGCTGACAAGGTCGTAAAATCATTGAATGCAATTTTACCGAAGCAGAGCTGCATCTAAAACCTGAAGGGCAATGGGTCACAGTTTGAAATCCTTTAAGTTTCATCTGCAATGATTGACGGCAATGCTAATTAGGTTCAATTTTTACAGCAAACGTCTAATGTTTGGCAAATTAATAAAGTGGTATTTAAAAGCCGTTTTGCAACTGCTCCATCACAAAGCCACAAAGACGGGGCTTTTTCCAAGCTGGTGGAGGATCGGAGTGCAGCTACTCATGAGTTGTGGAAACAATTATGTTTTATTTGATCCATGTATGAAAACCACTGGTATGAAACTGGAAAAGGAAACTTATAAGTTCTGTTCTAGTTTTCCAGGTTATCATCTGGGTGGATCTTAAATGGATTCAGGTTTTCTTCTGTCTCAGGTCATTTCAGGAAAATATATATAAAAAATAACTTTCATTGAGTGTTATTTACAGCGAGTAATGGGTGTGACACTAGAGTACGGGTGAAGGAATGCTTTAGCTTTAAAAACATTTCCCAGCCGTTGCACCACATGTTATGGTGGCCCCAGCCGGCCCTTACATGTAGGGGGCCATTTTTGTTCTGAATAGTCAGAAGTAACATAACAATGAGATCTCGCATCGCCTGCACAAACACGCGTGCTTACAGGCACCAGCAGACGCACTGACAGTTTGTGGCTGGCAGTACCAGCCTTACCCCCCCCCCACCCTGTTACTCACTGTGACTGGCAGTGTGGGCATAAAGCATCGAACTGCATGTCAATGAAACCTCTCTCTGCTCAAAATGTGTAAACATTTAAACAAACTGAGCTTTTGAACAGTAAATGATTAAAGTTATTCCTCTCATAAATTGCTCTGCGTGTTTCATTGCGTCCGTCGGCTCCCTCCATCTATCTATCTATTATGATTCATAATGTTATTTATTCTGTCCTTTGGCCTTTTTCATTTCAGTGACCATTGGTTGCTACACAGTATATCTGTAAACAGCCCTGATGGAGGAATTAATGCCTCTGTGAAAACAATCCAGCTTTGTTACAAAGCTACACTGGTTTCTCTGTGTGGTGCACGTAGAACACCACCTCCTACAGCTGCCAGAGAAAGAGCATCATCTGTGCCTGCCCCACCTACGGCCAGTGTATTGTGCACTTTGTATGTGTGCATGAAAGCATGTAGTGGTTCTGTGTAATTTTCTTCCTCCCACTAAGTTATGTGTGTGCTGAGGCGAATGTGGGCAATGTGTTCACATTTTTAAACAGCAAAGCCGCTCTGGAATGATGATTTGGAGGATCGTATGGAATCCCACAGCTTGGCTAGAGAGTCCGCCTCTATGAAATTAAAAGTTTGAAATAAATATGTTGTGAAAAGTGGGACAGTGTTATGGTTAGACCTCTGCAGCATCTGCATCTTAATTCCTTTGCAATTACCGCCCTAATGTCCAGTTTTATGTTTTCTTCCAGTAAAACAGTGAAACGTTTGTTATTGTTTTTAACATTATCAAACTGCACTGCAAAAACGATCTAGAAATAAGTAAAAAAAATCTTAAATTAAGTGAATTTACCCTTAATTTGAGAAGGTAAATGAGAGTTTGCCAATGGAATGAGTATTTTTAGTCTTAAAAGAAGATAATTAGGTAATATGCACTTGAAATAAGACAATGCAATTGTGTTTTCTTATTTTAAGTGTAAATTGTCTTGTTCCATTGGCAAAATGTCTCTTTTAGCTCCTCAATTCAAGAACAAATGCACTGATTTTAAGAAAAAATGACTTATCTAGATTTAGAGTTTTTGCAGTGTGTTTGTTTGTTGTTTTTTTAACATAATCAACATAATCTTCTTTAACCATCTGTTACAGCACCAACCCATCCTCCGTCTTACGTTTCTTTTTACTCCATTATTTAGTCCACATCCAGACGTGCCGCGCTCTCATGGTGATCTCTGTGCTGCTGGGCTTTATCGGCATCATCATCAGCGTTGTAGGGATGAAGTGCACCAAGGTTGGAGATAACAACCCTTCCACCAAGACCCGTATTGCTGTTTCTGGAGGAGCTCTCTTCCTGCTCGCAGGTCTGATTTGATCATTTCTTCTCACTAACTAAAAAAAAATGCGTTTCCTTCTTTAACGTAAAGTTCTTCCCTTTTTCTAGCCTGAAACTAGGATTTTGTTATGCAGTTAAGGTCCCAACTGTAAACAGGAAGTGGTCATTTATCTGCTGACCTCAGACATAAATTAGACTCATTCCTGAGGGGAACGTGACCCAAACACAGATCCTCACTCTTCCAAATCTGTTTGTTGTAGCATCTCTTTTAAAAAAAGGAGACAAATCAAAACCAAATATCCTGTTTCTTCCTTTGCAGGTCTCTGCACACTTGTGTCCGTGTCATGGTATGCCACTCAAGTGTCCTACCAATTCTTTAACCCAAATACACCGGCCAATGCAAGGTATGTTGATGCTCATCTTACATCTCTGTCTTGTTTAGAGCAATTTTTTATCCTTTAACATTTCCCATCGAATACATTATATTAAGATTTGAAGTAGGAAACCTTCCTACCTGCCTAAAATAACATGTACTTTTTAAACTTTCAACTATTATCTCTATGAAACGTAAATCAAACACATAATAGCAGCTAAACAGGTGAAGAAATCCAAATGTATAATAAATCAGATCAGTCTTCATTAGATCTATGAAAAATGGTAAATCCTTATTATCAGAGAGCCTAAATTGGAAACATTTGAAAGGAAATAAAATGACCTTTATTTTCAGAGAACTTGCAATTTTTTTCTGGCTAATAAAGAGTTTTGTGCAACTTTACCAGAAGATTCTGATAAATGAAATAACTACAACTGGAAGTTATAATTAAATAATAGGTCATTCAAAACGAGGGTAAAACAAATTAATAATTATTATTAGTAGAATGATTATTTCTGTAGTTTACTTACTGACCAGGGTTCTTAGTCTCTTACATACAAGGTTGGACTCCTTAATCTGGCAGTTAAAATCCAGTTGTCTTTAATGAATTTAGTAATTTAGTCTATAGCTATCAGCCGAGTTATTAATCACCAACCAGATAAATGTATCTCTGTTCGTTCGGATGCTACTGAAAGAAGAGTGAATCCAGCCTGAGTGATAAATTCTTCACTGCTTAAAGTAAAAAAGACCACGAGTTAAAAATACAATGGTAGCTTTATTAGCTACATTATTAGATGTAATAACTACGCCAACACTAAACACTACTCAATGTAAGCACACATAAACAAATAAAAGGGGTTTAAGAGTCCGTTCAAGAGTCATTAAAAGTGTCCTTTAAAATGACAGCAGATAAATGTGAATAAACCCTCACGTAGAGATGTTGCAGTCAAAACAGTGCATTTTCCTTTGGTTTTATTGTGAAAAGTGAACAATGACTCAGGAAAGCATTAGACCGGGATGCTGAAAGAGAAATGGGTTAGCTTAGCTGGTCCCGGGTATCTGGTCCGGACGGTTCCAGCTGAAACAGATAAACGGTTTGCTCCCATGACCCTACCAGTGTTCCTGCGGGTCCTTAAAAAGTCTTGAAAGGCATTGAATTCTTCAAAATAAAACTAAGGCCTTAATTGGTATTAAAATATCTTAAATCAGTCTTTCGTAGGTCTTAATTTTTAAAACTTCATAAAAAGGATTATTTTTATTATGATTTATTTTTGTAATCTAAATAAAACATTAAAATTGACTTTTTATTTTTTAATTTTAAAAAACAACAACTCGCCATTATTGGTTCCGTCCCGATAGCGGAACCAACAAAGCGCTGTTGTGGCCGGGACATTTGGGAGATGCACCAATTACTTTCTGTCTGGAAATATGAGCAAGTGTAAATGTAACGAAAATTGTCTCCAGCCAAGAGTTTCCTCCATGGCTAAAACCAGGGAACATACATGAGGCACAAGAAGCGATTAAAGCTCAGAACGATGGGAATTAAGGCAGTGGAGTCACATGTGAAGCAAAAACACAAAGCGTCAAAATGGAGTTAGAGAGAAACAGCCGGTATTTCTCAGTTTAGTTCCACCCTTGTCTCTGCAACGCCTCCACTTATCACCAAATCAAACATACTAAGAAAACCATACAAAGAAAAATAGCTGCTACAAAGACTTAGCACTGGTTATGTTGGGGCTTTAAAACTGATTTGTTTTGTTCCCTGCTAAAACAAAGTTTGTGAATTCAGTTAAATAATTGTTAAAATATATCTGTCATTTGTGTGTTTTTAGTTTTCTTCCTGTATGGGAAGCTTTTCAACATTTGAAACATTAGTGCAGTGGTTTATGTTAAAATAAACCTTTGGGTTAAGTTGTTGCAAGCAGGTTTTTCTTGTGTTTCTCTTTAATTTGGTCTTAAATTTTTATTTCAAGTGGCATTAAAAAGTCTTAAAAAATCTTGAATTTAACTTGCCTTATGCTGCAGTAACCCTGTCTACAACATGTCCGTAATAAGCTAGTTAAGGATGCTATCCAGTCTACTGGTTCAGTAGACTTCAGTCTGTGTAGTGAGCATTAACGCTCAGTTAAACTCTTAAAACTGTCAGCAATTGAATCAGAAATCTTATTTCAAATAAAAACACGAACACGACTACCTATTCTACCGAGTTCACTGAAGCAGAGCACATATTAAGCATGAGATGGAAAGGAGGAAGGATGATGTTACTATTTTAGTTCTGTGGACTGAAACGCCTCGGTTTTTGGTTCGGTTTTTTGCAGGCCCCGGTCTTCAACCCAGTCCGTTCGTTCAACAGCAGCTTTCGAAAAGATTTGGATAAATTTGATGCAATAATAAGAGGCAACTTTGCTTAATTTTATTAACTCACAGTAGCACAGGACATCTCCCTTTTGCTACAGTGGTTAGCTTGTAGTCGCGGCTTTTAAGCAGCAGCTCCATGGGGTTGCTCATAGTCTTAGGCAGGAGAAGTCAAGGGTCTGGCGACTTGTGGCGGCTTCTAACGGTGGTTAGATTTAGGTCAGCACAGCTGGATTAGCTGCACCACTGGGTTGCATTAAAGGACTTGTGCAGCTGAATATTACATTCCATAAAATGATTTTACGTAGTGGCTATATATTTTATTTGATTAGCTGGTTCAGAGCTTGTTTTGAGTTTGCTTTTAGTTAAACCAGTTAAGAAGGGCGCCACCTTTTGTGGTTAAATGGTCGAAGAGTCTCTGCTGTTGAGCTGGAGGTTTCTTCGTGTTCAAAGGGAGTTTTTCCTCTCCACTGTCGCTACAAGCATGCTTAGTGTGAGGGATTGCAGAAGAGTCAATGAGTCGATGCAATCAGCTGGTTTTCCTTAGATAGAAAACTTTGAATCAATCTGACTGGATGATCTGGTGAACTGGAAAGTGACCTGAGATGACATGATGTGAATTGGAGCTATAGAAATACACTGAATAGAATTGATAAGGCTTCTCAGTTCTTTTGGGTTAGGGCAAATTTGTTGTGGTACCATTAGCTGTCAATTTAGTACTTGTTGGATTTTAATGTTTTGTTCCTTTTTTCTTTTTTTCCTCATTTTTTATGAACTTGTCAGGAACTTTTTCTGTGACTTGTTTGGTTTTTATGTGTGACGTCTCTTGCATTGCAGTGCACTTCATTAGTGATTTATAAAAAAGAACAAATCATTGTGTGAATGACATAAAACAAGTTTGAGCCAGTCAGAAGTTAGTTGGACCTCTGAAATCTAATAATTACAACTATCCAAATATATACCACCAGAGTTTGAACCTTCTAATTTAAATTGCACCGTTTGGGAATTCTTATTGTTGTTGAAACCAACCGAATGTAGAATTAGCCTTGGTCATGGAGGTGTCAAAATTTCAGACACAGAGCAGTTTAAGCCCCATGGTACGGAAGAGGATTAGGGCCACTGAAAAAAAAAAAGTTAACAGATTTTAAAATTTTATTTCAGTTTAACATGGGAAAAAAAGTCAGAATTCTGACTTTTTTTTCCTCAGAATTCTGACTTTTTTCTCAGAATTCTGAGATTAAAGTCAGAATTCTGACTTTTCTCATACTATACTGAAATAAAATAAAAAAAATCTGTTAAACATTTTTTTTTTCAGTGGCCCTAATCCTCTTCCGTACCATGGGACTGGCAGCCAAATATAAACAAAATTCATATTCAAATTTTGTTACTTATAAACTACATGTCAATAAATAAATTCATTCCAGAATATCCAGATAACAGTATTTTTTAAGCAGCAGTGAAAACATTCTTACTGTGGCTAAATCTTAGCTGTTAATCTTTGAGTGCAGCGCGATCTGGCTGTGAGCAATGATCTTTATTATTTACGGGTCCATGTGTTCCAGGACGAGTTTTACATTTTTGTTCCAGGGTTTTGTTGTCATTCCAATGTCACCAGTACAGAAAAACCAAAATAACCTTAACCCGTCCCCTTGGGGAGCAGCGGGCTGCCATTGTGCGGTGCCTGGGGAGCAGTGTGGGGTTAAGGGTCTTGCTCAGCGACCCAGAGTGGCAGTCTGTGGGAGTGGAGGATCAAACTCACAACTTCAGGATTGCAAGCCTATGCCCTAACCACTAGGCCGCCACTCACCACTGTATGGAAGTAGTTGACCATGAAGTTGCCTGAATTTATTGCTTAAAACAATATCTGATGGTGAGCAACCACAAAATATCAGAAAAACGTATAGAGGAGATTTGTTTATTTCCAGGTGGATCATCTAAATCAGTGGTCCTCCTAACTGTCAATCATTATAGTATCTTAAATGCTCGTCCCCGTTTTCACCGCTGGTGAGTGTGACATTGTGGAAAAATTGCAAATCTTATTTTTGGAAATAAAGCTTGTATGAGCGATGCAGTTAGGGACTTTCAAACAGAGCGTGCACTAGGAGAAATGGGCTCGCCCTTGCACTCGTACAGGGTTGTGGATGTGCATTTTTATTAATTAAAAATGGAGGAGGTGGGTCTTTTGAAAAATTCACGAAAATCCTCCACTATACCTTTAATGTTGAAGAAAACTAAATGTTTTAGTTCTTATTTTAAAATACACTTTAACGTCTTAAAGATATTATTTAATTACATTTTTTATTCAGGTCCATGTCTGCAAAAGACCAACTTATTATAACTTGATTGTTTTTATTAGTGAAAATGTAATTTTAACAGAAATGTACATGTTTTTATAGGATATGTTTTATAAACCACCAAAGTCACAGTTTTCAAAGTTTCCGCAGTCTGAACCATCATCTCATATTTTATCAGACTTTTATGCCATTTTCCAGCCAGGTAGACTTTCTATAGCAGAAGCAGTCACTACTTCTCTAAGGACAATTCTATATATTTTTGTATAAACTTCCTTCATCTAATTATGTCAGAATTTTCCAGCCTCCCATTGCACAGCAAATAAGGCCTGGACCATCAGCAATGTGAAGGACCTCCTCTCTTAATCAAAAAGGGTTTCAGAGCTGGAAACTTCACAGAGCTGAAATGCATGAAGAGCAAACTCAAAGTCTTGCTAAGCTGCTTACAGGAAGAAAGGGGACTTTAATCCCTGCATAAAACAAATTGCCAATGGAATGAGTATTTTTACTCTTAAAATATGTCAGGATGGGGTGTTGGTTTGAGGACCCAAATGCAGAGGCAAGTAGGCAGAGGTGAATTTAGGTGGGTTTAATGAGGTTCACAGGAACTGAGGCGGGAATCAAAAATCCAACAGAAATAACAGACGAACCAGAACCAAGGAGACATCAGGGGAAACCAAACTCTAGGAGCCAGGGAGAGACGAGGAAAGCAGACAGACGTTAGACGAGGATCCAGCAAACAGGAACTGAAGAGGGAGGCTTTTAAAGGGAACAGAGACAAAGAGAGGGCTAACAAGGGGGTTGGAAACAGGTGAGGGCAGAACAGAAAACAGAGCTAGGGAAAGAGGACACAAGAGGGCAGCAGAGGACAACAAATGGAAAACCAAGACTGTGACAAAATAAGATAATTAGATAATATGCACTTGAAATAAAACAATGTAATTGTGTTTTCTTATCTTATATTGTAAATTTTCCTTTTTCCATTGGCAAAGGGTCTCATTTTCCTCCACATTTCAAGAACAAATGCACTTATTTTAAGAAAAAAGATGAAGATGTTTTGCAGTGTATAGACCTCGACCTTATTCACAGATCATCCGATTATCATGACTTAACATGCAGTGATAAAGAAACAGCAACAGGAAAATTAAACATTCCTTTGGATGAATAATATCCCAGCATGTATGATGTAGAGTAGAGCTCCAACTATCGACGTAGGCAAAACTGTAAAAATCCGACCAACTGTTCTGACTGACTGTAAATGCTTCTGTCTTCTTCTACTCTTTCTTTCCAGGTATGAGTTTGGCTCAGCTTTGTTCGTGGGCTGGGCTGCCGCCAGTCTGACCGTCCTTGGCGGCTCGTTACTGTGCTGCTCCTGCTCCAAAGACAACATGCGAGGGCAGCCATATTACCACCAATCACAGCCTTCCACAGCAAGGGAGTACGTGTAAACCCCACCGTCCATTAGGTCCCAAACAGAGAGCAAAGGACACGCTTGCTCCTCCTATCCTTACTTTTCTCTCAGACAATGAAAGATAGAGCAAAGCAGAAGACTTTTATTTTGTACACTTGCACACAGTATTTAATGTTACATGATGTGATGCTAACGCAAGGATTTGAAAGCTTTAATTAAATTCAAATAGCAAAACAAGACTTCTTTGTACGGAAACAGAATGTAAATCATCTCTTGAAAAAAACAAAAGATTATAGATTCTCTGTGTTAAGTGTTGGACTTGGTTCTTGGCAGAGATGGGAAGTAACGAAGTACAAATACTTCGTTACTGTACTCAAGTAGATTTTTCTGATATTTTTACTTTACTTTACTAATTATTTTTATGGCGACTTTTTACTTTCTACTCCTTACATTTTAAAAAATTGGCTCGTTACTTTAGTTTTGAATCATTTCAATGGTGTTACCGTTATTATTTTTCACGTCATCAATACCAAATTCAATCTAATTGGATGGGAATCTACGTTGCATTTGACGCACCACTACAAGATGAATCGACAGATTCGGCGGTATTCATTGGCGGCAAATCATTGCAGCTTGGTGGCGGTGGCGTTAGCATAGTAGCATGGACGACGAGATGATTGAAAATGAACACAACGGAGATCTAGTCCTATTGGCAGACATCCATTTAAAATGTAGGCAACGGCATGAAAAAAGTGGTTTCTACTTTTACTTTTATACTTTAAGTAAATTTACAAGCCTGCACTTTGTTACTTTTACTTAAGTAAAGAAGTTTAATCAGTACTTCCACTTTTACCAGAGTATTTTTTAACACAAGTATCTGTACTTTTACTCAAGTACGGAAAGTGAGTACTTTTGCTATCTCTGGTTCTTGGTTCCAAAACCAAGAACAAAAACATATTTTGTGGACAATTAAATTTACTATAAGGTGAATTCACAGGAATAGAAATAACAAAGTGAAAGAAGGTAAATATAGTTTAAAAAGCAAAGAACCTGATTTAAAGGCTGATTTAAAGTATTTACCTGCATGTCCTATGCTGCCTGGTTGGACTCTTTTCTGATTTCTTAATAACTTGTTGATTTCCACTTGGTGCAGTGAGGTTGTGCGAAAGTCATGAGAAATATTTACAGTGTTAATTATTAGAAATGTCAGATCTTTTATCCCCAGTGGGCTCAGATAAAACTTTCTGTTTTAAAAAATAACCTCCTTGTTTTCATCGACTCAAATCGGACACAATCTGAACTGCGACAGTGGAAATCAGGTTTTATTTTAATTAGGTTATTGTTTGATCTCTAATGATTATTACTATTACATTCTGCATAAAGATGTGAAATTCTCATTACATTTGATTTATTAACACTTAATGTCCTAATTAAAACACAGCAGTACATTTAAAAGCAATTATACAGTAAAAAAAAAAGCAATAATGTATGTTTTGAAGGACTTAAACATTATAATTTAAAATAGGAAAATACGCTATTGGTAAGTTTTAACTAAATGCACATGTTTAATTTATTCACAGAAACAATAAAATACTGGATTTGAGTAGCAGCTGCCACCTTCATGCTTACAAAATCAAACATTACTTACTACACCCCCCCCCCCACACACACACACACATTAAATTGCCTCTTGAGTTCCTTCCTTTACTCCTACATCACTTTGCTGTCATTGGTGTTTGTGAAAGAGCTGCTTCATTCCTGTTCTTGATAATAAAGCTATTAACTTTTCCCAGAATGTCACAGTCGCTCCTTCTCCCTGCATCAACTCTTCCTTAAAGACACTTGTTCCTGGAATGCCTTGTTTTCCTCCGGGAATACTGTGGGAAAGTCCTTTTCTCCTTTAAACAAGAAAGAATGTAAAGCAAAGTAGATAAAAAGCTTCCAGGTTTTTATGCAACCTCGACTATGGAAAGCTTTCTGTCAAATAACAAACAATAGAAGAGTCAATATTTTATATTTTTAGCAGAAAAGTTAATGTATTAATAATATTTCACCATAAATGCTGCAGTTGAAGATAAAGTTTGCTAAGCAGCTTAGAGAATAAGGGTTTAGCAAAATAAAAAACAGGGTAACAAAAACAGAACAATTCTTTAATATATAACAATAATTTTAGTTTAGATTTAGCAGGGACATCATGAGTGTTCAGGGTTTTATTCACATCTAAAAGGAAGATGTAGATAAGTGGACTGTAGCTGCTAATAAAAAATAATACTTAAAACACTTCAATAAACTTTATGTCATGTTGGGTTCAAGGCGTCTAACCCCCATGGTCTTGCTATACCATTACTGGCAAACACTCTGGTAGGGAAGTGTCAGCCTCCTCCTCCTTAAATAGGTCTCCTGATGAGCAGACAGGAAACAGGTGTGTAGGAGTAAGCTCATGCCCTCAGGAGGAAGATCTCAGGCGCCCTCTGGTGGAGAAAGTGAACAAGCCTCAAGATCCCAACACTTTGAAAAGAATTACAATTTTAAAGTTGCCAAAGTGCAATTAGTGGGAAGAAAGTAGATGGAGGTCACACAGCAAATCACAGCGTTTTACCTTCATTTCAAATATCTGCAACTGTAAGTAGAATATTTAGTACATATAAAACATCTTAATGGATATTGAATATCTCCTCTTTTGCAAAAGTTTCTGAGCTTGATGCCGTTTCGTAACTGAAATGTTTTTCCTCTATGTTTTTTTTACATCGTTGCTCTTTGCTGAATAATTTGTCTCCCTGCGTGAAACTAAGTCTGCTCTTAATTCAGCAAATAGATTAGATAATATTCAGATTTTTGTGGAACATTGTTGCTTTTTAAATATAAAAAACAATGAATGCTTGTCTACATCTTGTAGTTGTTTTGAACCTATGCTATGTTTTAACCTATTCTTAAACTGATGATCAAGGTTTAAAAATGTTTTTGACCATTTGGACCATTAGTATCAGGTAGTATAGCCACATATCCCTTGGATATAACCATTTACACTGCAAAAAAATTAAATCTAAATAAGTCATTTTTTCTTGCAATAAGTGCATTTTTTCTTGAATTGAGGAGGTAATTGAGACACTTTGCCAATGGAACAAGACAATTTACATTTAAAATAAGAAAACACAAATGCGTTGTCTTATTTCAAGTGAATATTATCTAATTATCTTATTTTAAGACTAAAAATACTCATTTCATTGGCAAATTATCTAGTTTTTTTCTCATTTTTGGTGGTTTTTGCAGTGTAAGACCAAGTTCCTGAAATTGCTTAAGTCTGCAAAAACAAAGCAAAAAAATACCACAAATTGACAGCAATTCTTTCTGCAATGTTGAAGTTTGCAGGGCCTCCAACATCCTCCCAAGATGTAAAAATATACATGTTTATGTACATTACATAGTTCTGATGTGGCAGGTAACATCTGCAGAAAGAACTGTGTATCTATCTCATTATATGTGTTGATGGCTTTCCATTCTGCACAGACTCCAAGTCTCCACCAAATAAACTTTGTGATAATAGCTGATCAGAGCACTCAATAGATGTATTTTGTTTTTTCATATTTTTGAAACACCTAATCTTGCTGGCTTCTGAAAAAAACTTATTTTCAGCTCTGCGACACATTATATTATTGTTCCTGACCATAGACTGTCAGCAAATAAGTAGTTTAAGCATAAATGTTTTGCAAATGTTTATCAAGACAATATTATTCAGATAAAGTCCTATTAGATCCTTGGATCTTGAGTTCACTGAAGGTGTTAAAAAACACCTGGAAAGTTAAGCTTTAAAACCTTATTAGGTGTCAAATTCAGGAAACAAAGTCACTGATAACATTTCAGAAAAATCTACATTACGAAGATAAACCAGTTTCAAGTTCCCTTTAACATAAAGTTAAAGTTTCGGCTTTTACCGAGTAGACGAGTCCT
This sequence comes from Cyprinodon diabolis, assembly GCA_030533445.1. Taxonomy (NCBI): domain Eukaryota; kingdom Metazoa; phylum Chordata; class Actinopteri; order Cyprinodontiformes; family Cyprinodontidae; genus Cyprinodon; species Cyprinodon diabolis. The sequence goes on from CM060081.1 coordinate 130,474, forward strand.
TTGTGAAGTTAAAAAATTTTATTAATTTAAAAAGGCAAAAAGCTAGGTGAAAAAGTTCAAAGGCTTTTTTTTCAATGTTACGTTAAACAGTTGATAAGCTAAGTGAAATTAGCTTTAATAGTCTAAGGTTATGATGTAACAGAAAATTTGTTTTTCATGAATTTCTTATTGAAGCAATTTTATTTATTTATTTTACATATTAGCATAAGTGAGCATTTCTTGTTTTTACATTGAGTTTAATTTTTGCCATCAAGATAGACATATTTTTTAAATATTACAAAAGTAATAGGGTCCTGTCCCGTATAATAAAAAATAAAGCATTTAACCTTAAAGGTTTGTTCCGTAAAAATTCAAAAAATGTCCACTGGACTTGGTTTCCAAGATTTGAAGACGTTTCGCCACCTCTCCAGGAAGCTTTCTCAATTCAAATGTCTGGATCCGCAGTGAGTTTGAGTCTTATATGGACAAGGCCTTGTATTGCTTGGAAACATGCAAAAAATAACCGATGAATGGGTCGTTTAGTTCCATCGTTAGCCTGTAATATCTGAACCTGTCTATGATTCTAGGGGTCGGTCGTTAAAGGGGGGATTGCCATTAAGGGGGGGATTAAAGGTTTGGTTTCATAGCTGTGATGTCATAAATGGGAAAACTTATATTTTATTCTTAGAACTGGAACAAGGTGAAGTTCACTCAATGAATCAGGTTGTTATTGTACAGTGTTTGGGGACTAATTTTTCCAAAATCATATTTCATCTGTGATGTATCCATCTACGGAGCCCCTCTGATGATATGGTCAAAAAAATTTTTTAATTGTGGCCACGAAGTAGTATTTCGTGCGCACGAAATACCACTTCATTGCCACGCAATAAGTTTAACGTGCTCACGAAATACTACTTCGTGGCCACGCAATAAGTTTAACGTGCGCCCGAAATACTACTTCGTGGCCACGCAATAAGTTTAACGTGCGCACGAAATACTACTTCGTGGCCACGCAATAAGTTTAACGTGCGCACGAAATACTACTTCGTGGCCATGCAATAAGTTTAACGTGCGCACAAAGTACTACTTCGTGGCCACGCAATAAGTTTAACGTGCGCCCGAAATACTACTTCGTGGCCACGCAATAAGTTTATCGTGCGCACAAAATACTACTTCGTGGCCACGCAATAAGTTTAACGTGCGCCCGAAATACTACTTCGTGGCCACGCAATAAGTTTAACGTGCGCCCGAAATACTACTTCGTGGCCACGCAATAAGTTTAACGTGCGCACAAAATACTACTTCATGGCCACGCAATAAGTTTAACGTGCGCCCGAAATACTACTTCGTGGCCACGCAATAAGTTTAACATGCGCACGAAATACTACTTCGTGGCCACACTAAGTTTAACGTGCGCACGAAATACTACTTCGTGGCCACGCAATAAGTTTAACGTGCGCGCAAAATACTACTTCTTGGCCACGCAATAAGTTTAACGTGCGCACGAAATACTACTTCGTGCGCACGAAATACTACTTCGTGGCCACGCAATAAGTATAACGTGCGCACGAAATAATACTTTGTGGCCACAATTAAAAATTTTTTTTGACCATGTCATCAGAGGGCCTCCGTATCTATCAGTTGGCAAGTATCAAAACTAATATTGAATTCTACCTTCGTACTAACAGTGCACGCATTATTAAAGTGTGTAACATTAGTATTGATGTGTCCCTTACGTCCCGTCCTGTCTCACCCTCTTCTTCTGATTGTCTTCTCTCCTCTAATTCAGGGCAGAGTTGTTGAGTGAAACTAGCTTCCCTGACTGATCGAGGACTTTCTGACTGTCCAACAACTGAATTTCCTTTTCACCGTCCGGTTACACTGTTTGCCCCAAATTTAAATTTCTGTTTGTCATATTTGTAATATAGAAGTGTTGGAAACATATTCTTTCACTCCACCATATTTGAGTCTTCAGTGTAAATATAGATTATTAAAGGATATTTGAGCTTTTCATTGAGAAATCATTTATTGTTCTTCTCATCACCTCCCTTAATTTGAATCATAGCAATGTGCTGCTTTGCCATGTCCACTATATCCAATGATCCCTGGGTATAGAAAATGTATTTTACTGGTTTCATTTGTTCAATGTGGTTGTATTTTGACTGAAACATGTTTTTGTCCCCTCTGAATTGCAGACCAAATGTTAAAAGTACCCCACCAGAGAAAAGGGAGCAGTACTTGTAGTTTGGGAGAGTCTTCTGGCCTTTTCCATGGCTTAAAAAACTCCCATTGAGGAATACAGACCAGACGAACACATTTCTGAACTGAACTCTAAGAAAATTGAAGAATAATTTTGTGGGTTATAGAAAAGACTTGTGGGGTGGGGGTGTCATAAATTTAAGTGTTGGGGGTTACAGATCAGAACATTGACTTTGTTAACTTTGGGGAAACTCATCCAGGATATGTTTTCTATAACATATTTAAAAGTATGTGTATATACATTACATACATACACACTACATCTATATATATATATATATATATATATATATATATATATATATATATATATATACGGAAGAGGATTAGGGCCACTGGAAAAAAAAAGTTAACTGATTTTTAAATTTTATTTCAGTTTAACATGGGAAAAAATTCAGAATTCTGACTTTTAATCTCAGAATTCTGACTGAATTCTGAAAATAAAGTTTTTAAATTTAATTTCAGTTTAATTCAGTCTGAATTCTGTAATTAAAGTCAGAATTCTAAGAAAAAAGTCCAAATTCGGACTTTAATGTCATAATTCTGACTTTAATCTCAGAATTCAGACTGAATTCTGAAAATAAAAAAGTCAGAATTCTGACTTTTTTCCCATACTAAACTGAAATAAAATGTAAAAATCAGTCACCTTTTTTTTTTTTCCACTGGCCCTAATCCTCTTCTGTGTGTATATATATATATAGATATATATATATATCTATATATATATATATATATATATATATATATATATATATATATATATATATATATATATATATATATATGCGTGGGTTTTTGTAATTGCACCTACTCCCTACTCCATTCTTTTTTTCATTTACTAAATATGTAATATTTTACTATAACAGTTTATAACAATTTTGTGCAAGTTTAAGTTTGATGTATTTGATTAAATGTTTCCTTTAACTGTTATTTCCTGTCTAAAGTTTGGATGTCCTTTATCAATAGTGCTGTACACCTTTATTTGTTTGATTTCAAGAAATGCAAATGTCCCTTTTTTTGCAGTATTACTCCTGAACAAAGTAATGTTAGAAAAGATGTACTGTAGTAGGCCACCATAATTGTTATAAACTGAAAGTTGTACCAATTTATTTTACTATTTTTCTCCCTTGCTTCTGTCATTAGTGACTTTCTCAGAAAATGGGTGGATGAACAGATGACAGCATCATGAAACTATTTTGGGCTTTAATGTAGAGATCAAGCCTTTCCTGGTTGATATGAATTACTTTAAACTTGGTCTAACTTGCCAAGTTTATCTGATTGCAGTTTTTTTTTTTTACTGTTTTAGTTGATGTAGTAGTTTTGTATCCATTTAAAATTTAAGGGATTTAAAATACTGCAGCCTTTCTTGTCCAAGTAAAGACTGGTGAAATGCAAATCACTTTCATTGAGTGTCTTATTTTTAAGTCCTGGAACGCTCCTTAATTATGTGTTCTGAGTTACAACACTAAGTTGCAAGATCTTTTGGATTAGTTTGTAAAGCAAAAGGTAAAATACTGAATGATGGCAACTGGGTAGCTGTTAGCTACAGCTGGTAGCTAATTGCTCAACTGGTCTAAATTCCAAGATACTTTGTTTAAGCCTAACCTATTCAATTATTCAACACTCAGAGATGATTCAAAATATATTTTCTAATTGCACAATTAGAAAATACAAACATGTTCAGTTTTTGTTGGTATTAAGACGATCTTAGAGATAGATAAGCAAACAAATCTACCAAGAAAAACAAGTCAGAACTAAAAGTGATATCCTGATAAAAAATTATTCACAACACATTTTGGTCTGTAGAGCTTTTATTTTCTTTACATCCAAATGCAAAGTAAGATTCTTACTTTTCCCCAAACCCTAAAACCTCATCCTAATCAAATCTCTTTCCTCACGTTTACCCCTTTTTCAATTACACCAGAACGCGTCACTGCACATGAATTAATCAGTCTTTATAGACTGAAAATGGTGGAACTTATTATTAATCATGTATAAAACTAACAGGTAAAAAATATTTGTAGTATTTGACTTTTAGAACCCAACCTCTGTTCAAATGATCAGTGCACCTCTACCAACAAGATGAACATTTGTGTTGACGTTTGTACGGAGGAATAGTATTCTAAATGTCCTTATTATACTTGCATTTATTTAGCATGGCATTGCTATATCTTTTTTATATTATATCCTATTAACAGCTCTGTCCCAGAGAAAGAAGTAAACAGTTAAAATCCTTTCGAATGAGTGGTTTTTCATTTCTATCTTAATATTTCTGCCCAGTCTGCCCACTCCTGCAGTTCAATAATTACTTGGAATTCCAGTTCTGCTTGAATGAACTTTGGAACATTCTCAGCAGGGTGATCCTCGAGATTTATTGCTCACTTCTTTTTCTGCAGGGCTTAGCTTTTCTTCTTTGGAAAGTCCGTAGATATTATTTAAAAACTGTAGCATATTCTCTGGGGTCTTGGCTTTATTTTGATACCAAAACAATTAAAATAAACTCTGTTGTTCTTGAGATATAATCAATTCATTTTGGGCATATTATTTTCAAGCATACTTCTCGAAAACAGGCCTAGTGTCCAAGAGGTAACTGCTTTGTAAAATTGCACCTGCAAGTACTGGGCAGTTTGCAGATTATCTACCAGGATGGTGTCATATGAGCCACACAATTTAAATAGATGTTGTTTGTACCGCTAGATTTTGGGAGGGAAACGCAGAAAAATAGTGTAAATAAATTATTATTGGATTATTTATAGAATAATCACTTGGCCAAAAATGGCTCGGCTTGATTATTTCATTGACTTTATTGATTTCACAGTGGAGAATGTTGCTCATTCTATCAGCTCAAATAGTCAAAAAGAGAAGAAGAATGTGACAAAGGAAGAAAAGCTTGTTCCCCTCAGAAACACAGCCTACAGCTGTCTGTGTTGTAGATGAAGTTCGAGGTGTAAAGGTTGAAGAGAAATGGAGAGAGAACAGTGCCCTGGGGGGCCCCGCTACTGCAGACTGCCTCCTCTGACTGACAGCCGTGCAGCTGGAAAGTACTGAAGGCGTTTGGTGTCTGTCCACTTCAGCGTCCTCCAGCTTCCCTCTTAGCAGCTCTGGTCTGATGGAAAAGTAAAAAAAACATTATTCTCACTGTGCTCCAGGTGGGTGAGCAACCGCTGCAGCAGGTTGATGATGTCATCCTCAACTCTGATGTAAGGTCCGTAAGCAAATTGCAGGAGGTCCAGGGTGGGGCTCACCACGGTGCCTAGGTGGGCTAGGATGAGGCGCCATGGTCTTCATCAGGTGGGAGGTCAGGGTTACTGGTCTAGAGTGGGCCGGTTCCTTGGCATGCAGCGATTTGGAAAGCAGTACCACACAGGAGGTCTTCCAGAGAGATGGGGACCACCCCCAGGCTGAGGCTCAGGTTGTAGATGTAGCTGAGGACCTTGCAGAGCTCATCAGCACAGTTCCTCAGCAGCCTTGGAGGAATCCTGTCTTGTCCAGAGGTTTTCCTCTGTTTCGTCTCTTCAGCTGGTCTCTCACCTGCATCGAAGTTACATGACAGAGGGTGTGAGTGGGTTGGTGAGAGTGGCGGTGAGGGGGAGGGGAGGTCTCTGGTGGCCTCGGGGTTGGAACTGTGTGAGAGTTGAGGACAGGGAGGGGGCTGGTGTGAGGGGAGTCTCTGTCTGCAGCTCTGCTGGTGGTCTCCCCAGCCTAAAGCTGGAGATGTTCTTCAGATGTTTTTTTGTGCCAGCTGCTCCTCTATTTCCATTGTGTGGGCACCGTGCTCTCCCCACATTTGGTCAGGCTGTTGATACCATCACCATGAAAGCTTTTGATTATGGTCCAGTCTATGGTTCTGAAACAATCCCTCAGTTTCTCAGTGGCCTCATCTGACCAAAATTTCACTGACTTTTTCTGCACTATTGTTGTTCTCACCAGTGGTATGTAGTCAAAAAGAGAAGAAGAAGGTGCATAGGATATAAAACTACCGGCTGGTGATCGCGTGACTAAAGGGGAAAGGTTGGACTACAATGGGGTGTATCTTAATTTATTTAACCATGAACAGAACTCCCCCCAGAACCTGTAGACAAACTGGGGACCCCTGTCAGATACAATGTCAGTGGGGAGACCATGGAGCCAGAAGACCTAACTGATGAGGACCTCCCCCATTTCCTTAGCAGAGGGGAGTTTGGGCAGAGGGATCAAATGCACCATCTTAGAGTACCTGTCTATAACAGTGGGAATGACAGCATTACTGTCAGAGCAAGGCAACCCGGTAACAAAGTCCATAGCAATGTGGGACCAAGGACAGAATGGGATAGGCAAAGACCTGAGAAAACCAGTGGAGGTTGTTAGGAGATTTTGGATTGCTTACACTAAGGCAGGGCACCACAAACTGCTGCACATCTGCAGAGAGAGAAGGCCACCAACACTGAGTCTGAACAATGTCAATTGTCTTTGTAACACCAGAATAACAAAACTAATGAGAACCGTGACAGAACTCTAAAACCCTCCCTCTCGGAGCATTTGGAACTCACAAACGATCAGTAGGAGAGTCATTGGGAGAAGGTTGGTTGAGGAAGGCCTGTCTGACCTCCTTCTTGATTTGAACTATAGTAATAGCTTACCTTACAGAATCCGGCAGAACATATTACTGTTATATAACAGTAATATGTGGAGGGGTGCAGACATCTAACTATAGTTCCTGATAAACCGGTGGTAAAAGTTAGCAAAGCCCAAGAACCTCTTAAGTTGCTTCCTACCCCTGGGAATGAGCCAGGACTGCGCACACCTCCATGGGGTCCATGCAGATCTGGTAGGGGGAGATCACCAAACACAGAAAAGCCAGATACTCGAAGTGACCGGTGGGGTTGTGAATGCAGTTTTCCACTCATCACCCTCCTGGATGTCCACCAAGTGGTATGCATTACGGAGATCAAGTTTGGTGAAAACCTTAGCCACCTTAAACTGATCAAATATGGAATTTATCAGCGGAATGGGGTACAGATTCTTCACTATGATGTCATTAAGCCCCCTGTCAATGCAGGGCTTGAGGGATCCATACTTTTTACCAACAAAAAATGAAACCTGCCCTAACAGATAAGGAAGAGGGATGAATGATACCTGCCCTAAGTGATTCGGAGATGTAGAGGGAGTATAACCTACCCCTAGGGGGTGTGGTATCGACAGGAGTTCGATCCCACAATCAAAGGGTCTTTGATGAGGTAGGGCTGTTGCTTTACCCTTATTAAAAAACCTCAAGGAGACCATGATACTCCTTGAGGACCTTGGAAAGATCTGGATGAAACTCAGGATCCTCAGAGTTAGCTGACCTTAAACAGGAGCTCAAACAAGCAAAGGACCAGCCTAACACTTCCACCCTCTGCCAGTCAATATGAGGGTTGTGCCAGGTTAATCAGGTTGAACCTAAAATGACAGGGAACTGAAGTGAGTCAATAATTAGAACAGATAATAGTTAAACATGGTTACCACCCACCACCAGCTCTACAGGTTCTGTCAAGAGAGGTAACTGATTGAGCTGATGCCCATCAAGGGCTACTACCTTTTGTGAGTCTGGTGTGGGAAGTAGCTTTTTGCAGAGTTGCCTGGCCAGGTCTCCATCCATGAACTCGATATCTCCTCCTGATACCAGAAAGGCTGACAAACTGGCTGCATGATCCAACAGACAGAGTCACAGGGAGCAGAAACTCTGGGGAGGCGGACAGTCTGGCTCGGCTCAGCGGGATCCTCCCCTCTCCTACTGAGCCCGTCCCTTTGCCGGGCAGAGTCTTGACCGATGTCCCTCTCCTCCGCACTACAGACACAGCTCCTGAAGGTGAAAGTCAATCCAGGTAGCTAGCTCCCGCTGCTTCAAAGAGTGAGAATAATAACGGAGGAAGATCTGTCCTTAATCCTCTTGCCAAGTCCCGTGATGAAAACCACGATCAAAGCTGCCTCATTCCAAGAACTCTCTGTAGCTAACAGGTGGACATCTATTATGTATTCTGACACTGATCGATTCCCCTGCTTCAAAGTCAACAGTGGAACAGTGTTTTTCAATTCTGGTCCTCAAGGCACCCTGCTCTGCATGTTTTGGGTGTTTCTGAGGTTCGGCACACATGATTCAGATGATTGCAGTTCAGCAAAGCCTGATAATCTGCTATCAATTGATAACAGGTGTGTGAAAGCTGGGAAACATCTAAAACATGCAGGGCAGGGTGCCTTGAGGACCAGGGTTGAAAAACACTGGTCTAGAAGACTCTCTGCTGGGGAGAACGGGGCTAAAAACACAGACTAACTCCTGGTGCATTCCCCACAACATTGCCTTACCTGCTAACAGCGAAATTACATAAGCTAACTTGACTCAACCGGACAGAAATGCGGAGGGCCTTAGCTCGAAATGATTGCGCTGGGTGAGAAATGCTCTACATTGCTCCTGATCATGCCTATGCTGCTCAGGGGTAGACAGACAAAATTCCTGACAGGGAGGGAAGGAACATCGGCAGCCAGCGCCTGACTACACAGATGAGTGAGGATCTCAGCGACTCAGGTTTCAAGCTGAGAATCCTTCTGATGGTCGATTTCACGCCAACATCTGTCAGGTGGTGGATCCATATTTTGCCAGATTCTTTCTGTAAGACCTCTGAACCCTGGACTCAATTTTCAAGCTGATAGATCAGGAAGGTTTTGAAACATGTCTATTCATAACTTAAGCAAATTGCTGGACGTCAGCGGATTCTCTGCAGAGACAGAAAACTCAGTCAGTGACAAGAATGTTGAGCTGATCATGACTAGGAGCTAAATTAACTCACCTGGTTGAGAGTTCAGTCCGATTCCAGAGGGAGAGGAGGAATCCAGCGGGATGTTGTCCACCACTTGCAGCCATAACCACTTCAGAGCTCAGGTGATGAGGACCTGGCGTCAGCCAACGGCGAGGAGGCAACAGTGTCTGTGAGGGATTATCCAGAGGCGAAGTAAAATCCAAATCAGGTTGACAGACCAGGCTATCAGAGAGCTGAAAAGGTACCGAAGGAAAATCCAAGCCGAGCTCAGTAACAAAGTTTAAGTTCGGTAACCAGCAGAATCCAGGAAGTCAGTCCAAAAACAAAAGTTACAGAGCAGACAGGGACAAAGCAAAAAAAAACAAATATACAGAGGCAGAAAACAGGTCAGAATCAGAGTCTCAAACAGCTTGAATAATCCGACACTGATGACAGGCAGGCAAACAACTTAAATAGTTGCGGGAACCAGGTGAAACCAATTGGCGTTACTCATTTGGCAGGCCAAAATGTGCCCTCTTAAATTAATTTCAGTTTATTTATTCAACCTCTGGCATGGGAACTGCTCTGGAGCTTGTCTTTCTTGAACGGAGCCACCTGTGGAGCTGGTTGACAGTTGCCTTTTGTCTCTATGCTTCTTCTTCTATGTCTGCTTCTGTCTCCTTGAACCCCAGTCAGCCTCAGCAGATGGCCGCTCACACTGAGCCTGGTTCTGCTGGAGGTTATGGGTAGGGCCGTGATCTGATTTGTTGGTTAAGTCAGTTAGTCCGGCTGCTAGAACAAAAGAGAGGTGAATGTTGGCTTTTTATATTTGAAAATATGCATGAAAAATAGAAAACATAAAGGTTCAGAAGAGTTTGCAGGATGTGGGCTTGGGGAAGACAGTAGATCACCCTGTGTGAGCGGTTCTGTTTGGTGGAGTGATGTCTGGTCAAAGGAGGAGTCCTGACAACCATGCAAAGAAAGGTGGAACAAGGTTTGCCAATTCCTTGTTCTGCATAAAAATCTGACTCTGGGGCATCTATGCCATCTACACAGCAGGTGCGTGGGTTTACCTGCTGTCAGCGGTTTGGCCAAACTAACCTGTCGGTCTATTTTGCCCCGGTAACTGAATTTCACTCAAGTTGCATTTTTTTAAGAATAAAATCACTAATTTTTCACAGATTTTTATAGGGTTTTCCTGTTTTGTCTTTTCTCTCTATCATTTCATCTGTATTAATTTCAATTTTCAATTCAGTTTATTTATATAGCGCCAAATTCACAACACATGTCATCTCAAGGCACTTTACAGTTCAACCAGATCATACAGTCAAATTGATACAAAGTTTTCTATCTAAGGAAAACCAGTTGATTGCATTGACTCATTGACTCAAATACAATCCCTCACACTAAGCATGCTTGTAGCGACAGTGGAGAGGAAAAACTCCCTTTTAACAGGAAGAAACCTCCAGTAGAACCAGGCTCAGTGTGAGCGGCCATCTGCCGAGGCCGACTGGGGTTCAAGGAGACAGAAGCAGAGATACAAAAAGCAGCTGTAAAAGGCGGCCCCGTCCAGGAAACACACAGCCAGGCAGACGAGCTCCAAGGCAGCTCCCATGCCAGATGAAGAGAGCACATCCACCCAGCCACGGCCAGAGAAACAGGACCACACTGGAAAACAGGCCGATCTCCAACATCTACAAACAAGGGTGTTGATGGAAGCAGCACAGCTGATGTTTCTTTCCTGGATGACGTCACAGCCAAACAGGAACAGACGAGGCAAAGCTACTCTGAGGAAAAGCAGAGAGAGCAGGTTAGAGATTGAACAAACAGATTCTGCAGAATAGGAAAACAGAGAGAGAATGAAGCAGAATGATGAAATGGGGGTCCCTATGTCCTCCAGCAGTCTAAGCCTATAGCAGCATAACTTTAAAGACAGCTCAGGATAACCTGAGACAGCATTACTAGAACCCACAGCCATTTGAAAGGTATAGGTTTTTTCTCAATTTACATGCTTTACATAGTTGGAAATGTAGTTTATTCTCAGTAAACAGGCCATAAAAGTGTAGTGCAATGGCAATCTTATTTCAGTTGAATTAAAATAGTTTCTCATTTAGATAAACATTCCTTTATTCCATCTTAATAAATATTTTACACATTTATTATTTGTCATTAGCCATAAGGATGATAAAACAATGACAAAAACGTTTTAGAGTTGGATTTGTCAGGATTTGGTGTTGGATTGAGGACCCAAAAGCAGAGGCAAGTAGGCAGAGGTGAATTTGGGTGGGTTTAATGAGGTTCACAGGTACAGAGGCAGGAATAAAAAAATCCAACAAAATAACAAACAAACCAGAACCAAGGAGACATCAGGGGAAACCAAACTCTAGGAGCCAGGGAGAGACGAGGAAAGCAGACAGACGTTAGACGAGGATCCAGCAACAAGGAACTGAAGAGGGAGGCTTTTAAAGGGGACAGAGACAAAGAGAGGGCTAACGAGAAGATTGGGAACAGGTGAGGACAGAGCAGAAAACAGAGCAAGGGAAAGAGGACACAAAGGGGTCCTGCTTTTGGGTCCTAAAATCCAACACCAAATCCTGACAGTTAAGTCTACCAGTCCGCTGTGTTTTGCTAACAGGCTTGCTATTACTGGCTGAAAATTTCCAGTCCAAAGACAGTGTAAAAGCTGCCTACCTCAGCAACAACCAGCCTGAATCCCACCCTCTATTAAAATGATGTAAACACCTGGACACAATTGTTGGTACCTCTCATTTAATGAAAGCAAAACCCACAATGGTCACAAAAACAACTTGAATCTGACAAAAGTTATAATAAATACAAATTCTATTAAAAGGAACAAAAGAAAGCCCGGCATTGCTTTTCAAACATGCTGAACAGATTGATTGAAAAAAAATTAAAAATACTAAACATCCCTCTAAAAAAAAAAACATGTTATCCATAACTTTATATTTTGTTGCACAACCTTTTGAGGTAGTAATAGAAAATAAATGATTCCTGTAACTTTCTAAAATTGGGGAGAATCTTCCTTGATAGTCTTGAGATTTAACTGTACCCTGTAGAGATTCAAGGCACCCTGTTCCAGAGGAAGTAAACATAACAGACTCCTTGTGTCTGTCTGAGAACATAGAGTTAATGTGCTGTGACATAAAACATCCTTTCCATCTCATCTGTCCATGCAATTCTCCACATGTAGTTTAGTGAATTCCAGTCTGGCTTTTTCATGGTGTCATCTGACCACCATGTTCACTGTGCTTGATGTTAAACATCTTTAATCTAATAGAAGTTTTTTTTTTTCCTGTGTTGTTTTGTTAGCATTTATATTTCATTTGTCACCAGATTTCCTCCTGTGGCCACCAGTTTTAATTTTGACAGCAAATTCTGATTTAGTCTTAGTCTTTTGAATAACACACCATTTAGTTTTAGTCATATTTTAGTCATCTGAAATCTTTTAGTCTTAGTCTAGTTTTTGTCAACTAAATGTCAAAAGAGTTTTAGTCTTAGTCTTTTGAATAACACACCATTTATTTTTAGTCATATTTTAGTCATCTGGAATCTTTTAGTCTTAGTCTAGTTTTTGTCGACTAAATGTCAAAAGAGGTTTAGTCTTAGTCTAGTCTTAAGTCTTTTAGTCTTAGTTTAGTCTCAGTCTGGATCAATAAAGTATCTATCTAGATTTAGACCCAGGTTGAACAGTTACAGATTCAAAACATGTATTTTATTTTGAAATTCAAAAAATGAACTGTGGCTTTGCTCCCTGAAAGTTTAGCGCAAACACGGCGGTTAATCAAATAAAAAATAACCTTGTATGCTTAGCGTGTATGCTTACCTTCGCATGTATCTGGATGAGTCGTCTGCAGATGCCGTTTCAAGTTAGTGGTGTTTTTTCCGGATATTTTGGCTCCACACGGTTTGCAGGCTGTCTTGTCGTCCTTAGTGTCGTATGTGAAGTGTGCCCAGATATCAACTCTTCTTTTTCGCCCTAGCTGTTGTAACATGTCAATTATTCATTTGATTTTTGAAAGGCTACTACTGCTACGAAAATGCTCCTTCTATGCTTCAACCATACGCGCTCTCTTCTTCTTCTCCTTCTTCGCACAGCTTTATGGCGCTTTACCGCCACCTGGATTTCTTTCTATGGCGGTTGGCAACTAACTTTTGATTGGATTTCTTCCCAACTTGTCCCACAAAAAAAGTAATTCTGATAGGATCACCGTTCGTCCCTCCCTAATAGTTTAGTCTCTTTTTTATTCGTTGATTAAAGTGTCAGTTATTTTCGTAATAGTCTTAGTCATCATATCTCACTTTTTGTTTAGTTTTTATTTTGTTTAAGTCCGTGAAAAGGTTAGTTGACGAGTATTTTTCATCATAGTCTTCGTCTATTTAGTATTAATGCTAAAAAATTATTGTCTTAAGCATTTCTTTGTATTATTATCATAATTATTATTATTTCTTAGTCGGCCAGGCATATTTCAATAACAGATCAAAACAGGGACCTAAATCAAAGTATATCCTAAAATGTAGAAAGATCCAGATATTACTGGACTTGACAAAAATCAGATCAATATAGATATTGATATTAGAGACTTTTAGCATCTTTTCTCAGAGGTTTCATGTTTCTTTTGTAAAAAATGACAAGCAATAGATCGGTTCTTCACCGGCGCGCCTGCGGTCCAGGTCTGCCCCCTGTTGAGCATTTGAGGTAGAGGATCTTATTCATCAGGCTGGCAGCAGATTTTTCAATGCAAACATAAACTAGCATCTCCCAACAGTCTGAGAGCTTTTAACTTCTAGATTTGCCTAAATTTTGTCTGATAAATAGATATCTGATAATTCATTGAATTCTTTAGCTACTGTTGTGTTTAATTGATTGTGTTCAGGTCTGTCTCTCAACTGAAAAACCTTTTGATCACAGAAAGACTGTAGAATAAAGTGCTCTATATTTCAATCATACACATTTTGCGAGTACAATCATTGTGCGCCATGCAGCTGCAAGATGACCAGTTCTCGGGGCGGGGGTGGGGGGGGCACCTAGTGGTAGAAGCAACATAATCAGAGGAGACGTTTGTTGGAATAAAAAAGCCTGGGATAAAGTATTTCTTTTAAACCACTGATGGATGTTCTTTCCCTTTTTTTCTTCATTCATAGATATATACTTTTAAAATTATTGCAGTTTTTAAAGAACCTGCCTGTTGCTACATAATCCTCAGATACATAAATAATAAATAATTATTTCATTGTAAAGAAGAAACTTAGAATATGTAGTAATAAAGGCAGAATTTTCAGTGTTCAGATTCAATTTAGTTGAAAAAAAAAACAACAAAAAAGTAGGTCCCAAAGAATGCGTTTCCTTGCTTATTCGTATACTTTGTTTTAAAAAACGTTAGGAAGTTCCTAAATAGCATCTTCTTCCATCTTCTCTGGTTTCTCAAAGAATCCTTGTCAGTCTTAGAAAAGCTTTGGTCTCTAATGCAGTTAGAAACCTGAAGTTATACGTGGACGGATGAAACACTCTTGTTTAGGACTTGTGCTCTCATTAGTTGGACACTGGTCATGATCTTCTTCTGATGACCCATCAGTGTCACGCCGAGTCTCTGGATGTCCCTAGGTGACAGAAAAACAAATCATTTTAAGGCTCTAGAAGGTAAACAGACTACTCTTTTCAGTTGCTGCTTTATTGTTTGATGTCTGTTTCTGTGTTTCTGTTGCATTTGGTAAAGTCTGTCCCATAGCAGGGTGACAAAAGCAAGGCTGATGATGATGATGGTGTCTGAACTGGCAACCCACTCCCCGTGTTGGTGAACCTTTCCTCACTACAGCTTTTCTTTCCACTCATGTTTCTAGAATAATCTTTAGCAATGACCTTTTTTTATTGTCAGAATTCAGTCACAATTCTGAGAAAAAAGTCAGAATTCTGAGATTAAAGTCAGAATTCTGACTTTAATCTCAGAATTCTGAGAAAAAAGTCAGAATTCTGAGATTAAAGTCAGAATTCTTCTCATGTTAAACTGAAATAAAATGTAAAAATCAGTTAACTTTTTTTTTTTTTTTCAGTGGCCCTAATCCTCTTCCGTAGTTTAATATGTGTCAAATATAGTCACAAAAACTGCCCACACTAAATTTCGGATTCGGTAAATCAGCCCTTATCTATTAGTAATGTGCACTAGTTTCAAATCTACGATTACTTGAGTAAAATTTCCTTTTCATTAAAATATTTTCTCAGCCTAATACCTTTTCCATTTGCTTTCAGAAGCTTCCAGTCAAATTAAGTCAGCGGCTCATCATCACCTTCAAGTTGTTAACCCCCGAATACACTGATTACTCACCCTTGCTTCATGCTTATGACGTGTCCCAAAGTGTGATAGCCTCCCTCTGCAAAGCGTTCCTTGTAGCGGCCCATTTTTATCGTGTCCAGCCACTCGTCCACCGAGTTACAGCTGTTGAAATCGGGGATAGCTCTGTCCATCAATGGAGGACTGCTTAAACTGCAGCAAAAAGAAGAGATAATGATTTCATTTTCCACACCAACATGATCGAGAGACAAAGGAAATGAAATGAATGTAAAAGAATGCAAAAGCAAAATGAAACAAAGATTAAGAGAGACACTGAAGCCAAAAGGAGAAAGAAGTTTGCAAGTATAGTGACTGGGAAAAGTAGAAACTTTGAAATATTAATATATATGAAACAAAATCGAGAGCCACTGTCATGATCTTGGCACTGATGTCTGACTTAATGGTTCATTCTTTTCACCTGCCTAGCTCCGCCCAGTTCCTGATTACTGTTCAATTCCAGCCTCTATTTCAGCGGCTTGCCCCCAGTCATCAGTGCCAGATTATTTGAGCCATTGGTGAGAGTTCCCTAGTGTAGCCTTTGTTGGGGCGACAGTGGCGTTGGATGTTGGAGTTTGCCCTGAAATCGAAGGATTGACGGTTCAAGCTTGTGTCCTTGGGCAAGACACTTCACCTGCATTGTCTACTGATGGTGGTCAGAGGGCCCGGTGGCGCCAGTGTACGGCAGCCCCGCTTCTGTCAGTGAGCCCCAGGGCAGCTGTGGCTACAATGTAGCTTGCCACCATCAGTGTGTGAGTGAATGGGTGAATGAATGAATGTAGTGTAAAGCGCTTTGGTCAAGTCTCCTGACATGAATAAAGGCGCTATATAAGTACAGGACATTTACCATTTGTGTTCTTGACTAGTTTCTGCCTTTGTAACTCTAAGCCTGCCTGCCCCAGTTCTAGACTGTTTGCCTCACCTGGCTTCGGACTCCTGCAGGATTCTGCCTGATTACGACCCTGGATCCTAATCCCGACTTGGGTTTCTCTTTGATACCTCTTTGGATCTCTGATCTAGTCTGGACTAGAAAACTCATGCTTTCCCTCATCTGCTTGCTTCTGCTCATCAGACAGTTCAGCAGCCTTCTTGGCTTTGGCTCCTTGAACTCTCTGGGTGACGCATTCTGTGGGAAATCATCTGGCTGGATTTCACTCTGGGCTCAGACTAAAGTTTAAAACTTATCTTCCTTTGTCAGATTTACGTGGTCACTAACCTGAGTTTCCCCCTCTACAGAGATTCCAGCCCTTTAGTGTCCTAGCCACTGAGTCGCAGATTATATGTTTTCTTAAATAAACGGTATTGTAAATCACATCAGTCCGTCTGTCTGAAAGTCTGGGTCCAAAGTTTAGAGCCTTGACAGCAACATCTTGTCCCTGCGAATTTCACCAAGCGAATGTAAGCAAAAGTTCATATTTTTAACTTTATTAGGAGGCGAGGCTGCGATCAAATGCTGCTAACTTCGCCAAAATCGTGCTGTTAGCCTCCCTGAATGTGCTGCCTTTCACAGCCTTGCTCTGCTTTGCTTTGATCTAGACCAGCGCTCTACATAAGGATCACATGGGAATTCTTGGCTTTAGCTGTGAAATTCGGGTTCGTTATAAGCATACCTTTCTGCAGCTGACCATATTGAATTTAAACATAACTGCGGCATGACAGAGAATCCATATACCTGCAGAGTGTATCAATGGACTTCAGGTTTTCCGGGTTGCGGATCAGCTTGTCGAGGATAGTAACTATCTGGCAAAAGCGGGGTCTCTCATTGCGATCCTTCTGCCAGCAATCCAGCATAAGTGTGTGTAGAGCACCCGGGCAGCCCATAGGGGCAGGCAGCCTGTAGCCCTCTTCCACAGATTTAATAACCTGCAATTTTTAAGCAAAACACTGCAGGAGTTTGTAATGGCAGTAATAGAGGGTGGAGGTTTTATTATATTCATGCTTTTTGATTTAGCAAAAACCACTTACATCTCTGTTGGTGAGATTCCAGTATGGCCGCTCTCCATAGGACATTACTTCCCACATGACCACACCATAGCTCCACACATCACTGGAGGAGGAAAACGTTCTGTACGCAATTGCCTCGGGAGCCGTCCATCGAATTGGGATTTTTCCACCCTGTTGGTAATCAGTTAAAACAGAATGTAACAGCATTAAAATCAGGGTAGACAACATTAGATTACCTAATGAATACAATGAACTTGAAACAATAGCAACATTTAGAAATAATTGGTGAAGGGGTTTAAGTGCCCAAATGGTCTCAGGGACTATATTTCGGGCGCTATAATTGGTATCCCAAAGCAAACAGGCTCTGGGTGGTAGTTCAGACAAAATGCAGTTCAAAAGGCCCATATGATGGCAAACAAATGGAGGCATGTGACATTTCCTGCTACCTTGCAGGAAGGAGATCATCATGGGGACAGGACTGGGGTTGGTTTTCCTCAGTAATCGCCTGGTGGAGACTGGGGATAGGAGAGGGGGGAGCTGTCTACCAATCACTACCTGGTAGTGAGCTGAATGAGGAGTAGTCTGGACAAACCTGGCAGCCCCAAGTGAGTAGAGAGATCTAATCTGAATGTCTGGAGGAGGCCTGGGTCATCCGGGAGATGCTCTCCCAGATCCCAGTGGAGGCTGGGGACAGGGAGTCTAAATGACCATGTTTTCTGCCTCCATTGTTGATGCAGTCACTTTCTGTAAGGTCTGTTGTGGCAGCAATCCCCAAACCTGTGGATGGCAGTAAGGGATGGTATCAAGCTGAAGAATAAGTTATACCGACCTTGGCTGGTTTGTAGGACTCTTAAGATAGCAAGCAAGTATCTTTAGGCCAAGTGTGCCCCCACCCGTAGCAGTCGCAGAGACAAATCTTAGGGCAGAGAAAGTGATTCAAAGAGATTCTGGCAAACCGTCCACCATCTCTGGAGGGGAAGGCAGTCCTATATTAATAGTGTTGTTTATTTGGGGTGGGGCACTGCTGACCTTGAAAGAGGATATTGTTGGAGGGTTGAAGGAATATGTTAGGGTTAGGTCCCTCATATTGGAATAAGGACAGGGGATAGGGGCTGTATTGATTCATCATCCAGGCTGAAGTCACAGAGGTGAGCAAACAACTCCACGGTGGCAAGGCTTTGGGGGGATGAAGGCGTTAATTAGCTTAGGTCTTTGTAAGTTGTCAGGATGTCAAAGCCACACCTCTTTAACATGTCATTGAGTTTGGGGACAGACTGGAGTGGTCTGCCTGCATAGTTCCAACTATAGGGGGATCATACTTTTCAGGCATCTCCAGAAGGTCTGTGCCAGGGTGATATAGAGGAGAGTCTAGCTGATTGTTGAACCACAGTTTCAGGAAGGGCAATGTGGTTTTTCTTCCTGACCATGGAACAACTGACTAAATCTTCTCCCTTTGCAGTGTGCTATGTCCAAAGTTAGGGCCCTAGTCGTTAGGGCATAAAGCTTCGAGTCTTTAAGGTTCTAACACCCCACCCCACACGCTGCCACTCTGAGTCTCTGAGCAAGATCCTTAACCCTACACTGCTCCCCGGGGTGGTAACCCATTGCTCCCCAAGGGGATGGGTTAAGTACTGAGGTACATTTCTCCATTTTCGGGGCCACAGTGGCGTTAGATGTAGGAGTTTGCCCTGAAATCGAAGGGTTGACGGTTCAAGCCCCGACTCCAACTTTCAGTGTCTTTGTGTCCTTGGGCAAGACACTTCACCTGCATTGTCTACTGATGATGGTCAGAGGGCCCGGTGGCACCAGTGTACCGCTTCTGTCAGTGAGCCCCAGGGCAGCTGTGGCTACAATGTAGCTTGCCACCATCAGTGAATGAATGAATGTAGTTTAAAGCGCTTTGGTCAAGTCTCCTGACTTGAATAAAGGCGCTATATAAGTACAGGACATTTACCATTTTGAGAGCATCCATCCATTCATCCAAACAACCATTCACACACACACTCACACCGAAGGAGAATTTAGAGAAGCCAATTAACCTAACAGTCATATTTTTGTACTTTGGGAGTCCTTTTGAGATCAGTTAAGTTAAATTATTATTATTATTATTATTATTATTATTATTAAAGGATACTTGGGAGTTTGTCCAACTATGTGTGTCTGTGGACCTGGAGAAGGCATATACCACCATTTCCCTCATGGTGCCCTGTTTGGGGAACACTATGGAGCTTAAGGCTCTTTAAAAGGGGCCATCCAGTCTGTACAAGAACTGCTGGAACTAGGTCACACCTGTTGCTGATGCATGTTAGACTCTGACAGGGCTGCCCTGTTCACAATTTTTATGGACAGGATTTTCAGGAACAGCCATGGGCCAGCGTGGCTCTGGTTTGGGAATTCTGAGGCCATAATTCTTGAATGAAAAAAAAGGTGGCTTGTGCCTTAGGGACCTGGAACAGGTTTAAAAAGAAATCAAGGTCCCAGATACAAGCCACTGAAATTAGCTTTTTCCACAGGGCGTCTGGACACTCCAGGAGAGATTAGAGCTTCTTCTCCTCATTGAGAGGAGCCAGATTAGGTGGTTTGGACATCTTTGTCCAGGATACAGTAGAAGATAACAAGTTGTGTACAATGAAGTTGTGTACCGTCCATTCCACCTGCTCTTAGCAGCAATGATTTTATGGGATTCTTTATAAATAAGATTGATCTTATTAAAAATAAGATCATGAGCACTCCTCTATCCGCGATTGTACCTGAGGTAGTCATGGAATCTGAACCGGGTTTAGACTGCTTTGATCCAGTTGAACTTTCTGAATTAGCAAAATTATTGTCTTCATCTAAGCCTTCAACTTGTATGTTAGATCCAATTCCAACCAGGTTATTTAAGGAGGTATTCCCTTTGATCTCCTCCTCCATTTTAGATGTGATTAATCTATCTCTGTTACAGGGATATGTACCTAAAGCTTTTAAGGTTGCTGTAATTAAACCTCTGCTTAAGAAACCGTCTCTTGACCCAGATGACTTGGTTAATTATAGACCTATATCCAATCTTCCTTTCTTATCCAAAATTCTTGAGAAAGTAGTTGCCAAACAAGTTTGCGACCACTTACACCATAATGAACTTTTTGAAGAGTTTCAGTCTGGCTTTAGACTTCATCATAGCACTGAAACAGCTCTGGTGAAAGTCACTAATGATATTCTCGTGGCCTCAGATAATGGTCTTGTATCTGTGCTCGTCCTGTTGGATCTTAGTGCTGCATTTGATACAGTTGACCATAATATTCTTTTAGAAAGACTTGAATATTTTGTTGGAATTAAAGGAACAGCACTAGACTGGTTTAAATCTTATCTATCTGATCGAATTCAGTTTGTTCATGTTAATGATAGATCTTCAACACGCTCAAAGGTTACCTGTGGAGTACCACAGGGATCAGTGCTAGGACCACTTCTCTTTACTTTATACATGCTCCCAATTGGTAGAGTTATTAGACAGCATGGGATTAATTTCCACTGTTATGCTGATGATACCCAGCTATATCTGTCTATAAATCCAGATGAAGCTAACCCATTACATAGATTACAGGCATGTCTTGAAGACAAAAAAACCTGGATGACTCTTAACTTTCTGCTTCTGAATGAAGACAAAACAGAAGTTATAGTCTTTGGACCAGAGTCTCTGAAAAAGAAGCTGATTAGCCAGTCACTTCATTTGGATGGGATTAAACTGATTTCAGATAATAAAGTAAAAAATCTTGGTGTTGTTTTTTATCAGGACCTGTCATTTAAATCCCAGATCAAAGAGGTTTCTAGAATTTCCTTCTTTCATCTGAGGAACATTGCAAAAATTAGAAATCTCCTGTCCAGGGGTGATGCTGAGAAACTAGTCCATGCATTTGTTACTTCAAGGCTGGACTATTGTAATTCTTTACTATCAGGAAGTCCACAAACTGTAGTTAAAAGCCTCCAGCTGATCCAAAATGCTGCAGCCAGAGTTCTTATGAAAATGAAAAAGAGAGATCATATCTCTCCTATCCTGGCTTCTCTTCATTGGCTTCCTGTTAAATCAAGAATAGAATTTAAAATCCTCCTTCTCACATATAAAGCCTTAAATGGCCAAGCTCCATCTTATATCAGATATCTGATTGTTCCTTATGTTCCTAACAGAGCACTTCGCTCTCAATCTGCAGGTTTACTAGTGGTTCCTAGAATTTCTAAAAGTAGAATGGGAGGCAGATCTTTTAGTTATCAGGCTCCTCTCCTGTGGAACCAACTACCAGTTTTAGTCCGTGAGGCAGACCGCCTGTCTACTTTTAAGACTAGGCTTAAAACTTTCCTTTTTGATAAAGCTTATAGTTAGGGTGGCTCAGGTTATCCTCAGCTGTCTTTAAAGTTATGCTGCTATAGGCTTAGACTTTTGGAGGACATAGGGACCCCCATTTCATCATTCTGCTTCATTCTCTCTCTGTTCTCCTATTCTGCAGAATCTGTTTGTTCAATCTCTAACCTTCTGCTCTCTCTGCTTTTCCTCAGAGTAGCTTAGCCTCGTCTGTTCCTGTTTGGCTGTGACGTCATCCAGGAAAGAAACATCAGCTGTGCTGCTTCCATCAACACCCTTGTTTGTAGATGTTGGAGATCGGCCTGTTTTCCAGTGTGGTCCTGTTTCTCTGGCCGTGGCTGGGTGGATGTGCTCTCTTCATCCTCTGGCATGGGAGCTGCCTTGGAGCTTGTCTACCTGGCTGTGTGTTTCCTGGACGGGGCCGCCTTTTACAGCTGCTTTTTGTATCTCTGCTTCTGTCTCCTTGAACCCCAGTCGGCCTCGGCAGATGGCCGCTCACACTGAGCCTGGTTCTGCTGGAGGTTTCTTCCTGTTAAAAGGGAGTTTTTCCTCTCCACTGTCGCTACAAGCATGCTTAGTGTGAGGGATTGTATTTGAGTCAATGAGTCAATGCAATCAACTGGTTTTCCTTAGATAGAAACTTTGTATCAATTTGACTGTATGATCTGGTTGAACTGTAAAGTGCCTTGAGATGACATGTGTTGTGAATTTGGTGCTATATAAATAAACTGAATTGAATTGAATTGAAAGGACTCATATAAAGAGCCTTGTAAAATCATTTGTGTCCTTTGAATTTGTTAATATCTTATCAATAAGATTAATCGATCTTCCATCAGTTCTGCTGAGCTTCCTTGTCCTAACCAAAGAAAAGCATGAAAGCATGCACAAAACATAATACCAGTAAAATGTTTCACTGTGGATATGGTGATGCGCACTTTACAACAATATTTATGTAATTTAAATCCAATCTCCTGTCCAGGGATGATGCTGAGAAACTAGCCCATGCATTTGTTACTTCAAGGCTGGACTATTGTAATTCTTTACCATCAGGAAGTAAAGATAAACAAGCTTCTGGTTCTCTTAAAGGGAACCAGAAGCTGATTTAGGATTATTTCATCTCCACAAGAGCTGATTGTTATGAAATATTAGCTGTTTTATTGTTGCACTTTACATTTTTAATCACAGCCATTTTTTGAGGTTTTATATATATATATATATATATATATATATATATATATATATATATATATATATATATATATATATATATATATATATATATATATATATATGTGTGTGTGTGTGTGTTTACTCATGTGTTTGTGTGTGTATTGTTGCATTAGTGCTTGCCTCAATGTGAAAACTCACACTGGTGGTGTATGCAGCTTCTGGGTCATCCTCCAGAACCCTGGACAGGCCAAAGTCTGATACCTTACACACCAGGTTGCTGTTGACCAGTATGTTGCGGGCGGCTAGGTCCCGATGGATGTATCCTAGGTCAGACAGGTAGCTCATACCTGCCGCAATGCCGCGCAGCAAGCCAACCAGCTGGATGATGGTGAACTGGCCATCATGCCTCTACAAAAATGAAGACAAGAGAAAGATATGTTTAGAAAAAGCTCTTGTCCCATATACAGTTAAATAGGCTTTTGTTTTCTAAAAGTTTCAGATGATTCACATAATCAAGCAAAATGTTGTATAGCGAAATGAGGATAAGCCACAGCTATACTCTGTTATTAGGCTTTTTTTTACGTGCCATATTAAGTAAATTCACTTCAAAAACATTTTTAACAGTCATATGAAACCTTTATGAAAATACCCTTTCACTTCTACCACTGCAAGCATCTCCTTTGTGGGCATAGGACTTTGAATCCTGAGGTTGTGAGTTCGATCCCCCACTCCAACAGACTGCCACTCTGGGTCCCTGAGCAAGACCCCTTAACCCCACACTGCTCCCCGGGTGCCGCACAATGGCAGCCCACTGCTCCTCAAGGGGAGGGGTTTAATCCAGAGAATTAATTTCGTTGCTCTGTACTTGTGACAATGGAATGACAATAAAGTTGAATTGTATTCTATCAGTGCTAGGACCAATTCTCTTTACTATATATAGTATATATACTATCTTAGACACTATTGGCTTTGTTCAAAATGTGAATAGTTCCACACATTCTTATCTTCATACTTTGGAACTTGTGCTGACATACGGCATAGAATGTGAAGAAATAACAGTATTTCCTCACAACCCTGTCCTCTCTGACCACTTTCTAATAACCTTCAGGATTACTTTAACAGAGTTTTCCTCCCCCAAAAGAAGGTTCAATCTCACCCAGAGCCATAGCTCTGTTGAACCGTCCATTCCACCTGCTCTTAGCAGCAATGATTTTATGGGATTCTTTATAAATAAGATTGATCTTATTAAAAATAAGATCATAAGCACTCCTCTATCCGCAAATGGTTTGTCTCTGGAGGGGGGGGGGGGGCAGTATCTGAGGTAGTCATGGAATCTGAACCGGGTTTAGACTGCTTTGATCCAATTGAACTTTCAGAGTTAGCAAAACTATTGTCTTCATCTAAGCCTTCAACTTGGATGTTAGATCCAGTTCCAACCAGTTTATTTAAGGAGGTATTCCCTTTGATCTTCTCCTCCATTTTAGATATGATTAATCTATCTCTGTTACAGGGATATGTACCTAAAGCTTTTAAGGTTGCTGGAATTAAACCTTTGCTTAAGAAACCGTCTCTTGACCCAGATGACTTGGTTAATTATAGACCTATATCCAATCTTCCTTTCTGATCTAAAATTCTTGAGAATTATACTCTGCTAAACTAAGCATGGCTAGAGTACCCTGTTTTGGCAAAACAGGGTCAAATGTATTCCAACTATCCTGAGTGGGTAGCGTCCATAATTTACTCGAAACGAAGTCATTTAGAATGTTTTTAGAGCCTAAACAATAGTTTATAGGATTTCCTAAAAGCGCGCGCCTGCGAGTTCACGACTCTACGGAAACCGCGGCAGACCAAACCAGATGAAAGTGCGCATTCAGCTCGGCAAAGAACTTATGCTCTTCCTCAACACTGAAGTCCTCAGACATTTTTCTTTCGTTGTTTCTTTCTTTGCACAGGTAAACAGCACATTTCTTCTTCTACTCTTGCATTATCGGCAGAGCAGATGCTGAATGCGCACTTTCATCTGGTTTGGTCTGCCGCGATTTCCGTAGAGTCGTGAATTCACAGGCGCGCGCTTTTAGGAAATCCTATACACTACTGTTTAAGCTCTAAAAACATTCTAAATGACTTCGTTTCCAGTAAATTATGGACGCTACCCACTCAGGACACTTGGAATACATTGGACGAGCAGTATGGAGGAATATTGACACGTTTTTTGTGGACTTTTATGGACCTTTCTGCCTCGGGCGCCATAGACCTCCATTATTTGAATGTCAGCAGACAGCAGGAAGCCTCCCAAATCTCCAGATGCATTTGAGATATCAAAAAAGTACTCCAGAGTGTTGTTCAGCATGGGGCTGAGTAGAAAATGAAGGCTAATCATGTTTTGGGTGTAATATTCCTTTAAGGTTGGTTTTTCTTTCTTAACATAGATGGCTTCCTTCACGCCCCTCTCAAACCACCTGTCTTCTTTGTCCAAAATGCAAACATTCTGGTCCTCCAAAGAATGTCCTTTGTCCATAAGATGTAGATGGACAGCGGAGTCTTGTCCAGAAGAGGGCGCTGTTCTGTGTTGGCCATGCGTCTGTGGAGAGGTTGTTTGGTTTCTCCAATGTTAAGACTGAAAAAAACAATCTTAAACAGAGGGGGTGGACTCAGATTCCAGCTTTCAAAAACCTAAATGCAGCAATTGAGTTGATTCCTTTCTGCTATCATTGCAACCTCCACCCCCTTACAAGGGAATAGAAGACCTCGCCTGTTCAGCCAGACCAACAACTAGCTTCAACGACCCCCCTTTCAGATACATAGACAGGTATGGGGCATTGCAGGCTAACAAAGAAGCCAAACAACCCCCATTCCAAAGGGGGGGACCCGTTCATCCGTTTCTATTTCCATGTTTTCTGAACTAAAACCAGGCTTTGTTGGGCTGCTGGATAAAACCTGGAACTCAACGCTATTTCTGACATTTGGAATTGAAAAAGCTTCCTGGATGGAAGAGAAACGTCTTCAAACTTGGAAATAAAGTCCAGTGGATTTTTTTTTTTTTACTGTTTTGGAATGACTCTGACCTGGAAGGCTGAGATCTTCACAATCAGCAGAGAATATTGTTTTATGAATATTGACCAGCAGTGAGTATGAATACCAACCCTTAGGAAGGCGTCAAGGGAGCCATTCTCCATGTACTCTGTGACGATCATCACCGGTTTACCTGGACATAAAGAAAAATTATGTTATATATATGTTGGGTTATATATATGTTGCTGGGACCTGTTAAAAGGGAGTTTTTCCTCTCCACTGTCGCTACAAGCATGCTTAGTGTGAGGCATTGTATTTGAGTCAATGAGTCAATGCAATCAACTGGTTTTCCTTAGATAGAAAGCTTTGGATCAATTTGACTGGATGATCTGGTTTTTACGCACAGTAACTGCATATCCCATACTGCCCCCCCTCTCATATTTTTAAAGCAGATCTTCGCTAAAATATTGACATTTTATTAATTCTGCAAAGCATCAATTAAAGAGCGTCAGCATACTGTGAGTTACCACCCCCTCAAGCCGAATAACGTTTGGATGATCAAACTGGGCCATGATGGAGGCTTCTGCCAAGAAGTCCCTCTTCTGTGTCTCTGTGTACCCTGCCTTCAGCGTTTTCAACGCCACTGGGATGTCTCGTTTCCCCGGAAGCCTCATGCGTCCGTAACAAACCTCTCCGAACTCTCCTGAAAATTTGAGAAAAAGAACAGCAGTACTGTGAATGTGTACACCATTTTTTTCATCCTTTTAGGAGGCTGAAATTCTGAATCATTCAGAGATCGAGGTGAAGAGCAACTTCAGACATGGAGTTAAGAGCGTGCAAAGACGATTTCTGATGCGAGTCTTTTTGTAAAGATTTAATGTCCATGGTTTTACCTGAACCAATGATTTTTTCTATTTTGATCCTGGATGCTTCAATTTCTCGAGCAAAGTCATGGACTGCCTGGCAGGGGTCCTCATACATGTGTGGGTCAATATAGAACCGTGAATCAGGGAATGATACTAAGAAAAACAGAAACATTAGCATTTGGTCACATAACTCGGGTTGAGAGAAACATCACATTTCAGCTGCTTTAGGTGGAAACCTGGCGGAAGAAATGGGACAGAAGAAGAACAGGAAAGAAGAACTGCTGTCTCATGCATGAAAAGGTGGATAAAAACTGTAAACCTTCATTATATGAGGAAATGTCTCCAAATCTGTCGGTGATAATAGATTTTAAGTTGTCTTACGTACCATGACCATTCTGATAGTGCATCTTCTCCTCATCAGATTCCTGGAACGCTTTGCTGTAGCCGCAGTGCCTACACACACCCCATATATACACCCCACACACACACCCCATATACACACCCCACACACACACACAGAGGATCACAAAAACATACAGAGGTATGAATACAGGACAGCTTAGGTACATTCAAGTATCAAACTCTGGCAAAATGCTAATTAATGAAATAAAAAAAACAACATTAGAATTAAGTAGATGAATGTTAGTGTCACAGTCTTGGTTTTGTTATGTTTATTTAGAGTATTCAGTTTTACTTTGCTCCTTGTTTTAGTGTTTAATTATTATTTTGTTGTTTTCTTGTTAGTTCCTGTCTTCCAGATTTTCCATTTGTTGTCCTCTGCTGCCCTCTTGTGTCCTCTTTCCCTTGCTCTGTTTTCTGCTCTGTCCTCACCTGTTTCCAATTTCCTCGTTAGCCCTCTCTTTGTCTCTGTCCCCTTTAAAATCCCTCCCTCTTCAGTTCCTGTTTGCTGGATCCTCGTCTAACTTCTGTCTGCTTACCTCCCTGGCTTCTAGAGTTTGGTTTCCCCTGATGTCTCCTTGGTTCTGGTTCGTTGTTATTTTTGTTGGATTTTTTTATTCCTGCCTCAGTTCCTGTGAACCTCATTAAACCCACCTAAATTCACCTCTGCTTACTTGCCTCTGCTTCTGGGTCCTTAATCCAACACCAAATCCTGACAGAAACAGAGCTAGGGATAGAGGACACAAGAGGGCAGCAGAGGACAACAAATGGAAAACCCGGAAGACAGGAACTAACAACAAAACAATAAAATAATAATTAAACACTAAAACAAGGAGCAAAGTTAAACTGAATACTCTAAATAAACATAACAAAACCAAGACTGTGACAGTTAGAGGCCTTTATAACTTTTATAATGTTCACCAGTTGTCTCTGTCTTTAGTTCAGAAACTAAACCCATGAAATTTCCTTCTTTTGCGGCACTTTCTCCGCTGTTTGTTTTGCCACTTTCAGAACAGAGCCATAACCAGGGACTGCCATCGAAGCAATGAGACAATAATTTTTATTACACAGATTCCCTTCTTTAAACTGGAGACATAGAGAAAGAATGGAATAAAAGCTGCAATGATCTGAAATGTGTTAGTTTTTCTTTTTGTATACGAGACAGTAACATACTACGCCCTCAAACCTGAGATACAAACTGAAATATGATTCATATTCACTATCAAAAACCTGCCCTAGTCTAGCGTATAACATCTCCATTCTTTTAAGCACAAGATGTTTTAGAGAGCATTCAGGACTTAGTTAGTCTCATTCCTCTGTGAAATAAGTTAAACACTTTGCAGTGCAACAGAATTATTTTGCTTTTTTCTGCACCAACATTTTTCACATGAAAACCTTAAAAAATTAAAAACTGCAACTGTGTTCAAAACTTTATTCTAATCTTTTCGGTCTTTTTTAGAATTAGGCTCCATTTTGCTGAAACACTAATAACCCTCAGTCTTGAAATATTAATATGGCAGCTAATGATTATAGCAAAAATAAACTTTGATAAAATAAACTCCTCCAGATTACTTGAAATGCACCATGGTAATTTTCTGGGAAATACTTAGCAAAATATATATATATAAAAAAGGAATCATGGAATTGATTTCACGAAACTCCTGCCCTGCAATATAAAACTTAACGAGACTTAATTAATAAAGGGATCTGACAAGAGAGTTGGTCTGTACTTATATACTGACCTAACTGATTAAGCTAAAAGTAACTACCATTACTTATCACTGAGAAGTTGGGGATAAAGATTTCATCACAAACCTGCTCCTAAAACTCATTTACAGTCCAGGTCAGGCAGCTCTGTGAGGATTATGTTCTTTGGGTTTTCAAATGACAATCCGATGAATAATATTTATATACCTCTGTCATGATCTTGACATTAATTATTGGATTATTAGTTAATTCCTTCCACCTGCTTAGTTCTGCACAGTTTCTATTTGTCTGATCTACCTGTTTAAAACTCCTATCCTGGAATGAGAGGCTTCCAATTGAATGGACTCTGTGCAGCCAGTTAGAGACAAACATAACGGACAGAAATGAGCCTCCTGTGTCTTCAGTCAGAGCACTTTCTATTACAGATGGAAAAGAATTACCAAAGCAAATTTTTAACGAAAATCATTAAAGCAACCTACAGAAGAGGATTAGGGCCACTGAAAAAAAAAATGTTAACTGATTTTTATTTTTTTTTTATTTCAGTATAGTATGGGGAAAAAAGTCAGAATTCTGAGATTAAAGTCAGAATTCTGACTTTTTTTATTGTCAGAATTAAATCAGAATTCTGAGAAAAAAGTCAGAATTCTGACTTTAAGCTCAGAATTCTCACTTTTTTCTCAGAATTCTGACTTTAATCTCAGAATTCTGACGTTTTTCTCAGAATTCTGACGTTTTCTCAGAATTCTGACTTTAATCTCAGAATTCTGACGTTTTTCTCAGAATTCTGACATTTTCTCAGAATTCTGACTTTTTTTCTCAGAATTCTGACTTTTTTCTCAGAATTCTGACTTTAATCTCAGAATTCAGACTTTTTTCCCATGTTAAACTGAAATAAAATTAAAAAATCAGTTAACTTTTTTTTTTTTTCAGTGGCCCTATCCTCTTCCGTAGAAACCCCTATTATATGCGTTAAAATAGTATTTCATTTACCTGATAAAGAACTGGAATTAAAGGGAGAACTTGAAATATACTCTTATTTCTTTTTGTTATTGTTCTTCTCATTTTAAATAGGCAAAAATGGATTTTGTTATCATAACCTACTTTAGGTCTTATGAAAATATCACATGACTTTGACTGAAGACTAAAGTTAATCTCTCAGTTTGTGTCATGAGGTAATACTTTTCTTCCACCTTTGTTAAGCTGCTAAGGTTAGTCATTCTTTGTCTCCATGTCTCCTTTGTCTTCTCATTGGACAGGCCGCAGGACATTATTGAAGTGTGACAAAAGGGACAACAATTTAAGGACATTTAAAACAGAAATTTTATCTTTTTAGATTTTGGTTTAAATTGGGGGACAATAAAAACATTTAGTAAATGCTCTGTTCTGATTGGCTGCATGTTTGAAGTCAGTTAACATTCAAACGTTACTTAAAAACAGGTAAAATTAAATAATATCAAAACACCGTAGTATTTCTTGGTTTAAGGAAAGTCTGTTCTGCCATTATCTGGAAGCTTATGGAGGACCAATCCTGCCATAATTAAAAATAACTAGATAATAATGTTTTTTGTGTGCCATTAAATGTGACAAAATAATAAAAAGAAGATATTTCTTCAACAATTGATCAATTATTCATCAAAAAAATATATATTTTAACTTTTCTTCTTTCTTTTAGGCTGACTTTTTTTTAACCCGCTTCTTTTCTGTTATACATTTTTATTGAAGTTTTTATTTTGTCTTTGTGTATTTATTCCAAGTGGAGTTTTTTGTGCCGTATTTCCACTGCCACCTTTTTTATTTTTTCATATTTATTCACACCAACATTTTTAAAGCATGTTTTTACTTCACCATAAATATTCCTTTTCATTTTGTTTTAACATCCTTGTATTTCTGAAACGATGATTATTTTCTGCCTCTAACTTTTCTGTTTTTTTGTTTTTTTTACCCAAAGGATTTATGCCTGCCCTTTTATTTCCTTCTCTTTTTCCACTTCGTATATTTCTACTCCTGTTTTTTTTTTACTTGCTCTATTTCCACTTGGTGACAAAATAAATCTGTCTATGCTAGGGATGCACGATATAATCGGCCCCCTATCAGTATCGGCCTTAAAACTGAATATCGGACATCGGCCACTCACCGATATTTAACCCGATATTTGATCAGCTTCTGAGTTTCTAAAGTCTAAAAAAAAAATTAAAAAATACTACTTCTTCTTCCTCAAAAACTTCTTTTTTACAGACTTAAAAACTTCTAAAGACGAGGGAAAAAATATTGATCCATTAAAATATCCCAATATCTTCATATGCTGATATATTGCCATTTAAAAACACCATATCAATCTCTTTTACTAATGAAATATTGCTATATGTCATCGTTATGCTACGAAATCTCCCGAAAATTCACGAAATGTTGCCATATTTTTATATGTTGATATATTGACGCGGTATCGATCTATTTTACTAACAAAATCTCACAAGAATTTGCAAAATATCACGAGTTTGTAACAGAACGATGAAATTTCACCAGATTTTGAAAGTAAAATAGATTGATACCGCGTTTTTAAAAAATTATTTTATTTTATTTGTTTATATATTTTTTCTTTATTTATTTATTTTTATTTTATTTTTTCTTTATTTATTTTTTATTTATTTATTTTTCTTTTTTTTAATAATAAAAAATAAAAAAATAAATAAAAATCTATTTGATATCAGCATATGAAAATATATTTGAGTTTATTATTTTTCAAAGTGTCAGAAATGGATAACAAAACTGCTATTTTCAATGACTACTTATTTTTGTCCAGCTTTAACATCGGTATCGATATCGGTTATCGGCTACGTGAGTTTTAAAATATCGGCATATCGGATATCGGCCAAAATCCCTATATCGTGCATCCCTAGTCTAAGCCATAAGTAGTTATTTGCTTTTATATGCTTATAATAAAAATGAAAAATCTAGAAAAAATAGAGTTTAGTACATTTCCCCAAAGTAAGAGTTGTAGTCTGAACTAGATGATGTTATCTATCTTTGGAGGCACTACAATGATCTATAGTGTAATTATTGCTCATTTTATACTTCTTCTATAACAGAATAGAGGTGCCATTTGTCATTCAGGCTTTGGAAATTCCTCAAAAAGGTATTATTTTCGAATCCAATAAATGTGATTATAATCCACCTCTCCTTGGTGACGCTTTTGAATATTTCTCTCTGATTATTTTGCAACTTGCAGAAGGTCCCTAACCACTTTTGGAGCAGTGAGCTCTCCATAGGGGTCAATGTAATTCTCCCAGCGGGATAGGAGACTCGTTTTTAGGACACTATGGTTGTAGCTCACCGTCTGCTTTGCTCTGGTTGAAGAAAGGTGTCTGTTTTGAAGAATAAATCATCGGCAGACGAGTTACTAACCCAAAAAAGCCGAATCTGTGAATATATTGCCAACTTTACTGCAGTTTCACGATGCCGTCTGCACGGCTGCAGGGGAGGAGAGAGGAGAGAGAGGGTAGAGATCGCCTGAGTTATATTTCCTCCCAAATAAATAATGATCGAATTGTACAGATCAGTTATCGTCTGATCTCTGCGCTGGCGTCTCTGCTGAAATCATTGCGGTTTTGGCGACACTGATGACGTAGACCTAATTATATTTAATTGCAAATATGATTTTTTCCCCCTGCTTTCAGGTAAAACACTCTCAAAGAGAGAGGCTTGAGCTAAAACTGAAACTGAAGGGGTGGAATGGTTCTCTAACCACAGCGCTAATGGGGCATTTACATCTGAAAAGGGATTCATGAGTTGTGAAGTAGTGTTGGGGGGACTGGAGGCTGACGAAAATTCTCGTATCTCTGTTTTTCTAGTGTTAATTGGTTATTCATTTCACCTGCCGTTTTCCCTCCCTGCCACAATTATCACTTATTCCTCTCACCTGTTTCCTTTGGTTTGTATTCTGTTCAGCCTGAGCATTCGGGGCATGATCATTATTTATTTTCTGTTAGCCTGTCTGTTAAGTTGATGCCACAGTTCATGTCCTTGATCTTGGCGGCCAGTGGAAAGAGGGTTTTGTGTTTGTCTCATCTCCTGCTTGTTCCTCCCCTCCTTAGTCCTCTGGGTTTTTGGCTTTTTACGCAGGGAGGTTCAGTTTTTATCCCAGTAAGCCTGGCTCCAAGGAGGAGACCAGTTTAAAGGTCCTGCATCAAGTTCTGGTTCCACGCCCTGTCTCTGCTACCCTCTTCCACTGAGCCTGCCCGTCTGCACCTGATCCTGATCCTGTCTGCTCCTGTGCGTGACCACCTGGTCAGGCTTCTGGACTCCGTCATACTCTGAACCTGCCTGGGAGCCTGGTATTGCCTTGAAGCCTGGATCCTGCCACCTGTCTGTTCCTGCCTGATCTGTAACCCTGTCCAGGATCGGCTTCCTTCGGGTCCTCTTGGGCTGCAGCACCGGGGTCACTCTGAGTGAGTCTAAAGTCTGCGTCAGTCTAAAGTCCAGCGGCTGGATTGCACCCCATTCCAGGGAGATGGACTGGACTGTTAAACCAGAGTGTCTGAGATCGGGCGGTCCCCCGCCCCCCACCTGCAGTTGCAGCGAGGCAGATCCTAGCAACTCCACTTTAGTTTACGTTTGTTTGCCTTTACTTTTTTAAACATTTTGAACTTTCCTACTGACTTTCTCTCCTCGAATACTGGGTCCATCTCTCCCTGTTTCATGACAGACAGATGTTGGGAATATAAACCAAGAATTTACTGACACTGTGAACATCACACAAGTGTCAGAGTTAAACAAGCTGTCACTTATCTCGGTACAGTATGCACATGTGTAAAAACCTTGGAGTCTATTCTATTTTACTGTCTGACAGATAACTCCCAGTAAGGACTCTCCTCTACAAACATGTCTGTGATATCTACTGTTCTTGCAGGGTGTCTCTGCAGATCTGTAAGAAATTCTTTCCCTATTTTTTTCTTTGGCAATGGTAGTAGGGGCCCAGCACTAATGTTCAAACAACTCCTCTATCTGGTTAAATGAAATTGCTGTTGAGCTTAAGTCCTGTTATGAAGTAATGTACTATATTTAGAAGTATTATTCAAAGAGAGGTTAAAAGCATTGCCTCTGTCCAAGAACTTGGAATTCATTTTCCAGGGGACCTCTGTAATGATTTCTGTTTGTTTCTGCTGTAGAAGCTGCGGTATACAGTCCCATTACATCACTTCCTGTTTCATTGGGCTTGGATTACACCTATGGCAGGCCCTACTACTGGGAGTTGCTGCACCTGGGAAGTGCGTAACATATTCCTGGCTCTCCCAGTGGGTAACTGCCAGATCCTCGAAAGCTGTTTGCATACATACACTTTTAATGTGTCCGATAATGACTTTTTCTACAGGGCAAAGCCTTGGCTGCTTGAGAAGGGGTCACCTGTAGCACTTGCAGTTCACTGAGAAAACTAGACCAAGGTATAGCTAATCTAATTTTTTTATATAAAATTGCTAAATAAATATATCAGATAACAGGAAAAGTTCAAAACACTTTTTGCTAATTGGATTTCTTTTCTAAAGGGTTGCTGAAACTTATCTGAAACATAGAGACAACATTGCTAGACTAACAAAAGTGTAAGCAAGCAAAACTTGTTCATTATGAACACCGTTAACACAGCAGGAAACTTAACAGTAATCATTCTTTCTTCTCAGTCCTATTTACAGACTTTAAGTCGACAGTAGATAACTTCCAATTTGGTGCCTTCAGTTATTACAACTTATTCAAACTAAGATATATTCTAGCACGACCAACTTAAATTTGAGAAGAAATACTATGGTGTTTCAAACTCATGACATTTTGTTATGCCAATAATTACTACTGATCAATATTTTAATTTCCTATTCCTGTTTAATGGCATTATTCATTTTACATGCAGCCAAAGTGGCAAAGACAGATATCTCTTTTTTTATATATATATACAGATCATTCTATCAAACATAAAGTTATATAAAGAAAGACAGTATCATAAGAAAGTGTTCAACACACAGCAGCGAAGGGTAGTGTGGTAAAGTGTAGCCTTGCCGTTTCCTGCAGAGGATGATGGCCAAGAAAGTGACAAGGCCAAACACCAGGGCCATTGAGATCCCAATGATGGTCATTGTGTTGTAATGCAAAGGAGCTGCGGAAACACATACAAGGTAAAATTAGTGGAGGAAAGGCTTCAACACTACAGTTTTTACTCTGACCTTGACATAAAGGTACCTATTGCTTAGGAAAGGTGGGCATGTATTTTGAATTTCTTGGAGTATAAGTATAATTTACTACTTACTGTATATTTACTTTGATTATTTGTAGGGATGCACGATATAATTGGCCCCCTATCGGTATCGGCCTTAAAACTGAATATCGGACATCAGCCACCCCACCGATATTTAACCCGATATTTGATCAGCTTCTGAGTTTCTAAAGTCTAAAAAAAAAAATAAATACCACTTCTTCTTCTTCCTCAAAAACTTCTTTTTTACAGACTTAAAAACTTCTAAAGACGAGGGAAAAAATATTGATACATTAAAATATCCCAATATCTTCATATGCTGATATATTGCCATTTAAAAACACCATATCAATCTCTTTTACTAATGAAATATTGGTATATGTCATCGTTATGCTACGAAATCCCCCGAAAATTCACGAAATTTTGCCATATTTTGATGTTGATATATCCTCACATATAAAGCCTTAAATGGCCAAGCTCCATCTTATATCAGAGATCTGATTGTTCCTTATGTTCCTAACAGAGCACTTCGCTCTCAATCTGCAGGTTTACTAGTGGTTCCTAGAATTTCTAAAAGTAGAATGGGAGGCAGATCTTTTAGTTATCAGGCTCCTCTCCTGTGGAACCAACTACCAGTTTTAGTCCGTGAGGCAGACACCCTGTCTACTTTTAAGGCTAGGCTTAAAACTTTCCTTTTTGATAAAGCTTCTAGTTAGAGTGGCTCAGATTATCCTGAGCTATCTCTATAGTTCTGCTGCTATAGGCTTAGACTGCTGGAGGACATAGGGACCCCTTTTTCATCATTCTGCTTCATTCTATCTCTATTCTCCCACTCTGCAGAATCTGTTAGTTCAATCTCTAACGTTCTGCTCTCTCTGCTTTTCCTCAGAGTAGCTTTGCCTCGTCTGTTCCTGTTTGGCTGTGACGTCATCCTGGAAAGAAACATCAGCTGTGCTGCTTCCATCAACACCCTTGTTTATAGATGTTGGAGATCGGCCTGTTTTCCAGTGTGGTCCTGTTTCTCTGACCGTGGCTGGGTGGATGTGCTCTCTTCATCCTCTGGCATGGGAGCTGGCTCGGAGCTCGTCTGCCTGGCTGTGTGTTTCCTGGACGGGGCCGCCTTTTACAGCTGCTTTTTGTGTCTCTGCTTCTGTCTCCTTGAACCCCAGTGGGCCTCAGCAGATGGCCGCTCACACTGAGCCTGGTTCTGCTGGAGGTTTCTTCCTGTTCAAAGGGAGTTTTTCCTCTCCACTGTCACTACAAGCATGCTTAGTGTGAGGGATTGTATTTGAGTCAATGAGTCAATGCAATCAACTGGTTTTCCTTAGATAGAAAACTTTCTATCAATTTGACTGGATGATCTGGTTGAACTGGAAAGTGACCTGAGATGACATGATGTGAATTGGAGCTATAGAAATAAACTGAATAGAATAAATATTAAATACTGTGTGAATAAATGGCACTTATTCTTTATTTGAATCCTCATCAAAAGGATATGCTACTTATGTGCTTTCAACCTATAATGAATTATTTCCTTTTTATTGTTCGCAGAAAACTAGAGCAAAAGTCGACTGACTAAACTGGGAAATGAAACAATGTGATTGGCTTTAAGGAGGCAGAGACACGCTATATAAATAAACTGAATTGAATTGAATTGAATTATTGACGCGGTATCGATCTATTTTACTAACAAAATCTCACAAGAATTTGCAAAATATCATGAGAGTTTGTAACAGAACGATGAAATTTCACCAGATTTTGAAAGTAAAATAGATCGATACCGCGTTTTTAAAAATCAATTTGATATCAGCATATGAAAATATATTTGAGTATATTATTTTTCAAAGTGTCAGAAATGCATAACAAAACTGCTATTTTCAATGACTACTTATTTTTGTCCAGCTTTAACATCGGTATCGATATCGGTTATCGGCTACATGAGTTTTAAAATATCGGCATATCGGATATCGGCCAAAATCCCAATATCGTGCATCCCTAATTATTTTTTCAATAATTGTCAATCATTTTCTAATATTATGCTTTAGTAACAATTCCAAGTCTATTTTTTTGGCTTGCTGTGCAGTAGTTTCAAAAGACCTACCGATTCTTTGCATTATCTTGAATTTATCTTTTGTTTTGAGGACAATGACAATTATTAATGCTGTAATAATTCGATAGAAAAGGTTTTAAAAAGGTTGTCTGGAAAGATAATGTGATGATTAATTGTGAAAATGAAGATAATAACCTGGGCATAAACTCCTCATTGTTCCTTGAATGGACAGTAGGAAGATTCTAGATTCAAGAAGCTTTTTTTTTACTATATGGGCCTCCAAATTCTAAGAATATAGAATTTATATGTCATGGTCTTGGCATTTATGGCTCATTTTGGCTCCCTTCTCTTATTTGCTTTGGTCCGCCCCGCACTTATTGTCTCTAATCAGATCCACCTGTTCTGCTTCTATTTAAGCCGCCTGTTCCCAGTCATTGGTGTCAGATAGTTAGAGCTAGAGCTTATCTGCGTTTCAGTGTTTTTTTGACTTCCTGATCCTGACAAGTTTCTGCTATTGGATTTCAGAGTTTTGCTTTTCCCCTGTTTCTACTTTGTTTTCCTGATCTGTTTTTGGACTGATTCTTGGATTCTGACTGCTAAATGACATTGGTCCAGTCTCCTGACCTCGGCATGGATTCTCCTTTTGTACCCCTGTCTGCTTGAATGCTGGGTCTCATGTTCTGAGCTTTTCAAATTATTTTTTCATTCACATAAACTGAGAAAGTCCCTTCTTGTTCTTCTTCAGATACCTTTTGCACATATTGGTCATACATACCGACCTGCGTAAGGTCCTGTGGCTAACTGCGCCTACCTTTAGGACAAGCAAAATAAATCAAATCCAAAGTCCTAAAATGTTCTTCTAAATCTGAAAACAGGATGAATTTCAAACAAAGTTAAAAAACAATCCAATGGACATTGTTTCCAAGTTTGAAGACATCTCGCTTTGCATCCAGGAAGCTTTCTCGATTCAAAATGTCTGGATTAGCATTAAGTTCTAAGCCTGAGTTCTTAAACCAGGTCAGTGACTCACGCATATATATCATCCTTCTTTAGATTATCACGATCACTAACCTGTGTTTCTCTCCTGCAGAGGTTCCAGTGTAAGATGCCCAAGCGCTGATAATGCAGATCTGCAGCCCGCTTGGTTAAATAAACATTTTGAGTCATTCTACTGTCTGTATTACAACTTGCAAACACTTGGTTTTGTAAATCCCCGTGAAGATCTCTGCCATCCAGTTCAATAAAATCATCTTATATACACACTACCGTTCAAAAGTTTGGGATAACATTGAAATGTCCCTGTTTTTTAAGGAAAAGCAATGTGCTTTTCAATGAAGATAACTTTAAACTAGTCTTAACTTTAAAGAAATGCACTCTATACATTGCTAATGTGGTAAATGACTATTCTAGGTGCAAATGTCTGGTTTTTGGTGCAATATCTACATAGGTGTATAGAGGCCCATTTCCAGCAACTATCACTCCAGTGTTCTAATGGTACAATGTGTTTGCTCATTGGCTCAGAAGGCTAATTGATGATTAGAAAACCCTTGTGCAATCATGTTCACACATCTGAAAACAGTTTAGCTCGTTACAGAAGCTACAAAACTGACCTTCCTTTGAGCAGATTGAGTTTCTGGAGCATCACATTTGTGGGGTCAATTAAACAAAATTGCCAGAAAAAGAGAACTTTCATCCAAAATTCGCCAGTCTATTTTTCTTTCTTAGAAATGAAGGCTATTCCATGCAAGAAATTGCTAAGAAATTGAAGATTGCCTACAACGGTGTGTACTACTCCCTTCAGAGGACAGCACAAACAGGCTCTAACCAGAGTAGAAAAAGATGTGGGAGGCCACGTTGCACAACTGAGCAAGAAGATAAGTACATTAGAGTCTCTAGTTTGAGAAACAGACGCCTCACAGGTCCCCAACTGGCATCTTCATTAAATAGAACCCGCAGAACACCAGTGTCAACATCTACAGTGAAGAGGCGGCTGCGGGATTCTGGGCTTCAGGGCAGAGTGGCAAAGAAAAAGCCATATCTGAGACTGGCCAATAAAAGAAAAAGATTAAGATGGGCAAAAGAACACAGACATTGGACAGAGGAAGACTGGAAAAAAGTGTTGTGGACGGATGAAAAAAAAGTTTGAGGTGTTTGGATCACAAAGAAGAACGTTTGTGAGACGCAGAACAAATGAAAAGATGCTGGAAGAATGCCTGACGCCATCTGTTAAGCACGGTGGAGGTAATGTGATGGTCTGGGGTTGCTTTGGTGCTGGTAAGGTGGGAGATTTGTACAGGGTAAAAGGGATTCTGAATAAGGAAGGCTATCACTCAATTTTGCAACGTCATGCCATACCCAGTGGACAGGGCTTGAATGGAGCCAATTTCATCCTACAACAGGACAATGACCCTAAACACACCTCCAAATTGTACAGGAACTATTTAGAGCAGAAGCAGGCAGCTGGCATTCTATGGGTAATGGAGTGGCCAGCGCAGTCACCAGATCTGAACCCCATTGAGCTGTTGGGGGAGCAGCTAGAATGCCAAAGGTCTGCAATGCTGTAATTGCTGCAATTGCAGGATTCTTTGACGAAAGTTGTTCTTGTTTCAAATACAAATCATTATTTCTAACCTTGTCAACTCTATTTTCTATTCATTTCACAACGTATGGTGGTGAATAAGTGTGACTTTTCAGGAAAAAACAAAATTGTTTGGGTGACCCCAAACTTTTGAACGGTAGTGTATATGTGTGGCAACAAGTTTCCATAAGTTGAACCAACAGATTATACACACCATAAATATAGTCAAAATAGACATTTTTTAATACTATTTAATAGTATTTATTATTTTTTGGTGGTAGAGGATTAAAACAGCTACAGGGGCTTGGCGTATAATTGTGGAAAGGACATATAAGGGATAAACTTCCTAAAACTGCTGGGAACCTGGTTAACAGCATGAATAACATGGTAAATTATTGCCTGGTCCTCCTCCTTTTAGGGTCAGAGCTAAATGTTGGTATTGCTGGTCCTGGTTTGTCCCATATCATGTGACCAGTCAGAGAAGGAAGCTTAAGTAGATTTCCTCTAACGAGAGAAAGACCTTGTGACAGCCGAGTTAAATTCACCTGCTTTTCCAGTCTGGATTTCGATGTTCTGGCTGAACCGTCCACAGCCGGCTGAGGTTCTGGCACGAACCTGGAAGATGTACTTTGTGCCGGGCTTCAGTCCTGACACAAGAGCGCTGGTGTTTTTAGATTTCAGAGAACTGTAACTGTGTTCTTCGTGATCCTGTTTGACAAAAAACAGGGATTCAGTTAGCTTTGGATATGTTTGATTATAATAACAACGGTAATAATTATTATTATTATCCTTCACCTTTAGTGGGGTTAGCAGTTAGAAAACTATCTAGGGAAAGAAAGAGCTGTCACCCTGAGAAATGCTTTAAATTGCTTTTTGTTACACAATGGACACATTGGAATTATGGTTAAGTCCTCATTTTTGTTGTTCATATCCAGACTACAGCCTTCCAAAGATGGTGGTGGGGTGGGTGGGGGGCCGGTGGTGTTCACAGGGCAAATGTAAAAGCTCTTTCACCGACCTTCTGTTTTTCCTGTTCTCTTTTTCATCTAAATGCAGAGATCTTATTGAACGCTGCTCAGGAAGGGAATTATTTTTATTATTAGCTTCATTAGCTGTATAAATTAACAAGTGATCCAGGGATTCCCCATAACATGTGGCTTTGTTGCAGAAGGCCATTGAACATGTTGTGTTTATAAGAGCATGCTGTGTGGCAAGAACACTTCTAACTCTCAGGCTCTTTTGTTTGTTTGCTCTTTGGAGCAAAAAAAAGCGAGTCTCTTGTATGTTATACTTAACAAATGGTGGTCTTGTCCCTTTATCTAACAGCTACAGTATGCTGGTGAAAATTCTCAGTCATCCAGGTCATGTTGGTGTAAATAGCTTTAAAAAGTTATTTAACTTTTTTGGAAAGACTATGACCAACCTGGATGACCGAGAATCTTCACCAGCATATTTCACTCCATTTTGGGAAAGACACCCTCCGAATAATGCTTCAATTTAAGGTGAAGACAGCAAAGACTCGTTCCCAATAGCTTTAAACTGAAGTCTACTATCAAAGAACACAGGGAAGAATGTGCACAGCAATCTGCTTAGTTTAAGGTTAAGACAGACTCGCTTCATAACTGAAGCTCTCATAAAATAGATCAGACAAGGCAAAAGCTGTCCAACCTTCTCCCTGGAACTTTGATTTAAGAAGCGATCTAAACTGACGAGTGGCCTCAGCTGTCGAGCGGCCTAAACTGACGAACTGCCTAAACTGACGAACAGCCTGAACTGACGAACGGCCTGAACTGACGAATGGCCTGAACTGACGAACGGCCTAAACTGACGAACGGCCTAAACTGACGAACAGCCTGAACTGACGAACGGCCTAAACTGACGAACAGCCTGAACTGACGAACGGCCTAAACTGACGAACTGCCTAAACTGACGAACAGCCTGAACTGACGAACGGCCTAAACTGACGAATGGCCTGAACTGACGAACGGCCTAAACTGACGAACGGCCTGAACTGACGAACGGCCTGAACTGACGAACGGCCTAAACTGACGAACGGCCTAAACTGACGAACGGCCTAAACTGACGAACGGCCTAAACTGACGAACGGCCTAAACTGACGAACGGCCTAAACTGACGAACGGCCTTAACTGACGAGCAGCCTAAACTGACGAACGGCCTAAACTGACGAACGGCCTAAGCTGTCGAGCGGCCTAAACTGACGAACGGCCTGAACTGACGAGCGGCCTAAACTGACGAACGGCCTAAACTGACGAACGGCCTGAACTGACGAACGGCCTAAACTGACGAACGGCCTAAACTGACGAACGGCCTTAACTGACGAGCAGCCTAAACTGACGAACGGCCTAAACTGACGAACGGCCTAAGCTGTCGAGCGGCCTAAACTGACAAACGGCCTGAACTGACGAGCGGCCTAAACTGACGAACGGCCTGAACTGACGAACGGCCTGAACTGACAAACGGCCTAAACTGACGAACGGCCTAAACTGACGAACGGCCTCAGCTGTCGAGCGGCCTAAACTGACGAACGGCCTAAACTGACGAACGGCCTAAACTGACGAACGGCCTCAGCTGTCGAGCGGCCTAAACTGACAAACGGCCTGAACTGACGAGCGGCCTAAACTGACGAACGGCCTAAACTGACGAACGGCCTCAGCTGTCGAGCGGCCTAAACTGACAAACGGCCTGAACTGACGAGCGGCCTAAACTGACGAACGGCCTAAACTGACGAACGGCCTCAGCTGTCGAGCGGCCTAAACTGACAAACGGCCTGAACTGACAAACGGCCTAAACTGACGAACGGCCTAAACTGACGAACGGCCTCAGCTGACGAGCGGCCTAAACTGACGAACGGCCTAAACTGACGAACGGCCTAAACTGACGAACGGCCTCAGCTGTCGAGCGGCCTAAACTGACGAACGGCCTAAACTGACGAACGGCCTGAACTGACGAGCGGCCTAAACTGACGAACGGCCTGAACTGACGAACGGCCTCAGCTGACGAGCGGCCTAAACTGACGAACGGCCTAAACTGACGAACGGCCTCAGCTGTCGAGCGGCCTAAACTGACGAACGGCCTAAACTGACGAACGGCCTGAACTGACGAGCAGCCTAAACGAACGAACGGCCTGAACTGACGAACGGCCTGAACTGACGAACGGCCTAAACTGACGAACGGCCTAAGCTGACGAGCGGCCTAAACTGACGAACGGCCTCAGCTGTCGAGCGGCCTAAACTGACGAACGGCCTAAACTGACGAACGGCCTGAACTGACGAGCGGCCTAAACTGACGAACGGCCTGAAATGACGAACGGCCTCAGCTGACGAGCGGCCTAAACCGACGAACGGCCTAAACTGACGAACGGCCTGAACTGACGAGCGGCCTAAACTGACGAGCGGCCTGAACTGACGAACGGCCTGAACTGACGAACGGCCTCAGCTGACGAGCGGCCTCAGCTGACGAGCGGCCTCAGCTGACGAGCGGCAGCACGCTGTTTTCTATAAATGCCTTTGAAGTTATTACTGTCTGTCTCATCTGAATTCTGGGTGCTGCGTTCTGAGCCTTCTGACAGATTATTGTGGCCAAACATGGATTCATCCGAAGGTTCTTGGAATGAGGAGCCATCATCGATGTGTTCATCACTGGCCTCAGTGAGAGGATCAAGAACAAGCTCTCCACCTGGGATTATCCTCGTTCCCTGAAGCAGCTGGAGGAGTTGGCGACCCGGATTGACCTTTGCCTTCAGGAGTGGCGCAGAGAACGGGGACCTGTTGATCATCGCTTCACCTCCTTCAGTCCTGCTTCCTGTGACTGTTTCTAACGATGCTTTCAGGCCTAGTCTTTCAGCTTTTGTGGACTCTGGAGCTGACATCGAGTTCATGGACGGGGGACCTGGCCAGACGACTCGGCATTAAGCTCTTAAGTACTTCAATTACTGATTGCTTGAATCTGACCATGAAAAAAATAGACCGATGAAACCTGTTGCTGGTTTGTTTATTAAAAGGTTGTTTACAGTCTAGTAAGTAGAAAAGTGTTGAATGTAAATCGTTTTATTGTCTCACAATGCGGAAATTCCCTCTCTGTATTTAACCCATCCCCTTGGGGAGCAGTGGGCTGCCATTGTGTGGAGCCTGGGGAGCAGTGTGGGGTCAAGGGTCTTGCTCAGGGAGCCAGATTAGCAGACTGTGGGAGTGGGGCTCTAACCACGGGGCCGCAACCCACCCTATAACAGAAGATACTCCAAATGAGGCAGAAACTTTGTTCCAATCTGTTTGTTGACTTATTTCTCTAATCAACCTGTGAAGTTT
Organism: Cyprinodon diabolis; assembly: GCA_030533445.1. NCBI lineage: Eukaryota > Metazoa > Chordata > Actinopteri > Cyprinodontiformes > Cyprinodontidae > Cyprinodon > Cyprinodon diabolis. The sequence goes on from CM060081.1 coordinate 174,427, forward strand.
TAACACAATAGTTAAATTATACCCAGTTGGACAATTTCTTAGTTCTGTAATTAATTCAGGAGAGTCAGAGGAAAGGATGGAGAATCCATACAAGTTATTTAAAACCAAAAATCTTTTTTCCCAAATTAATATTTATTACATTGAGCTGATCTTTTAATCTTGAATCAACTTCCTGATAAGTCATCTAAATGGTTTTGCAAGTCGGTGAGTTTGAACTATTTCCTGGCTTATTTCAGGGCTAAATAACCTTTTCGAAGTATTTGATGTCGTACTCCAGGATGACCCCATTGGGCTGGTCGGGTTCCTGCCACATCAGAGTCACGCTGTTCTGGCTTGTGTTTTCCTGACGGATCGATAACACTTCAGACGGAGCTGTCAAACAAGCAACAGAAATATCCTCAGTCATTCGAAAAGTCTGAAGAATCTGAATAGATTAATTTTCACAAAGCAAAGCAAATCACTTTTTCCTTTTGTTAATACTGAATCTGAATCTGTTTAATACCTTCTCTACTTTGAAAACCTTTTCATTAACAGCACATTGTTTCACTTTCAAAAGAACTGCAAATCACTATTCATTATTTGTTTTAGGAACTTTAAGTTAAACACTTGGATATGGGTTATTTTCAACTAATTTAATTAAGCAAACAGCTTATAAAAGACTGTAGGGTTAATTATTTTAACTATCTTTCAGTCCTAATTCTGAAAGTTAGGATGTTTATTTTTTTTGTTTTGATCATCCTTTATTTAAATCCATCAAAGCAGGTTTTAGGTTTTATTCATTTTTAAACATAATTGTTTTAAATGTGCCAAAAATTGTTATTAATATTATTTCACTCTCTCAGGAAAAGATGCCATTTTGATTCAAATCCATCAGCAATGAATTATTTATTTTTGCAAATCTATAATTTTAGTTAATAAACTAAGCTTATATACACTATATTGCCAAAAGTATTTGCTCACCTGCCTTGACTCACATATGAGCTTAAGTGACATCCCGTTCCTAAGCCATAGGGTTCAATATGACGTCGGTCCACCCTTTGCAGCTAGAACAGCTTCAACTCTTCTGGGAAGGCTGTCCACAAGGTTTAGGAGTGTGTTTATGGGAATTTTTGACCATTCTTCCAGAAGCGCATTTGTGAGGTCGCACACTGATGTTGGACGAGAAGGCCTGGCTCTCAGTCTCCGCTCTAATTCATCCCAAAGGTGTTCTATCGGGTTGAGGTCAGGACTCTGTGCAGGCCAGTCAAGTTCATCCACACCAGACTCTGTCATCCATGTCTTTATGGACCTTGCTTTGTGCACTGGTGCACAGTCATGTTGGAAGAGGAAGGGGCCAGCTCCAAACTGTTCCCACAAAGTTGGGAGCATGGAATTGTCCAAAATGTCTTGGTATGCTGAAGCATTCAGAGTTCCTTTCACTGGAACTAAGGGGCCAAGCCCAGCTCCTGAAAAACAACCCCACACCATAATCCCCCCTCCACCAAACTTTACACTTGGCACAATGCAGTCAGACAAGTACCGTTCTCCTGGCAACCGCCAAACCCAGACCCGTCCATCAGATTGCCAGATGGAGAAGCGCGATTCGTCACTCCAGAGAACGCGTCTCCACTGCTCTAGAGTCCAGTGGCGGCGTGCTTTACACCACCGCATCCGACGCTTTGCATTGCACTTGGTTATGTATGGCTTGGATGCAGCTGCTCGACCATGGAAACCCATTCCATGAAGCTCTCTGCGCACTGTTCTTGAGCTAATCTGAAGGCCACATGAAGTTTGGAGGTCTGTAGTGATTGACTCTGCAGAAAGTTGGCGACCTCTTCGCACTATGCGCTTCAGCATCCGCTGACCCCGCTCCGTCAGTTTACGTGGCCTACCACTTCGTGGCTGAGTTGCTGTCGTTCCCAAACACTTCCATTTTCTTATAATACAGCTGACAGTTGACTGTGGAATATTTAGGAGCGAGGAAATTTCACGACTGGATTTGTTGCACAGGTGGCATCCTATCACAGTTCCACGCTGGAATTCACTGAGCTCCTGAGAGCGACCCATTCTTTCACAAATGTTTGTAAAAACAGTCTGCATGCCTAGGTGCTTGAATTTATACACCTGTGGCCATGGAAGTGATTGGAACACCTGATTCCAATAATTTGGATGGGTGAGCAAATACTTTTGGCAATATAGTGTATATTTTAGTTGCATTTTCCCAAACTACATCCCATATATTTAGTTAACTGTAAGGTTTATTTATTTTAAACACTTAAGGGGTGAAAATTCCTGATTTCATTGTTCATATGTTTTAAGTGATATACATGTGTATTAATATTTTTGGAGGAAAGGAAAATCTTATTCTCTTCGTTTTTCATTTAGTGAAATCTAATTCAGATTAAACTGACACATAACTTTAGATTTTATCCTATTGGATCATATTATTTATTCTTTTTCCTCTATAAGTTGCTGTTTTGTTTACATTTTCATAAGTCAGAGCAACATTCACCTTTTCTCCGTCTTAGTCAGAACCTCAGACATTCATGGCACAGGGACAAAGCAACATACCACTAAATCATGAAGAGATGAAGCTAATCTCTCCGAGTGGCTGTTGTGGAAATAGAGAATTTGGTTTGTGACTAAAACCTGTGCACATTTTACTACTACTGTGTCAGACCATGTTTGGACCCTTTTCTCTCTCTGGATTTGCCTCAGTTTTCATCTCCAGGTCCGTCCATAACATTATGGAACATGATGACAGCAGGAAATGAACAAAACGAGACCCGTCCTGTTTTTAAACAACCACAGGCCTGATAATAAACGTTTAATAAACTTTAAATATTTATGCTAAAATAAAAAGAAAGTAGAAATGTTGTGGAGGATTATATATATTTATACAGTTTTGTTCTTATAAATCCTTTTGTTCAATGTAAATAGGGAATAATAAAGTGTCAGGAAGCTGTGAAGTATTTGGAACAATTTAGATTAAACTGTCTTCAAAACTGAGAAACAAACAGAAAAACCGAGGCTCAAAGTAATCCTGCATGTGTAACATTTGATGTTTAAATCTGATAATGGCTGCATACCTGAATGTGATTACAAAGTGTGTCTGATTCCTATCAACTCGATGTTTGTGTTTCATGAACCATACCTGCCTGGTTTGTTGTGATGTTGACCGTAGCATAAGGCGGCAGCTCGTTGCTCAGGTGTGTCACGGCATTTGTGGCCAGGATCCGGAAGGAGTAGTTGGTATGGGCCACCAGGTTGAGCACCGTCACTCGAGACTCCGTCAAACCGCTCTGACGAGGAATGAATCTAACGGCCGCACTGCCAGAGCGCTCCACAAGGCCTCCTCCGCCCAGGCCAATGCTGGCCCCCCCACCCACCTTCCCCCCGTTGCTGCCTCCAGGAGAAGCTGTGCAGTCTTCACAGGTTCCTTCCACTGAGCACTTCTGGCACAGTATGCTGTATTGCAGGTCACTGCGTCCCCCTGTATCCAGAGGACGGTCCCACTCTAAAATCACAGAGGTCCCGTTGACTGAAGAGATGATGTTTACTGGAGCAGATGGAGGGCCTGAGGAAGAACAAAGAGGTTTTAGTTTAATTAGAGATTTTGCCTTGTTGAACGTAGACACAGTGCTCCCTAAAGTTTTTACAGATTAAAATATTATAATTAAAACTAATTTTGCAATCTCACAGATGTGGTTTAAAAAGACAAAACAAAAGTTTAAAAATGCTGATTTCATTCATTTATAGAGCCATCCAAATCAGCCTATATGATGCGTTGTTATCCTTGGTAGTGTCAGGAATCCAGTTTGTGTGGTCTGTTGTTGTGTTTCCTTTCCTCCTCCACCAGGTGGTGCCCCGCCCTCATTAGGTCTCCCTGCACACCTGCAGTTCATTGCCTCATTAACTGTTGAGTGTTCTTAAGCTGCTGACTGCCACTACCTCGACGCCAGAGTGTTTGCCAAAACAGGGTACTCTAGCCATGCTTAGATTAGCAGAGTCTAACTTAGGTCTTTGTTTTGCCAAAACAGGGTACTCTAGCCATGCTTAGTTTAGCAGAGTCTAACCTAAGTCTTTGTTTTGCCAAAACAGGGTACTCTAGCCATGCTTAGTTTAGCAGAGTCTAACTTAAGTCTTTGTTTTGCCAAAACAAGGTACTCTAGCCATGCTTAGATTAGCAGAGTCTAACCTGAGTTTTTGTTTTGCCAATACTGGGTACTCTAGCCATGCTTAGTTTAGCAGAGTCTAACCTAAGTCTTTGTTTTGCCAATACTGGGTATTCTAGCCATGCTTAGTTTAGCAGAGTCTAACCTAAGTCTTTGTTTTGCCACTACTGGGTACTCTAGACATGCTTAGTTTAGCAGAGTGTAACCTGAGTTTTTGTTTTGCCAATACTGGGTACTCTAGCCATGCTTAGTTTAGCAGAGTCTAACCTAAGTCTTTGTTTTGCCAATACTGGGTACTCTCTCTGGACACATTTAATAGGCTACCTTTCCTAGTAGGAGATGTGGGCTGTACCTCGGTCTGGTAGGCTACTGTGGCTGATTTGGAGCCTCTGGGGTCTGAAGGCTTCGAAAGGGGGTGGCTGGGGGGTTAGGGGTCAGATATAGGCGGGATTGCTTCTGCTATCGGGGTTATTTGGTGCCCCAGGGTCGAACTTCTGGTCGCTGGGTCCAAAGCCTTTCGGGAATCTGCTCTAGCGGACATGGTTAGTGGTCTGGTGCTTGTGTCCCGTCGGGGTTGATCTGGAATGGGTTTGGGGGCCTGGGGTCCATGCGGTGGGCTTCCCTTGGGTAGGGTCCATGCTGGGGGTGGGGGGGCTTGGTTCCAAAATAGTGTGCTGCCTGATTTGCGTACCAGTGCTTGCAACCTTCTCAGAGCACAAGCGTACTGCTCTAACCACTAGGCCAACACTTCAAAACACTTTTCATGTACTCTTCCCTCTTTAATTTACTAAGTAGTTTATAATTACTTAGATATTTATTTAGCTAATGTTAAACTGAACATAAAATTAAAAAAAAAACTCAACATTTGGGAGCACTAACAGAAGAAACTTAAAGGGGGCATTTACTTTTCCCAGCACTGTAGACACTGCCCATTTACAGCACCAGCATGTGTTTGGTGAGTGTCTATCCATCTACAGGTACTGTTGGTTATGTTGTGTCTGTGCTTACGGGAGCATGGAGCAGCTGATGGGTCATCCGCCACCCTATAGTAGTTGGAGTCACATGGGCAGGAGACTGCAGCTCTGGTCTCTGAGTGGCTGTGCTGAGGACATTTACCACATGGCCCATCACCTGCCACTGGTTTATAGAAACCCACTTCACAGGCTGCAAAGGGAGGAAGACAATAACAGGGAAGACAAAAACACAGAGATTAACCACTTATGTAGAGTGGATTTTGCATTTAAAATGTCACGGTTTGGTGTTGGATTGAGGACCCAAAAGCAAGTTAAAAGCAAAAGGCAAGTAGGCAGAGGTGAATTTAGGTGGGTTTAATGAGGTTCACAGGTACAGAGGCAGGAATCAAAAATAACAAACAAACCAGAACCAAGGAGACATCAGGGGAAACCAAACACTAGGAGCCAGGGAGAGACGAGGTAAGCAGACAGACGTTAGACGAGGATCCAGCAAACAGGAACTGAAGAGGGAGGCTTTTAAAGGGGACAGAGACAAAGAGAGGGCTAACGAGGGGATTGGAAACAGGTGAGGACAGAGCAGAAAACAGAGCAAGGGAAAGAGGACACAAGAGGGCAGCAGAGGACAACAAATGGAAAACCTGGAAGACAGGAACTAACAATAAAACAACAAAATAATAATTAAACACTAAAACAAGAAGCAAAGTAAAGCTGAATACTCTAAATAAACATAACAAAACCAAGACTGTGACATAGAAAGCCAACCTTAACTTTTTAAAAGCTCTTACAAATCAAAATCCTTAATTTGAGGAAAAAGCCCAACTGTTAATGAGCAACAACCCCTCCAGCCCCGGCACAAAACTTAATGCACATCATTAACAGGCTTCTAATGGTAGAAACTGGAGATCAGAGATGGAAGTCTTTGCTTGTATTTCAGCTAAAAATATATTACACTATTGATAGTCCCAGTGAGACCATTAGTCAGCAGCCCATGCTTCTCTGATCCATATTCACTTTTAATTCTGCACTTATTAATTATGGAGGGATTGCTGATGAATATATTCTCTTTTCAGCTTGGCTGCTTCTGCATGGTAACTTCCCCAAATGTAATGATGCTTAAATTGATAAACACCAGATATACACAACGTGGACCTTCTAACGCTCTAGTTCTCTGTCAAAGGCTATTTTATATAGTTATACTCAAAGTAATACTTATTCTATACCATGAAGTTAAGATATTTTTTCTTCTCTTTTAAAGTGTAAAGATAACAAGGAAACATATAAATATGTGACAAAGATTTACATGAATTTTAATCAGATTTTTACCCATTTTTAAAAAAATATCTCAAAATCTCCAGAACCAACTTAGATACACAAAAATGCTGAACCTGCAACAGCCCCTAATTCTAGACTAGTATGTAGTAAGTTGTTGGGATCTGGAGGCTTGTCCACATTCTCCACCAGAGGGCGCCTGAAATCTTCCTCCTGAGGGCACGAGCTCACTTCTACACACCTGTTTCCTGTCTGCTCATCAGAAATCCTATTTAAGGAGGAGGAGGCTGAGACTTCCCTGCCAGAGTGTTTGCCAGTAATGGTTAGCAAAACCTGAGCCAGCCTGCCTGATCTGAAACCCTGATTTTGAGAACCTGTCTGATCCTGTATCTCTCTGCTTCACAGATCCTGACTTTTCTGGAAACCTGTAATTCTGGAGAAAATATCTGTCTGGAATCTGCCTGCCTGCACTCAGTTCAGTCTCTGCCTCTGCCCTCTGCCTGCCGACTAGCCTCTGGACCCTCAAGGTTCCCCCCCAGCTGATCAGATAACCCTCAGAGCAGGTATTTAACCTCGTCATCTGTACACTGCAAGTTTCCTGGATCAACTCTAACTGCTCTGTCCTCCTCAGTGGTTTTCCTCCCATGACCAGTCCGAAGAACCAAGAACCTGAGCACCTTTTACTTGTGAACATTGTAAATAAATCATTTAACCTTTTCCCTGTTTCTAAGAGTGATTACTGCATGTGGGTTAGACGCCTTGAACCCAACATGACAACAGTAGATGGTAAAACCTCGGTTTCAGACACCTGCGGCTAAACAGCGTCCACCATCTCCCCAAACTCCTCCCTGGTGAAATCTGTGTATCATTCCTTCTTTCGTTTTTCAAATTAAAACCAAAAATTTAAAATGCAAAAATTCACTAGTTTTCTCAATATTTGTTTTCAAAACAAAAAAGGAAAAACAAATAATGATCCGTTATCCGTTTTTCGATTTTGTGCATAAAATCGAACATGGAAAAAATGAATAACGCTCATTATCCTTTTTTTATTTTATTTTTTTGATCCGGTTTGATGTAAAGTTTGCTCGCCGTCAGCTGCCCCTGGCAACAAGCCCCGCCCAGAACCGCTCCTGGTATATTTCTATATTCAAACCAATCACGTGATCAATTCCCTGACCTAAGTTATGCTAACAATATGGTTAGCTTACTTGCGTTAGCAACGTCAGTACATTGCAGTTATTGCTTATAAATCAATCAAAGTTAGAAGGCAAAACATTTCAAAGCAAAGTGATGTCATAGAGGTAACATTTCCCTGGATGGGGGGATGTTACAGCAGGGGGGCACTGATTCATGTTTTTAGTTAAGTTAAAACTACTGTTTTCTATAAAAATTTGAATTTGAACTTAAGAAAAACCGTTAAATTGACCCGAAACTAATTGACAGATGAAAACAATGTGGCCATATTTTCCCGATCTGGGGATCAAATGGCCGACCAGCAAAGCCTAAAGTTCAGGTTGCACCACAACATCAACTTTTGTGAGGTGATGAAAGAAAAGTTTTCCTTCTTGCTAAAACATACTTTCTTTGTGATGCACTATCTGCAGAAGCATTCTGTTTGCTGGCAATCCCTGCATATTAACCATCTGTCAATGATATGCTTACAAAATTCTTTATCCATCTTTTAATCTACATTTCCAGTATATGAGCCCATGTTTGCAACCTGCTGCAGCAGCCTGGTTGGGGGGAAAGAGGCATGCATCGTGGAGTGGATCAACAGCCGCTGTCCGTAGTGTCAGGGTTAGCATTAGATGATGAGCATTATTTAATTTTTCCATGATCGATTTTATGCACAAAATCAAAAAAAAAAAACTATTATTATTATTTGTTTTTTCTTTTTGTTTTGAAAACAAATATTGAGAAAACAAGTGAATTTCTGCATTTTACATTTTTGGTTTTAATTTCAAAAACAAAAGAATGAATGATACACAGATTCTGGTGCTCCCTTCTCTGATTGGCTCTGAAATATTTCATGTCCTGATCAAGAGGCCATAGAACGTTATGCTGCCTTGCTTACGCCGTCTCGCACACCGGACGGCGTAAGCGAGGCAGCAGATGGAGGCTAACGACAAAGCTTACTGGACAACAACATCGATAATCTCCGACTCTTTAAAAAAGGGGAATTGTACATTTCTGACTGTATCTATACCGGACAATGCTTTTAGCATTTCCAGACTCCAGAGGGCATCCAATCACAGAGCTGGCCTTCCTGATCAGCTGATCCAGACACTTCCTCTCAGCTACAGATGAGCCACTGCTCCAACAGACTCCATAACCCTAACCCTAATCCCTATGTTTAATACTGATGCTAATCTCACTGGCTTCAATACCTAACCCTAAGGCCTCTGAGGGCCCGGACCCCACCCTTTATTATAGCTCGGATAGTCTGAGTTTACCTCTGCCTTCCTTTCTCTCTTATTAAAAGAGGGAGAAAGAGGATGCCGGGTTAAGCCTAAACCGGCTCGGTTGTGGCTGAGGCGTAAATACACCCTCCACTCTGTTACCTGACATACCCCTTCATTTTGCTTGACCGCCATCATCTCACAACTATTTGTTATGGGGTAATTTCAACCAAATGGATTAGTAACTTCTAAACCCTAACTCTAAGAGTCAGATTACCACCCCGCAATTTTAATATGGAATCTTACACTCATTTTACCACTCCCCATAGCTCCGTTCTGGTCTGGTCCCCGGTCTGCCAGTCCAGGGCTACTCAACCAGACTCACATGTGATGTTGAAGAGGTGGGTTGTAGGTTAAGAGAGAATAAATTCTGCTCTTAAAGAACACTAAATTATCATTAAAGTGAATATAGTGTGATTATCAAAGTTTTTATTTTTGTTCTACAAAAGTATTTTCTCTGTGTTTTGACTGTTACCTGTGTCCCATTATCTATTCAAACTAATATAGCACAGGTCCAATAATCAACACTTCCTTTATGAACTCAAGGCAGGAAGAAGAATTTGCTGAGTGGTTTCCATTACTTTAAGTTCATTTGTTTACTCTGCGCTATTCAAAGAGTCAGCCGTTGTGTAGCTGAGGATGTTTGCATGTTGGCAGGCATATCAGAAGCTGTCAGTGTAGTGCACTTGCTGGTAGAATATTTGCATTACAATGAATCTTAATAGGCCTGCCATTGTGTGCTGACCTTGATTCACTCCCTATATAATTGGTTAAATAAATACACTTGAACATAGGAAGAGCTGGAGAAAGCAGACCTTTGTCCGATACGTGAGGAGACTGAGGGAGTAGTTTGAAGTTAGTGCTGTGCAGAAAGCTCAGGCTTAGACTACCAACATCACAGTCTGGATTCTATTCAAACATACTAGTGAGAATCACAAAATAAATAATGGAAATGCATCTCTTTTCATATACAGTGACCATTTGCCAAAATACGGGGGGTCCGGGGGGGCTCGACCCCCACCGATTAACCCATGAGACCCCCTGAAAGCCTCAAAAGCAAAATTTAAAGGGGGTCTTAAATTGTGTCAAAAAAATTTAAATGTTCTGGCTCCTTAGGAAGCCATTGCTCATATTTGCGTATTGTTTCTAAGTTATATACTATAAGCTTTCTTATGTATAATATTTGATATAGTCTTATTTTGAAAGCACCGGAAGTTGAGCAGTTGGTGTCTTCCTGTTTAACACGTTTTTGGCCAGTACAGCATGTAATTTGATGTGAAGGGTGTATTTCGTTTATGTACATATAGTACTATGTTTCATGTTGTGTTTGGAGGTTTATCCGTCTCCGCCAAGTGACGTCAATTGTTTACCTCGGGCGCGGTACACTATGCCTTTTCCACCTAAAATGGCGTCTGAGCAACAAATGTCACGTGACTGGCGGAGACCGATTTTCCTAAATCCGCCCCTGTTTTCAGGCTTATGTTAACTGTAATGACTTATCTTGGACAGGCTGCTATATAAACGGGCCTTTAGTCCTTCGTTTAGCTATGCTGCGGTTGTTTACACTACGCCTTTTCCACCTAAAATGGCGTCTTAGCAACAAATGTCACGTGACTGGCGGAGACCGATTGCAAGAAAGGTCACCGAGAAGAGAAGTTTAAAAAGACGCTAGCATACGCGCTAACTAGCCGTTAGCATATGCGCTAACTAGCTGCTAGCATACGCGCTAACTAGCCGTTAGCGATGCCGCTAGCTAGCAGCTAATGTTAACATGTTGTTTGTGTCATTATGTGTTTCTTTACATATTCAGGGAATATGTTGAGTTTATTAATTAGGAGAATTGTGCCTGTTTACACAAAGACTTATGCACATTATTTCTTTGTTGCAGTTTTACCATTCATCCATCCATCCATACCAGCCAATAAATCCAAAGAAAAGGCTTACGGTGTGGTTATTGGAAATGATGGTTATCTACCTGCTAAGCTAAGAGCGAGGTCAGGACAGAAATATTTTTTTTGTCGCTAGTGGTCTCTGAAATGTTTTTAAGCTCAACATGTCCAGTATTAAAATTCAAAACCTTTATTCACAAATATGCTCTGTTTTTTGCGAAGTGGAGCCAGCCAATCCTGTTCGCGTATGCAAATTAGCCATGTGCTTTTCTGCAGTTAATGCAACATATTCTCATTATCAGTTCGTATGAAATTGTACGAAAAGTTATGCACACTATTTCGTACGTTTTGGACGTTTTTCCTCAAAAAACCAGTCCAGTGCGCAATGCGCTGGCAGACAGAAAAAAAAAGATCCGCGGACGGACGTAAAACTGGGAAAAACAGTGCAATAATCACTTATTCATGTCTCTAGCTACGTTGCTTGCTGTTTTATGTCTTAGGGTTAGGACTAATTGTAATTTATATTCTATGTTCTTGAATTGTGCGTAAGATGCGCATGCGCATACGACGAAAAAAACATCCAAAAAGTACGAAATTACGGTGCATAACTTTTTGTACGATTTCATACGAACTCATAATGAGAATAGGTTGGTTAATAACATGGGCAACCAGATGCGGAATGGATTGCGTGAAGACAGCAGGTCTTCTCTCCTGTTTGTGGACCTCAATGGACCTTCTCTGGACAAATTCGACCCATTTCCATTCGTCAGAAGCTGGATTAAAGCAGGACATGTGGGTGCATGAAAGAGAGAGAGACAGACAGAGAGACAGTCTTTGTGCATGTGTGTGTTTTCATAGACTGTCTGTCCAGGCTCTTGCCCGCACCACCAGATTCACAGAAAGCTTCATCCACCAAGCTGTCAAGAAGCTGAGCCCCCCTCAAAAAAAAAATCACTCCGGACAAACTGTCTCCTGCACTACTATTAATACTATATTTATTTACTGCTCTTGTGTACTGTAACTGTTACAAATGTATATCTTACATAATTGGTAATAATAATAATTTTTCAGCTACCATCATCCTCTAGAGTCCTAGTATGTCTGATCAGTATTGCGCAACAATCGGGAGATGTGGACCCCCCCAAATATTGACAGGTATTTCGCACACTGGTTAACAATATGCTAACAATGAATCACTAAATAAAGGCATCAACTTCAAATTTAAGTTAAGCTTTATTTGATGTAACTCTGGGCTACAAACAACGAGATGATGACCTTAAGGATTAAATAGGCTCTTCTTTCTGGAGCTTGATTGTTTCAGCTAATTTGTTTCAAAGAACATCATCAACAAAAAGCTTCAGAAAATTCTTACTTACTCTAAAGCAATTTTGTAAACAATGTGATGCATAAAACCAGATTTAAGAGGGATAATTCTTAGTTTTTTTTCTTTAAGGGTGGTTAAAAAAAACAATCGACTGGACTTTGTTTTTTGAAGACGTTAAACTTTCCATCCAGGAAGCTTTTTCAGTTCAAAGTGCCAGACATAGCGTTGAGTTTGAGGTTTTTTAGAGTGGACCAAAAACACTTTTGCTTAGAAAACAGGCGAATTAAACCGGACGGATGGGTCTGCCCTTTGAAATGGGGGTCGTTTGAGTTTTTGGTTAGCCTGCAATGCCCCATAGCTGTCTATGTCTCTGAAAGGGGGGTCGTTAGAGGGAATTGCTGGCCTGGCTTAACGGCGAGGTCTTCTGTTTCCCTGTAAGGGGGTGGAGGTTGAGATGATAATGGGAAGGAATCAACTTCCCTCTATCTTGCTGTATTGAAGGTTTCTAAAACCACTTTTCTTCTTTGTCCAAATTGGGAACACTCTGGTCCTCCAAAGAATGTCCTTTGTCCATAAGGTGTACCGCAGAGTCTTGTCCAGAGGAGGGCGCTCTTCTGTGTTGGATGAAGTGTGAGGTGTTTTATATCAGAGTAACCAAGAGTATTGTGACTAATAGAACAGAAGCTTGAAGCTTTGGGCATACGTGCTGCGGCCATCGTCAACATGCTCTGTTGCCATGGAAACTGCCACACACAGGCTACAGACACCGTCAGTGAGTCCGTCCATCATGACAGTCGCTGGAAGAGGAGCACATCAAGCAAATGCTTGTGCTAAAATAATTTCAAATCAATTCAGTTTATTTATATAGCGCCAAATTCACAACACGTCATCTCAAGGCACTTTACAGTTCACCAGATCATCCAGTCAGATTGATTCAAAGTTTTCTAAGGAAAACCAGCTGATTGCATCGACTCATTGACTCTTCAGCAATCCCTCACACTAAGCATGCTTGTAGCGACAGTGGAGAGGAAAAACTCCCTTTGAACAGGAAGAAACCTCCAGCAGAACCAGGCTCAGACCAGGGTTCAAGGAGACAGAAGCAGTGTAGTCCTGTTTCTCTGACTGTGACTAACTGGATGTGCTCTCTTCATCCTCTGACATGGGAGCTGGCTCAGAGCTCGTCTGCCTGGCTGTGTGTTTCCTGGACGGGGCCGCCTGTGGAGCTGGTTGACAGTTGCCTTTTGTATCTATGCTTCTTTTTCTATGTCTGCTTCTGTCTCCTTGAACCCCAGTAGGCCTCAGCAGATGGCCGCTCAAACTGAGCCTGGTTCTGCTGGAGGTTTCTTCCTGTTTAAAGGGAGTTTTTCCTCTCCACTGTCGCTACAAGCATGCTTAGTGTGAGGGATTGCTGAAGAGTCAATGAGTCGATGCAATCAGCTGGTTTTCCTTAGATAGAAAACTTTGAATCAATCTGACTGGATGATCTGGTTGATCTGGAAAGTGAGCTGAGATGACATGATGTGAATTGGAGCCATAGAAATACACTGAATAGAATTGAATTTTAGCACAATTATATGAATTCAGAGTTTCTCTTTCTTATCAAGAAGTTATTTATTTATATTATGCATAATTCTGTACATTTAAAGAGCAATTTTTTATTACAAATTGTACCAATTTAACCCATTGCTTTTAGGGATTATGGTTCTGTAGATTTTTATTGCATCATATATATAATTAAATAACTATTTGTTGGTAACAGTCTGAAAGCTGTACAAACGAAATTTCGTTCTGTATACATTCTGTATATATAAAATGACAATAGTTGTCCAAGTCTAATTCACAGAAGTATAAAGGAATAAATTTTTTAAACCAAGCATGTCCACCAGGGGGTGGTATTGATAAAGAAAAGATTCCGTGATAGATTTGAATTGTTTATCTTTCTGTTATTTTTTCTCACATCTGAAAAGTGTTCAGTTATTTATTCTTGTTTAAGGCAAATTGGCAAAAGATATATAAAATTAATTACGTTTAAGAGAACAGTTTCCAGTGAAACTTTGAAATTATTTTAATTCCACAAATGTAACTGAAATCTATGGTAGACTCTCCATTTATTATTAGGGCCCATTTTCAGGGAAAATAGCATGTTGTGGAGACCGATACCAGGAGAATTTTTCCAATTTCACAATCAAACTGAGGACCAGTTGTTGCAAAGTCAGGACATTTTGTCAGTCCTCACATGCTATTTTGCTAATGGTTAAGTTTAGGGCTAAAGTGTCAGTTGGTTAGGGTTAGGTTTAGGGCTACAGTATAGAACGGGTAACCTGGGTGCCATTCCGAACTTAGTCCCACCCACAATGTTTGAGTTCGGGAAGTTCGGTCTGGCATTGCTCAATAGTAGCGCGAGTATGCTAGCACAATATCTGGCGGGGCAATCAAATTGTCAGGGCGGGCTTTATACAATGATGGACAGATGATCAACAGTAACGTAATCAACCATGTGACCGAAGCGCGCTTGGGTGACAACAACAATGGCTGCCGCTGGAGAGTTGAGGTGAGTAGATTCTGCTATTAGGTCTGTAGGTCAGCAAATTAATTTTAAAAGAGGAACAGAGAAACGCGATCAAGGCTCATCTTCTTATTCTAGGCGTGCAACTGCACGCTTTGATTTTTGTTGACAACAACTATGCGTCGCTTAACATACGTCACGCACTCCGTTGCTCTTATTGGTTGTAGGTCTATCCAATTGAGTGCAGAGGCATTTTATTTCCTGGTTCGTTTGAAACACGCCCCATAATCACAGCTCTATGGAGCAGCATCACACTCATTCTGACTAGAATTGAGTAGGACTACGTCAGGCTATAGAAGGGGTGGAGAATGACTGGAAGTCAATAGGAGTAAACACATGGTCCTCACTACGATGGTAGAACGAGTGTGTGTGTGTCAAGCTTGAGTGAGCGACCAAAGCTGAGCTGTTGTGACGAGTGTAAGTATGTGTGCCTCATATCAGTGTGTCCTCACATGCTCTTACTGTATGGGGCACTTAAGTCCTGAGGTACACACACGTTCAGTTACCACCTGCACACATTATTTGCACAGCTACACCCCCACAGTGTCAGTGTTTTGATGTAAACTCAAGTAGACCAGCAGTTCAGTCAGCCTCCCCACCAGCATCTAATCTCTCTTTCTCTCTATGTCTTTCATTGCTTCTTGGCCTGCTCCATTTTTCACCATGTCACGCAACCCTCTGGTCTCTCCTACGCGCACCGATGATGTCAGGTTCTCAGCCAAAGCCCTGCACCTTATCCAAGAGACTTAAGCATGTTCACATACACACATCATGCAGTGTGCATTCCTGCACATCCATTTAAGCTTTTTGCATTTTATCTGTTTCATGGCCATGCATTTACAAGCATTCACTTTAAGTCACCTTCATTTCACCATCTCGTGCCCAGCCTCATTTTCTGGGTCCGTCTTGCCTTGTGTGTGCGTGACTGTGGCTCGATATGGTGAGGCTGAGTTAGTTCACTGACCTGTTTTTTTTTTTTTTTTTTCACTCCAGGGTTCAAAACATCAGTGGAGGATGTAGGACAATTTTAAAACTTTAACCCAAACTACATTTTCTGTGCATATTTTTACCATTTGCTTTAAAAACCAACAAAAAAGAAGAAACTGTGAAGATTGGGCTCAAGATGATTGAGGTCAGAATAGTGAGAATGTTTTGGTGTTTTGAAAGTTTATATTAAAGAACTAGAAGACCTATTAATAAATATAGTTAATTAATAGGTCATTCAAATCAAGGGTAAAGCTGGTTAATTATTGCTCTATATAAGCTACTGGAATCAGAATTTCCCTGAAGGAGTAATCCCAAGGGATAAATACAGTTGAGTCTAAGTCCAATAGCTACAATCACACAGTATCACACAGCAATATGCTGAATGTGCAATATATCTGAATAGAATAGTCATACCACCACCTCACCGTTGCTCCTTACCTACTACACTTTAACGTTAAAGCAAATCCACTTGTTTATAAGCCATCCGGATTGAACATATTTTTATTTCTTATTTTTTTATTTCTTATTTTTATTTTATTTTTCATTGTGTGCGATACATGTACACTTGCACCTTAATCCTTATTTACTTTTGATATACTGTATATATTGGGGATGCACGATATTGAGATTTTGGCCGATATCCGATTTGCCGATATTTTAAAACTCGTGTAGCCGATAACCGATATCGATACCGATGTTAAAGCTGGACAAAAATAAGTAGTCATTGAAAATAGCAGTTTTGTTATCCATTTCTGACACTTTGAAAAATAATAAACTCAAATAGCTTTTAAGGTTGCTGTAATTAAACCTCTGCTTAAGAAACCGTCTCTTGACCCAGATGACTTGGTTAATTATAGACCTATATCCAATCTTCCTTTCTTATCCAAAATTCTTGAGAAAGTAGTTGCCAAACAAGTTTGCGACCACTTACACCATAATGAACTTTTTGAAGAGTTTCAGTCTGGCTTTAGAGCTCATCATAGCACTGAAACAGCTCTGGTGAAAGTCACTAATGATATTCTCATGGCCTCAGATAATGGACTCGTATCTGTGCTCGTCTTGTTGGATCTTAGTGCTGCATTTGATACAGTTGATCATAATATTCTTTTAGAAAGACTTGAATATTTTGTTGGAATTAAAGGAACAGCACTGGACTGGTTTAAATCTTATCTATCTGATCGAATTCAGTTTGTTCTTGTTAATGATAGATCTTCAACACGCTCAAAGGTTACCTGTGGAGTACCACAGGGATCAGTGCTAGGACCAATTCTCTTTACTTTATACATGCTCCCAATTGGTAGAGTTATTAGACAGCATGGGATTAATTTCCACTGTTATGCTGATGATACCCAGCTATATCTGTCTATAATCCAGATGAAGCTAACCCATTACATAGATTACAGGCATGTCTTGAAGACATAAAAACCTGGATGACTCTTAACTTTCTGCTTCTGAATGCAGACAAAACAGAAGTTATAGTCTTTGGACCAGAGTCTCTGAAAAAGAAGCTGATTAGCCAGTCACTTCATTTGGATGGGATTAAACTGATTTCAGATAATAAAGTAAAAAATCTTGGTGTTATTTTTGATCAGGACCTGTCATTTAAATCCCAGATCAAAGAGGTTTCTAGAATTTCCTTCTTTCATCTGAGGAATATTGCAAAAATTAGAAATCTCCTGTCCAGGGGTGATGCTGAGAAACTAGTCCATGCATTTGTTACTTCAAGGCTGGACTATTGTAATTCTTTACTATCAGGAAGTCCACAAACTGTAGTTAAAAGCCTTCAGCTGATCCAAAATGCTGCAGCCAGAGTTCTGATGAAAATTAAAAAGAGAGATCATATCTCTCCTATCCTGGCTTCTCTTCATTGGCTTCCTGTTAAATCAAGAATAGAATTTAAAATCCTCCTTCTCACATATAAAGCCTTAAATGGCCAAGCTCCATCTGATATCAGAGATCTGATTGTTCCTTATGTTCCTAACAGAGCACTTCGCTCTCAATCTGCAGGTTTACTAGTGGTTCCTAGAATTTCTAAAAGTAGAATGGGAGGCAGATCTTTTAGTTATCAGGCTCCTCTCCTGTGGAACCAACTACCAGTTTTAGTCCGTGAGGCAGACCGCCTGTCTACTTTTAAGACTAGGCTTAAAACTTTCCTTTTTGATAAAGCTTATAGTTAGGGTGGCTCAGGTTATCCTGAGCTGTCTTTAAAGTTATGCTGCTATAGGCTTAGACTTTTGGAGGACATAGGGACCCCCATTTCATCTTTCTGCTCCATTCTCTCTCTGTTCTCCTATTCTGCAGAATCTGTTAGTTCAATCTCTAACCTTCTGCTCTCTCTGCTTTTCCTCAGAGTAGCTTTGCCTCATCTGTTCCTGTTTGGCTGTGACGTCATCCAGGAAAGAAACATCAGCTGTGCTGCTTCCATCAACACCCTTGTTTGTAGATGTTGGAGATTGGCCTGTTTTCCAGTGTGGTCCTGTTTCTCTGGCCGTGGCTGGGTGGATGTGCTCTCTTCATCCTCTGGCATGGGAGCTGCCTTGGAGCTCGTCTGCCTGGCTGTGTGTTTCCTGGACGGGGCCGCCTTTTACAGCTGCTTTTTGTATCTCTGCTTCTGTCTCCTTGAACCCCAGTCGGCCTCGGCAGATGGCCGCTCACACTGAGCCTGGTTCTGCTGGAGGTTTCTTCCTGTTAAAAGGGAGTTTTTCCTCTCCACTGTCGCTGCAAGCATGCTTAGTGTGAGGGATTGTATTTGAGTCAATGAGTCAATGCAATCAACTGGTTTTCCTTAGATAGAAAACTTTGTATCAATTTGACTGTATGATCTGGTTGAACTGTAAAGTGCCTTGAGATGACATGTGTTGTGAATTTGGCGCTATATAAATAAACTGAATTGAATTGAAATATATTTTCATTTGCTGATATCAAATTGATTTTTAAAAACGCGGTATGGATCTATTTTACTTTCAAAATCTCGTGAAATTTCATCGTTCTGTTACAAACTCTTGTGATATTTTGCAAATTCTTGTGAGATTTTGTTAGTAAAATAGATCGATACCGTGTCAATATATCAACATATAAAAATATGGCAACATTTCGTGAATTTTCAGGGGATTTCGTAGCATAACGATGACATATAGCAATATTTCATTAGTAAAAGAGATTGATATGGTGTTTTTAAATGGCAATATATCAGCATATGAAGATATTGGGATATTTTAATGAATCAATATTTTTTCCCTCGTCTTTAGAAGTTTTTAAGTCTGTAAAAAAGAAGTTTTTGAGGAAGAAGAAGAAGTAGTATTTATTTATTTTTTTTAGACTTTAGAAACTCAGAAGCTGATCAAATATCGGGTTAAATATCGGTGGGGGGGCCGATGTCCGATATTCAGTTTTAAGGCCGATACCGATAGGGGGCCTATTATATTGTGCATCCCTAGTATATATATATACATTGCTTATTCTTAATGCACCTTTTTCCTCCTTGTTTACACCTTCTGTAAATTCTATGCCAATATGTGACGAGTGAATTTCTCCGCTGTGAGATCAATAAAGCTCATCTAATCAAATCTATTATTGTCAGGGGCAGTCCTGATTAGATTGATGACACTTTTATTACCTTGTCTTTTCACTTCCTGTTTTATTTTGGTACTCATTTCCTCTCTCGTTTTAGGCAGCTTCACTTCCTGAGTTCCTTCCTGCAATCAGGATGTGCCACAGCCTAATGCAATTCACCTGGTGTATGTGCTATGTTAGAGTATTTAGTTCCCACCCTTGCAGCTTCCCTTTGCCAGTTCGTCTTTGTCCTTTGAGCTTAGCGTTCCAGCCTTTTTAGCCTGTTAGATTTAGCTTTCTGGTGTTTTGAACCCTGCTTGGATTTGGACCTGTCTTTGCCTCTGTTTTTTGATACTTCTGTTTCTGCTGGATTTTTGGTGTTCAAACCTGGACTGAATTAAAGGAACTTTGAGTTTTTATCCACTGTGTCAGGTCTTGCATTTGAGTCCTTTATTTCTGAGCCTTGTGACAATTATATCTAAAACTACTGACAACAAGCACAGATAAACTAATAGGGGGGTGGTGGCATAGTGGTTCAAGCCACACACTCCCACAGACTGCCACTCTGGGTACCTGAGCAAGACCCTTAACACCAGACTGCTTCCTGGGCGCTGCACAATGGCAGCCCACTGCTCCCCAAGGGGATGAATTTTTCTATTGTGGGACAGTAAATGGATTTACATTTAAATAAAAGAGGAAGAGGGGTTTAAAAGTCCATCCAAGAGTCTCTGAGGAATGATTGAATTTTAAAGCTTAATGCAAAAAAGTGCAAGTCCTTTGGTTTTATGATGAAAAATTAATAATGACTGAGGAATGCATTAAACTGTGACTAAGCTGAAAGAGAATGGGTTAGCTTAGCTGGCCCCAGGAGGTCTGGTCTGGGGGGGTCCAGCTGAAACAAAGGAAAGTTAGAGCTCACAACATGGTTTCCACAATGTGGCAGGGCATAAGCTAGGTGGAAGCTAACGATGCTAACCAGTCCACTGTAGCAGTCTCTGCAGAGACAGACGGTGAGACCATGTTGGTTGTTTGGTTGGCTCAGTGAGCGTTAGCATTCAGCTCAGAACTACTGAAACCATCAACAGCTGAATCAGAATGATTCTTTTAGATAAAACATAAACTATCTATTCTACCTTGTTCACCCAAGCAGAGCACAGATTAAGAATCAGATGGAGGTTACTGTTTTGGTCCGGTGGAAAGGAAGGGACTTGGCTCTGTCCAGTCCTGATCAAGTCCATTCGTCCAACAGCAGCTCTCAAAGAGATTTCGATTAATCAGATGCAATAACAAGAGGCAACTTACTGTAGCCTTAAATGGGACGTGTCGCTTTAGCTACTGCAGTTAGCTGGTGGGCTGCGGCTAAGGGAGTGGCGGCTCAGGCAGCGGCGGCCAGACAGATCAGTATGGCACAGGTCCGCAACTTCTAACGGCTCCTGTGTAATTGGGTCGGGCTGTTTGGTCAGCAGTTAGTTATAGGTCGACCAGAGCTGGGTTAGCTCTATTTCCTCTGCAGCACATGGGTTCATGAAAACACCGTATTCAACTTGGTCTGAGTCACAGGAAAAGACGATCACTACGATCAGCTACTTCTGAATCACAGGAAATGTAGTCTGACTCGGTCCAGTAAGCACAGACTTCTCCGGAGGGATTTGATTGCTACTTTTAATTTTCAGTTAAGAACTAGTGGGTCTAGCCTTATGCATTCCCACTTATTGTTTTTCACTTTTAATTTTTTGGACTTTAACTAGTCCCGCAGTTTTCAACTGATTTAAACAAATTTGCTATCAAAACGTTCAGCTTGTTCAGGAAAATTATGCTATATCTTTTGGTAAAGATATTTTTTGTAGTTTTCGCGATATTCAGCTTTTCTGCGATTTCTTTTGTCCCATTTCTCAGATTTCAGCAAAATTCAGCTAAAACTTCATCATCTTTGACCTTTAATTGCTTCAGCATACTTTCAGCTAGAAACACCATTCAACTATTAAAATGTTTCCGTATCTTTCTGCTATTACTGTTTAACTCGTCTTTTTTCTAACTTTTACAGTTTTTCTTCAGTGAAGCTTAAAAATTTAAAATACATTTTAACGATTTCAGATTTATAATGGAAGTCTATGGACGGAATTCTTCAACTGCTAGAGTTCGTGCTCTAGCTTTTGAGCTGTTCTGGTTTTTCCAAACAAATTCTTCTCACTCCCTAATTTTTCACTCAAGTAAAATGAATTTTACATCAAAACGTAGGGATTTTTGTCAGGATTCAGGAAATGTAACCCTCATTTGTGTAGCATTTAGAGTTTTCCGACAGTTTGGCCCAGACCGCGAAGAAGTCCACACTTCCCCAATAGAAATCCAATGAGAGATTTTCCAAAAGTCACAGACAAAATCCAAAACGATACATATTTTCATATCGCTCCCATTTCTTAACCGTTTGATGTACTAACATGAATCTTGGTATACACCATCTCCAGACGCTTCTAGCACTCACAATGAAGGAATTTCTTCAACATCATTTACGGTTTAGCTGTTTAGCTCCCTTGTTCGGGCATAGGAAAACGTTGATTCTGAGAAAAATCGTCATACTCAGAAAAAACACATTTTTACATCGTCACAGTGGCCAAATAGAAACCTGGGAGACATTATATTTAGACCCTTCTAGCGCCCACATTAAACACATTTTTACATCGTCACAGTGGCCAAATAGAAACCTGGGAGACATTATATTTAGACCCTTCTAGCGCCCACATTAAACACATGTTTACATCGTCACAGTGGCCAAATAGAAACTTGGGAGACATTACATTTAGACCCTTCTAGCACCCACATTAAACACATTTTTACATCGTCACAGTGGCCAAATAGAAACTTGGGAGACATTACATTTAGACCCTTCTAGCACCCACATTAAACACATTTTTACATCGTCACAGTGGCCAAATAGAAACTTGGGAGACATTACATTTAGACCCTTCTAGCACCCACATTAAACACATTTTTACATCGTCACAGTGGCCAAATAGAAACTTGGGAGACATTACATTTAGACCCTTCTAGTGCCCACATTAAACACATTTTTACATCGTCACAGTGGCCAAATAGAAACCTGGGAGACTTTACATTTAGACCCTTCTAGCACCCACATTAAACACATTTTTTGATATCATGTATGGTTTGGCTGTGCAGCTTTTAAGATGAGTTTGTTTCTGCCATTTTACTGCGAAATGATTCTACCCTACAAAATTTTCACATGATTCAATTGTTTTCTGCAGTTTGAAGCTTCTGATGACTTCCTATCACATTTTCATATGTTCCTCAGCTAATTTGTGCTTCTTTTCCTTCTCGCAGTTTCTTTAGCTAATTTTTCTTTTTTCTTTAAGCAAAAAAAGCATTCCCACTTTGCTGTTTCTCCGAAACAGCTTTTTCTAGTTTATGTTGCATTATTTTTGTTAATCCTACTTTGCAACAGATAACTCTTGTGCTCTTTAATTAAGGTTACACTTGTTAGATTTGAATAAATATTCTTTTTAACAAACAAATATGAAAAATCTGTTCTCTCTGTGTTTACTAAGTTCAGAGAAATGTTACAGTAAACTTCAGAAAAACTGGTGACCGCACCTTGAACCTCTCAGTGCAAATCATTTTTTTCTACATCATCCCGTTCCACAGCTTCAAACAGACTTTTTGATTTGCAGGAAAGGAAAAAAACCTGTTTTAAATTCAAGTGTTGCTTCAAAGGCTTTTTGCACTCAGCAGCCCTGCTGTTCCTGCACAGTACAGAGGAAGTCTTCAGATAAGTCAAAGCGCTAACTGATGCTAACGGGATTTTCACTGCATTGACAAAATGCTGTAAAAATTCAAGCAGTTTTATTTTATTTTACTTTTCTGGGGATGACAGAAGCTATGTTTATATAGATAAGAGTTGTTGTTGACCTTAACATGGATTGCACCTCACTGTGGACTTTTCTAGAGTTCTTTTCATAGATTCCAGGTCTTCTTGAACAAGGCAACTCGAGCAACTCTTTCAGCAAAAAAAAATTACATCCTCTAAAAAGGTTAGGGTTAGGGTTAGGGTAAGGTCATTTCGTCCCTTTACCATATATATAATTGTAACATTTTTAACCATACCTCTGGTTGTACAAGAGGACATTTTGCACCAGATTTTAAACTATAATGTGTTGCGCTAATTAACAGTAAGAAAATGTCCTTTTTGGACTCCGATAAACTTCTTCTAATTATATTATAATTGGGTGGAGTACAAAGTTTCTCAAGAATAAGTGAATAACAATGTACAATCCAGTACTATACAAACATCCATCGCAAACTGTGAATTATTGTCCCTAAAGTACAAAAAATAAAAATAAATAAAACAATAACAAACTATTTTATATTACTTCTTTCTTCGAAAACCAGGTGTGATGCATTGCTGTAGACATAAGGACGTAATCATATAGAAAGTGTTATTTTTATTGAGCCGCCTCGGGAGAATGGTTAGAAAGTTGTAGTTGGAAAGTTATGGGTCTCCAGCTCCCTTCTCTGTCACATGTTGGTATCACCGTTAGTATTAAAGCTACAGTGTGCGATAATTACAGGAATATAAAATAATATTCCTAAATACTTTCTCTATTCTCATCTATGAACTGAAAGTCTCAATCTGTATCTCGCCATTATGCAAATAAAGACACTGTCAAGAAGCGTGTTGGTTTGGAGGACCCAAATGCAGAGACCAGTTGGCAGAGGTGAATTTAAGTGTGTTTATTAAGGTTCACAGGAACTGAGGCAGGAATCAAAATCCAACAGAAAATAACAAATAAACCAGAACCAAGGAGACATCAGGGGAAAACCAAAACTCTAGGAGCCAGGGAGAGACGAGGTAACCAGACAGACGTTAGACGAGGATCCAGCAAACAGGAACTGAAGAGGGAGGGCTTTTAAAGGGGACAGAGACAAAGAGAGGGCTAACGAGAGGATTGGAAACAGGTGAGGACAGAACAGAAAACAGAGCAAGGGAAAGAGGACACAAGAGGGCAGCAGAGGACAACAAATAGAAAACCAAGAAAAACAGGAACTAACAAACCAAGACTCTGACAGACACTTCCGGGCGGGGAGTGTTATTCTAGTGGTTAGAACAGTGCGCTTGTGCTCTGAGAAGGTTGCAAGTGCGCAGGGGCGGATTTATCATTCGGCAATACTAGGCAGTTGCCTAGGGCCCCAAGTTCCTGGGGGGCCCCCTAAAACTCCTTTTACATGTATGGTTAATACAGCTATTACTTATTTGTGCACATTAAACCCTTTCGCTAAAATGACGTTCGAATGCTAATAATATTAAGTGTGTCTCAGGGCCCCCCTTACAGTGTCCATTACATTGGTTCAGTCCATTTTCTGCGCATGGGCAGAAAGGTCCAAACACACGGCAGCAAACTATTTGAAAAAACAAACGGCACGAAGAGACGATACGAGCAGAGCCGAGAAGAGAAAAGAAAGGAAAGGAAAGAAAGATGAAAAGAAGTTACCCTAGCGGTGCTGAAAAGAGGAGAAAGAAGAATGAAAGTAGGAAGCTGCTTTCAAAGTTACCGAAAATGACTGACTTCGGCTTCTTCACTGCGGCAGCGGCGAGCAGCAGCAACAGTGACCCGCGAACAGCTGAAAACTCAGCGGTAACGCTGGCACCTGTTGAGGAGGATCCATGGTGTGGAGTAGAACAACTAGTGAGTATTAAGCTGTCGAAGGGGACATTCCCCCTATATTGATAAGTATTTATTTACCTTATTAAAGATGGCTCATTTTAAAGTAAGTTTCTAATTTCATTTGGATTTGCTACAAACGATGAAAAATCAATTATTTAGGTGTTTTTTTATGTTGAATTTCAGGAAAATCTCAGGCTTTTAAATGTTGTAAAATCACCCATAAGTTTTAGGTGTTTTAGTCCTTAATAATAGAAGTTATACATTCAAAAAACATAAGGAAGTTATTACCAACATTTTACTCTGCTTTACAGCTTTGTATTAACATTGCTTTAATGTGTGTTATTGTGTACAGCTGGGATGTTAAGGGTCACATTAATTATAGATTAAATAATTTACTGTTCTGTAGTTTAAGCAATTGTCATTTTTGTAACAACACTAGTCTTTCCTGTGACATGCACCTTTTATTTATTATATATATATATATATATATATATATATATATATATATATATATATATATATATGAGAGAGAGACTCTTTCCTCCATGTTACAGTGACATAGACAGACTTGAAGATACATGTCTTCTTGTCTTCTCAATTCAGAGGGCCCCATGCCTGTCTGCCTAGGGCCCCAAATTTCCTAAATCCGCCCCTGGCTACAAGCATGCTTAGTGTGAGGGATTGCTGAAGAGTCAATGAGTCGATGCAATCAGCTGGTTTTCCTTAGATAGAAAACTTTGAATCAATCTGACTGGATGATCTGGTGAACTGGAAAGTGACCTGAGATGACATGATGTGAATTGGAGCTATAGAAATAAACTGAATAGAATAAATATTAAATACTGTGTGAATAAATGGCACTTATTCTTTATTTGAATCCTCATCAAAAGGATATGCTACTTATGTGCTTTCAACCTATAATGAATTATTTCCTTTTTATTGTTCGCAGAAAACTAGAGCAAAAGTCGACTGACTAAACTGGGAAATGAAACTATGTGATTGGCTTTAAGGAGGCAGAGACAGATGACAGTGTTGCTCTGATTTCAGTTTCATTGACAACTTTCCCACAGACTTAATAAAAACCAAGCAAATCTGCAGCAAAGAAGGGTTAATTTGAGGTCCCGACTTACCTATACAGGATTCTCTGTGCTCTTCAAAGCCAGCTGAGCACACGCACCTCCCAATGGGCACAAGCCACTCGCCTTCTGCACTGCAGTACATCTTAGGAGTATCTCTCTCCTCTGCATGGTCCACGCACTGACCCCTGACCTCCACCAGCGATGAGGAGTCAGCCCCCGTCACCACATCTGTAAAAACTGCCAACTTGCGGCTAACGCCCACACAGCGC
Organism: Cyprinodon diabolis; assembly: GCA_030533445.1. Taxonomy (NCBI): domain Eukaryota; kingdom Metazoa; phylum Chordata; class Actinopteri; order Cyprinodontiformes; family Cyprinodontidae; genus Cyprinodon; species Cyprinodon diabolis. Next base: position 200,627 of record CM060081.1, read on the forward strand.
TTGTAGTACACCCGCACCGAGGTGAGGGCGATGCAGGCACCAATGTCCTGGAAAGCCAAATAGAAACCTCGTCTGCTCAAGGGGCCGACACCTCTTACCTGTTGACAGAGAAGAGATGATTATTACTACTTCTGAGTGGAATAACAGATAAAACAATATAGTTCAACATGACATTAGAGACACCAGGGACCATAGTCAAATGTTTGCCGGGGGCCAGAACGGGCCAGAACATCAAATCCTACCTGAAACTGCTGGCTAAGGATAAGGTTAAATACAGTAAGATTGTTATTCACTCTGGTGGTAATGACACCCGGTTACGCCGATCGGAGGTCACTAAAATTAGTGTTGCTTCGGTGTGTAAGTTTGCCAAAAAAATGTCGGACTCCGTAATTTTCTCTGGTCCCCTCCCTGATCTGACCAGTGATGACATGTTTAGCCGCATGTCGTCATTCAACCGCTGGTTGTCTAGGTGGTGTCCTGAAAACAACGTGGGCTACATTAATAATTGGCAATCCTTTTGGGGAAAGCCTGAAGTATAGAAGCAAGCACCATGAAGTCCAAGACATGGATGGCATGTCAGTTTCTGATAAGGCCAGCTCAACATCAACATGATGCAACACATAGACCCATGAGCTATAAGAAGCAGGTGATGATGTTGTTCGGGGCTCAATCTTTGCCGAACGCTCGTGGACGTGATTTTTGAGACCACAGCTGTGCAAGCTCTAAGCATTTTTCTCTGTCCTGTAACGACCTGATCTGGAATAAACTCTGTTACTGGGGCCCCTGGGGCGCTACAGCCTTCCTTCCAAGGGGACAAATCCTTCTCATTTTAACAAGAGTCTTAGTTTAACAGACCTCTCTGGAGCTTCTCTACTGTTACCCACTCTTTACTCCATCCAGACAGTGTCTTGCCCACAACCAAAATCTAATAAATTAGCAAAGATTCCCAAAGGAGTAAATCATGATAATCTAATTAATAATTGGGGAAAATTTTGAAATGATTAATTGTGGTTTATTTAACAAAAGATCTCTTTCCTCTAAAAGTCTGCTAGTGTCATGATCTGGCCTGTTTGCTCCTCCCTAATTACTAATTCCTCTCACCTGCCGTTTTCCCTCCCTGCCTCAATTACAATTTATCCCCCTCACCTGTTTCCTCTGGTTTATATTCAGTTCAGCCTGAGCATTCAGGGCCAGATCATTTCTTGTCTTTCTGTTAGTCTGTCTGTTAGTTTTGTTCCTTGGTTCATGTATTCAGACCTTCAGCCACTTTTCCCACAGTCCTTGAACTCACCACTCTGAACTTCTCCCAGAGCTTCTCAGAATTCTGACTGAATTCTGAAAATAAAAAAAGTCAGAATTCTGAGAAAAAAGTCAGAATTCTGAGATTAAATTCAGAATTCTGACTTTTTTCCCAATACTAAACTGAATTTTTTTTTTTAAATTTGTTAACATTTTTTTTTTCCAGTGGCCCTAATCCTCCTCCGTAAATGTATGTAAGGGGTATGTGATCAATTTAATATTACTTCAAGTACCTTATGCGAGTAGTTCGTACCTCAGTGTTGAGCTTAAGTCTGCGAACTCCCAGGTCCACTCCTGTGAAGCTCTCGTCTGCAGCAATGGTGTCAATCTTTATGAACTGGCTGTCGCGTACGGCTGAGCCCACAGCTCTGTCAGACTCATAGTAGTACAAGTTGAAGGTTTCCTGTAGAATAAACAATGCAAGAAGAAGCTCTTCAGTGTTTATTGCTCAAAGCTGTAGGGACACATTTTCTATGTATTTAGTTGTCGAGGCCAGATGACTACTAATGAAGACAGATTAAAAAACACTTTCAGAAAGTCAAATTAAAAAGTGTTTTTACAGACGTTTAGAAATTCAGCTTCAGCACTGATCACAGCAATGAAAGGGAAACTGGGTTGAATACATTTAAGGGAAGTCCTGGAAAAAAAAACACTGAAACTCGGATGCCAGTTCATCTTTTTGAACAATTCTCTTCATATAAGGACAGAACGCCTCTGATGTCATCAGTCTAAGCCCCTCCCCTCAGGGCTGCGTCCTGAGCCCCCTGCTGTTCACCCTCATGACGCACAACTGCGTCCCCAGGTTCACCACCAATCACATGGGGAAGTTTGCAGACGACACCATGTGATTGTCCCGAGCCCATGACATCATCAATGACCCCTCACCCCCCCACCATGGACTGTTCTCCCTGCTGCCCTCTGGGAAGAGGCTTCACAGCATTCAATGCAGGACCAGCAGGTTCTGCAGCAGCTTGTTCCCCACCGCCATCACACTGATGAACTGTTTTGTAAAATGGGTTATTGTATTGTATTTTAATATAATTTTTATATTTTATCATCAGAGTAGAGCCGGTTCTCCTCCACATCGAGAGGAGTCAGTTGAGGTGGCTCGGACATCTTCTTCGGATGCCCCCTGGACGCCTCCCTCGGGAGGTGTTCCAGGACCGTCCCACTGGGAGGAGGCCCAGGGGACGACCCAAGACACGCTGGAGAGACTAGGTCTCTCGGGTGGCCTGGGAGCGCCTAGGGCTTCCCCCAGCAGAGCTGGAGGAGGTGTCTGCGGAGAGGGAAGTCTGGGAGTCTCTGCTTAGTCTGCTGCCCCCGCGACCCGGTTCCGGATAAAGCGGGAGACGACGAGACGAGTACGAGTATTTTATCATTATATATATAAAAAAGTGTCTAAGTCTAGTATAAGTATGAGTTATGTTGCTAGAAAGAATTGGTAAATAAGAAACAACCATGTAGATGCACTAAATTATTAAACATGTAACAGTAGCGATACCAAGCTACGGAAGACGAAAAAAAAAAAAAGTTAACGGATTTTTAAATTTTATTTCAGTTTAACATATCTTAACATATCTTAACATCTTAGAATTATGACTTTTTTCTCAGAATTCTGACTTGAATCTCTGCATTCTGACTTTTTTATTGTCAGAATTCAGTCAGAATTCTGAGATTAAAGTCAGAATTCTGACTTTTTTCCCATACTATACTGAAATAAAAAAAATCCTCTTCCGTATGAACAGATACACATGAAACTGCAGAAAATGTTCTAAAAGCAGAAAGAAACACAATAATGTGCGAAGAAACAATAGACAAAGGATGTAACTGAAAAAGCAGCAAAGAGTTTGTTTCAAAAAAGGTAATAATTAAAGCAGAAATTAAACAACTAATCCAAACATGTTGTGTAGCTGTGGCCGTTTTCCATCACTTCTTCTGCAGAATACCTGGAATCTTTACATCCTAATTTGAAAATACTCACAGCAGCTTTTAAAAAAAGGGTAGCTTTCATGTTCCCCCAGCTGCACTGCATTACTTAGACTTAGACAGATTTATTTTGTCATTTTGGTGACATTTCGTTTAAACTTACCTTGCAGGTACCGAGAACTCCAGGCATGCTGTTGCAGTCTCTCAGGGTGAACTTCACCTCGATGTAGATTCTCTTGGCTCCTTCTCGAGGGATCCAACCGGACCGTAACCAGTTGTTCTGACTCGGACTCATCACATTACACACCTAATTCAGAATATATGCTGTCATTCAACTAATACCAACACTTAAATACTGCAGGCGATCATTTGAAAAGCCTTTATTATGCATTCATCTATATAACGGTTGGGTTGCAATTTTGTTCTCTAGATTATGTGAATCTAGATATGATAACTGGTTTGGAAGTTCATAATTGAACCTTCTGCTATGTTAAAAATTCTGTTTGATTAAAGCAATTTAAATGTGTTATTTTTCTTTTGCTATATTGCTGTCATGATCTGGCCTGTTTGCTCTCCCTTCATTGGTTATTTCTTTCACCTGCCGTTTTCCCTCCCTGCCTCAATTATCGTTTATTCCACCTGTTTCCTCTGGTTTATATTCTGTTCAGCCTGAGCATTCAGGGCCAGATCATTGTTTGTTTTTCTGCTAGCTTCTCCGTTCTGTTGATTCCAAGGTTCATGCCCTGGATCCTGGCGGCCAGTGGAAGGAGGGTTCAGTGTCTGTCTCGTCTCCTGCTCGTCCACTGTTCCTCCCCTGCGGAGTTCTCTGGGTTTTTGGCTCATTATGCGGGGAGGTGTAGTTTTTATCCCAGTAAGCCTGGCTCCAAGGAGGAGACCAGTTTAAAGGTCCTGCATCAATTTCTGGTTCCACGTCCTGTCTCGGCTATCCTCTTCCACTCAGCCTCCCCGTCTGCATCTGATCCTGTCTGCTCCTTCCGGACTCTGTCAGACTCTGAACCTGCCTGGGAGCACTACGAGGCCTGGAGGCCTGGGTCCTGCCTGTTCTGTCTGTTCTGAATCCCTGACCAGGATCGGCTTCCTGAAAGACCTCTGGAACTTCAGCAGTCGCCGCGTGCCACAGATCCTAGCAGCTCCCCTTTAGTTTTGTTCTTCATTTAATAAACATTACTGACTGTCCCTCCTTGAAAACTGGGTCCATCTGTCTCCGTTTCATGACACTTGCTGTTATTTTCTTTGAACTCACAGTAGTTCATTCTGTGCGATCCATGAAATTTAGACTCGACTTTGCACCTAATTTCTTTTATTCCCTCAGGTCTAAATAACAGGAATGGTTAGAATCTTCTTCTTTTATAAGGTCGGTTTGAAAACAAAAACAATGTTTTACTTTTATATAATGCGGGTTTTCACAAATCAAAACATGTTTTTTTCTTTTTTAAGGCAAAAGGACTTGAAACATGTTATGATTATAATAATTCTTTAGATCAATTATTGTGCAAATTATCTAAGAAAATGATGTAATAATGATGAATGAAAAGAACACAATCATTTTAAATATATATTACAACCAATGAACATCAAAACATACTGAACATCAAAAAATGTATTTGAACAAACAACCTTTAGCTTTTAAAAATGTTCTAACAACTGTGGAACATAAAAAAGGTCACAAGACCGCTGTCTTCCTGAACGTTATGACGCGTTTGACCTTAAACTGCATAATATTTATCAGCACATGTCATCATTTCACATTAGACATAACAATACCACCCCCTCTATCTTAACATATAGGCAGTAAGATGACTTGAAGAATCAGGCTCTAATTAGATTAGGTATATTTATCTTCCTTCCAAAAAAGTTAAAGAACAATCCACTGGACTTTGTTTCTAAGTTTGAAGACGTTTCTCTTCACATCCAGGAAGATTTTTCAATTCAAAATGTTAGAAATAGCGTTTAGTTCCATGTTTTACAGAGTGGACCAAGGAAGCCTTGTTTTGCCTTAGAAAACATAAAAATTGATGTGGAAGAACGGTAGCCTGACGTAGTCCTACTCAATTCTAGTCAGAATCTGAGTCTGATGCTGCTCCATAGAGCTGTAATTATGGGGCGTGTTTCGAACGAACCAGGGAAAAAAATGCCTCTGCACTCAATTGGATAGACCTACAACCAATAAGAGCAACGGAGTGCGTGACGCATGTTAAGCCAGGCACAGTTGTTGTCAACAAAAATCAAAGCGAGCAGTTGCCTAGAATAAGAAGATGAGCCTTGATCGCGTTTTCTGTTCCTCTTTTAAAATTAATTTGCTGTCAATATCTTCTAGAACAGACCTAATAGCAGAATCTACTCACTTCAACTCTCCAGCGGCAGCCATTGTTGTTGTCACCCAAGCGCGCTTTGGTGACGTGGTTGATTACGTTACTGTTGATCATCTGTCCATCATCGTATAAAGCCCGCCCTGACAATTTGATTGGCCCGCCAGATATTGTGCTAGCATACTCGCGCTATTATTGAGCAATGCCAGATCGAACTTCCCGACCTCAAACTTTGTGGGCGGGACCAAGTTCGGAATGGCACCCAGGCTAGAAGAACGGGTCCGCCCCTTAGGAATGGGGGGTCATAGAGGTCTTTGTTAGCCTGCAATGCCCGATACTGGTCTATGCCTGTGAAAGGGGGGGGGGGTTAGGGGCATGGTTGGCTTAGCTGACACGACTTACCCCCACACACCCCCAGATAATGATTTGTTCTGATTGATGTGACATATTTCCATAAATTTTACTGTTGTTATAAATTGTAATTTTTTTGCTTTGAAAAGTTTAAGGTATAGATTTGATTTAAACGCAAATAATTTTACAGGAAGATGTTTTTATGTATATGATATAAGGTTCACAAAGTATTAATAACAGTAATCCAATCTTGGATATAGAAAATGATTTCTATTTTCTTAATGTTCTTTAAAAAATCTGTCCTTGCATCTTAACACTATCTGTTATTGAAGATCTAAGCAAATCTGACAGATATCATATTCTGTCACAGTCTTGGTTTTGTTATGTTTATTTAGAGTATTCAGTTTTACTTTGCTCCTTGTTTAGTGTTTATTATTTTGTTGTTTTCTTGTTAGTTCCTGTCTTCCAGGTTTTCCATTTGTTGTCCTCTGCTGCCCTCTTGTGTCCTCTTTCCCTAGCTCTGTTTTCTGCTCTGTCCTCACCTGTTTCCTATCCTCTCGTTAGCCCTCTCTTTGTCTCTGTCCCCTTTAAAAGCCTCCCTCTTCAGTTCCTGTTTGCTGGATCCTCGTCTAACGTCTGTCTGCTTACCTCGTCTCTCCCTGGCTCCTAGTGTTTGGTTTCCCCTGATGTCTCCTTGGTTCTGGTTTGTTTGTTATTTTTTGTTGGATTTTTTTATCCCTGCCTCTGAAGCTGTGAACCTCATTAAACCCACCTAAATTCACCTCTGCCTACTTGCCTCTGCTTTTGGGTCCTCAGTCAAACACCAAATCGTGACATATTCATCCAAAATACAATCTTAGGTCATCAGACGTACCTGGTATGTGTGAATAGGGGTGAAATATTCGTCCATCTCATTAATGGCGTCCCACTGCAGACACGAAAAGACAAAGCAAACAGAGAAGAAGATGATTTCTGGTTAATAACACGGTTAATGCACGGAAACATTCCTGCATCAAACTCATTAAGCACCAAACAAGGACTGTTGGAAGGACATGGCAATAAATCCCTTAAATTAAAGATTCATTGAGTGAATTTCAAACGTGTGTCACTGAGGGATGTAAAAACATAAAAACAAACGTATACATCAAACTTATAATAGCTAAACAATAACTTTAAAAAAGGAAGAGGCGAAATATAACTGATATTCTTAAAAATGTCACTTAGTTCTTTAAGATCTACTGAATAAACCAGCAGTCAGTTCTCTATGTTTTAGGGTTATACGGTTAAAGTTATCTTTAAAATCATAAAAATAATCAAGAGTTAAATGATCTTACTTGTGTGAAAATGTTAACAATTAAGCAGAATGACTTCTCAATTCTAAGAGGCTTATTCTATGAAGCAAAACATTGCAATATTCAATACAAGATAAAAAAAAAAAAACTTTTGAAGTTGACGACAGTCAGGCTTTCAGTCTTCCTTGAATTAAATAGAAGGTTTTAAACTACATAATAAAAACTTTAAAAATGGATTCAAAGGATAATAGCATAGTTTAAAGGTGTGATGGGTCAATCCTTTTCATTAATAATAAATCATAAATAAAAACAGAAAGGCTGGTTGTAATCTTGTTGAATAATAATATTGAACTTTATTGTCTCACATTGGAGAAATTCCCTCCCTAGTATCTAACCCCTCCCCCCGGGGAGCAGAGGGCTGCCATTGTGCGGCACCCAGGGAGCAGTTTGGGGGGTTAAGGGTCTTGCTCAGGGAGGATCAAACTGGGGTAATTCAACCTTCTCAGAGGACAAGCGCTGTACTCTAACCACCAGGCCACCACTCTCCTCTGCTTCTAGAAGACCTTTGAGTTTAAGGAGGAAACACTGGAATAAACCTTCTCTACTGATTTAGACCATTTGCAGCAACTAAACAGCCTCTGAGCAAGATGTGCTGTGGAGGGAGGGAAGGAGGGAGGGAGGGTCTGTATCTGATTATCCTCCTGCAGACATCAGTCATCATCATCATGATAGTGACCCCTGATGATGATGATGATGATGGTGACCCCTGATGATGATGATGATGATGATGGTGACCCCTGATGATGATGATGATGATAGTGACCCCTGATGATGATGATGATGATGATGGTGACCCCTGATGATGATGATGATGATGATGGTGACCCCTGATGATGATGATGATGATAGTGAACCCTGATGATGATGATGATAGTGACCGCTGATGATGATGATAATGATGATAGTGATCCCTGATGATAATGATGATGATGATAGTCACCCCTGATGATGATGATGATGATGATAGTGACCCCTGATGATGATGATGATGATGATAATGATCCCTGATGATAATGATGATAGGGACCCCTGATGATGATAATGATGATAGTGACCAATGATGATGATGATGATGATGATGATAGTGACCCCTGATGATGACGATGATGAAAGTGACCCCTGATGATGATGATGATAGTGACCCCTGATGATGATGATGATAGTCACCCCTGATGATGATGATGATGATAGTGACCCCTGATGATGATGATGATAGTGATCCCTGATGATAATGATGATAGGGACCCCTGATGATGATGATAGTGACCCCTGATGATGATGATGATAGTGACCCCTGATGATGATGATGATGATGATGATAGTGACCCCTGATGATGATGATGATGATGATAGTGACCCCTGATGATGATGCTGATAGTGACCCCTGATGATGATGATGGTGAATCATCATCCTCAGGGGTCACTATCATCATCATCATCATCCTCAGGGGAATGGAATGCAAAGAGAAGCTTCATACAAAATACAGAAGATTTGAAAGGGAGAGCCGAGATTACTGAGGGCTGTGGAAAGTCACCCCCCCCCCCACACACACACACACACACACCCCACCTTCCCCCACAGGCTTGACCAACACTCTCAGGCAGTCTATCAGCCACCAGAAGTCAAAGACAGCGGGGATAATTAAGGTGCTATCCGCCTCATCTTCCTCAGCTAAATTGAAACAGTCCTTGAACTTGTGGAGACCCTGTCCACTTAGTGGAGTTTATAACCTCTCTATCCCCTTCATTATTCTGCCACTTCATCATTGTGCTCAAAACCATTTTGTGTTGTTTCTTTCTTACATTTTTCTAAGTGCTGAACCAAACTTGAACTGCTTTAAACAATGCAGAAAAGTCTGCCCCCAGAGACAAGCCGCAAACAAACACTACATGGACACGGGTGCCTCCCCACATGGGGATGTAGGTGATACAGCAATTCACTCCTCATATCTGTAGTCTGGAAAGCCCACACTTTCTGGTCAAAGTGGACTGATTTTAAGTAGCAGCTCTATGTCAGAGAGGTCTATATTTGTAGCAGAGAATATTTTGCTTGGTGTCATCCCTTGGGCTTCTAGCGCTCGCTCGCTAATCAACAGCAACCCTGTTCTGCTGAAAAATGCTTGAGACAATAACTGATACATTTAGACATTAAAAATCAACACTTTGACATATTGCAGTGAATGTCCTAGTTCAGTTATAGGACTGTTGAACTGCCTCCTGTCATTCCTGTCGTGTCGTTTCCACGCATCTGAGACTGTAAGTAAAGATACGCATGCACTCGGGGATCTGAAGCTAGCCAACTGGCGCACATAAAGCTAGTAAAGACAGCTAACCTCATCCGAAGGCAACACACATATAATACAGAATAATAATAACTCAAACTCAAACTAACGAAACTGAGATTAATCAAACAGGCATAAATAATGATCTGGCCCTGATAGCTGGGCTGAACCGTGTAGGAAGCAGGTGGATGAGATGAATGATAATTAATTAAATTAAATTCAGTTTATTTCTATAGCTCCAATTCACATCATGTCATCTTAAGGCACTTTCCAGTTCACCAGATCATCCAGTCAGATTGATTCAAAGTTTTCTTTCTAACGAAAATCAGTTGATTACATCGATTTATTGACTAAAATACAATCCCTCACACTAAGCATGCTTGTAGCGACAGTGGAGAGGAAAAACTCCCTTTGAACAGGAAGAAACCTCCAGCAGAACCAGGCTCAGTGTGAGCGGCCATCTGCTGAGGCCCACTGGGGTTCAAGGAGACAGAAGCAGACATAGAAAAAGAAGCATAGATACAAAAGGCAACTGTCAACCAGCTCCACAGGCGGCCCCGTCCAGGAAACACACAGCCAGGCAGACGAGCTCCGAGCCAGCTCCCATGTCAGAGGATGAAGAGAGCACATCCAGTTAGTCACAGTCAGAGAAACAGGACTACACTGGAAAACAGGCCAAGCTCCAACATCTAGAAACAAAGGTGTTGATGGCAGCAGCACAGCTGATATTTCTCTCCAGGATGGAGTCACAGCCAAACAGGAACAGACCAGATGAAGCTACTATATACTACTATAGCAGCATAACTATAGAGATAGCTCAGGATAACCTGAGCCACTCTAACTAGAAGCTTTATCAAAAAGGAAAGTTTTAAGCCTAGCCTTAAAAGTAGACAGGGTGTCTGCCTCACGGACTAAAACTGGTAGTTGGTTCCACAGGAGAGGAGCCTGATAACTAAAAGATCTGCCTCCCATTCTACTTTTAGAAGTTCTAGGAACCACTAGTAAACCTGCAGATTGAGAGCGAAGTGCTCTGTTAGGAACATAAGGAACAATCAGATCTCTGATATAAGATGGAGCTTGGCCATTTAAGGCTTTATATGTGAGAAGGAGGATTTTAAATTCTATTCTTGATTTAACAGGAAGCCAATGAAGAGAAGCCAGGATAGGAGAGATATGATCTCTCTTTTTCATTTTCAGCAGATGGCCGCTCACACTGAGCCTGGTTCTGCTGGAGGTTTCTTCCTTTAAAAAGGGAGTTTTTCCTCCCCACTGTCGTTACAAGCATGCTTAAGTTGAGGGATTGCTGAAGAGTCAATGAGTCGATGCAACTGCGCTTAGGGAGCAGTGTGGGGTTAAGGATCTTGCTCAGGGACCCAGTGTGGCAGGCTGTGGGGATCGAGCCGGGTACTTGGAATCTTCTGTGCAGATATTGTGTTATGGTTTATATATGTTATGATTATTTTATCTTATTTGCTATCGGCCTTATAAATTACATCGCTGTTCTTCCCTTCCTCATGTCTTTTTCTTGCAAAACGACACATATTTTCTCTAACTAAAGCATGAAAGCAACTATTTCTGGAATACTGAACCAATTGAAAAGAAAATACAATAAGAAAACAGTTTTATGTAATTTAGGTATTATCACACTGACCCTTCATGGTGGAGGGTGTTCATCTTTTACACCAATTTCTCACAGAAGGAGTGCTTTTGCTCACTCCTCTTGAAAAATAATTTATCTTTTTCTACTGGCCACCATTCAATCAACCAGTTGAGTTTTAATGTCTGCATGAGAAATTGGGGATATGGAGAGGGTGCGTGTGAGTTTGCAGCCCCGTATCTTAGTGCGTGCACTTAGTGAGGGGTCATTGATGATGTCACGTGTTCGGGACACGCAGCGCTGGGATTAAATGTCTTTAATGGAGGGAAGAGGAGCCCCGATATATGATGCCAATTCACAACAAGTCAGCTAATTTCATTTCAAAGAGACAATTCAATCAGATCATACAGTGATTCTGCAGAAGCCAACTGATTCCACTCAGTCAGTTTCACCATTAGACACCACAGTAACTTTTAATTACTTATGGTTTGAAACATTTTGCAGCTTCTTGCTTTTGGCTCCTGTTGTGTGTTGTTTCACCACAGCTTTACATATCTTGATACTATATTTATCCATAAGATGTAAGTAATCATATTTTAAATTACTGTTCTCCAACAAAACTCTAAAGGTCTTTATAGAATACTTGTCTCCTTGAACCCCAGTGGGCCTCAGCAGATGGCCGCTCACACTGAGCCTGGTTCTGCTGGAGGTTTCTTCCTGTTCAAAGGGAGTTTTTCCTCTCCACTGTCGCTACAAGCATGCTTAGTGTGAGGGATTGCTGAAGAGTCAATGAGTCGATGCAATCAGCTGGTTTTCCTTAGATAGAAAACTTTGAATCAATCTGACTGGATGATCTGGTTGATATGGATCTACAAAGTGGCCTGAGATGACATCATGTGAATTGGAGCTATAGAAATAGACTGAATAGAATGGACAGATTTGATTTTTACACTGGTGGTCTCTACAGTTTAGCTAGCATACTTTTAAAGGCTTTTTTCACACATTTATTACAGATACAATGCAATCCACATTTGCAATGCTGTGTGTTACAGAGTGTTACACAATTTGTGATTTCTGATCAAATGCAAAGACAATAGTGCAGTTTACTGTTATAACATGTGTAAAAATGTCAAGTGAATCCATTTTTTTTGTACTTTTCTCTGTCCATTCTTACCCCATGGGATGGATATGTCAGCCAGCCCCAGTCTCCTGTTATTGTTGTTGTGTCAAGGAGATTCACTGCAAAAACAAACAAGAGCAAAGGACATGAGCAACAAACTTAGAATCTTAGGTTTTCCTACCCATCCTGTACCTGAACAGCTTCAGTCACCGGATGGATTAGGGTGCAAACACACTGACACCTGGATGGATGGAATGACTAATAAACATGGTTTGAAACCATGTCTGGGTCAAGTTTCCCCTTGAAATGCTTTTTCCCTTTTAGACAGAGAACATTCAGCAGGCAGAAGAAGAAAATATAGCCGAGGAATTTAGGAAAAACAGACATTAATAACTAAGGTTAAAATGTTAAGGAGAAAAATAACGTAAAGATTCTTTAGGACCCAACTGGAAGCCACCTGGGCAACAAAAAAGCTGTTTATTGAAATACCTTTCCTTATCTTACTCTGATACCAGCAATGCTTTTTAAGAGGCTTCATGTGTAAAACGGCATTATTTGTAAAATTATTTTACAACTTTCTACATTATCTCTGTATTGTCTGTGTATTGCATGGACAAAATGATTACAGTTCAATTCAATTCAGTTTATTTATATAGCGCCAAATTCACAACACATGTCATCTCAAGGCACTTTACAGTTCAACCAGATCATACAGTCAAATTGATACAAAGTTTTCTATCTAAGGAAAACCAGTTGATTGCATTGACTCATTGACTCAAATACAATCCCTCACACTAAGCATGCTTGTAGCGACAGTGGAGAGGAAAAACTCCCTTTTAACAGGAAGAAACCTCCAGCAGAACCAGGCTCAGTGTGAGCGGCCATCTGCCGAGGCCGACTGGGGTTCAAGGAGACAGAAGCAGAGATACAAAAAGCAGCTGTAAAAGGCGGCCCCGTCCAGGAAACACACAGCCAGGCAGACGAGCTCCAAGGCAGCTCCCATGCCAGAGGATGAAGAGAGCACATCCACCCAGCCACGGCCAGAGAAACAGGACCACACTGGAAAACAGGCCGATCTCCAACATCTACAAACAAGGGTGTTGATGGAAGCAGCACAGCTGATGTTTCTTTCCTGGATGACGTCACAGCCAAACAGGAACAGACGAGGCAAAGCTACTCTGAGGAAAAGCAGAGAGAGCAGAAGGTTAGAGATTGAACAAACAGATTCTGCAGAATAGGAGAACAGAGAGAGAATGAAGCAGAATGATGAAATGGGGGTCCCTATGTCCTCCAGCAGTCTAAGCCTATAGCAGCATAACTTTAAAGACAGCTCCGGATAACCTGAGCCACCCTAACTATAAGCTTTATCAAAAAGGAAAGTTTTAAGCCTAGTCTTAAAAGTAGACAGAGTGTCTGCCTCACGGACTAAAACTGGTAGTTGGTTCCACAGGAGAGGAGCCTGATAACTAAAAGATCTGCCTCCCATTCTACTTTTAGAAATTCTAGGAACCACTAGTAAACCTGCAGATTGAGAGCGAAGTGCTCTGTTAGGAACATAAGGAACAATCAGATCTCTGATATAAGATGGAGCTTGGCCATTTAAGGCTTTATATGTGAGAAGGAGGATTTTAAATTCTATTCTTGATTTAACAGGAAGCCAATGAAGAGAAGCCAGGATAGGAGAGATATGATCTCTCTTTTTAATTTTCATCAGAACTCTGGCTGCAGCATCTTGGATCAGCTGAAGGCTTTTAACTACAGTTTGTGGACTTCCTGATAGTAAAGAATTACAATAGTCCAGCCTTGAAGTAACAAATGCATGGACTAGTTTCTCAGCATCACTCCTGGACAGGAGATTTCTAATTTTTGCAATATTCCTCAGATGAAAGAAGGAAATTCTAGAAACCTCTTTGATCTGGGATTTAAATGACAGGTCCTGATCAAAAACAACACCAAGATTTTTTACTTTATTATCTGAAATCAGTTTAATCCCATCCAAATGAAGTGACTGACTAATCAGCTTCTTTTTCAGAGACTCTGGTCCAAAGACTATAACTTCTGTTTTGTCTGCATTCAGAAGCAGAAAGTTAAGAGTCATCCAGGTTTTTATGTCTTCAAGACATGCCTGTAATCTATGTAATGGGTTAGCTTCATCTGGATTTATAGACAGATATAGCTGATTACAGATGTCCAAAAAAAAAAAAAAACATTTTCAAGAGAGTCTGTCTGCAGACCTGCACTGTCAGGACCCAGTGTCATGATTGATTTAAGGCTAAATCCACATGCAGAACACAAACGGAGGCTGAGTAAAAGTTTAACAGAGTTTATTGACAAAGGTTTTCACACAGACATGAACTGGTTCAGGTACTGGTCCAGGTTGGGTTCACTGATGTCTGCAGAGACGAACAGTTTGATTAGCCAGGCAGTCAGATGATTAATTGAATCCTTAGATAATTCAGAGTCTACCTTGAAGAAGTCCAGGCTTTACTTGTGAGAGAGGGAACCACTGGGTCCAGAGACTGTTGGTTCAGCAGAGTACACAAGCAGCTGCAGCGTCTAGCTTCTGACTTTGAATGGCAGACCTTGATCAGAGTTTCCAGCTATTCTCTGAGAGCAGCAGGAGAAATCCAGATTGGAATCTTCAGGTTTGACTCACCAGGGCTGGCAGGCAGGTTAAGCTCATCCAGAGCTTCAGACTTGAGACAGGTTTCCTGTGAGCAAAGACAGAAGCAGATTAGAATCATGTTTCTCTTTTGAGACAACTAAGATTCTTTCAGGTATCAGAGGCTCAGGTTCGCTAACCAAACTAGGTCAACACTGCGGCGTTGAAGGAAGGTCTGGCAGCTGCTTATGTAGGGAAGGTCTCCTGATGAGCAGACGAGCTCCAGGTGTGCTGGAGGGCTCCAGCCCAGGAGACCCACAGCGCACTCTGCTGGAGAAAGGTGGTACATCCCCAGATCCCAACAGTACCCCCCTCTCAACGACCGCCTCTTGGCGGTCCCGAAGATGTAGACGGGAGGGAACTCTCATACTCCTCGATCAGGGACGGATCGAGGATGTATGAGCCAGGAACCCAGGTGCGGTCCTCCGGACCGTAGCCCTCCCAGTCGACGAGGTACTGCCAACCGCGACCTCGCCGACGGGAGTCCACGATCAGGCGAACTGTGAAGGCCGGATGACCATCGACGTCCAGGGCGGGTGGAGGGGAGTCGGATGGTGGGCACAAGGAGCTTGTAAGGACAGGTTTTACTTGAGAGACATGAAACGTAGGATGGATTCGTAGACACGGTGGCAGGTGCAGGCGGATAGCAGAGGGGTTGATTATTTTAGCTGTCTTATAAGGACCGATGAACCGGGGTGACAGCTTCTTGGACATGGCCTTGAGAGGAATGTCACGTGTTGACAACCAAACTTCTTGGCCTACGGTATAGTCAGGGGCTGGACGTCTCCTGGAATCTGCGAAGCGTTTAGTTGAAGCAGATGAGCGGTTGAGGGTGGTGATGGTGTCCTTCCAGATACGCTGACAACGGCGGATGTGGTGATTGACTGATCTGACCGTTATCTCTCTCTCGTCTGCAGGGAAGAGTGGAGGCTGATAACCGATGGAAACCTGGAACGGGGATAAACCAGTAGAAGCAGATTTTAAGGAGTTATGGGCGTACTCGATCCAGGTCAGAAACTGACTCCAGTCAGTAGGGTTATTGGATGTTAGGCAGCGGAGAGTGGATTCTAGTTGTTGATTCATCCTCTCCGTCTGCCCATTAGACTGAGGATGATAACCAGAGGTGAGAGAGGATTTACAGTTTAACGCAGAACAGAAAGCTTTCCAGACCTGTGAGATGAACTGAGGACCGCGGTCAGAGAGGATTTCTTGAGGCATTCCATGGAGGCGGAAAACATGCTTCACGAGAAGCTGGGCCGTCTGGAAAGCCGTGGGAAGTTTCCTGAGGGGAATTAAGTGACAGGCCTTGGAAAAACGGTCGACGATGGTTAAACTGGTGGACATACCTCTAGAAATCGGGAGACCTGTGACAAAATCTATGGCGATATGTGACCATGGACGGGTTGGAACAGGTAGAGGATGCAGCAGCCCAGAAGGTGGTTGGTGAGAGGTCTTATTTCTGGCGCAGATGGGAAAAGCCAGAACGTACTCCTTAACGTCTTTGTGTAGTGATGGCCACCAAAAACGTCTTGTAATGAGGGCAATGGTTCTGCTCACTCCAGGATGGGCAGAGAATTTTGCTGCATGCATCCACTGGATAAGTCGGGATCTGACGGAAGATGGAACATAAGTTTTATTTGGAGGGCCGTTACCTGGGTCAGGTTCAGAGGCTAGGGCAGAGTTGATAAGATCAGTGATCTCCCAGGAAACGACTCCAACAGTACAGGAGGCAGGAAGAACAGGCTCGGGTGTCTCAGGTTGATCAGTGGAGTACAGACGAGAGAGAGAATCGGGCTTGACGTTCTTGGAACCAGGTCTGTAAGAAATGATGAGGTTGAAACGAGAAAAGAATAATGACCATCTAGAGTGACGTGGGTTGGATCGTTTTGCCGATTGGAGATAAGCCAGGTTTTTGTGGTCTGTCCAAACCAATACTGGATGCTCGGCCCCCTCGAGCCAGTGTCTCCATTCCTCCAGGGCGAGTTTAATGGCTAGAAGTTCTCGGTCTCCAACATCATAATTTTGCTCCGCTGGTGAGAGTCTACGTGAAAAAAAAGCACAGGGGTGAGTTTTCTGGTCTGAGTCAGATTGCTGAGATAAAACAGCTCCAACACCGGAGTCAGATGCGTCCACCTCTAAGATACACTTCTTAGAGGGATCTGGCTGGATAAGGATGGGTGCTCTGGAAAACAGGTTTTTTAATTTATCACAAGCGTTCTGAGCTTCAGGTGTCCATTGAAAGGTCTTCTTCAAAGAAGTCAGAGTTGTGAGAGGTAGAGCTGTTTGACTGTAGTTTCTTATAAAACGTCGGTAGAAGTTTGCAAACCCAAGAAATCTCTGAAGCTGCTTACGGTTTTCAGGTGTCGGCCAGTCCAGAACTGCCTTTATCTTGTCTTCGGATGGCTTCACCTGCCCGTCCTTGAGCACAAACCCTAAAAAAGTGACAGATGGTTGGTGAAATTTACATTTTTCAGCTTTCACAAAGAGTTTGTTTTCCAATAGTCTCTGAAGAACTAGATGAACATGTTTCTTGTGGTCAGAGAGGTTCTTCGAGTAGATCAAAATGTCATTGATGTACAAAAACAAAAACATTCAAAAAATCTCTGAGAACGTTGTTGACTAGAGCTTGGAAGCAAGCAGGAGCGTTTGTGAGACCAAAAGGCATGACCAGATACTCAGATTGACCTAAGGGGGTCTTAAAGGCTGTCTTCCATTCGTCTCCTTCTCTTATTCTAAGGAGATGATATGCGTTTCTCAAATCGAGTTTAGTGAACACTGTTGCACCCTGAACAGGTTCAAACGCTGATGCCAGTAATGGTAGGGGGTACTTATTTTTGACGGTTATCTGATTTAAGCCTCTGTAGTCTATACAGGGTCGTAGGGAACCATCTTTTTTACCCACAAAAAAGAAACCAGCACCAAGAGGAGATGAAGATGGACGAATAATTCCAGCAGCTAGAGACTCATTGATATATTTCTCCATGGTTTTGCATTCAGGTTTGGAGATGTTGTATAGTCTACTGCTGGGAAGGGGGGCTCCTGGTAGTAAATCTGTGGCGCAGTCTTATGGTCTGTGAGGTGGAAGAGACGTCGCACTGACCTTACTGAAGACTGGTGCCAGATCATGATACTCGGGAGGAACAGAAGTAAGGTCAGGAGAGTCCATCTCCCCCCTACCTCTAGGGGACTAAGTAGCAGGAGGTGCAGAACGAAGGCATGACTCGTGACAGGAAGTGGACCAAGACTCAATGTGGCGTTCAGCCCAGTTGATATGGGGGTTGTGACGTTCCAGCCACTCGAATCCCAGCACCAGAGGGGAGCATGCAGAAGGAACAACAAAAAATGTTAATGTCTCACGATGGTTTCCAGAGATTAGAAGTTCTAAAGGTTGTGTCTGATGAGTGACTTGATGAAGCTTCTTTCCATCAATAGCAGATACTCTGAGAGGCTTAGATAAAGGGACAGTCTCAATATTTAATTGCTGGACCAGATCTGAATCAATGAGATTTCTTTTGCATCCAGAGTCGATGAAAGCTGATAAAGTGAGATTCTGGTTAGAAAAGAAAAGGGTGGCAGGCAACAGTAAATGAGGAGTTTTTTCAGATTTTAGATGGCCCGTCAGACTCCTCAAATCCTCTGACGGGCCCTGGCTTTTGACTTAGCCGGGCATGAAGCAATGAAATGGCCATTCTCACCACAGTACAGACACAGATTTCCTCTAAATCTTCATTGTCTTTCTTCAGGGGATAGCCTTGTGTGTCCAATCTGCATGGGTTCGGCTTCCGTTCCTTCTGAGTGAGAGACATGGACAGGCACAGAAAGAGTCTGGTTCTTAGACTTTGGCTTGGAACTGGATTCTGGGAATCCAGAAAAAACAGAAGCATTGTTAAATGCAGGAGCAGAAACAGAAAAATTGAGGCTTCTTTGCCTAGAGTTATTTCTAGTCCAAAGTCTATTATCCAATCTGATGGTTAAACGGATTAAATCCTCCAAACTAGCAGGTTCGTCGATTGTGGCGAGTTCGTCTTTGATGTTATCATTTAAAGCGGCGGTTTTCAAAGTGTGTGGCGCGCCTCCCTGGGGGGCGCCAGAGCACCTTAGGGGAGGCGCGGTGCGAGGGAAAAAAGAAATATGGATTTAGGACAAAGTTGGAACTGTGGGGTGCGCTGTGGAGCGGGGGTCAGTGGAAATGTTTGCCACCTTAGAGGATGTTTTGGCCAGAGCTGGGCTGAAGGTGGAGTTTTTACAGCAGGCTGTCTGCGCGCAGGGGATGCGCGAGCAGTTTGGAGAGTATTTTGGAGAGGAGACAATGACAAACCAGTGGGTGAGAAACCCATTTTCCTTCCCCGCGACACTCAAAGATGGACTTTCAGCAGGAGAGGAAGAGGCTCTGGCTGAGGTGAGCTGTGACATGGACTTGAAACAGAGGATGAGTGACGTGTCACTTGCGCACTTTTGTCTGTCAGTAGGGACTGAATTTCCAAAGCTCTCAATGAAGATCTGATCAAACTGTTTTTGTTAAGATGTGAAAACACTGTTGGTATCTCAAACATTAAACTCAGAATCTCAGATGTAACGTTTGTTTGAGAAAACAGTTGAAAAGTGAGTTTGGGGTGGTTAAAAAAAAGGGCGTATTTGCCATACAAAGGCCCCGATAAAATAATTAAAATGGGAGGAAATGTTTTAAAATGTTCATGTGTTAAATTTTATTCAGATAGTGTCATTTTAAAAGATAAGATGGTTCTAAAATAAAACCAATTACAAGGTGTTTTGTAGTGGCATTTGTGTGTGTGTGTGGGGGTGGGGGGTGGGGGGCAGCAGGCATAGTGCTCCCTGGAGGGGGGCTCACCCTTTCATACTTTGAAAACCCCTGATTTAAAGCCCTACAATAAGCACTCTTAAGTGCACACTCGTTCCAACCTGAGGCTGCGGCTTTAACCCGGAAGTCAATGGAGAACTCAGCCACTGTTGAATTTCCCTGCTTTAAATTTAGCAGGGCTCGGAAATCAATAGTTTTGTCTGAATCATGGTTAAAAATTTGGGAAAACTCAGATATAAACTCAGAAAAAGTACATGAAAAGCTGGACTCAGAAGAGAACCTTGCCTCCGCCCATTCAAGGGCTCGTCCAGTAAGTTGAGAGAGAATGAAGGAAATTTTCTTCGTATCATTCGGAAAACTGCCGGGGGAGTGTTTAAAAAGCAAACGACACTGGAACAAAAAACCTTTACAATCCTTTTGGTTACCTGAAAATCTTTCAGGAGGACTTGGACGGAACTCAGGAAATGACGTCACTGCCGGTGACCTTAGAGGCGGAAGTGGATCCGGAACAGGACGTACTGCTGGCGTAGCGTTAGCATTTCCAAAATAGCCAGCGAAAGTCTGTAAGGTCTGGTTATGATGTTCGATAAAAGCATTTAACTCACAAAGGGTTCTGGCATGTCCTTGGATTTGGGCATCCTGCTCCTCAGGCCTCCTCCGGAGGTGATCTGCTGGGTTTTGTATTTGGCCGCAGTGTTCTGTCATGATTGATTTAAGGCTAAATCCACATGCAGAACACAAACGGAGGCTGAGTAAAAGTTTAACAGAGTTTATTGACAAAGGTTTTCACACAAAGACATGAACTGGTTCAGGTACTGGTCCGGGTTGGGTTCACTGATGTCTGCAGAGACGAACAGTTTGATTAGCCAGGCAGTCAGATGATTTATTGAATCCTTAGATAATTCAGAGTCTACCTTGAAGAAGTCCAGGCTTTACTTGTGAGAGAGGGAACCGTTGGGTCCAGAGACTGTTGGTTCAGCAGAGTACACAAGCAGCTGCAGCGTCTAGCTTCTGACTTTGAATGGCAGACCTTGATCAGAGTTTCCAGCTATTCTCTGAGAGCAGCAGGAGAAATCCAGATTGGAATCTTCAGGTTTGGCTCACCAGGGCTGGCAGGCAGGTTAAGCTCATCCAGAGCTTCAGACTTGAAGCAGATTAGAATCATGTTTCTCTTTTGAGACAACTAAGATTCTTTCAGGTATCAGAGGCTCAGGTTCGCTAACCAAACTAGGTCAACACTGCGGCGTTGAAGGAAGGTCTGGCAGCTGCTTATGTAGGTAGGTCTCCTCATGAGCAGACGAGCTCCAGGTGTGCTGGAGGGCTCCAGCCCAGGAGACCCATGGCGCACTCTGCTGGAGAAAGGTGGTACATCCCCAGATCCCAACACCCAGACCTGCACTGTCAGGACCCAGAACTGCACTGTCAGGACCCAGACCTGCACAGCCAGGACCCAGACCTGCACTGTCAGGACCCAGACCTGCACTGCCAGGACCCAGACCTGCACTGTCAGGACCAAGACCTGCACTGCCAGGACCCAGACCTGCACTGCCAGGACCCAGAACGTTCAGGACCCAGACCTGCACTGCCAGGACCCAGACCTGCACTGCCAGGACCCAGACCTGCACTGTCGGGACCCAGAACTTTCAGGACCCAAACCTGCACTATCAGGACCCAATCTGTCAAGACGCAGACCTGCATAGTAAGGACCCAGACATGCATTGTCAGGACCTAGACCTCCACTGTCAGGATCCAGACCTACACAGTCAGGACCCTGAGCTGCACTGTCATGACTAAGAACTTTCAGGACCCAGACCTGCACTGTCAGGACCCAGAACTTTCAGGACCCAGACATGCACTGCCAGGACCCAGACCTGCACTGTCAGGACCCAGACCTGCACTGTCAGGACCCAGAACTTTCAGGGCCAAGACCTGTCAGGACCCAGACCTGAACTGTCAGGACCCAGACCTGCACTATCAGGACCCACAACTGTCAGGACCCAGACCTGCACTGTCAGGATCCAGACCTGTCAGGACCAAGACGATCCAAATACATAGACTTATTTCTATATAGCACATATCTATTATTCCAGATAATTCCTGGACAACACCACGGTGGTGGGCCTCATCAAAGACAACAACGACCTGGACTGCAGAAAGGAGGTGGAGCAGCTGGTGGTGCAGAGATAACAGCCTGATCCTGAAGGTGGAGAAGACCAAGGAGATCATGGTGGACTTCAGGAAGAACCGGCCTAACCACGCTCCACTGCTCATCAACAGCTCAGCTGTAGAGGTGGTCAGCAGCACTACATTCATCACAGACACCCTCACCTGGACTGGAAACACCACCTCACTGGTCCAAAGGGCCCAGAAGGCTTTTGTTTGGGACACTATAAGCCTGGAACTCAAACGCCACACCAGATATTTTAAATTGAGAAAGCTTCCTGGATTTAATTCAATTCTATTCAGTTTATTTCTATAGCTCCAATTCAAATCATGTCATCTCAGGTCACTTTACAGTTCAATCAGATCATCCAGTCAGATTGATTCAAAGTTTTCTATCTAAGGAAATCCAGTTGATTGCATCGACTCATTGCCTCAAATACAATCCCTCACACTAAGCATGCTTGTAGCGACAGTGGAGAGGAAAAACTCCCTTTTTACAGGAAGAAACCTCCAGCAGAACCAGGCTCAGTGTGAGCGACCATCTGCTGAGGGCCACTGGGGTTCAAGGAGACAGAAGCAGACATAGAAAAAGAAGCATAGATACAAAAGGCAACTGTCAACAAGCTCCACAGGTGGCCCCGTCCAGGAAACACACAGCCAGGCAAACAAGCTCCCATGTCAGAGGATGAAGAGAGCACATCCAGTTAGTCACAGTCAGAGAAACAGGACTACACTGGAAAACAGGCCAAGCTCCAACATCTAGAAACAAAGGTGTTGATGGCAGCAGCACAGCTGATATTTCTCTCCAGGATGGAGTCACAGCCAAACAGGAACAGAGGGGTTCCTGGATGGGAAATGACACTTGGAGATAAAGTCCAGTGAATTGTTTTGTTAACTTTTTAGGAATGATTATGATCTAGATTGTTGAGAATCTTCTCCAGCACCATCAAAGAAGGTCAATAATGTTTGAACTTCACTAAGTTGAATTGGGAAAAATCAGAAACAGTGGTTTAAGTCCCTAGCTTTACTTTTCTAAATGTTTCCGTTTGAAGGTTAATATAGGGTCCCAAGCATATCTCCTTAAGGACCGGGAACTTCAAATTGAGTTTGTTCCCTGTTTCACAGCTTTCTTTTAATGACAAAACATAAACCTCCAGCACTGGCCCTCACTGACCTTACACCATCTTCAGAAAATTGTCCCTTACACTTTCACCCACTCCATCCTCAGGTTGCAGAGAGCTTAATGAAAAAGCTGTCCAGAAACTTGAGAGGTGGTCCCCACTTGCTGAAAGACAGGCCACATATTTCCCAGGGTAATGGTGAAGAAATGCTGAATGCACTCCTACACCATTACCCTTTACATCCATTCACTCATGGAGACTCACATTGGACAGTGAATTGGATTCTGCCTAGAGGAGTTTGCATGGACTCCATGCAGCTCAAAACAGCCATATAAAAGGCACAAGCACACATTCACACCAGGAACATCAATTGTTGGAAACATATATCGGACGCGTCATGATTAAAGTAAAAGTAATTTGGCGAATACAAACGGAGCAAAAACATCAAAATTTGAGAAAAGAGTGATTGTTGTTTTATTTTAAAATCAAACAAACCCCTCTGAATTCATAGAGTAAAAAGGTCCCTGAATTCCTCAGGTCTTACTGCTTAGTTCAGAGTTTGTACAAGCATAGAATACTGTCATCAGTGCTAGGACCAATTCTCTTTACTTTATACATGTTCCCAATTGGTAGAGGTATTAGACAGCATGGGATTAATTTCCACTGTTATGCTGATGATACCCAGCTATATCTGTCTATAATCCAGATGAAGCTAACCCATTACATAGATTACAGGCATGTCTGAAGACATAAAAACCTGGATGACTCTTAACTTTCTGCTTCTGAATGCAGACAAAACAGAAGTTATAGTCTTTGGACCAGAGTCTCTGAAAAAGAAGCTGATTAGCCAGTCACTTCATTTGGATGGGATTAAACTGATTTCAGATAATAAAGTAAAAAATCTTGGTGTTGTTTTTGATCAGGACCTGTCATTTAAATCCCAGATCAAAGAGGTTTCTAGAATTTCCTTCTTTCATCTGAGGAACATTGCAGAAATTAGAAGTATCCTGTCCAGGGGTGATGCTGAGAAACTAGTCCATGCATTTGTTACTTCAAGGCTGGACTATTGTAATTCTTTACTATCAGGAAGTCCACAAACTGTAGTTAAAAGCCTTCAGCTGATCCAAAATGCTGCAGCCAGAGTTCTGATGAAAATTAAAAAGAGAGATCATATCTCTCCTATCCTGGCTTCTCTTCATTGGCTTCCTGTTAAATCCAGAATAGAATTTAAAATCCTCCTTCTCACATATAAAGCCTTAAATGGCCAAGCTCCATCTGATATCAGAGATCTGATTGTTCCTTATGTTCCTAACAGAGCACTTCGCTCTCAATCTGCAGGTTTACTAGTGGTTCCTAGAATTTCTAAAAGTAGAATGGGAGGCAGATCTTTTAGTTATCAGGCTCCTCTCCTGTGGAACCAACTACCAGTTTTAGTCCGTGAGGCAGACACCCTGTCTACTTTTAAGGCTAGGCTTAAAACTTTCCTTTTTGATAAAGCTTCTAGTTAGAGTGGCTCAGGTTATCCTGAGCTATCTCTATAGTTCTGCTGCTATAGGCTTAGACTGCTGGAGGACATAGGGACCCCCATTTCATCATTCTGCTTCATTCTATCTCTATTCTCCCACTCTGCAGAATCTGTTAGTTCAATCTCTAACGTTCTGCTCTCTCTGCTTTTTCTCATAGTAGCTTCATCTGGTCTGTTCCTGTTTGGCTGTGACTCCATCCTGAGAGAAATATCAGCTTTGCTGCTGCCATCAACACCTTTGTTTCTAGATGTTGGAGCTTGGCCTGTTTTCCAGTGTAGTCCTGTTTCTCTGACTGTGACTAACTGGATGTGCTCTCTTCATCCTCTGACATGGGAGCTGGCTCGGAGCTCCACTGCCTCGCTGTGTGTTTCCTGGACGGGGCCGCCTGTGGAGCTGGTTGACAGTTGCCTTTTGTATCTATGCTTCTTTTTCTATGTCTGCTTCTGTCTCCGTGAACCCCAGTGGGCCTCAGCAGATGGCCGCTCACACTGAGCCTGGTTCTGCTGGAGGTTTCTTCCTGTTCAAAGGGAGTTTTTCCTCTCCACTGTCGCTACAAGCATGCTTAGTGTGAGGGATTGCTGAAGAGTCAATGAGTCGATGCAATCAACTGGTTTTCCTTAGATAGAAAACTTTGTATCAATTTGACTGGATAATCTGGTTGAACTGTAAAGTGCCTTGAGATGACATGTGTTGTGAATTTGATGCTATATAAGTAAACTGAATTGAAACAATCTAGCAACTCACAGTAGGGGACAAGATTCTAGCAGGAAAGGAATACTTGGAAAGTGCAGACAGGATCCCATGAGCAGCATGGGAAGTCATTTGATTAGGTTAAAAGCTTCAGCAAAAGAACTATTTACAGAGGAATGGGACATACACTCACCGGCCCCTTTATTAGGTACACCTGTCCAACTGCTCGTTAACACTTAATTTCTAAGCAGCCAATTACATGGCGGCAACTCAGTGCATTTAGGCATGTAGACATGGTCAAGACAATCTCCTGCAGTTCAAACCGAGCATCAGTATGGGGAAGAAAGGTGATTTGAGTGACTTTGAACGTGGCATGATTGTTGGTGCCAGAAGGGCTGGTCTGAGTATTTCAGAAACTGCTGATCTACTGGGATTTTCAGGCACAACCATCTCTAGGGTTTACAGAGAATGGTCCGAAAAAGAAAAAACATCCAGTGAGCGGCAGTTCTGTGGGCGGAAATGCCTTGTTGATGCCAGAGGTCAGAGGAGAATGGCCAGACTGGTTGGAGCTGATAGAAGGGAAACAGTGACTCAAATAACCACCCGTTACAACCAAGGTGGGCAGAAGAGCATCTCTGAACGCACAGTACGTGGAACTTTGAGGCAGATGGGCTACAGCAGCAGAAGACCACACCAGGTGCCACTCCTTTCAGCTAAGAACAGGAAACTGAGGCTACAATTTGCACAAGCTCATGGAAATTGGACAATAGAAGATTGGAAAAACGTTGCCTGGTCTGATGAGTCTCGATTTCTGCTGCGACATTCGGATGGTAGGGTCAGAATTTGGCGTCTACAACATGAAAGCATGGATCCATCCTGCCTTGTATCAACGGTTCAGGCTGGTGGTGGTGGTGTCATGGTGTGGGGAATATTTTCTTGGCACTCTTTGGGCTCCTTGGTACCAATTGAGCATCGTTGCAACGCCACAGCCTACCTGAGTATTGTTGCTGTCCATCCCTTTATGACCACAATGTACCCAACTTCTGATGGCTACTTTCAGCAGGATAATGCGCCATGTCATAAAGCTGGAATCATCTCAGACTGGTTTCTTGAACATGACAATGAGTTCACTGTACTCAAATGGCCTCCACAGTCACCAGATCTCAATCCAATAGAGCATCTTTGGGATGTGGTGGAACGGGAGATTCTCATCATGGATGTGCAGCCGACAAATCTGCGGCAACTGTGTGATGCCATCATGTCAATATGGACCAAACTCCCTGAGGAATGCTTCCAGCACCTTGTTGAATCTATGCCACGAAGAATTGAGGCAGTTCTGAAGGCAAAAGGGGGTCCAACCCGTTGCTAGCATGGGGTACCTAATAAAGTGGCCGGCGAGTGTAGAGCAACTGCTTTAAAATGTAAAAAAAACTGTAAAAAGAAACTGTAAAACTGTTTAAAAAATTAAGCAAACTTTCAAGCAATGACATGGCCATGAAAAAAACATGTAAAGAAGGTGCACAATGTCATTTAACTTCATAAAACAACCTGTGTTGATGTATGCATGTATCTGAGCATGTTTAATGTAAACTCTAAATGGTCAACTGCCACCAAAACAGTGTATTTAATTTATTTAAATGTGCAAAGCATTCATAACCAATAAGGAAGAAGGAAAGGTAAAGTTTCCACCTTTTAATATTACAGGCGGGCAAAAAAAAAACACAAAAAATTGGTTTTGATGACAATTTTTACTTTATAGTTATTAATGAGAGTTGAAACCTCAAAAATCGTGTATTTGGGGAATATGAAAGGTTACCTGCGCCTGACTGCACAACAGAGACCCCCATAAAACAACATGAATGAAAACTAAAAGTGGCAGAGAGGGAAAACAAATTACAGCAACTCTGGTAAAACGATAACTTAATTGTTACTGTTTAAATTACTTTTTTTTTCTTCTGGTACCTTGTTATGAAACAGTTTATGCTTCTCTGCTATTGGTTTGTTGTGCGAATCCGTTTATGTTGCAAGAAAGCACAAAGATCAGGCCCAGCGTGTGATTCATAATTCAATCAAAGCATTCTGAAGTTTTCAAATATTTATTCAGCTAGATCAAATTTCTACATTTAATATTGTCACTGCTGAGTCAACATTCGCACAGACACAGTTTATTGCTGTGCTCTATTTGGTTTAGTGAATCAATGTTTGAATACAGCCTGCACACCACTGGCGGAGCCTTGTGTGATGTAATTCTTCATGTGTCATTTAAGTGACCGCTAAATACAGACTGTTGGGTATCCTAACTGCTTTGTAAATAAAATAACTGAAATCTGCTCTCTTGGCCAAGAAGCAGAGATAAAGTCTGGAGTCTTGCCTGTCAAAGAAAGACAAATTTTGGGAACCACTAGTAAACCTGCAGGTTGAGAGCGAAGTGCTCTGTTAGGAACATAAGGAACAATCAGATCTCTGATATCAGATGGAGCTTGGCCATTTAAGGCTTTATATGTGAGAAGGAGGATTTTAAATTCTATTCTTGATTTAACAGGAAGCCAATGAAGAGAAGCCAGGATAGGAGAGATATGATCTCTCTTTTTCATTTTCATCAGGACTCTGGCTGCAGCATTTTGGATCAGCTGAAGGCTTTTAACTACAGTTTGTGGACTTCCTGATAGTAAAGAATTACAATAGTCCAGCCTTGAAGTAACAAATGCATGGACTAGTTTCTCAGCATCACTCCTGGACAGGAGATTTCTCATTTTTGCAATATTCCTCAGATGAAAGAAGGAAATTCTAGAAACCTCTTTGATCTGGGATTTAAATGACAGGTCCTGATCAAAAACGACACCAAGATTTTTTACTTTATTATCTGAAATCAGTTTAATCCCATCCAAATGAAGTGACTGACTAATCAGCTTCTTTTTCAGAGACTCTGGTCCAAAGACTATAACTTCTGTTTTGTCTGCATTCAGAAGCAGAAAGTTAAGAGTCATCCAGGTTTTTATGTGTTCAGACATGCCTGTAATCTATGTAATGGGTTATCTTCATCTAGATTATAGACAGATATAGCTGGGTATCATCAGCATAACAGTGGAAATTAATCCCATGCTGTCTAATAACTCTACCGATTGGGAGCATGTATAAAGTAAAGAGAATTGGTCCTAGCACTGATCCCTGTGGTACTCCACAGGTAACCTTTGAGCGTGTTGAAGATCTATCATTAACATGAACAAACTGAATTCGATCAGATAGATCAGATTTAAACCAGTCTAGAGCTGTTCCTTTAATTCCAACAAAATATTCAAGTCTTTCTAAAAGAATATTATGATCAACTGGATCAAATGCAGCACTAAGATCCAACAGGACGAGCACAGATACAAGTCCATTATCTGAGGCCATGAGAATATCATTAGTGACTTTCACCAGAGCTGTTTCAGTGCTATGATGAGCTCTAAAGCCAGACTGAAACTCTTTAAAAAGTTCATTATGGTGGAAGTGATCGCACACTTGTTTGGCAACTACTTTCTCAAGGATTTTAGATCAGAAAGGAAGATTGGATATAGGTCTATAATTGACCAAGTCATCTGGGTCAAGAGACGGTTTCTTAAGCAGAGGTTTAATTCCAGCAATCTTAAAAGCTTTAGGTACATATCCCTGTAACAGAGATAGATTAATCACATCTAAAATGGAGGAGGAGATCAAAGGGAATACCTCCTTAAATAACCTGGTTGGAACTGGATCTAACATACAAGTTGAAGGCTTAGATGAAGACAATAATTTTGCTAATTCAGAAAGTTCAACTGGATCAAAGCAGTCTAAACCCGGTTCAGATTCCATGACTACCTCAGGTACAATCGCGGATAGAGGAGTGCTTATGATCTTATAAGATCAATCTTATTTATAAAGAATCCCATAAAATCATTGCTGCTAAGAGCAGGTGGAATGGACGGTTCAACAGAGCTATGGCTCTGGGTGAGTTTGGCAACTGTATGAAAAAGAAATCTAGGATTATTCTTATTCTCCTCTATTAATGAGGAGAAGTATGCTGCTCTTGCTTTACAAAGGGTCCTCTTATACAGCAGTAAACCATTTTTCCAGACTAGGAAGGACTCCCGCAGGCCTGTGGAGCGATATTTTCTCTCCAGTTTCCTAGCATTTTGCTTCAAAGTACGCAGCTCTGCATTAAACCAAGGAGCAAGCTTTCTATTTTCAACGGTTTTCATTTTCAAAGGAGCTGCGTTGTCTAAGGCAGTACGCAGAGAACTAGCAACCCCATCAACAAAATCATCAACCTGTGAAGGGGAATAAAATATGCTTTTGCACTCTGCAGCACTGCTCTGTGACACAGAGGAGAGAGAAAGTGAAGCAGATTCTTTAAAATTTATAACTGCTCTATCTGATAAAGATCTACTAAAATGTAACCTTCTTTTGGGGGAGGAGAACTCTGTTAAAGTAATCCTGAAGGTTATTAGAAAGTGGTCAGAGAGGACAGGGTTGTGAGGAAATACTGTTATTTCTTCACATTCTATGCCGTATGTCAGCACAAGATCCAAAGTATGAAGATGAGAATGTGTGGGACTATTCACATTTTGAACAAAGCCAATAGTGTCTAAGATAGCATTAAAGGCTGCTCTTAAGCTATCGCCTTCAATGTCAGCATGGATGTTAAAATCTCCCACTATGATGACCCTGTCAGTATTTAATACCAAATCAGAAAGGAACTCTGAAAACTCATCTAAACATTCAGAGTAAGGACCTGGTGGACGATACAAAGTTACAAAAAGAAGAAGACTTGATTTTTGTTGTTTAAATTTTCATTAATATGTAAAATTGAATGAAAGCATCACTGTCCCCGTATTTATTTTTTTCTACAAGCTGGACATGTCCCCAGATCGGATTTCATAAATCTGGTCACCTTATTAAAGGCCCACATGTATAGCTATTCAATGGCTAGTCAGTTCTGGTTATAACAAGCTAGCTCTAGCTTCTTGCCACAGGATTTGCAATTTCAGATAGATGTGTATTTATAAGCTCAGTAAAACAAATCATCAGCAACAAAAATGCTAACATCATAACACTAGTTCAGTATCTTGTCAGCAGCTCAACCAAGTAGCAAAAAACAAATCAGCACTAAGCTCACCTTTCTTTGCGCTGTTCTAAAATGCTGGTTGAAAATGTATTATTGCACTATTGTAGTCAGAATTCTGATAAAAAGTCAGAATTGTGACTTTAATCTCAGAATTCTGACTTTTTTTCTCAGAATTCTGACTTTTTTAATAGAATTCTGACTTTTTTTATTGCCAGAATTCAGTTAGAATTCTGACTTTTTTTTATAATTCTGAGATTAAAGTCAGAATTCTGACTTTTTTCTCAGAATTCTGACTTTAATCTCAGAATTCTGACTTTTTTCTCAGAATTCTGACTTTAATCTCAGAATTCTGATAAAAAGTCAGAATTGTGACTTTAATCTCAGAATTCTGACTTTTTTCTCAGAATTCTGACTTTAATCTCAGAATTCTGATAAAAAGTCAGAATTGTGACTTTAATCTCAGAATTCTGACTTTTTTCTCAGAATTCTGACTTTAATCTCAGAACTCTGAGAAAAAAGTCAGAATTCTGACTTTTTTTCTCAGAATTCTGACTTTTTTAATAGAATTCTGACTTTTTTTATTGCCAGAATTCAGTCAGAATTCTGACTTTTTTTTTATAATTCTGAGATTAAAGTCAGAATTCTGACTTTTTTCTCAGAATTCTGACTTTAATCTCAGAATTCTGACTTTTTTCTCAGAATTCTGACTTTAATCTCAGAATTCTGATAAAAAGTCAGAATTGTGACTTTAATCTCAGAATTCTGACTTTTTTCTCAGAATTCTGACTTTAATCTCAGAACTCTGAGAAAAAAGTCAGAATTCTGACTTTTTTCCCATCTTAAACTGAAATAAAATTTAAAAATCAGTTAACTTTTTTTTTCAGTGGCCCTAATCCTCTTCCATAAATAAAAGACAACAATCTATATATGAAATACATGTGAATTTATTAAAGGGGGTTCTAAGTACTACTAATGTATCAAAAACAGACTTCTGGATGATAGACTTAGACTCAGCTTTATTTCTTCCCTGGGATTATTCCTTCAGGGAATTAAGGTTCCAGTAGCTTATATAGAGTACAAAGTGTTAAAGCAAGATGGCATTAAAGATAGAAATAAGACAGACAATAAAAGAGTGTATATAGTAGAAAAGTTGTAATATCCTGGAATATGTTTCCATTGATGAACTCCAGATAAAGAACAATAAACCCATAAATCAAAGTAACATAAATGTTTCTGTCGGACCTTCAAAGGAAACAGTTGTAGTTAGTTTTCTTTCTTTAACTGTTGTTTTCCTCCAAGTAATCGATACATTTTACAGCTGCCAACTCATCAGTAATCAGTATTCGCTGCTAACTGAAGTGGTCTGAGTGTTTGCAAATGAGTGTGAGTATAGTAGTGTATAGTCGTGTGTATAATAGTGTATCACAAAGGGGAAGGTAGCATCTGGGATATTATACAACAAACATACTACTGGAAATCTACTGCAATAATAATCTGAGAGTAATATTCAAACTAGGGCTGCAACTAACGATTATTTTAAAAATCGATGAATCGGCCGATTATTTTTTCGATTAATCGATGAATCGGACAAAAAATATTTTTTATATTAACCTCTTTATTCCAAAATAAACATTTTATTCAGAACAAACAAGCACACAAGTACAGGTTGCTCATTAACTGTACTGGTGCAATATGAACAATAAATGTTTGTGTTAAAACTACGCAAACTTACATGAGAAATGTAGCTGTACATCCACAAAATATAGGCTACTTTGTTTCATAAAGCGCAAAAAAAGATTTTTTTTTTTTTTAAAGTGCAAATTGTTTAATCTCAGCCACATTTTTACTTATATACAGAGGTTGACCTTATTAAAGGCATAAAACCACTTTATTTATTTACCTAAATACATAGCAAATTTTAAAACTTCTGGCTACTCCACATCGACCCTAACACATTCAACGAAGCAAAAGTAAATTAAAACACGAAAAGAACTTAAAGGAGAAAAAAACAACAAAGAACTGTAGTTTTCTGAAATTAAAAAACACCTTAAAATGCACGATAAGAACGTGAATGGCACACCCAAAGTCTCCTGTGTCAGAAAGCAATCTGGTCCTGTAAGAGTTTGAGGTTATCTGGAGAATTTCGGGGGTCTCTTCATAGCCAGGGGGGAGGAGGGGACGCTTCACACCACACACACGGGAAACTAAACCAGGCACCGAAGAGATTGTCATCATAAACATTAACTTTGTGTTGCTTACATTCACCCACTCACTTCAACAGGTTTGCACTAAAACAATATTTGAAAAAGATTCTTGCCAGCTTGCAGAGTAAGCATGCATTATTTTTTTTTCCTAAAAGCTATAACGAAGCCACTAAAGTGTTGATACGTGCATCCACATGAAGCAAACACCAGCCTGCGTGTGTTTCTGTGTGCAGTGTGGATTCAGGACGTCTTGATTTACTTAAAACTACAGGAAACTCCTTAAAAGGCACTTTAAACAGATGGGGAGAGATTTTTTTTTCTGCTAATGTGTTTCAGCTAACCTCAGATTCGGGTGCGAGTGGCAGAAGTACACAGACAGTTCACATATTGGCAATCGCGCCGCCATCGACGATTAAAATGCAGTCCCATTCACGCAGCTGCAACCACACAGATGCGATGATTTCAGTCTGACAGTAACCTGCCTCAGTAGCTGGATGGGGGGGGGAATCCTTCTGTGCAAAAGTCTCCCTTCTCTGCGCAGCTGAGCTTTATTTCCCTTAGTGCACGTCTAAAACTAATCAACATCTATGGCCGTCATCTACATCTTTAAGGGAGGTTCTCATAAAGAGTCCGAAAATTGATTTAAAGTGTCGACAAGTCAAACGATTTAAAAAGGCACCAGATGTGCACAAGGAGGATGAGTCTTACTGAGAGGAGGGGGGTCGGGGCGCTCCTGTGCTCACAGTCAGATGTGGAAAGACTGGGTTTCATTTGTTAAGAGTGAGGGAGGGGGGAGGTGTGAGGAAGTCATTCAGGTGAGCATGGGAACATCATCCTCTGAGGTGGTGTCCTCAGTTAGTAGCACGTCGTCATCTGAAGAAGAGGAGGAGAAGGAGGGGGAGGCAGAGAGAGGCATGTAGTTGGTGGAGGAGGAGAAGAGGGAGGCTCTGAAGCGGGACATACTCAGGCCTATTGTGTGGAAGATGGAGGCCAGGGAGGGGCTGCTTGGGGGTACGGTGACAGGAGGAGTCTGAGGAGCAGACGCAGTGGGGGCTGGGGGAGCGTACGGAGGGGGTGGAGCAGAGAGGATGGGCGGCGGCAGGAGAGGGGCATTTTTGTTTTTAAAGCCCCACAGGGGTTCAAACCATAGGCCCCCCCATTTCAACAAATGAGGTTTTTTAGACTAGAAGAGTTCTGCCTTTTAAGACAGGAAAGTAAAGCAGTTAAAGTTGCTACTTGAGAAAATACTGAACCATAGAGATAAAAATAGCCTGTGATTCAAATTATAAATTGTATTTGGAATAAAAATGAGAGAACTAGGGGAGCTAAAAAACACATCCTCCAAAGACAGATATTTACATGGGAATGTGGCAGATAATTAATTGACATATTACTGATCTGGCTGGATTTTATTCTGCTTTACTTCCATAAATTGCAGGATCTTTACTTTATCTTTGCCAGAAGATTTAAACTTTAAAGCCTTGCCCTCATAATTTGCAAGTTTTAATTAATGTGATCAATTTGCGCCGTATATTCCCGGCGCATGCGCGCTTCATTTGCAGTCTGGACGCTGAGGGTAAACATCCTGCGGCTCTGACTGCAGCGCTGAGAGGGACTCCTGCAGGAGAACGGGGTTGGGATGGGGGAGGCGCCCCACGGCAGCAGCTGCCGATGGAGGACAAGATTAGGAACGATACATGCTTTCACTTAAGAGTCTCCAAAAGCCGCCTGTGACGCCGTAAAAAGTCGCCAGATTTGTCGCTAGTTGCTTTTTTGAAAAATAGTCGCTGGAGGGGTCTGAAAAGTCACTAAATATATCGACAAAGTCGCTGAGTTGGCAACACTGCGCACCTGCAGCGCTGGCTCGCTCTGCGGTAATTTTTTTTCTTCCCCCGTTTCAGTCAAGTGGCAGTGATGACAGCGGCGGCGGCGGATGACGCATTAATCACGCGACACAACTAATCGATGATGAAATTCGTTGCCAACGCTTTTAAAAGTCGATTTTTATCGATTTTGTTTGTTGCCGCCCTATTTACGTGGTTTCCCTAAATTCTCTAACAACACACAGAAAAGTTGCCAGTTGCTTTTTGTTTTGGAAAAGTAACTACAGGATTCTAATAACTCTGATGTCATGTTGTGTGTGTGTGTGTGTGGCCATGTCTTTAATACCTGGTGGGGACAATTTCCTAGGAATATGCTACATTTTGGGGACTCATAGGTACTTGTGGGGACCAACAACTGGTCCCCATAAGGAAAGTTTCTCTTCACGGGGTGGGGGTTAGGTTTAGGACTAAGGTGTGAATTGGGTTTAGGTTAGGGTTAGGGATAGGTATGTGTCGGTAATGGTTAGGGTTAGGGCAAGGGTCACGGTTAGGCCATATAAATTAGTGGGAAATGAATGAACACAACATGTGTGTGTGTGTGTGTGTGTTTGTGTGTGTTGGGGGGGACCCAAATGCAATTTCTAAAATCAAAAAGATAAGTAGCGCCATCTCACTGCGGAGCTAAGTCCCACCTGGTTTTTAGACGTAGAGTGTGAGCAGGTAGATCGCATCAGAGCGTCGGGTCGCACAGCGTGAGAACAATCATGGTGAGTAGTGAGGTCACACTGTATAGCTACAGCTCACACTATACGACGAAACCCTGTGGTTTCATCGTATAGTGTGAGCTGTAGCATTGATAGAAAAAATCGCATGGTTACGCCCGGCTTTAGATTGAAGAACTGGCTGCTTCCTGGTTCAGATCCACAGATATTCAGGTGATAGATCCGCTAGATCCTTTTTAATAGAGAATATGAGCAAAGATTTTCCTCTGGATAGACATTTTCTATTCATTCTAACTAAGCTTTCAGTATTTTTGGGGATAACCTAATATATTCTAAACTAAAACATGATTGATATGAGACAAAATATAAAATAAAATTACTACTTTTATGGGATACTAATAATTGAGATGTAATTTACTCGTACTTTTAAACACTAAATTCTCCGCAACACTAAGTCCTAACTTTAGTCTATAATCTGTTTCCCTTTTTTCACTGTTTCCCTTTTTGCTTCCTTGGTGCTAATTGTTGCAGCAGTGGCCCACTTTGCCCAGAGGGATCATTAAAGCTTCATCTTGTTATTTCTACACCTTCTAAAGCTGCAAAACTTCTTCCCTCCTACTTCTTTCCCTCGTCTTCATCTCATTTTTCTCCCTGAAGTTTTCCTCCCCAGAGACCCCCTGTTTTCTTCATGTCCCCGTCATGGTGGAAGCGTTTTGTGGTGGGTTCAGTTTCATGCAGGAAAAGTTATTATGACTCTTCAACGCTAACCTCAGAATACACTTTGACCTCTGTACTCTCCCTGTGTTCGTTTAGGGAGTCGAGGTCAGTCAGCAGCAAACAGGATAATTTGTTAGAAAATCTGAGACATAGCTTAATTTTATTCTAATACTTTCCAAAGTAAATACAAGTTAAAAAAATAAAACAAAATTCCCAACCCATAATCTGTAAAACAAAGCCACTTTAACCTCTTAAAACCCACCGGGTTGCCAGTGGGGGTAAAAAATCAGAATGCATAAAATTCCACCGGTAAAATCTTTACCAGCAGGTGGACCCATTGCGCGCAGCTCCAAGCTGACACCAAAAGTTCCAAATTCCCACAGCTCTGGAACTGTTATAGCTAGAGGTCTGAAATTTGTAGTTGATTTGATGTAGAACAAATACACTCACAAGCCACTTTATTAGGTACCCCATGCTAGTAACGGGTTGGACCCCCTTTTGCCTTCAGAACTGCCTCAATTCTTGGTGGCATAGATTCAACAAGGTGCTGGAAGCATTCCTCAGGGAGTTTGGTCCATATTGACATGATGGCATCACACAGTTGCCGCAGATTTGTCGGCTGCACATCCATGATGCGAATCTCCCGTTCCACCACATCCCAAAGATGCTCTATTGGATTGAGATCTGGTGACTGTGGAGGCCATTGAGTACAGTGAACTCATTGTCATGTTCAAGAAACCAGTCTGAGATGATTCCAGCTTTATGACATGGCGCATTATCCTGCTGAAAGTAGCCATCAGAAGTTGGGTACATTGTGGTCATAAAGGGATGGACATGGTCAGCAACAATACTCAGGTAGGCTGTGGCGTTGCAACGATGCTCAATTGGTACCAAGGGGCCCAAAGAGTGCCAAGAAAATATTCCCCACACCATGACACCACCACCACCAGCCTGAACCGTTGATACAAGGCAGGATGGATCCATGCTTTCATGTTGTAGACGCCAAATTCTGACCCTACCATCCGAATGTCGCAGCAGAAATCGAGACTCATCAGACCAGGCAACGTTTTTCCAATCTTCTATTGTCCAATTTCCATGAGCTTGTGCAAATTGTAGCCTCAGTTTCCTGTTCTTAGCTGAAAGGAGTGGCACCCGGTGTGGTCTTCTGCTGCTGTAGCCCATCTGCCTCAAAGTTCCACGTACTGTGCGTTCAGAGATGCTCTTCTGCCCACCTTGGTTGTAACGGGTGGTTATTTGAGTCACTGTTGCCCTTCTATCAGCTCCAACCAGTCTGGCCATTCTCCTCTGACCTCTGGCATCAACAAGGCATTTCCGCCCACAGAACTGCCGCTCACTGGATGTTCTTTCTTTTTCGGACCATTCTCTGTAAACCCTAGAGATGGTTGTGCGTGAAAATCCCAGTAGATCAGTAGTTTCTGAAATACTCAGACCAGCCCTTCTGGCACCAACAATCATGCCACGTTCAAAGTCACTCAGATCACCTTTCTTCCCCAAACTGATGCTCGGTTTGAACTACAGGAGATTGTCTTGACCATGTCTACATGCCTAAATGCACTGAGTTGCCGCCATGTGATTGGCTGCTTAGAAATTAAGTGTTAACGAGCAGTTGGACGGGTGTACCTAATAAAGTGGCCGGTGCAGTTAAACGCTCGGATGTTGGCGGGCCATCAGAAACCGCTGCAGCTGGAAGGTGGAGGTATTGCTGCTCTTAGTTCTTATAGTTGAAACTGTTTTATGCAGAGGAAGACGATGCACCTCACCTGGCTACCTGAGCCCATGGAGGAAGGAGGGGTCACTGAAGTTCAGCCTCATTAGAGAGAGACACTGAGAAACAATAAATTGAGAAATAAAGGTTGTCAGACTCATTTTAAGCTATTGTTTATTGGTCTACTTGTTTTTACTTGTTTCTAAATTTGCAAAGGCTAGAATGCACCCTAATCAAATAATGCTTGAAATGTCCTTTATTTAATGTAAAAACATCACCTCTGCTCTTCCTCAGCTTGTAAAGGACCATAACTTGGCAGGTGATGCATTAATTCGGGTTAATGAATCCATGATTCAGTGGCAACTCTTCCACTAATCGTTTTATTTTTAATGGATGCATTGATGCAGCCATAAAGTGGAACCTTTCCTGCGTCGTTCATTTCATCAAATGCATGTCCTGTAAGCTGCAACATATCTTCCCACTGGAGACACAGCAGGACACGTTACGCTGCCACAGAATCCAACATTGTTATGGAAATCAGGCACAAAGGTGTGCCCTGTGCAACTTTTTACATAATATCAGCACAAAATCCACTGGAGGCAGCGCTTTTACAAGAGAAAAACAGCAGTTTATCCTTCTGTGAAAACACAAGATCAGGTTAGAAGAAAGCGGCACGGCTTTGATTTGGTTTCAGCCTGGCACAATCACTCATGGCTTATTTTAGAAGGCGCTCCTCAAAGGCGTCATGTTTGCTGCATGATGGAGGATAGAGGATGCTCAGGGCTACGGAGCCCCATGGATTCCCAGGGGATGCCAGAGCCAACAGAAGACTATACTGTTGTCCACGCCTGCCCCACTTCCCCTGGGAACGACAACAGAGCGAAGAACATTCAGGCGGAGCTATTTATAGAGAAGAGGGAAGGGGGAAAACAACGGAGAAAAGACGGATACTAACAGAGGAAAGTTTAGAAGCACTCTAGTATCTGTGCTCATGTCCACTGAGAAGTAGGTTGATGTTTTTGCAGCTGCTATAAGTAAGGCTGAGTTTACTGAGAGTTCAGTCAGAGGTAAGATCAGCCAGAAGCTGAGCCAAATAGCTGAAATATGATCAATACACTCAACCCGCTGCCTCCAAAGGTCTCTGATGTTTTTATTCCAGCCTTGCCCCCGCGCTCCCCTTTAATAAATAAAGTATTCACATTCTTTTTTAATTTTTGCCAGTGGGAGGAAACTCCATGCTGTCAGCTGCTCCGCGTGGAGACGCCCCCTAATCATTTTACATAAAGAGCTCTTATCATCCTAGTTTCTGCCTAATGATGGACGAGGATAATTACTGTCAGTCACCATGGTCACTGCCCTGCTTTACAGCTTCTTCATGGTGAGAAAATAGATCATAGTGGAAGAAATAGATTAGACCCAAACACCTGCAGGTCAGCATGAGAGGAGGAACACTAAATAATGGAGGCACCAATGTTCACCAGGAAATAGGGATGCACGATATTGGGATTTTGGCCGATATCCGATTTGCCGATATTTTAAAACCCATGTAGCCGATAACCGATATCGATGTTAAAGCTGGACAAAAATAAGTAGTCATTGAAAATAGCAGTTTTGTTATCCATTTCTGACACTTTGAAAAATAATAACTCAAATATATTTTCATATGCTGATATCAAATAGATTTTTAAAAACGCGGTATCGATCTATTTTACTTTCAAAATCTGGTGAAATTTCATCGTTCTGTTACAAACTCTCGTGATATTTTGCAAATTCTTGTGAGATTTTGTTAGTAAAATAGATCGATACCGCGTCAATATATCAACATATAAAAATATGGCAACATTTGGTGAATTTTCGGGGGATTTCGTAGCATAACGATGACATATAGCAATATTTCATTAGTAAAAGAGATTGATATGGTGTTTTTAAATGGCAATATATCAGCATATGAAGATATTGGGATATTTTAATGCATCAATATTTTTTTCCCTCGTCTTTAGAAGTTTTTAAGTCTGTAAAAATTAAGTTTTTGAGCAAGAAGGAGAAGAAGTAGTATTTATTTGTTTTTTTTTAGACTTTAGAAACTCGGAAGCTGATCAAATATCGGGTTAAATATCGGTGGGGTGGCCGATGTCCGATATTCAAAGACTCCTGTTTGAGCTAAAGTTCAGGTGCCTCCAGCTGCTTCCTGCTGACAGTTTGCAAAAGCATGAATTAACAGCATTTGATGTGTTCATTTAACCCATCATCATCATTAGGGAGCAGTTAGCAGACTGCTAACCCCAGACCTGTGGGGTTAGCATCGGGTTAAAGCTCACTGCTCTATTACTTCTTTAAAAGTGTCGCTACCACCTGTAATTGTTGGAGCTACGATCCGCTACCTTCAGGACTGAAAGTAGATCAGAATTTCTTTCTGCTCAGTTTATTTTATAAGATTTATTCATGACACCCAGCGTGCATTTTGAAATATTTAGAGCAATAGGACATATATATCTATAGCAAACATTTCTACACACACATACACACACACATATTCTTATTCTGCCATCGTAGCGAGGACCATGTTTTGACTCCCATTGATTTCCATTGATTTTCAATCATTTTAGACTCTTTCCTTGCCCTGACCCTGAACATGACCCAACTGAACCTGACCCTGAACCTAGGGCTGGGCGATAATTCAATAACGATATATATCGATCGATAGACGTGTGGCGCAATAGAAAAAAATAGGCTCGATAAAAGTTCGATAAAGAAACGCAGTTTTCCTTCCTTCTCATTGTAGCCTAGCATGTAGGTTTATGCTAGTCACTACTTCCTCCCAACCAATCACAATCGCGGACCCAGGCATGGCGTCACAAAGCCCCGCCCTCTCACACCACAACACAGAGCACATGAAGATGTCGCAGCAGGAGAGGCGGAGGAAATTGTTTCAAAGAAGGGTTTTTGTAGTTTGGCAGTATTTCGGCCATGGCAAGTCGGACAAAAAACAAACCACAGTCATCTGTAAAATGTGTCGGGAACCAGTGAAACCAGTCTGATAACACAACCAACTTTTTTTTTTTATCATCTCAGCCGCTCACACCCGCAGGAGTATGAGCTGTGTAGGCCCCGCCGCGGCTCTCCTCCGAGGAATCTTTGGGAATTTCGGGAAAATATACATATATATATATATATATATATATATAATAAATATATATATATAATATATATATATATATATATATATATATATATATATATTCAGTTCTGGGCAGTTTCCCACGTAGTTCTAACAATTGAGAGAAAAATTCTGAGGGGCCAGAAACTTCAAAGTAATAACTCAGGTTAAAGCAGGAAGCTAAGCTGAACCAGGTTTATTTGTTATATTTATTTTGGTCACTTTAGTTTATTCTTTGTCAGTATTTAATAACATAACTCAGGTCTTTTAAGTTATTTTTCTTTAAAACAATTCTGTTATGGTTAAAAAAGTTGGTTAAATAAATATTTAATTGGAAGTCTGTGTTTGTGTTCTTTATTAAAATTAAATCATTTAGCAATATCATAAAAAGTCCAGGCAGAGCTGCACATAAAATATGGTTTCAAATCTTTTCAATAATTATCGATATCGATCAATATGCATTTTTTTTTATCGATAAGCTTTTTTTCTATATCGCCCAGCCCTACCTGAACCTGACCCAACTGAACCCACTGAACCATAGCCCTAAACCTAACCAGTAGCAAAATAGCTTGTGAGGACCAGCAAAATGAAAAAAATATCCTCTGAGGGTTAGACAGGTACACACACATATATATATACATATATATATTTATATTTACATATACACATATATATATATCTATATCTATATAGATATAGATATATGTATAATAACATATGTATACATATGTATATATATATATACATAGAGAGCAAGAGAGATATTAAAGAACATTTAGCATCATCCTCTTTGAGCTGAAAGAAATCAAATGTTCAGCATTCTGTGCTGCTGAGGGTGGAGAGGGTGGAGAGGGTGTGCAGATACAGAGCTAAGCGTGTGGACAGACTGATTCCTGTATGAGCAGATCTAACCTACGGCGCTGATACAGACTCAAGATACTAAAGATTTATGAATCAGACTCCATATATACTGCAGAGCTGCACACCTTTCATTATTTTGCAAACACTAAAGAGTAAGAAGGCAAAGAACATGACAGCAGTATTTTACAATTTTACCCATTAAATTATGAATCAAATATAACCTCAGTTATATTATTATATTTATATATTATTTCTATCAATGGCAATTAATAATAATAATGTTGGTTCAATGATTGTAACTGACAATTTCCTCACTTACCTGTGAGGCTGGATATCTGAAGCAGCTGTTAAAATCCGGTTTACATTTCAATTCAGTTTATTTAAATAGCAGCTCCTTTAACATGTCAGATCACTTTATAGATCCAGACCAACCAGATCATCCAGTCAGACTGATTCAAAGTTTTCTATCTAAGGAAAACCAGCTGATTGCATCGACTCATTGACTCTTCACAATCCCTCACACTAAGCATGCTTGTAGCGACAGTGGAGAGGAAAAACTCCCTTTGAACTTCCTTTGAACTTCCTTGTTTGCATCCAGCAGATTGAAAACACACAGATGGATTAAGATTATATAGGATTAAAATAAGAAAAATAGATTTTATTATCTTATTTCAAACGCACAATATCTAACCATCTTATATTAGGAACGGATGTTTAATTCCTTTGGCAGATCAGCTCAAATTAAGGGCAGATGCACTAAATGTAAGAGTATTCTAACAGCTTTGATCAGCTTTTGCAGCGTAATTGTCAATTAAGTCGGTGGTTCATGTCTCTACTCTCGGGGGCGAGTGCATTGATAAGGTGTCTCCTGATTGGCTAATGACTCAAAATATGTCTGTCTATCCCTAAATCGAATAAATTCTTACTGACGCCATGCGTGCCGCAGAATGCTGCCTTCTTTTGTTGCTGGAACACCAGAATATCCCCATTGAGGGAAATTAAAGGGATTTTCTAATCTACTCTATTATATTCTATTCTGTTCTTTTCTATTTTAACAGCCTTGATTATTCATAAACTAAGAGTTTGACCTTATCAGACAAAAAGGCTCTTTTTTTTCACTTCAATGGGAAAAGGCTGCCAATGGTGATCAGACCATTAAACACCTTTACTGGGCTTCTATTAAACTTAATCTAAATCTTTTCAAGCATAAAAATGAACTGAGAGCTTTTCTTCCAGTGTTTATTAAAACATTAAAAGAAGAAAGCATCCAGTCACATCTCAGTGAGAGCACCTGTGTGCAGCATCTGCAAATAGTTGTTTTCCTGAATCCGTCTGTCTTATACGGAAGAGGATTAGGGCCACTGAAAAAAAAAAAGTTAACGGATTTTTAAATTTTATTTCAGTTTAACATGGGAAAAAAGCCCGAATTCTGACTTTAATCTCAGAATTCTGAGAAAAAAGTCAGAATTCTGAGATTAAAGTCAGAATTCTGACTTTTTTCCCATGTTAAACTGAAATAAAATAAAAAAAAATCAGTTAACTTTTTTTTATTTTCAGTGGCCCTAATCCTCTTCCGTAGCCTTGCTTTGTGACGCTCTATTACATGGATGTTTCTTTGTTTTAAATGTATCTGCTGTTAATCTGAGAGGAGGTCCAACCTGCAGAGACAGCTCTCTCTCTCTCTCTCTCTCTCTCTCTCTCTCTCTCTCTCTCTCTATCATTTCTATGAAGGGAGCATCAGGCGGATATTTTCCCAGCACGGATGTGTCAACACAACCACAACTGCATTCCATTGTAGGCCTGCCAAGCTTTAATCACAATCATTTCTCAAATGCTGTTTTATCCTCCACCTTTCCCAGTAAGAAGTTCTCTAACACACACGTTAGTGTGGAGGGGTGTCTTTCCCTGCAGCCTGGCTGAAATGCAGAGACAGCTGCTGGCAGCTGATCATGGGTCAACCTAGAATCAGTTTGGGATAATGGGATGGACAGGACTCTACCTGGGGAGGCATCACTTTTTAACTGCTCTGCAAACATATTGATATGGAGACTCAACATCTCTGTTGACAGCTGGCTAACAAGGTTGATGTCTTCATAAAGACTGGAGCCTGCAGGAGAAAAAAAGCCTTGGAGTGACAAGAAACACAAACCTGTGGTAAAAAAAAAAAAAAAAACAACAACCAGAAGGAAAATAGTTTGTTTGTTGTCTGTCTGTAAGGCTCTCCATGTCAATGAAAAACAAAGACTCTCCAGGGACTAGAGGAGTTTGCTTTAGGTACATTAGTCCACATTATATAGCTCCGATTCACAACAGTCTTCTACACCAGAAAAGCCCAGCAGATTATGGCCGTTTCTTAATATTATTATTTTATTATTCCTTTATTTAACCAGGAAAAGTCCCATTGAGATTAACAATCTCTTTTTCAAGGGAGTCCTGGCCAAGACAGCGGCAAAAGATTACATTACAATTTACATCACAGTTTACAATTACATCTATCTATAATTAGAAATTCATAAAACAGTTACAAACCATAGATCTCATTTCCAAACCTTTGAGCAATCGTTTAAAATGTCCGATTGGAATCAAATCCTTCAACTTCCAGTCTTTCTGAAGATTGTTCCATGCTGTGGGGGCAGAGTACTGAAAAGCTGTCTTTCCCGCTTCAGTGCGGACACTAGGTACAGACAGAAGCAAAGAATCTTGAACGTAGAGAATGCAATCCAGCCGCTCTTGGTTGAATGTATTCACAGAGGTATGAGGGGAGCAGACGCAGAATACCCTTATAAATCATCATATACCAGTGAGTGAGTCTACGAGTCTCTAATGCTGGCCAGCCCACACGTATGTAAAGTTCACAGTGGTGTGTGCGAGGCTTACAATTTGTGATAAATCGTAGAGAGGCATGGTAAACTGAGTCTAAAATTTTTAGAACTTGATCTGGGGCATTGATATAGATTGGGTCACCATAATCCAGAATGGGTAAAAACGTTGCAGCTAACAGTCTCTTCTTCGAATTGAAAGAGAAACAAAGCCTATTCCTAAAGAAGAAGCCAATTTTCAGTCTGAGTTTCTTGATCAATTATTCAACATGAGGTTTAAAATTTAGACTTTCATCAATTAAAATTCCTAAATATTTAAAAGATTGAACCCTTTCTATCTCTGACCCATCCAAGGTGATAAGAGGATAGCTATTTTGCAATTTTGTCTTTGTTTTTGAAAATAACATCATTTTAGTTTTATTTGAATTTAAAGAAAGATCAGGTTTTAAAAGCCTGTGCTGAACCGAATTAAAAGCAGTTTGTAAAGTAGAGACACACGCACTAGGGTTTTTTCCAAAACTGTAATATGCGTTCTTGAGCGTTCTCGTGTACTCGTGACACGTCATCAGCCTCAGAAAATCCCCGGATGTTGTTCTCGCCCCGCCCTCTTTAT
Organism: Cyprinodon diabolis; assembly: GCA_030533445.1. Taxonomy (NCBI): domain Eukaryota; kingdom Metazoa; phylum Chordata; class Actinopteri; order Cyprinodontiformes; family Cyprinodontidae; genus Cyprinodon; species Cyprinodon diabolis. Next base: position 245,590 of record CM060081.1, read on the forward strand.
CGAGTATGCATCAGAGCAGACTTGTGCGTTCTTCATACTGACCGCTTCCCCAGAATGCCCCGCGGCCGCAGCTTGATTCCAAACAGCGCTCACAGTGGTAAGTTAAACATTCCCTTTTCTGCTGCTGTTGTTCTTCAAAAGTACGTTTTGAAATCGTTTGAGGCGATAACATTATACATTGAAGCCTCCCTGTGTGGCCTGTTTACAGAGTTAGTGCGAAATTTTAAAAAAAGTCCGACGTTGAGCGGACCAGAGTGACCAGCAGACCTCCGAGGGTAACAGCAGCCAGGGCTAATGTTGCCCCATCTGTAGTGCACTTCTCTCGGTCTAGTTATGTGTGAACTACCGCTCGTTCTGATGGCGTTTTTTTGCGGTTCGGTAATTTTTTAAATGTTTTTTAAGCTTTAGAAATTAAAAATATTGTTTTCAAAATGTTTTGTGAAGGGAATAAATAGTTTTGACTGTTAAAGAAATGCTAAAAAACGTTGCATGTGATGACGTCACGAGTATGCTTCTGTTCCAATACACATACGTACATGCTTGCTCGCGTTCTCGTCAAGTCCGATCTTCCTGCGTTCTCGACAAGAACGGACTTGACGAGAACGAGAAACGGCCCCTATTTAGTCTTTTGCTAACAAAATTCCCTCTTCCTGGACTAGCATGTAGCATCTGTGGTACCAAGCAAGCAGCAATCAACTGAACTTTTCCTTCTACTTCTTCTTCTTTTGTTGTATGGTGGTTGGCACACAACATTTGGTGCAATAATCTCCGCTGAACTCAACTCAACTACATATAAGTTGAATTGCTCTATGGTCTACATTCATCGTGGCACCAAATGCACCACATTCCGCATAGTCATGCAAAATGTCCTAAAAACACCAGCCGTGTAAAATGTTCATATCAGCTTAATTCAATGTTTTTAATCATGCATCATTTTACAAGAAGCGGAAATTGTGATTTGCTTTTCAACTATGTTTACTGTGAGATATGACTGAAATCTGTGTTATGATCGTGGGAGAAGAAGTGGAGGAGTAGAAATACCTTGGTGTTCACCTGGACAATAATAATTGAACTGTATTGATCCCACACTGGAGAAATTCACCTTTGTTTTTAACCCATCCCCTTGGGGAGCAGTGGACTGCCACTGTAAGATGCCTAGCGAGAAGTATGGGGTCTTAAGGGTCTTGCTCAGGGACCCAGAGTGGCAGTCTGTGGGAGTGGGGCTGAAACTCAGAACTAGTGTTGCGCCGATGCCATTTTTTGACCCTGATACCGATGCCTGGCTGTGCAGTATCAGCTGATACCGATACCATGCCGACACCATCTGTTTGAAATTAATGTGTGTGTATATATTATGAACTGCAGACTACTTGGATGTATAATATTTGCCATCATGGCTTCATGTCAAGCTGCTGCCTACCTTTGTGAAGCAGGAAAAAGACTAAAACAAAGTGAATCCAGTAGAACTTTTTATTGCCTACCTGGAATGCATGACAATAGTTGAAGAAACTTTTGGCTCTCAAAATGATATCTGTGCCCTAATTATTGGTACCCGTCGATACCGATACCACCATTTTAGTGCTGGATCAGGGGCTCCGCCCGATACTGGTGTCGGTATCAGTGTAAGACTACTCAGAACCTCTGGCATCCAAGCGCAATGCTCTACTCTTCAGCCCACCAGGCCCCCAAAGCCATCTAAAAGAAGGAACAGCAGATTGGCCCTTTGCCATTGAGAGAAAGCAGGTGCAAATCGTGGCCACAGCACCTGTCAGGTTTCCAAGGCAGGTGCCAGAAGGCCTGACACTAAATTCCATGACTGGCCATGTTACCAGAGCGAGTGACAGAGGGCCTAGCACTAAATGACCCGCCACGGCACCGGCGTAGGTGCCAGAGGGCCTGACACCAATTTTTATGACCGGCCATGGCACCGGAGAAGCTGCCAGAGGGCCTGACACCGGTTTCCATGACCTGCCAAGGCACCGGAGGAGCTGCCAGAGGGCCTGACACTAAATTCCATGACCGGCCATGTTACCAGAGCGAGTGACAGAGGGCCTAGCACTAAATGACCTGCCACGGCACCGGCGGAGGTGCCAGAGGGCCTGGCACTAAATGACCCGCCACGGCACCGGCAGAGGTGCCAGAGGGCCTAAAACTAATTTCCATGACCGGCCATGTTACCAGAGCGACTGCCAGAGGGCCTGATACTAAATGACCCGCCAAGGCACCGGAGGAGCTGCCAGAGGGCCTGACACCAATTTTTATGACCTGCCACAGCACCGGAGGAGCTGCCAGAGGGCCTGACACCAATTTTTATGACCTGCCACAACACCGGATGAGCTGCCAGAGGGCCTGACACCAATTTTTATGACCTGCCACGGCACCGGAGGAGCTGCCAGAGGGCCTGACACCAATTTTTATGACCTGCCATGGCACTGGAGGAGCTGCCAGAGGGCCTGACACCAATTTCTATGACCTGCCATGGCACCGGAGGAGCTGCCAGGGGCCTGAAACCGATTTCCATGACCTGCCACGGCACCGAAGGACCTGCAAGAGGGCCTGGCACTAAATGACCCGCCACGGCACCGGCAGAGGTTCCAGAGGGCCTGACACTAATTTCCATGACCTGCCACGGCACCGGAGGAGCTGCCAGAGGGCCTGACACCAATTTTTATGACCTGCCACGGCACCGGAGGAGCTGTCAGAGGGCCTGACACCAATTTTTATGACCTGCCATGGCACCGGAGGAGCTGCCAGAGGGCCTGACACTAAATTCCATGACCGGCCATGTTACCAGAGCGAGTGCCAGAGGGCCTGACACCAATTTTTATGACCTGCCACGGCACCGGAGGAGGTGCCAGAGGGCCTTGCACTAAATGACCCGCCACGGCACCGGCAGAGGTGCGAGAGGGCCTGACACTAATTTCCATGACCTGCCACGGCACCAGAGGACCTGCCAGAGGGCCTGACACCAATTTTTATGACCTGCCACAGCACCGGAGGAGCTGCCAGAGGGCCTGACACTTAATTCCATGACCGGCCATGTTACCAGAACGAGTGCCAGAGGCACTAAATGACCCGCCACGGCACCTGAGGAGCTGCCAGAGGGCCTCACACTAATTTTCATGACCTGCCACAGAACCGGAGGAGCTGCCAGAGGGCCTGACACTAAATTCCATGACCGGCCATGTTACCAGAGCGAGTGCCAGAGGGCCTGACACTAATTACCATGACCTGCCACGACACCGGAGGACCTGCCAGAGGGCCTGACACCAATTTTTATGACCTGCCACGGCACCGGCGGAGCTGCCAGAGGGCCTGACACTAAATTCCATGACCGGCCATGTTACCAGAGCAAGTGCCAGAGGGCCTGGCACCAAATGATCCGCCACGGCACCGGCGGAGGTGCCAGAGGGCCTGACACCAATTTTTATGACCTGCCACGGCACCGGCGGAGGTGCCAGAGGGCCTGGCACTAAATGACCTGCCACGGCACCGGCAGAGGTGCCAGAGGGCCTGACACTAATTTCCATGACCTGCCACGGCACCGGAGGACCTGCCAGAGGGCCTGACACCAATTTTTATGACCTGCCACAGCACCGGAGGAGCTGCCAGAGGGCCTGACACTTAATTCAATGACCGGCCATGTTACCAGAACGAGTGCCAGAGGCACTAAATGACCCGCCACGGCACCGGTGGAGGTGCCAGAGGGCCTGACACCAATTTTTATGACCTGCCACAGCACTGGCGGAGGTGCCAGAGGACCTGACACTAAATTCCATGACCTGCCACGGCACCGGCGGAGGTGCCAGAGGGCCTGGCACTAAATGACCCGCCACGGCACCGGCGGGGGTGCCAGAGGGCCTGACACTAATTTCATGACCTGCCACGGCACCGGCGGAGGTGCCAGAGGGCCTGACACTAATTTTTATGACCTGCCACAGCACCGGAGGAGCTGCCAGAGGACCTGACACTAAATTCCATGACCTGCCACGGCACCGGCGGAGGTGCCAGAGGGCCTGACACTAAATTACCCGCCACAGCACTGTAGGAGGTGCCAGAGGGCCTGACACTAATTTTTATGACCTGCCATGGCACCGTAGGCCGTGCCAGGCAGCACAGATGTATATTTTGGCATTTTTGAAAGATTCGCCCCACAGGTGGAATTAGGCGTCTGTGTCACATCATATTTATACCCTAGGCAAACAGGAAGTCATGAATTACTAATCTAAAGTTCCTAGATACCCCAAACAACTTTAGCAACTACAGATTAATATATTTCAAGGAAATCCATTCGATTTTTCGGCTGAATTGTAAGGGGTGTCAGAAATTGTGGGATTTTATTTTTAAATGTGTGATTCTATTTTTACCACTAAAGTAATGTACTGAAATAAAAAGTTGGATTTTTTTTTCTTTTTTTATAGGGTTAGGGTAATAGACGTTTCTTTCCAATTTACCTCACGCTACTTTTATTCAGCACATTAAGAAACCTTTTAAGCACAGGAACCATTTTTATAAATATGGGTTATTTTAGTATGCAGAGTTTTCAGGTAACTATCAATTATTAGAAATAGAGGCTATGTCTGTGTTTAATATGCAATATAATCATTTTCACTTAGTAAAGAAAGTAACTGATTAAATATATTTTTTAATAATATTGTAAATGGCTCAGTGTTCTAGTAGGATAGAACCTTTTCCACCTTTTATCTTGATTAAAGAAGGTTTCAGTAGGAAGGAACTATCCGAATATTTTTGCTTTTTCTTTCTTTTTTTTACTATATTAGGATTGATAAATTCAGAGAATATGATTAAATGCAGCCACTTTGGGATGTTTTGTGATATAAATAATAATATATATATTTTTAACTGGTGTCCTTAAGTGGACCGTTTTAAATTTGCTGTGGAGATAAAAGCTTTATGTGACCTAAGAGCCTCTAAAGCAATAATGAAATGTTATATTTTAGTTATTGGGATTTATCTGAAAATATTCTGCTATTTTGTGTTACAATTGTTGAATTTAATGTTAACATATTTCCAACTTTAACTTATCAAATATAGAAATTATTTCTAAAAGAAACAATTAGTTGCATTATTAAGGATTATTAAAACTAATTTTGGAATCAATGAATCGTTTACTCTAGTAAACTTACTCTGAAAAAGCAGCAATTAGAACAAAATTGTAAAAAATATAAAATCTTTTTTTTCTGTTTTCCATGCAGAGCTCATCTAGTTTTAGCTTCACTTCCATTCATTCTGTGAACTCTAAACCTTATCTTCACAGGTTTAAACCAACCCCAACCTAAACATGACACCTGACCGTAAAACAGCATTGGTTCCCATGGCGACCCAACTTAGGCTCCCACCAGCAGCCGGTCCCCACGATGTGAGAAATTAACTTATACACCATATTGTGTCACGTTATCCTGGTGGGAACCTTCCATAAAACTTCCATTCATTTCTAAGGCCTAACCCAGGTCCTTACCAACACAAAGCTAAGCCTAAATCTAAGCTAAGCTCCATTCACACCTAAAACTGGACTAATCGGTTCCTCTAAGGACATAAACCGCTGCATAATCCTTGGAGATGGTCCCCAAGGAGTAACAGAAACATGACCACACACACAACCCAGTCTGTATATGTAGAGGAGTAAGAACATATTTTAATATTTTTTCTAAAAACATCACTATATGTGTTTTACTTTGTTTTTTATTTACTTTATTTACTTTTAAGAAATACCATAAAACTGAAAAACTGTGTTTTTAAATTCTGAGGTTCAAAGTTGTTTCATTATAAAGCGTGGTATAAACAGCCCTCCGTAGAATAGAAGCTCACCTGAATTCTATTCTACTCATTTCATTTCATTTCATATAGAATAGAATATTATTAGAAAATTATTTTTTTTGTTTTGTTTTTTTGTCCGTTGTTCTTTTTCAATATAATCCTGTTTGACAAACACTGTAGTGAAAAAGTTGATGATGAAATCAGGGGGAAAGCTTAAATTGATGCGCAAAAAAATAAAAGCTTTAGAAACAACATTCTCTCTTTTTTTATTCTTTTTTTTAATTCTCTACCTTCTCTGAATGTTAAAAATATCTGAAACAACAGAAACGATTCTTTAGAAAGAAAACATCCTTTCTATCTGAATTAACGAGCTAGTTTTAAATATTTTACATTCTCCTTACTTGGTGCTGTCTCTTTAATCCTCTTATTATGATTTAATAAAAACAACAAATAGAATTTCAGTTTAAAGCCTAGATTCCCATATTTAATGTTCCACATTTCATAAACATCTGGAAAGCGACCTGAGATGACAGGCGCTAAAGAAATAAACTGGATAGAATTAAATTATATAATAAAGCTCAGCAAATTAAATGTATAATTTTTTCATCCTTTTTGTTCCAGACCTCATCCTGGATTTTATAGATTAAAATGCACCAACAGGACTTTCGGTTTAGCATCAAAGGTACAATCATCCGTACATCAGTGCCGACCAACAAGCAGCAGATGTTTATATTGATCTTTATACCAACATCAAGGCCTAAAACATCCCTGCATCCATTTTCTGACGCGTCTTTCCTCCAAGCCTATCCCAAGGCGTCTGAACGTCCGCCGCGTCGAGCAGCTCGTCACTGAAGGACGAGTTTGGCTCCAGTTTAATTCTAACCTCTTCATTCATTCCCAAAGCAAACGCTCCCATTCCTGGAAAACTGAATATTTACTGCAAATAGTTCCACAAATCAGAAGATGACGTTCAGATTAAAATTAGGCAGAAGCTTTAAAAATGTTCTTTTTTTTATTATTTTTTTTATTTTATTTTTTTTCTTAATTCTATTTTTTATTTTTATTTTATTTTATTTATTTTTATTATTTTTTTTTATTTATTTATTTATTTATTTATTTTGTTTCTAATAAAATAAAAAAATAAAATACATTTTTTTTAAATTACAAAAATAAAAAAAAATTAAAAAAAATAAAAATAAATAATAAAAAATAAAAAAATAAAATAAAAAAAATAAAAATGTTCTTCATTTCTGCAGATTATTCTTTTAAATCCTTTAGCGTTGGGGGGGGGCATTTTAAATGTAGTACTTTTTAACTTGGGGGTTAAAGAAAATCACTTCTGCTTGTTCAGATATAAATTTATTAAAATCTATCTAAAGTTTAATTAATCTCATACACATTTTCAAAACAAATTTCTTGTCACAAAAAGTATGGAATCACAAACTCAAATAAAAAACGATTAAGAACAAAGAACCTTAATATTCGTATTAATAGATCTCTTTTCACACACTTTTTTACCACAATGTTTACATTTGATCACTGCTGCACTTTAATAGAATGAAAATGTCATGAAACACTCTTTATACAAAACAACAATAAATGTTGTTTAAGTCTAAGTCTAAGCATTACCCCAAAGAATATTTTTCCATCTGGTCTGTTCTCATAATAATTGAACTTTATTGATCTCACATTGGAGAAATTCCCTCCCTGCATTTAACCCCTCCCCTTGGGGAGCAGTGGGCTGCCATTGTGCAGCGCCCAGGGAGCAGGGGGGATTAAGGGTCTTGCTCAGGGACCCAGAGTGGAGGCAGTGGGGATCGAACCTGGAACCTTCTCAGAGCTCTGCTCTAACCCACTAGGCCACCACTCTTCATTCTCAGGTCATAGTTTGCAGCAGTGCTGTGATTTAAATTAACTATTTTTTAATTAACTAATTTTAACTTGTGTTAAAACAAGAGAATTAAATAAAAATAACACAGAATTAGAATTAAATCTAAGACATAAACTCCCTTGTTGTGTGAGCTGGAATATTAGCCGCCTTCCTGCAGATTTCCAAAATTCACACTTTGAAAGATAAAAAATAAAAATAAAAAATGATATAAAGATTTTTTATAAATCTAAAAATCTTAGCAAAAGCAAAACTTAGTCAATATATTCAAAATTTGAAGTAATTTATTGTCAAAAGTGACTCAACTTCACCTGTTTGGGAAATAGATTAATTTATGGATCCGTGTTTCTTCAACATCAAGACCTCTAGAAAAAATAAAGTAAAATAGATCCTAGATAGATAGATAGATAGATAGATAGATAGATAGATAGATAGATAGATAGATAGATAGATAGATAGATAGATAGATAGATAGATAGATAGATAGAGAGATAAAGTGTTATACATTTGTAGTTTTGTTGTGTTTTCGCCTAGAATTTAATTTATTAAAATAAATAATCCTGCTTTTTTTAATTTTTCAAAGAGTTGCAAACATTTTTCTAAATCTGTCGTTCAGTGACCAGTTTTCCGTCTGCAGGAGGAGAGATGCAGTCAGTGATGAAGGTGAGCAAAGCATCAGGGATTCATTAGGAAAACAAACCTTATCGATAGAAAACAGCGGAGCGCGCCCAGCAGCGGCGCTTTGATCAGAGCGGCGGCTAAATCGATGCAATGACAGATTTTAAAGATGGGTTTGGAAACGCAAACATGCATGTGAGTAAAGTTGCCGGTGGATCAGACTCATGCAACTAACCTTCATTGCTGTTGCTTCCTGATGATGCGCTCAGAGTCTGGAGAGAAAACAGGAGCAGCAGCATCGCAGCAAAGCCTGGATCTGATGCCATGCTCCCCTCAGCCTCTCCTTCCTCCGCTCCTTCTCCTCTGCTGCTCCTCAGCTGCTCCTCTGCTGCTCCTCAGCTGCTCCTCTGCTGCTGCTCCTCTGCTGCTCCTCAGCTGCTCCTCAGCTGCTCCTCTGCTGCTCCTAAGCTCCCAGAGTGGCGGAGCGCGCGTTGGTTGGAGCAGAGTCTGTGTGAGTCTGGCTGCAAGCTCATTGGACCTGAAGTCACAAGCTGCCTCTTCAGTCTGGCGGCTTCATTTCACGCGCGCACACGACCGCGCGCGCGGACTTTAGCCGAGCTGTGGGGGGGGGGGGTTCAGTATCCAATCAGAGCTGGCCGGTCACCACCTGCCTGATCAACTCATATAGGCGGCTCCAGACAGGCAGCATCATGCCTGCAGGCTGCATGGCAGCGATCAGTGATCAATGGGTACTCTGCCCCCCCCCCGATCGATGGACGCGTCTCCATCAGTTTGGGTCTGACGTCACACATCCTCACCTTCACAGACTTCAGCAGAGGTAGAACATCCATCATTCAGCAGATCTAAGTCTTCTTATTAATGATCTACGGTCTGTTTAGGCGGAGCGGTGGTCCCTGAGCAAGACCCTTAACCCCACACTGCTCCCTGGGCGCCGCACTATGGCAGCCCACTGCTCCCCAAGGGGAGGGGCTACATGCAAAGAGGGAATTTCTCCAAAATGAGATCAATAAAGTTGGATAATCATTATTATTATAGTTGATGAACCAACAGAAACAAAAACTGTTTATAATTTTGAAATCTTTTCTAACAGCTGCAGCAGGGGGCCCTGGTATGGCGTCTGCAACAGAAACCTGCATTAATTAACACCTTTAAGACTCATGGGGACTTCAAGCCATTTATATTTTATAAAAGCCAATTTCAGTTCTAACTTAAAATATTCAAGTCCGAATGAATTAAAGAATAGTTATTCTTTAACATTTTACTGATGGATTTATTTAATGCTATAGTAAACTTTAAACACTGAATAATTAAGGTGATCGCCGACACTACGGAAGAGGATTAGGGCCACTGGGAAAAAAAAAGTTAATAGATTTTTTTAATTTTATTTCAGTATAGTATGGGGAAAAAGTCAGAATTCTGACTTTTTCCCATGTTAAACTGAAATAAAATTTAAAAATCAGTTAACTTTATTTTTTTTTGCAGTGGCCCTAATCGTCTTCCGTAGACGCAGCCAAATGTCAACATGAATTAATATTTATTAGATCTGTCTGTTCGTATGACGTCTTATAGTGTAATAATAATAATGTTCATCCTGTTTCTTAGCTCTGACGTTATTTCAGCGTCTTTCTGAGCTTTGAACCGAGCTGCTGCATCTCCTCCATTGTTGCAGCTCGTTAAGTTAACATGCTTTGGTTTCCATCAGTAAGTTCAGTGAATGTAGAGAGTGAAAGCGAATGCAGCTGGCCCGTTTGATGCAGATAGATGCCAAACCCTGAACTCCTCTTCCTCCAGGAGCCTCGGACACACAGAGGGTCCCTGTTTGACCCCATAATGGCTCATCCGCCACGTTTCCAGAGGAACATCGAGCCTTTGAGAAATTTAGAAACTACAACAGGGAAGATAGCAACAGGCGGGGGCAGAGCAAGGTGTGCTGTTTAACAAAGTTCAGCTCTGTTGGTGTTTTGTTGCTGATCTGATGTGTGAGGCTCTGTTTCTTTACCACTAGGCTGCACTGTCAGTCTGAAGGACAACGGCGCCGTTATCTTCACCCTGATGATGCAACCTTCCAGGAACACGAGAGACGCGCCAATTTATAACCTTCACAGAAGTTTCAGCAAGAAAGAGAAATGTAGTTTGTAAAGAAATAACAAACATAACAAAGATGTTATGTTTTAAGCCACTGACTGATGGAGCTTTGCTGCAGCAGACAAACTGGCATGAAGAGCAGTTTATACTCAACATCCTACAAACTTTAACTCATTTTACCAAAAACAATCTACTTGATTTTTTTCGTTCTATATGTCATGTGACAAAATAAAAAAGGTGCAAAGAAGAAAAAACGTAAAACTTGACCTGGCTACCAGAAGCCCTCCCCAGGTAAAAGAGGCTGTGATCATTGGAATAAAGCAATGAGGTAACATTAGGGTCGTTACCCCTCTGATGTTTATTTACTTATTTATTTAGATTTATTTTATTGTATTTATTTCAACCCTCTGATGTGACCCGAGAAGTTTAAATAAAGCAGGGAAGGCATCATTGTAGAGATGCAGCAAAATCCTGCACCATGTGCCTCCAGTCGTCCCCCCATCAGTTTTTTAATTATTGAATATGTAGCAGGTTTGTACGGAAGAGGATTAGGGCCACTGAAAAAAAAAAAAAAGTTAACAGATTTTTTTTATTTTATTTTAGTATAGTATGGGGAAAAAAAGAATTCTGACTTTTTCCCCATGTTCAACTGAAATAAAATTAAAAAATCAGTTAACTTTTTTTTTTCAGTGGCCCTAATCCTCTTCCGTAGGTTTGGGTTTCCATAGCTGCTCCTGTTGCATTTAATCCCGTTTATAGATTTGTGTTTAGGTGAGATATTTATATTGAAGCACAAAATAATTTGATCTAAATCTGTCTGCAGCAGTGGAGGCGTGAGATTGATCTATTTCTTCACCTCCAGCGTAGCAGCAGCTACCTGACGTAGCTCTGGACGCGCCTTCTAATCGCCTCATTTAAATTTAAAGCATCAAAACCTTTTTATAAAACCTGCCGGTCTGTAATCTGTAAATCTAACTTACCGTAAATTCTCTAATATTGGCCTGTATTCCATTAGCGACCGGGTCTCTAATAATGGCCTGTCTGGCTGTCGGCGGAGGTAAATAGTGGCCGGACTCTTATACAGGCCGGGGCTATAATTAAAACCAACGATGTTCCTGGGCGGTCCTCAACAACTTGTAATAGTAACATACAAGTACCACAGGGGGGCAGTGTTTGCTAACAAATCCAAGCCATTAGCATGGGAAGTCCCATCCTTACACGGAGATCGTAGTGGCCTTTCACAATCGTTTTGATCTGAAAGACAAATGTGATTACGGGTAGGTCTGGAGGTAACCAGGCAGCGTTAAAACGACAGATTTTCGTTGGTCTTCGTTGTTCTAAATTTACCTTGAAATATACGATACTGGTAGCCAACTTCCACTTAGCCTGCCTCAAATTAAATTTCGCTATGATGGCAGAGCAGTTTCCATTATTTTTTTTTAAAACTTTGTTTCGCAAGTCAGTTTGCCCAAGATTCCACTCTGTCTTTTTTTTTTTTTTTTTTTTTTTTTTATTGCCGTTCAGCAAAATTGCAGCTGCTGGAAGATGTCTGAATAATGTTCTGCATACCGTTATGGTAACTGTACTTTTTCAATAAATGAACCTAGTATTTTATAGCTTCAAAGAGACACAAAATCTCGTTTTTTTTTCATTCCACTGCTCGTCTGTTTTGATCAAATAGAAATAGAGGCCTGCCTCTAATTCTGGCCTCCTTCCAATGATGGCCTGGACCAAGATGTACCTGAGTTAAATAAAAGCCCCGGCCTATATTAGAGGATTTACGGTAATACAGAAAAGATCCTGATAGAAAGTGTTTGGTTGTTTTGCACCATCAGAAAGCTGACGGACATTTGCAGGTGAAATCGATTGTTTCTATGTTGACTTAATGCTGCTGGCTGACCAGAAACGAAGGGGGAAATCTATTCAGTGTTTTCTATTTTCCCGCCTCACATAGCAGCTTTCTACATTTAAAGATGCTTCTTCACTTAGAAGAAGGAATGACTGAATACTGCAGTGGATTTTTGGAAGAACGTAAGAATAAGAAAATATTTAATAAGAAAACACACAAACACACACACACACACTCATGTTGTGTCCCAATATCCTTGTGGGGACCTTCCATTGACTTCCATTCATTACCCACTAATTTATATGGCCTAACCGTGACCCTTGCCCTAACCCTAACCATTACCGACACATAACTATCCCTAAACCTAACCTAAACTCAATTCACACCTTAGTCCTAAACCTAGCCCCACCCCAAGAAGAGAAACTTTCCTTATGGGGACCAGTTGTTGGTCCCCACAAGTACCCATGAGTCCCCAAAATGTAGCCTGGGAAATTGTCCCCACCAGGTATTAAAGACATGGCCACCCATACACACACACACATGGCAAATACATAGAGGTTAATAACAAGACTCCCCTTGGCTCTCTGTTCCTGGGATAGCCCCCTTACAGTATACTTGTACACAGGTATACAGTATACTTGTACACAGGTATATAGTATACTTGTACACAGGTATATAGTATACTTGTACACAGGTATACAGTATACTTGTACACAGGTATATAGTATACTTGTACACAGGTATACAGTATACTTGTACACAGGTATATAGTATACTTGTACACAGGTATACAGTATACTTGTACACAGGTATATAGTATACTTGTACACAGGTATATAGTATACTTGTACACAGGTATATAGTATACTTGTACACAGGTATACAGTATACTTGTACACAGGTATATAGTATACTTGTACACAGGTATACAGTATACTTGTACACAGGTATATAGTATACTTGTACACAGGTATATATTATACTTGTACACAGGTATACAGTATACTTGTACACAGGTATATAGTATACTTGTACACAGGTATACAGTATACTTGTACACAGGTATATAGTATACTTGTACACAGGTATACAGTATACTTGTACACAGGTATATAGTATACTTGTACACAGGTATACAGTATACTTGTACACAGGTATATAGTATACTTGTACACAGGTATATATTATACTTGTACACAGGTATACAGTATACTTGTACACAGGTATATAGTATACTTGTACACAGGTATACAGTATACTTGTACACAGGTATATAGTATACTTGTACACAGGTATACAGTATACTTGTACACAGGTATACAGTATACTTGTACACAGGTATATAGTATACTTGTACACAGGTATACAGTATACTTGTACACAGGTATACAGTATACTTGTACACAGGTATATAGTATACTTGTACACAGGTATACAGTATACTTGTACACAGGTATATAGTATACTTGTACACAGGTATACAGTATACTTGTACACAGGTATATAGTATACTTGTACACAGGTATACAGTATACTTGTACACAGGTATATAGTATACTTGTACACAGGTATACAGTATACTTGTACACAGGTATATAGTATACTTGTACACAGGTATACAGTATACTTGTACACAGGTATACAGTATACTTGTACACAGGTATACAGTATACTTGTACACAGGTATATAGTATACTTGTACACAGGTATACAGTATACTTGTACACAGGTATATAGTATACTTGTACACAGGTATACAGTATACTTGTACACAGGTACATAGTATACTTGTACACAGGTATACAGTATACTTGTACACAGGTATACAGTATACTTGTACACACGTATACAGTATACTTGTACACAGGTATACAGTATACTTGTACACAGGTATATAGTATACTTGTACACAGGTATACAGTATACTTGTACACAGGTATATAGTACAGGTATACAGTATACTTGTACACAGGTATATAGTATACTTGTACACAGGTATATAGTACAGGTATACAGTATACTTGTACACAGGTATATAGTATACTTGTACACAGGTATATAGTACAGGTATACAGTATACTTGTACACAGGTATATAGTATACTTGTACACAGGTATATAGTATACTTGTACACAGGTATACAGTATACTTGTACACAGGTATATAGTATACTTGTACACAGGTATACAGTATACTTGTACACAGGTATATAGTATACTTGTACACAGGTATATATTATACTTGTACACAGGTATACAGTATACTTGTACACAGGTATATAGTATACTTGTACACAGGTATATAGTATACTTGTACACAGGTATACAGTATACTTGTACACAGGTATACAGTATACTTGTACACAGGTATACAGTATACTTGTACACAGGTATATAGTATACTTGTACACAGGTATACAGTATACTTGTACACAGGTATACAGTATACTTGTACACAGGTATACAGTATACTTCCAGAAGTGAAAGTCTTCTAGCGTATTTATACACCAGAACCCTTAACTAGTCCCGGTGGGATTATCTGGGAGCTCCAACTTGGCACCAGCTTCTTTAGGTGTTCATATGTGACAATACGTTTATGCATGACTGCATTTTGTAAACAGATGGTGGGGGGGTCAGTGCATGCTGCATTCTGGGTGTTTTAGCTAAATATAGCACTGCAAACTGACGATATGCTGCGATTTACATTCTGCTTCTTGACTCGGCTGACTTCTGTTTTTCCAAGATGATTTAAACCACTAAAGTTTATTTATTTCTCACTTTAACTGACAGCAGAAATATTGTTTAAATAAATGTCATCAAGTATAAAGTTACTGACAGTAGAGTTAAGTTTATTTTGCTGAGCTTGTTTTTGTGAGAAAAGTATTTAATAGTATGAGCTAATACGGAAGAGGATTAGGGCCACTGAAAAAAAACTTAACAGATTTTTTTTATTTTATTTCAATTCAATTCAGTTTATTTATATAGCGCCAAATTCACAACACATGTCATCTCAAGGCACTTTACATTTCAGTATAGTATGGGAAAAAAGTCAAAATTCTGACTTTAATCTCAGAATTCTGACTTTTTTCTCAGAATTCTGACTTTTTTTATTGTCGGAATTCAGTCAGAATTCTGAGGTTAAAGTATTTACTTTTTAGACCAAATAACATTTTACATTTACATCCTGCTCGCTTTTTTTGGACACAATTTAAATTAAATTTAAATTTTGCTTTTGAGGCTTTCAGGGGTCTCATGGGTCCCCCCCCCGTATTTCTCACTCTGAACTTTGTAATAATTACCTTATTTAGTTATTGTCCGTTATCGTAGCCTAATATTAATTAACTGCAGTATTCTAGCATCATTTACTGTATTTCGTGCTCAAAGCGCACGCGCACATCCGGACGAGAAAACAAGCAATCAGAAAGAGAAAAGGAGGAACTTAAGGCAGAAAAATCAGAGAGTTAAACAGAGCAGCACAGTTGCTAAGTTAAAGAGACAGGAAAGAGCAGCAGCTGCAGCTACCAGGCAGAGGAGCTGCCAGAGGAAAAGACGCCACTGCTGCAACAACACTGGATTTGGAAATCATAAACATGTTTTTCTTTTTTTTCTTTTTTCTTTTGTTATTTTTTTTATTATTATTTTTTTTTTTATGTATTTTTTATATATATTTTTATTTATTTATTTTTATTTTTTATTTTTTGTATATATATATATATATATATATATATATATATATATATATATATATATATATTTTTTTTTTTTTTTTTATTATTATTTTTTTATTATAATTTTTTATTTTTTTATTTTTTTTATTTTATTTTTTTATATATTTTTTTAAATATTTTTATAAACATATTAAGGTGGATCCAAAATGGTCTCTATGCAAACCTTCGCCCATGAGTTTTATTTATCGCAGGTTACAGGATTTTACCGTAAGCTTTGTGCCGCGGTTCACCTGTGGGAGTGATGCATCTCTGCCAGAGAGGATCTTGATGGAGTACCTGCTTACACAGGTGGAGCTCATCAGTCTCATCATGGTTCATCACTTCCCCCTCGGCTCCATCAGAGCCCTGGTTCTCTGACCCCCCCACCTTCATCCTTTCCCCACACAGTGCAGAAAACATACGTCATAGAGAGAGATCATTCAGATCTAGCAGCTATCTACCAATATACAATTCTGTTTAGTTTATTTCTATAGCTCCAATTCAGATCATGTCATCTCAGGTCACTTTATAGATCCAGATCAACCAGATCATCCAGTCAGATTGCTTCAAAGTTTTCTATCTAAGGAAAACCAGCTGATTGCATCGACTCATTGACTCTTCAGCAATCCCTCACACTAAGCATGCTTGTAGCGACAGTGGAGAGGAAAAACTCCCTTTGAACAGGAAGAAACCTCCAGCAGAACCAGGCTCAGTGTGAGCGGCCATCTGCTGAGGCCCACTGGGGTTCAAGGAGACAGAAGCAGACATAGATATAAGAGATATCCAGAGATATAAGACTTCTAACCTCTGAAGTCACCAGCGTCTCCAGACCTCTCTTTTTGCTTTAACACAATAATTTTACCCCAAAAATCACACTGAAGAATTTTATCGGACACCAAACCTTTTTGAAGCAAATATCTTTTTCATTTTTCTAACTTTCCATTTTATAATCTAACGCTGTGCAATGATCCAGTCACTGATGTGTCTGTTTATGACCGGCAATATATCAGCGCTGCACCGTTCAGATTAGCTAAGCTAACCCTTGTTTTAAACCTTTATTTATTGGCTACAAAGCCAGACAGGGTCCTTGGTCTTAAACAATAACAGCAGGACCCTATCAGGCAGAACTATAGAGATAGAATGAAGCAGAATGATGAAAAAGGGGTCCCTATGTCCTCCAGCAGTCTAAGCCTATAGCAGCAGAACTATAGAGATAGCTCAGGATAACCTGAGCCACTCTAACTAGAAGCTTTATCAAAAAGGAAAGTTTTAAGCCTAGCCTTAAAAGTAGACAGGGTGTCTGCCATCAGCGTCGCCAGACCCCATTTACTGGGGCACGTGCCCCAGTATAAATGAGCTGTGCCCCAGTATAAATGAGCTGTGCCCCAGTATAAATCTCATGAATATTTGCAACAGTGATACATTTTTTTTAATGCATCAATTTAGATAATTCCAACGGGAGGAGACGTATATTTCTACTCAAATGCGTAGCAAGTGTGTTCTTAACTCCAAATTGAGGATGTATTAGTGCCCCCCCATCAGCGCATGTCACTGCATGAACTGCAGGTAAACTAACGCGCTGCTCTCAGCTAAGTTGGATGGGACACTGTGCGGCTGCGACGCATGTTTAGTTCTGGTAACGTTTCTTACCTGTCAATTTTATTATTTTCCCAATGAAACCACATGATTTATAGTCTACTAACTGAAAATGACTGCATTGGTTTGTAGATGGATATCAGGAAATTCCTCACATGAAGCGACAGAGAAGCAGTAAAACAAGATGAGAGAGAGGGAGGTAAGGTCCCGGGATGAATTAGTGATTTAAGCTAATTTTGAACTGTAAAGTGCCTTGAGATGACATGTGTTGTGAATTTGGCGCTATATAAATAAACTGAACTGAACTGAACTAAGCAGTTACATTAGGGACGTTATAAGCAGTATGATGGATATTTACATAAATATAAATTTACGTTTTTTGCTGTAGAGGATGAGAATGAAGGTACTGGAGTGGGAAAGGGAGGCGAGACTAACAGGCAAGAGACAGGAGAGACAGGAGAGACAGGTGAGAGACAGGAGAGACAGGAGAGACAGGAGAGACAGGACCATGAAGGTGATGAGGGAGCAACAACCACCTTCCACAAACAAGAAGGGGACATTAGTGACTTGGGGGGAAGCATGATGGTCCTAAACAAGGGAAGTCGTCCCACCATCCCCAGGACAAATTTGGAGTAAAAAAAAATGTTCATTTAATTCAAAATGGTTTGAAAGCTTTTTATGGTTGAAAAAGAAAACCTTGTCATCAAGGATATGAAGTGTGTTTTCAACTTGCTTGATGACATCATGTTCCCACACTAGCGCAGATCATCCAGATCTCCTCACCATCACAGTCTACAGCTGGAGTGGTGAAAGGTCATTCAGTGTGTTGAGAAGCTGCACACTTGGCTGAGGTGCACAATGGGACAAGACAGGCTCCACCATCCTGCTACTTTATCAGTGGAAAAGGAAGAACTTTCTAAGCTGAGTCACAGTCAAGTGATTGACCGCTTTGCAAAAATGAAAAATAGGAGGTAAACTTTAATGCTCAAAAAATAAAAGAAAAACTTAGTTCAGGATGAGTTAAACTTTCCCCTGAACTAAAACTCTGAAACCTAGGAATTAATGATTACTTCAGAATGTGTATAAGGAAACTTTTTGTCAAAGTTGTTGATGTCTTATTTTTTATAGCTGCAATGTTGAAAATGTTCATGTTTGTTAAAACAAATATGCTCTTACACTCATTAATATCTCAACTGGTAATTTTGGTAGGAATGTATCAGGGTGGGGCCGTGTGCTTGTCTGTAGTTGTGTATGGAAGGAGGGGCAATGCGGTAGGGGGCCAGTGCCCCAGTAAAGTTTGTGCCTAGCAACGCCCCTGGTGTCTGCCTCACGGACTAAAACCGGTAGTCGGTTCCTCTCTCACCACCGTTTATTAAACTTTAACATTTATAACGGCACTCCTAATGGACTTCTATGGCTTTCTTAATTAATCTTAATCTAGATTAAAAGGCTCCTGTGACTAAGAATTATTCTTTTCCTGGTATTTTAATCATGAGGTCAAACTTTCCTTCAGTAATAACAAAAATAACAAACTTTTCCATCCTTCATCAACTTACATGCTGAACAAGTAGAATCGCTATATGATAGAAATTTTGAGCAAAGTTTGTTCCTCTTTTCAAAGAAGTCTCCTGCAGCTCATTGATGTTGTTAAACGTATCTAGATGCATTGGATCTAATTAGCTCATTTCTCCTAAAACGTCTTCTGACAGCTGGATGTTGTGGAGTGTATGTCAATCCACATCTTAGATACACTTTTATGCACAAGTGACATCATTTGGACTAGAATCCCTTTCCTCCTTCCTGCACACAGATGTCTGATTAGAGAGATATGACTGATTATTCCGACTCGTTCACCTGTTTATGTCTCTGATTGCTCCTTCACTGACTGACTGTTTTCATGTAGAGCAACTCCTAGAGAAATTCATCTGAAGCTGAATATCTGCTTTGCTTTTGCCTTAATGCATAAACAGTTCATGGAGTTTAAATGAATAGATGATGATAAAACAAATCTTTAAAAACTACTTTACCTCTGATAGTTTCTTAATAAATATGAAATATCTCTGAAGATTTTTAACCACTTTCCAGCATTTTATCTCACCCCCCCAAAAAAAAATCTGAATTCAGAGCTGATGATTATTTTCTCTAATGACTCTTTACTAAAAAACCAATAATTGATAAAACTTTATGTTCTAAATGGAAGGATCTGTTTATTATTTAAGGAGGAAAATGAAAGGGTTTTTGTTAGAACTGCGACAGAACTTTTGGTCTTTAAGGTGGAATGTTTAAATTAATGATTTGCTTTAGTACAACCATAATTTTTTTCATTATCCGAGTAAAAATGTGCTTTTCATTTTGGAAGAGGTTGCATTACTTAAAATACAACATGGCATTTTATTATGATCTGATAAATAAAGCTGGTATTCATTAAAGAACGCATTCTACAGCGGCACAGAACTTTATATAACACCGAGAACTTCAATAACGATCGATAACTTTCCTAAACTGGAGACTTAGACGACATGTTTCACTTGTTAAAGTCCAAAGCTACATGTTGCTTTGGTTTGTTTATCATGTCCAGGAAGATGGTTACTAAACCATCGAATGAAACACGTCTCAACATCTTCATTCAATCACATTTAATCTTTTTTTTTTTTAAATAAAAAAAATAAAATAAAAAAATAAATAAATAAAACTAATCACATTTAATAACGTTTAATTTTTTTTTTATTAAAAAATTAAAGAAAGAAATAATAAAAAAATCACATTTAATCACATTTAATCTTTTTTTTTATATTTTTTTAAAAAAAATTTATAAAAAAAAAATATTTTTTTTTTAAATAAATAAAAAAAATCACATTTAATCACATTTAATCTTTTTTTATATATATATAGATATATATATATATATTTTCATTTTTTTTATCAAAAAGTAAAATTAAAATAAATAAATAAATAAATAAAATAATCACATTTAATCACATTTAATCTTTTTTTATATATATATAGTTTTTATTTATTTTTATTTATTTTTATTTATTTTTTTATAAAAAAAAAATAATAATAATAATCACATTTAATCACATAGGGGACTCCTAAATGAATATGGAGGGAGATTTGTGTCTTTATTATTCAATCAAACAACATTTTGAATAAAAAAAACTCCCCTTAAATAAAAAAAAAAAACATTTCCATTTAAAGAAAAAAGTGTAAATGCAAAATTATGATTGAGACCCAAAACATTACATTTGAAATCTGTTTTTCTTTAAATTATTATTTTCTATTTCTTTTTTTTTTTTTGAAGTGAAGCTTTTTTGTCTAAAGGACCTTCTTAACTTAAGTAAAGTTTTGTGTGTGGGAATATAATGGGGAGGACTTTAAGTCAATCAACAAAGAAGTTTTTTGAAACAATAAAAGAAATTAAAATAAATCAATAAAAAAGTCACTTCAATCAGGAAAAAAAACTTTTTGAATCATAGAAAAAAAGTTTTTGGGACTTCAAGCGTGTAACCCTGAGCTCCGTCTCAATACTCCGATGATACGTCAAATATCCTACGACTCAGAAACCTTCCCAGTTTAAACTACGACTAAGTGTTGCTTCAAAATGTTGAGTGGGATAAAGAATAAATCGTCTACAGGCGAGACGGTGGGGAAAAAAACAACGTTTCGACCCAGGAACTGAAGGACACATCATATGCAGCCATCTTGGTGGCGTTGGGGAACCAAGAGGAAAGAATAACCAGAAAAATTAAAATGGCTGTTAGAGAAGCAACAAGCAGCAATCCCTCACACTAAGCATGCTTGTAGTGACGGTGGAGAGGAAAAACTCCCTTTGAACAGGAAGAAATCTCCAGCAGAACCAGGCTCAGTGTGAGCGGCCATCTGCCAAGGCCGACTGGGGTTCAAGGAGACAGAAGCAGACATAGAAAAAGAACCACAGATACAAAAGGCAACTGTAAAAGGCGGCCCCGTCCAATTTTTTAGAAATTCTAGGAACCACTAGTAAACCTGCAGATTGAGAGCGAAGTGCTCTGTTAGGAACATAAGGAACAATCAGATCTCTGATATCAGATGGAGCTTGGCCATTTAAGGCTTTATATGTGAGAAGGAGGATTTTAAATTCTATTCTGGATTTAAGAGGAAGCCAAAGAAGAGAAGCCAGGATAGGAGAGATATGATCTCTCTTTTTCATTTTCATCAGAAATCCAGAAAGAGCTGCTGAACCTTAACCACAAAGTCCCTGAGAAGGAGGACAGTTTGCAGAGATCCAACCTCCGACTTGCCTGTGTGGATCCCTTCCCTAAGTGGGGAGATACAGACCAATCCCCAGAGCTGAAAGCTGGGTTTAATTCCTAAGAGAAACGTCGGTATGAACTGCACAGCGAGGAATTGTTCTGCCCCTCTGATGTTCCCCAGCGCTTGGCTAGCTGAAGGAGAACTTACATAGCCCACCTTGGCCTGATCAGAGGGAAACATGGAGGGTTACAAATCGGCCCTAAACAGCTCTGGGGAAGACAGGCGTGGCTCTTTGGCGGCAGGATGAACAGGCTGAGGAGTTGGCAAGTGTGGGATGGATCAGAGGCAGACAAAGTCTGGTCACGCAAATGAGCGACAATATCTCACACACCTGAGTCCAGAGGACGGGGTGCAATCCAGAAGGGTTGAGTCACCCCCAGAGTTCCAGGAGAGAAGCTGAGAAGGCTGATGAGCAGAAGTATCCTTGGGGAAATCCAAGGCCAGAGTCTGACTAAAACAGACCTGGGCTCTATCCCAGTCAGAGATACATAAACCCTCCTGCAGAAAATAGAGTCTGGTGTTTTCATCCCCATTGATTCTCAAAGAGGGCTAAACACCACAACCTCGTCATCAGACATGATTTTCTGTCAGGTCGGATGCAAAACTGGATTCGGTGACGCAGCGGGTGTCCGTTTATATCAGAGCTACCAAAGACGAGTGTTTCTACCTGCTTATCTTATGCATTTGTTTTTAGGAGCAGAGCTTCAGAGGCTCGCTATCCTATCGTTAATCCCCTCATGCGATCAGTTACTCTGCTGGAACTCTGGTTTGCATGTAAAAGCTGCTGTTTACGGAAGAGGATTAGGGCCAGTGGAAAAAACAAAAAAAGTTTACTGATTTCAAAATATTATTTCAATTTAGTATTGGAAAAAAGTCAGAATTCTGACTTTTTTTTCACAGAATTCTGACTTTTTTCTCAGAATTCTGACTGAATTCTGACAATAAAAAGTCAGAATTCTGAGAAAAAAGTCAGAATTCTGAGATTAA
Organism: Cyprinodon diabolis; assembly: GCA_030533445.1. Taxonomy (NCBI): domain Eukaryota; kingdom Metazoa; phylum Chordata; class Actinopteri; order Cyprinodontiformes; family Cyprinodontidae; genus Cyprinodon; species Cyprinodon diabolis. The sequence goes on from CM060081.1 coordinate 268,411, forward strand.
ATTCAGAATTCTGACTTTTTTCCCATAGTAAACTGAAATAAAATTAAAAAAAATCAGTTAACTTTTTTTTTTCAGTGGCCCTAATCCTCTTCCGTAGCTGTTAGCATCTGCAATGTGAAAAAAAAATACACTAATACTTTGCCTCCTTTAGTTTTTTTTTCCTTGGAAAGAATCCCTGGATCATCCAGTCAGCAATAAAGAGAAAAACAAACATTGCATGAGAATATCTCTGATTAAAGGCTGCCTTGTATTACTTAAGGGAACAGTTGTCATTTCAGAGACACACATTTGGCAAAGAGACTCTTTAAAATTACCTGATCAGACTGGCAGCACCTCCTCCTGTCATCTCCAAACGCATCTCATTGCTCATTTCCACTTCTGAAGGAATCCTCCTTGCTTCATGGATGCCATCCTTTTTGTAAGGATGCTTGAGCATCATTGGAGGAAGATATCTGTCTCTGCAGCCCTGGGATTTATCTTTACAAGCTTAAAACAGTGAGCTCAATTCATTCAATTTTTATATGATTCTCTGCATCTATTTAATTTCATAACGATCAATAAGGGACACATTATGTAGCTGCTAAGCTGTGATGCGTTATACAGGTGAGTGTTTGCTTCTGAGAGATGGTGAAGGAAACAGACTGTTACACCTGATCTAAGGAAAACCAGCTGATTGCATCGACTCATTGACTCTTCAGCAATCCCTCACACTAAGCATGCTTGTAGCGACAGTGGAGAGGAAAAACTCCCTTTGAACAGGAAGAAACCTCCAGCAGAACCAGGCTCAGTGTGAGCGGCCATCTGCTGAGGCCCACTGGGGTTCAAGGAGACAGAAGCAGACATAGAAAAAGAAGCATAGATACAAAAGGCAACTGTCAACCAGCTCCACAGGCGGCCCCGTCCAGGAAACACACAGCCAGGCAGACGAGCTCCGAGCCAGCTCCCATGTCAGAGGATGAAGAGAGCACATCCATTTAATCACAGTCAGAGAAACAGGACTACACTGGAAAACAGGCCAAGCTCCAACATCTAGAAACATGGACAGCTGTTTGTCTAAATCAGGACAAATGCTAAATATTTTTATCTTATGAAAGATGATTGAATGTTTTTGTGGCTCTCTGCTTGAAGAGAGACGAGTTAACATCAAGGACAGAGTTTGAGTCAGCATTTCTCCATGAAGTTCATAAATGTTAAGGGAATTTCAACCTTCTTTTGTGTCTAAAATATAAAAGGTGTTAGGGGTTGTGGGAGTTTCTGCAAAGCTTTGGATTATTGGAGCCGGGGTCAGCTAGAGTTCAGCGCTGTGAAGCATTGTCAGGATGCTCCATACGCGCTAACCAGTGTGTCCAGAGTTCCCCACAGTGCCTTAAAGCGCTGTAGACACACAGCTGACCGGCTTATCTAGACTCAGTGCAGCCTATTTATTAGTTTGTGAAAACTGTAGATGCAGCATAGGGAGCAAAAAGCCCAGGACACTGTAAATCCATTTATGTGTGACACAAAGTGCCGGCTCTTATCCAGCCGTGTGACCGATCTGTACGGTGAAGTTATCATCAGACTGAGCTGAGGAGGACTCTCTGTGCTTTTGCAGAATGCCACCTATAAGGATGGGAGACATTTGTATTCAGCAAACGGCTTCACTTAATCAGCCCATTAAAGCCAAAACAATTCAATGCAAATTCCTCTCTTGTTCTGAGAACAAAGCCAAGCCTGTGAAGGAGAAGATGAACCTTAAATCACTGATTTAGATCTTAGCTGTCTAATAAGAGTCATACTTCATCTATCAGAGGGATTCTTAGCATATTTCAGTCAGGATTCAGCTACAAGAGGCAAACCAGCAACCTTTTTAAATCCACTATAACTGTAGGGGATGTTTCCAAAAAAATAAAATACGTTAAATACTTTTATCTGTCAATCAGAATTGATGCATTATTGTTTCAGTGGAAACTGTGGAGCAAAACAAGCTTTGATGGAAGCTTTGCAGACTGAAAGCTGGTTTATGCTCAGAAACCAGCCCCCCCCCCTCCCCAGACACTCCGAAACTGTAGGTGATCGCAGACAGTGCCGTAGACAGGAGGCCTCTGATTGGTCCATTCTACATCCGCTCTACTCTATGTGTATTTCCTGTTTGGTTGGTTCCTTACCTGCTTGTTTTGTTTGTCTGACCGCCATTGTGGAAAACGACTGGTGAAGATGGAGCAGCTAGCAGAGCGAGGTGCGCGAGAACACTGGGACCCTTTTTCCACCTGGATCCCCGCCCTTTTTGGCCCTCATGTCCCTCCGTTGCCACTTCCTCACCGCCTCGGCCGTATCTAGACCCACAGCTAGTTCCTGACTGAGACTGTGCATTTTTGATTTTTTGTTGTATTTGTCAGGTTGGGGTCTGAACTGCTTCCTCTCCCAAGAGCATCTCAAGTCTTCGCCAAGTGTGGAGCCCATTTCCCCCCGTCCGGCTCTCCGGTGTTTGGTGGTGGATGCCGGGCGGGTACTGGCAGCTGCTCCGCAGGGCCTCGGGTCCCTGTGGCCCATGGCTGGATCCACTTCGGGGTGGCTGGCTGCCGGGGGAGCCCGCGGACTCGTCCCCGCGGCTCCCGGGGGCTCCGGCATTGCAGTGGCTGGGGGACTTCCTTGGGGCCCTCTCTCCTCCTCCCTTGGTGGGGGTCGAATTTCCTGGGCTTGCCCCTCCTTGGCGCCTTAGCTCTTGGGGTCCCTTTGGCATCTGGGGCTTTGGGTCTCCAAGCGCTCACCTCAGTGCTCAGGGGGGGCACCTCTTTGGCTCTTCACAACCACTATTGAGCATTTATCCTTTGGATAAACCTTGCATGCACAAGTGCACTCTCACAAACAGCTACAGGTGTTTGGTTCCAGGTACTCAGAGATTCACAGAAAGCCCATATTCTAATCTTCAGGTATCACAGAATACATGTGATAGTAGCGATACTATTTAGGTGTTACTTTATTGAATATCTCGTATCATGTCCGTTGGCTGTTCTGTTATTTTTACATCTATTTGCAGGTGATGAAGCAGACTGAAGATGTTTTATCATTATCTCCCTTTTATCTTCTCTTTCTTTCATCTTTTCACCTTTTTTCTGTTTTTCTTTCCTGTTCTACTTACATTGGAGTGTCTATATAATCTGTAAAATTCCCTGCATAATTTATAATAAAGCTATTTATATGCATAAATCAATGGAACACTATGGCGATAGCCGTATTGCTCCACTGGTGAAAGTAAAATCTGTTGGGCTCTTTTTGGCATCAAGACAATTATTCTTATTGCCACATCGCCAGAGAGCACAATGTTAAAAAAAGAAAATAATAATAATAATAATAATAATAAACCAGTCTAGTGCTGTTCCTTTAATTCCTTTAAAATATTCAAGTCTTTCTAAAAGAATATTATGATCAACTGTATCAAATGCAGCACTAAGATCCAGCAGGACGAGCACAGATACAAGTCCATTATCTGAGGCCAGAATATCATTAGTGACTTTCACCAGAGCTGTTTCAGTGCTATGATGAGCTCTAAAGCCAGACTGAAACTCTTCAAAAAGTTCATTATGGTGGAAGTGATCGCAAACTTATTTGGCAACTACTTTCTCAAGAATTTTGGATAAGAAAGGAAGATTGGATATAGGTCTATAATTGACCAAGTCATCTGGGTCAAGAGACGGTTTCTTAAGCAGAGGTTTAATTCCAGCAACCTTAAAAGCTTTAGGTACATATCCCTGTAACAGAGATAGATTAATCACATCTAAAATGGAGGAGGAGATCAAAGGGAATACCTCCTTAAATAACCTGGTTGGAACTGGATCTAACATCCAAGTTGAAGGCTTAGATGAAGAAAATAGTTTTGCTAACTCTGAAAGTTCAACTGGATCAAAGCAGTCTAAACCCGGTTCAGATTCCATGACTACCTCAGATGCTGCCCCCCCCTCCAGAGACAAAGCAATCGCGGATAGAGGAGTGCTTATGATCTTATTTTTAATAAGATCAATCTTATTTATACAGAATCCCATAAAATCATTGCTGAAAAGAGCAGGTGGGATGGACGGTTCAACAGAGCTATGGCTCTGGGTGAGTTTGGCAACGGGATTAAAAAGAAATCTAGGATTATTCTTTTTCTCCACTATTAATGAGGAGAAATATGCTGCTCTTGCTTTACAAAGGGTCCTCTTATACAGCAATAAACTATTTTTCCAGACTAGGAAGGACTCCCGCAGGCCTGTGGAGCGATATATTCTCTCCAGTTTCCTAGCATTTAGCTTCAAACCAAGGATTAAACCAAGGTGCCAGCTTTCTATTTTTAACTGTTTTCATTTTCAAAGGAGCTGCGTTGTCTAAGGCAGTACGCAGAGAACTAGCAACCCCATCAACAAAATCATCAACCTGTGAAGGGGAATAAGCTAAGCTTTTGCACTCTGCAGCACTGCTCAGCGACACAGAGGAGAGAGAAAGTGAAGCAGATTTTTTAAAATTTATAACTGCTCTATCTGATAAAGATCTACTAAAATTGAACCTTCTTTTGGGGGAGGAGAACTCTGTTAAAGTAATCCTGAAGGTTATTAGAAAGTGGTCAGAGAGGACAGGGTTGTGAGGAAATACTGTTATGTCTTCACATTCTATGCCGTATGTCAGCACAAGATCCAAAGTATGAAGATGAGAATGTGTGGGACTATTCACATTTTGAACAAAGCCAATAGTGTCTAAGATAGCATTAAAGGCTGCTCTTAAGCTATCGCCTTCAATGTCAGCATGGATGTTAAAATCTCCCACTATGATGACCCTGTCAGTATTTAATACCAAATCAGAAAGGAACTCTGAAAACTCATCTAAACATTCAGAGTAAGGACCTGGTGGACGATACAAAGTTACAAAAAGAAGAGGTTTTCCTGTTTTGCGATATGGATGAGGGAAACTAAGGGTTCTGGTTGAGGATGTTCTGGTTGGGGATGTTCTTAGCTCCAGAGATCATGTCCACCACCATAATATACGTTGTTCCCCTCCCACTTTGATCACTTTGCTTTCTTTCATATTTTCTTGTCAGGGCTCCTGTCTTTGTGTTTTGTTTTTTGTTTGTCTCCCTTCCACCAACAGGAGGCGCCTGGTTCCGGTCCGCCTCCTCACACACCTGCTGACGGTTACCTCATTAACGGAGTGCTCTTAAGCTGCTGATTGCCACTACCTCGACGCCAGAGTGTTTGCCAGTTTTTGGTACTCTGAGTAGGACTGAGTTCTTGTCTCCCCGAGGTTTAACTTCGTTTTTGTCCTTTGCCTCCTGGCAGGAAGTCATCCTGCAAACTGGATCTTTTCGGACCTTCTCTCCCTGGAAGGATCAACTGAGTCTAAACAGAGCCGATGATTCAAACAGGAGGTTTGGATCCAGTCTCCTTTTTGAGGACGTTGAAATTACTCTCTGAGCGAGGGAATCATCTTCACCAAGACCCGTTCAAGTACTGCAGGAAATCTGAGTGGTAATCAGCGTCTCCATTCACCTACACCGTCCGAGTTCTGGGTAAACCCTGTTCCGCCCTCCGCCGAATCAGACATACACTGGAAAACCAACACACAGATTGGAGTCATGGTTCCTTTATTTCTCTGGAAACGTGAGTCAACAATCAGATCCTCTCCTTCAAGATCAACGAATCAAATTTCCCACTGAGCCTGAACTAACAGTCTGTCTTCCCCTCGCCTTCCAGTTCCGGCTGAGCAGAGTTCAGGGAAACTCTGCACCGAACTTAACATCGTCAATAAAATCCGTCAAACTTTTCATCCATGTCTCTCTGTTTGGTTTCACTGCATGTGGGTCCGAGCCTTAGATAAAATCATGACATTTCTAAGATAGAAATTATTTATTAATCAGTGCTTCTATGTTCCTTTTGTATGTAAGCTTCTCTGTCCTTAAATCCTCGGTAAGCCTCCACAGTTTCTTCCAGGTTTGTCCTGTAAGTCAAATGGTCTGGTAGTTATTGAGAAACCAGAGGAAAAAGTTGCTCCCACTCTCTTCCACAATGAACGAAAACTGGGAGAATAATACAGAATTAGGACTTAACCTATAAAGACAACCACCTTCTTCAATGTTGAGAAAAGAAAATGGAAACCATTCTTCCCTTAACATTAATATGCAGATTTTTTTCTCTTAGTTAATTACATAAATATTTATTTACTACCTCCACAGCGAAATAATAATAATATTTGCAAGATAAACATAATTGCACAGTCTCACATTAACATGCATGTGTGGTATGTGGTTTATTAACGAATAATAACAAAGGCCTCAGAGTAATGACAGGAGGACGGGTCCAGTCTGATTGGTGTGTGAATCTCTATTTGCTTCTTTCAGCCAGTTAACTCATCCACTTATCTTTGACCTTGGTAGCTTTTAAAGGCTCTCCTCTCTCCTGTCAGCTTCCCAACCAGTAGCTTGTATATTTTAGCACAAGGATATAAGGACACCTGAAGACGAAAAAAGAAGCAGAAGTTTACTAAGCTGCATTAGAGACGACCTTTTTGCCGTAAAGTTTCTTTCAGCTCTATTTTCCTGTTAGAGTCTGAGCTGCTCTTTAGGCAGACGGCACGAGTCAGGAAGGGGAAGAAGATATTGATTAGCGTTTCTGCTCCTCCCATCAGGAAACAGGGACCAAATCCAACAGAGACAAAAATCACATCAACTAAGGGTGCTAAACTGACAGCTTACCTCCATGGAGAAATCCATATTTAACGCTTTATTGGAGGCAGTTTGGATTCAGCACACAGCCCAGCTCCACCCAGAGCAAAGGAGGTGGCATTGATTAGTACTTCTGTTTAAAACTTTAAAGGACACATTTCATTCTTTTAACTCCGCCATTTTCCTATTTAAATGTTTACTTTGGGGTCTATATGAAGTTATGCTTTGGTCTGAATGTGTCCATATTGTTGCTCCTGAGCCATCCTCCATGTTGGATGTTGGTCTAGTTTGGGGGGTGGTTCCCGGGGACTTTATACCCCTGTACAGTTAGAATTCAATATAAACTTCTCATGATGACATTCATGGCCCTTCACCACCTTGACCCCCCCCCCCATCATCTCCCTATCATCTCCTTTATTCCAGCAAGTGAGTCAGATCATCTAGCAGCCAGTGACTTGCTTTCAGCACTGCAAAAACCATCTAAAAATTTGAAAAAAATGTCTTAAATTAAGTGTATTTACCATTACTTTGAGTAGGTAAATAAGATAATTTGCCAATGGAATGAGTATTTTTAGTCTTAAAATAAGATAATTAAATAATTTTCACTTGAAATAAGACAATGCATTTGCGTTTTCTTATTTTAAATGTAAATTGTCTTGTTCTGTTGGCAAAGTGTCTCAATTACCTCCTCAATTCAAGAAAAAAAATGCACTTATTGCAAGAAAAAATGACTTATTTAGATTTCGATTTTTTGCAGTGAGCCGTCTCTTTGGTTAACCATGTTAGATTATCGGTAAACCTGTCACATTTAAGGCAAATTTTTTCCCCAGCAGTTTATCGAATTAGGACAGATCCTGCATCAGGATAAAACATTATCTTCTAACAAAGTCTTTGGAAAGAACTTGGAAAACAGAGGATCAGTTTCCTGTATCTGTGCATTCAGAATGACATGTTTCTAGAAAACTGGAGAATCTTGATATTACTGGCCAGATGTAGCAGGAGGAAACCCTGGAGATGTATAAAATGCTTCTTTAACTGTTATTCTTTATGAAGAATAACATCAGATTTTGCTAAGCTTGAACATTTTTTTTCTTCCAGATTGTTTTATTTTTATTTATTTAATACAAAAAATAAAAGCATCATATACATACTTGTGTCGAAGATTGGAACTGTAATAAAATGAAAAATGCAACCTGTCTATCAGTGTGTTTCTGTCATGGTTTTAATGTGTTTGGCCCACATGCAGACACAGGAGCTGTCACAATTTGGTGTTGGATTCAGGACCCAAAAGCAGAGGCAAGTAGGCAGAGGTGAATTTAGGTGGGTTTAATGAGGTTCACAGGTACGGAGGCAGGAATCAAAAAATCCAACAAAAATAACTAACAAACCAGAACCAAGGAGACATCAGGGGAAACCAAACTCTAGGAGCCAGGGAGAGAATAGGTAAGCAGACAGACGTTAGACGAGGATCCAGCAAACAGGAAATGAAGAGGGAGGGCTTTTAAAGGGGACAGAGACAAAGAGAGGGCTAACGAGGGGATTGAAAACAGGTGAGGACAGAACAGAAAACAGAGCAAGGGAAAGAGGACACAAGAGGGCAGCAGAGGACAACAAATGGAAAACCTGGAAGACAGGAACTAACAAGAAAACAAGAAAATAATAATTAAACACTAAAACAAGGAGCAAAGTAAAACTGAATACTCTAAATAAACATAACAAAACCAAGACTGTGACAGGAGCAGTTTAAGATGTTTATTTCACTACACAGAATTAGGGTCATTTCAGAGCAGGAGCCGCAGACAAATTCAGAAAGTCAGTGTCTGGAGATCTGCGGGAGGAAAGAGCAAACTGATTAAGAAAAGCAAAAAAAAAAAAAAATGAGCTGTTGCTGCTCTGCTTACCGCCAGGTATGGCTAACCTATCCGAGGAGGATGAGTGGAGGTGTTAGATTCAAAATATTGTGAGTTCATATTTCATATAGGACAAAAATGAATCTGAAGCACAAAAGGATTTTTTAAACAGAGCTTTTCCTGCAGGAATCAGAAAGGCTGCTGCTCACATCCCAGCACCATTCTGACCCCCAACAGAACAGCAGAGTCTTTTATTCACAGAGCAGAAACAGATGGGTGGGTTTTATGACCCTAGAATGACCAACTGGCTGAGAGGCAGGTCATAAAGGTTTATGACCCTGTAAACGCCTTCTGGCTGAAGGCAAGTCTAGAATGACCCTCCTAATTGAATCACAGGACAGAATGTAGCATCTTATTTCTTCAATATTTCATATGCACACACATTAATTTTATAATTGTAACCCTAACAGGAGGAATGGTTTCTGTAACTCACAGCTTTCCGATGGGAGGAGGTAGATGAGCGACAGGTGGGACTTAGACAGGGGGCCGAGCAGTAGGTTAGAGGAGCAGCTGAAGGAACCAGTGTGATCCAGGGAAGGGATCTCTTGTCCGACTCGGTAGCCCTGAGGGGCTCGAGGGGAACGTAGAGCAGAATCTGAGCAGCAGCGATTCAGAGGCCAGTCCTCAGAGCACCGAGACAGGTGGCAGGTGAGCGATCCAGACCTCAACGAACTGAGGGAGACAGGAAACAGGTTAGAATCAGGAATCCAAGACTTCAGGTTACCGAGACCTGTCGACAGGACAGAGGCCGAGGCGTACCACGACGGTTTAACACTCCTTCAGCTGACTGAACGCTCCTCTTAAGCTCAGCAGAGCAGCCTCAATGAGCTGCAGGTGCGAGGCCACGCCCACCTGTCAGCAACAACCACCTGTGGAACAGAGTAAGCAGAGCACAGAACACCGAACCCTGACAGTTTCCAATTCCCAAAATGCCCTACTTTGAAAAACCAAAATAAAATGTTAATCTCAAAATCTTTTTTAAAAAGCAAAATAAATCCCATTAGATAGAGTATGCCAGTAAATGTCAGCTGATTTCTGGGTCTCTATAGGCAGAGAGGGAAGGTGAAGGTGTTTATGCTGGAAATGTCATCGTCCTCCATCCAGGAGAACAGGGACGTGAACTGTCTCAAACTGTCCCAGATGGACTCGTTATCCTGCTAATTAATTGCTCCCTCATGCACTAATCTTTTCTTTCGTTCTATGATGTTTCTATCATGAGAACAAAAAGAACAGCAAGACGAGCGAGAGGAGAGTTTTTTCTTCAGACTCTTTTCTTCCAGATCAAAGAAGCTGGAGTTTTTCTCCAGAAGGATTATAGCAGTTTGTTCTCTTTGAAAACCAAACCTTGGTCAGCGCTTAGCAGAGTCACCAACAGGCAGCAGATTTATTATTAGCTTACAGGTATTTTTTCATTTTTGCAGAGTCTTTTTTTCCTGTGTTGTTGATATTCAGCAGACAGATTTTGGCCACATAGATGCTGTTGATGGATTTTACAGGCAGTGCTAGTTTGTTCCAGAACAAAATGAAGGAATGTGCAGCAGAACATTTAAAAAGTAAATGGCAATTGTTGTTCTAACACACAATTGTATTGTAATCTGACTCAGAAATATAAATTTGACATCTAACAAATAAATACATGTTTGCCCGACTCAAATTCTCAGAAGTTGGTTTAACAAGGAGTTTTAAATCGCCTATACAAGATTTTTTGAGTTCCATCAACAGTAAACTGATGATCATGGACACGCCTACTACGGTACGGGGTTTCCTATCCCTTTCTTCAAGTGCACGGCCTTTTTCCCTCGCGTTTAACCCTAACCCTGAATAAGCAAACGCAAACACACGCACACGTGGAGAGGAAAGTGCAGTTCTCAAGAGGCTCTCAGGTTACTTTGCTCTGTGCAATTAAGATTATGTTGTTGAAGATGGTTTTATACTGTATCTATTGATACAATGTTTGACTTGAAGCAATAAAAATAAATAATAATAAAATAATAAAACAATAATAAAAAACATAATTTTTTGTGTGTTGAATGATGGGTAGTGAAGACGATTGGTAGAACTGAAAAAACTGAGTTGATAGAACTCAACTTACAGATAGCACTACAAAAATCTGAGTTTGTAGAACTCAAAATCTATATGTCAAACTCATAAAACAAAGTTGATAGAACTCAGAACTTAAAGATGAAACTCAAAAACCTAAGTTAGTAGAACTCAAAATTTCTATGTAACACTCCAAAAACCTAAGTTGGGAGAACTCAAAAATCTTTGTAAACTCAACCACAGTGAATTTAAGTAAGGAAAACTCAAAAAACCAAATGCATCACGTTGCCTAGATAATTTAAGTTCTGCCAACCTCTATTTTTTTTCAGTGTAACAGTAACAAACGCCATGCAGGCGACTCACTGTCGGTTATTGTTACAGAAAATAATATTCTGTTTAAGTCAAAATACCTCAGTGCCTCTAATAGCTGCTGCAAACCCAGGGGATTTGGCAAATAATTAAAATAGGCCGGCTGCAGTTATTAACTTTCTCTCCTCCTCTATCTTTTCCTCCTTAATGTTTTATCTCCCTTCTTCTTTTCTTTTTTTAAAGAGATGAAGTCAGGCCTGCTATGGATGTAAAAAAATCTAAACTAATCAAGTCAGAAATGAAGACGATTGCTTCTTCATCTTGAAAACAGTGTTTTCCTTAGTTTACCTTCATCCTCATTTATGATGAAGGTCTTTAATGACCTTTACAAGGTCATTAAAGACCTTCATCATAAGGGATTAATAGTAAATTGACTCATTTTTTATTTAGTTTTTCTATACTTAATGGACTTACACTCTTTAAACACTGATGAGCAGATCAGTTGAAACATTCTTACAGAAAATACAAAGAATATTGCAACAAAAAGTTGCGCTAACAACCAAAACACATAAAAGTAATTTTAAGTAAAAATGGAGCAAAGTTGAAGAAAGCTGCAATATTCAAAGATTTAGAGGTAAAGAAATGGAGAATAATTGAAGCAGAGCAGTTGATTCTTTCAAATGCTTCTTGATAGATAGATTTAGGAATAGAAAGATAAATAGGGGTTCAGAAAACCACCTATTAGAGTGAAAATATCCAGAATATCATTTCAGAATTTGCAACACAACATTGAAGCAGATCAACAACATTATAATTAGCTTGAACAACTTGAACTAAATTATCCTATTTACCCCTTAAATTATTTCTTGCTGTGTTGCTCTGATGGTTTAGATCAGGTGTTGGCAACTCAAAACGTCCAAGAGCCAAAAAAACAAAAAACAGATTTTTCTGGAGACATAAAAAAGTTAAAGTCTTATAATAAAAGCTTTGTGTGTATTAAACCACTATCAACGTGACTAACATGCTGTGTTTAGGGATAAGGTGTGAATCGGTTAGCGTTAGCGTTAGGGTAAGGTATGCATTGGTAATAGTTGGGTTTAGGGCTAAGGTGTCAATCGGTTAGCGTTAGGGTAAGGTATGCATTTGTAATAGTTGGGTTTAGGGCTAAGGTGTGAATCGGTTAGCGTTAGGGTTAGGGTAAGGTATGCATTGGTAGTGGTTATGTTTAGGGCTAAGGTGTGAATTGGTTGGCGTTAGGGTTAGGGTAAGGTATGCATTGGTAATGGTTATGTTTAGGGCTAAGGTGTGAATCGGTTAGCGTTAGCGTTAGGGTAAGGTATGCATTGGTAAGAGTTGGGTTTAGGGCTAAGGTGTCAATCGGTTAGCGTTAGCGTTAGGGTAAGGTATGCATTTGTAATAGTTGGGTTTAGGGCTAAGGTGTGAATCGGTTAGCGTTAGGGTTAGGGTAAGGTATGCATTGGTAATGGTTATGTTTAGGGCTAAGGTGTGAATCGGTTAGCGTTAGGGTAAGGTATGCATTTGTAATAGTTGGGTTTAGGGCTAAGGTGTGAATCGGTTAGCGTTAGCGTTAGGGTAAGGTATGCATTGGTAATAGTTGGGTTTAGGGCTAAGGTGTGAATCGGTTAGCGTTAGGGTAAGGTATGCATTTGTAATAGTTGGGTTTAGGGCTAAGGTGTGAATCGGTTAGCGTTAGCGTTAGGGTAAGGTATGCATTGGTAATAGTTGGGTTTAGGGCTAAGGTGTGAATCGGTTAGCGTTAGGGTAAGGTATGCATTGGTAATGGTTATGTTTAGGGCTAAGGTGTCAATCAGTTAGCGTTAGGGTTAGGGTAAGGTATGCATTTGTAATAGTTGGGTTTAGGGCTAAGGTGTGAATCGGTTAGCGTTAGCGTTAGGGTAAGGTATGCATTGGTAATAGTTGGGTTTAGGGCTAAGGTGTCAATCAGTTAGCGTTAGGGTTAGGGTGAGGTATGCGTTGGTAATGGTTGGGTTTAGGGTTACTTTTAGGGTTAGGACATAGAAAGTGTTGAAAATGTCTGAAAATCAATGGAAGTAGACACATGGTCCTCACTACGACGGCAGAACGAGTATGTGTGTGTGTGTGAGCTTAAGTTTTTCGTTTATTCAAATTTTCAATTAAAATTTAATTTCGAAAACAACACTGTGGATTATATTTGTTGTGTTCGAAAATGTGTTTTACATCATTGTTTCAGATTATTTGCAGGCTGAAAAGTTTTCCCACCATTTTCACCATGTTTAATCAGAATGGATCTTTTCTCTTGTTGCAGCTTTCAGTACCTTCTCCTTACAGAAAAAATGTAGAGGACCATAATTTCTTCAAACAGTTAGTTAAAAAAGTGGGGGAAAAAACATGTATTTGCACAAGTAAAGGAAAAAAAAAACAATTTTCACTAGTAAGTCAAGCATCTGCAAAGCTGCGAACTGTGTTTGGTTCTGCTTTGGTTGTTCCTAATCTGAGGTGAAAGGCCTGCAGCTCTGTCGATCTCACGCTGTTTGGTAGAGGCTTATCTCAGACTCCAGCTTAGCTGTAACACAAACACACTCACACCAACAACTAGACCCCCCCGCGTCTTTCCAAAGACAGCAGAAGAAGCAGACAGTGGAATGAGGGCAGGGCACTGATGCATGGACAAGGCCAGGCAGAGATGTCATGAAAAAAAGGAAGTCAGATTCCAGACATAAGGCTTGGAGAACAGCATCAAAAATGAACATTGGAAGTGAAGAGAAGTCGTCCCTACGGAGGAGCCCAGACTTTACGCTCTCATCCGCTGACTCTTTTTTTTTTGCTTGGCTCTTCTCTTTGACAGTTACTGGCCGAGCCGCCGTCAGATTAACCTTGTCTTTCCCTCTGCTGCTCCCTCAGCCACTACGCTTCTCCTCCATCATCCACTCCCCGACCTTTCCTTCACCCCATCCTTTTTTTCTTACCTTTCCTCTCAAACTGTCAAAAGCAGGAACTGTCTTCACACTCGGATGGTACGACTCATTGGATAATAACACAATTTGTTGACTGTGCCACATGCAGTTTTCATGCCTATTGATCGCAAAGCGAAGCTGACTTTTTACTGTAGATGCTGCCAAAAACATGGCGGCTCTTAATTTTGAAAATATTTGCAAAATACATCAAGCTGAAATAACACATTTACAGCAGAGGGAGGAGTGGATCAACAAGTTAACAGTGAAATCTTTGTGCAATGCCGGGGTGGGACTGGGGGGAACCTGGAGTCTATGTGGTGGTTGGTAATAATCTCGTTTTGTGTGCATTAGGTAAACTTCCAAATAAGATTAAAATGTGAAAACAGCAGAAATCTTGGTGTCGTTTCACTTTACGCCACTGGGAAACTGCCAGTCAGCCCATTTGTTAAGGAAAGGTTGAGGTTTTAATGGGCAGGCAGGTCGCCTATAGGCTGGCAGGGGGGGAAGACTTGTTCAATAAGGTGAGTGGCGCCTTGCTAGCTCAATCGATGGCCATATAAGGGCGTCTAAGTATATTTTATTACATACAGCTACAGGATTGGTTTAATATGTAGATTTTCTGGGGTGTTTTGTTTTGTCTGGGATCTACACTCACCGGCTACTTTATTAGGTACTCCATGCTAGTAACGGGTTGGACCCCCTTTTGCCTTCAGAACTGCCTCAATTCTTGGTGGCATAGATTCAACAAGGTGCTGGAAGCATTCCTCAGGAGGTTTGGTCCATATTGACATGATGGCATCACACAGTTGCCGCAGATTTGTCGGCTGCACATCCATGATGCGAATCTCCCGTTCCACCACATCCCAAAGATGCTCTATTGGATTGAGATCTGGTGACTGTGGAGGCCATTTGAGTACAGTGAACTCATTGTCATGTTCAAGAAACCAGTCTGAGATGATTCCAGCTTTATGACATGGCGCATTATCCTGCTGAAAGTAGCCATCAGAAGTTGGGTACATTGTGGTCATAAATGGATGGACATGGTCAGCAACAATACTCAGGTAGGCTGTGGCGTTGCAACGATGCTCGATTGGTACCAAGGGGCCCAAAGAGTGCCAAGAAAATATTCCCCACACCATGACACCACCACCACCAGCCTGAACCGTTGATACAAGGCAGGATGGATCCATGCTTTCATGTTGTAGACGCCAAATTCTGACCCTACCATCCGAATGTCGCAGCAGAAATCGAGACTCATCAGACCAGGCAACGTTTTTCCAATCTTCTATTGTCCAATTTCCATGAGCTTGTGCAAATTGTAGCCTCAGTTTCCTGTTCTTAGCTGAAAGGAGTGGCACCCGGTGTGGTCTTCTGCTGCTGTAGCCCATCTGCCTCAAAGTTCCACGTACTGTGCGTTCAGAGATGCTCTTCTGCCCACCTTGGTTGTAACGGGTGGTTATTTGAGTCACTGTTGCCCTTCTATCAGCTCCAACCAGTCTGGCCATTCTCCTCTGACCTCTGGCATCAACAAGGCATTTCCGCCCACAGAACTGCCGCTCACTGGATGTTTTTTCTTTTTCGGACCATTCTCTGTAAACCCTAGAGATGGTTGTGCGTGAAAATCCCAGTAGATCAGCAGTTTCTGAAATACTCAGACCAGCCCTTCTGGCACCAACAATCATGCCACGTTCAAAGTCACTCAAATCACCTTTCTTCCCCATACTGATGCTCGCTTTGAACTGCAGGAGATTGTCTTGACCATGTCTACATGCCTAAATGCACTGAGTTGCCGCCATGTGATTGGCTGCTTAGAAATTAAGTGTTAGCGAGCAGTTGGACAGGTGTACCTAATAAAGTGGCCGGTGAGTGTATAATTCAATTCAATTCAGTTTATTTATATAGCGCCAAATTCACAACACATGTCATCTCAAGGCACTTTACAGTTCAAACAGATCACACAGTCAAATTGATACAAAGTTTTCTATCTAAGGAAAACCAGTTGATTGCATCGACTCATTGACTCAAATACAATCCCTCACACTAAGCATGCTTGTAGTGACAGTGGAGAGGAAAAACTCCCTTTTAACAGGAAGAAACCTCCAGCACAACCAGGCTCAGTGTGAGCGGCCATCTGCTGAGGCCCACTGGGGTTCAAGGAGACAGAAGCAGACATAGAAAAAGCAGCTGTAAAAGGCGGCCCTGTCCAGGAAACACACAGCCAGGCAGACGAGCTCCAAGGCAGCTCCCATGCCAGAGGACGAAGACAGCAAATCCACTCAGTCACGGTCAGAGAAACAGGACCACACTGGAAAACAGGCCGATCTCCAACATCTATAAACAAAGGTGTTGATGGAAGCAGCACAGCTGATGTTTCTTTCCAGGATGACGTCACAGCCAAACAGGAACAGACGAGGCAAAGCTACTCTGAGGAAAAGCAGAGAGAGCAGAAGGTTAGAGATTGAACTAACAGATTCTGCAGAATAGGAGAACAGAGATAGAATGAAGCAGAATGATGAAATGGGGGTCCCTATGTCCTCCAGCAGTCTAAGCCTATAGCAGCAGAACTATAGAGATAGCTCAGGATAACCTCCATCCATCCATCCATCTTCCTCCGCTTATCCGGGGTCGGGTCGCGGGGGCAGCAGCTTAAGAAGGGAGGCCCAGACTTCCCTCTCCCCAGCCACTTCTTCCAGCTCTTCAGGAGGAACCCCAAGGCGTTCCCAGGCCAGCCGAGAAACATTCGCTCCAGCGTGTCCTGGGTCTTCCCCGGGGCCTCCCCCTGGTGGGACATGCCCGGAACACCTCACCAGGGAGGCGTCCAGGAGGCGTCCTAAACAGATGCCCGAGCCACTTCAACTGGCTCCTCTCGACGTGGAGGAGCAGCGGCTCTACTCCGAGTCCTTCCCGGATGACCGAGCTTCTCACCCTATCTCTAAGGGAGAGCCCAGCCACCCTACGGAGGAAACCCATTTCGGCCGCTTGTATCCGCGATCTCGTTCTTTCGGTCATGACCCAGAGTTCATGGCCATAGATGAGGGTAGGAACGTAGATCGACCGGTAAATCGAGAGCTTCGCTTTTTGACTCAGCTCTCTCTTCACCATGATGGACCGGTACAACGCCCGCTTCACGGAAGATGCTGCACTAATCCGCCTATCGATCTCCCGCTCCCTTCTTCCCTCATTCGTGAACAAGATCCCAAGATACTTAAACTCCTCCACTTGGGGCAGGACACCCCCCCTGACCCGGAGAAGGCACTCTACCCTTTTCCGGCTTAAGACCATGGCCTCGGATTTGGAGGCACTGATTCCCATCCCGGCCGCTTCACACTCAGCTGCGAACCGATCCAGCGAGAGCTGCAGATCACGACCTGATGAAGCCAACAGGACCACATCATCTGCGAAAAGCAGAGACGCAATCCTAAGGCCACCAAAACGGATCCCCTCTTGGCTGCGCCTAGAAATTCTGTCCATGAAGGTAATGAACAGAATCGGTGACAAAGGGCAGCCCTGGCGGAGTCCAACTCTCACCGGATACGAGCCCGACTTACTGCCGGCAGTGCGGACCAGACTCTGACACCGGTCATACAGGGACTTGACAGCCCGTATCAAAGGGCCCGGCACCCCGTACTCCCAGAGAACCCCCCACAGGGCCCCCCGAGGATAACCTGAGCCACTCTAACTATAAGCTTTATCAAAAGGAAAGTTTTAAGCCTAGCCTTAAAAGTAGACAGGGTGTCTGCCTCACAGACTAAAACTGGTAGTTGGTTCCACAGGAGAGGAGCCTGATAACTAAAAGATCTGCCTCCCATTCTACTTTTAGAAATTCTAGGAACCACTAGTAAACCTGCAGATTGAGAGCGAAGTGCTCTGTGAGGAACATCAGGAACAATCAGATCTCTGATATCAGATGGAGCTTGGCCATTTAAGGCTTTATATGTGAGAAGGAGGATTTTAAATTCTATTCTGGATTTAACAGGAAGCCAATGAAGAGAAGCCAGGATAGGAGAGATATGATCTCTCTTTTTCATTTTCATCAGAACTCTGGCTGCAGCATTTTGGATCAGCTGAAGGCTTTTAACTACAGTTTGTGGACTTCCTGATAGTAAAGAATTACAATAGTCCAGCCTTGAAGTAACAAATGCATGGAGTAGTTTCTCAGCATCACCCCTGGACAGGAGATTTCTCATTTTTGCAATATTCCTCAGATGAAAGAAGGAAATTCTAGAAACCTCTTTGATCTGGGATTTAAATGACAGGTCCTGATCAAAAACAACACCAAGATTTTTTACTTTATTATCTGAAATCAGTTTAATCCCATCCAAATGAAGTGACTGGCTAATCAGCTTCTTTTTCAGAGACTCTGGTCCAAAGACTATAACTTCTGTTTTGTCTGCATTCAGAAGCAGAAAGTTAAGAGTCATCCAGGTTTTTATGTCTTCAGACATGCCTGTAATCTATGTAATGGGTTAGCTTTTTCTGGATTATAGACAGATATAGCTGGGTATCATCAGCATAACAGTGGAAATTAATCCCATGCTGTCTAATAACTGCCAATTGGGAGCATGTATAAAGTAAAGAGAATTGGTCCTAGCACTGATCCCTGTGGTACTCCACAGGTAACCTTTGAGCGTGTTGAAGATCTATCATTAACATAAACAAACTGAATTCGATCAGATAGATAAAATTTAAACCAGTCTAGTGCTGTTCCTTTAATTCCAACAAAATATTCAAGTCTTTCTAAAAGAATATTATGGTCAACTGTATCAAATGCAGCACTAAGATCCAACAGGACGAGCACAGATACAAGTCCATTATCTGAGGCCATAAGAATATCATTAGTGACTTTCACCAGAGCTGTTTCAGTGCTATGATGAGCTCTAAAGCCAGACTGAAACTCTTCAAAAAGTTCATTATGGTGGAAGTGATCGCACACTTGTTTGGCAACTACTTTCTCAAGGATTTTGGATAAGAAAGGAAGGTTGGATATAGGTCTATAATTAACCAAGTCATCTGGGTCAAGAGACGGTTTCTTAAGCAGAGGTTTAATTACAGCAACCTTAAAAGCTTTAGGTACATATCCCTGTAACAGAGATAGATTAATCACATCTAAAATGGAGGAGGAGATCAAAGGGAATACCTCCTTAAATAACCTGGTTGGAACTGGATCTAACATCCAAGTTGGAGGCTTAGATGAAGACAAGAGAACTAGCAACCCCATCAACAAACTCATCAACCTGTGAAGGGGAATAAGCTATGCTTTTGCACTCTGCAGCACTGCTCAGCGACACAGAGGAGAGAGAAAGTGAAGCAGATTCTTTAAAATTTATAACTGCTCTATATGATAAAGATCTACTAAAATGTAACCTTCTTTTGGGGGAGGAGAACTCTGTTAAAGTAATCCTGAAGGTTATTAGAAAGTGGTCAGAGAGGACAGGGTTGTGAGGAAATACTGTTATTTCTTCACATTCTATGCCGTATGTCAGCACAAGATCCAAAGTATGAAGATGAGAATGTGTGGGACTATTCACATTTTGAACAAAGCCAATAGTGTCTAAGATAGCATTATCTTAGACACTATTGGCTGCTCTTAAGCTATCGCCTTCAATGTCCGCATGGATGTTATATTATGGAATTTAGCATACATTTAGTTAAATGATTATCATATTCCTTATAGGTCATGATAGAAATACAACTATAAGGCGTATAAATAATTGTTAATTCTTCTTCTCCTGAACCCAGTTCATTGGTTCAGCTTATGTAAGTATGCTAATGAGGCTGTGGTTTTATTGGCCTTGTTACACAGCAGGGAGTTGGCCTGATAACACAGGAGTTATGCAGCTGCAGTTTAACATCTGCCCTTTAATGAAAGTAACCCAGCAGGAAGCTGCTGACCAACGGGGAGGAGCAGAGACGCTGTGGGACAGTCTGAATCTGGCACAGCAGCTTGTGGGAGGATGTGTGTGAGTCTAGAAATGCCTCTTTGTGTGATTTGTTATTGTCTCTCTGTTTTATGTCCCCACTTTTTCACCAAAGCTGAAATTTCATGCTTGGGGACTAACAGGGGTGATTCTGAGTGCAAAGCTGTATTATCGCTTTCATGTCTAAAATAGGAGCCTTGGGATGTATGCGCCGGAGTGTGTGTCTGCTTCCCTCTGTTTCTGCAATCTCTACTGAAACATTTTGTCAGCCGTTTGTTCTTTATCCAGTCCATCAGCTGACATGGATTGTACGTTGTGAAAACAAACCTTTTCTATGTATACAGCTCTATGTGCCACCAGCCGCCGGCTCTGAAAGGCTACTTTTTTATATTCTTAATGGGAATTCTTCAAAATATAAATACATAAATGGATGATTTCAGAATACAGTGAAAATGTTTTAACAGTTTTGATTGAGTCTTAAAGGCGTCTGAGTTTCTAAGGGCCCATTTCAACGGCAGACGGGGCCCAAAGCTAAAGCCTGTCTGTTCAGGAATTAAATTTTAATATGTGGCATACGATGACAGCGACATCGATGCAAAGGTTACCATTAGGGATGCACGATATTGGGATTTTGGCCGATATCCGATATGCCGATATTTTAAAACCCATGTAGCCGATAACCGATATCGATACTGATGTTAAAGCTGGACAAAAATAAGTAGTCATTGAAAATAGCAGTTTTGTTATCCATTTCTGACACTTTGAATAAAATAATAAACTCAAAGCTGTTCACTTCCTGTTTGGATTAACTGAGTGTGCAGCTGCTGCAGCTGTCCAGAGGAACTCCATCTGAAGTTAAGTTATTTTCTCTGTGATATCTCTGTATCTAAGTAACTCTAACTGACTAGTTTAAAACATAGCACCTTCTGCTGCACTTTTCTACTGAGCACTTGTCAGTTTCACACGGTTTTATTTCTGATAGCAAGGAGTAGCTAGCCTAGGCTAGCGCTAGCTTAGCATTGCTATGGCTTCTCTCTCTCCCTCCCTTGACTCTTTTCCAACTCTTCCTTCTTCCTCTCCTCTCTCCTGCTCTCTGTGTCAGATGTTCAGTTATTCCTCTGCCTCCTTTAGTGATAATGGGATGTGTAATAAGTGTAGTATTTTTGTAGCTTTGGAGGCGAGGGTGTCAGAGTTAGAATCCAGGCTTCAGGCTGTTGAACATCCAGGAGTTAAAGTAGGCCCCCCACGTAGCTGTCCTCCAAAAGTGCCTGAGCAGCCAGGCGATTGGGTAACTGTACGCAGAAAGCGTAGTCGTGGATCTCTGCCCACTGGTCACCACCAACCCGTTCACGTTTCTAACCGGTTTTCCCCACTCAGTGACACACCCACTGAGAAGCCCACTCTGGTGATTGGCAGCTCCATAGTCAGAAACGTGGCATTAGAGACACCAGGGACCATAGTCAAATGTTTGCCGGGGGCCAGAACGGGCGACATCAAATCCTACCTGAAACTGCTGGCTAAGGATAAGGTTAAATACAGTAAGATTGTTATTCACGCTGGTGGTAATGACACCCGGTTACGCCGATCGGAGGTCACTAAAATTAGTGTTGCTTCGGTGTGTAAGTTTGCCAAAAAAATGTCGGTCTCCGTAATTTTCTCTGGTCCCCTCCCTGATCTGACCAGTGATGACATGTTTAGCCGCATGTCGTCATTCAACCGCTGGTTGTCTAGGTGGTGTCCTGAAAACAACGTGGGCTACATTAATAATTGGCAATCCTTTTGGGGATTCGGAGAGACGGCATCCATCCCACTTTGGATGGTGCAGCTCTTCTTTCTAGGAATCTGGCCACATTTATTAGTCCTCCAAAACCCTGACCACCCAGGGTGCAGACCAGGAAGCAGAGTTGTAGTTTAACACACATCTCTGCAGCTTCTCTACTGTTACCCACTCTTTACTCCATCCAGACAGTGTCTTGCCCACGACCAAAATCTCATAAATTAGCAAAGATTCCCAAAGGAGTAAATCATGATAATCTAAATAAAATCAAAATAACTCCAATTGGGGAAAAAGTTAAAACAATTAAATGCGGTCTGTTTAACATAAGATCTCTTTCCTCTAAAAGTCTGCTAGTTAATGACTTGATTTGTGATAATCACATTGACTTGTTTTGCCTTACAGAAACCTGGCTGCAGCAAGAGGATTATGTGAGCATAAACGGGGCAACTCCTTCAAGCTATTTAAATTTTCACATACCCAGAAGTTCTGGGCGAGGAGGAGGAGTAGCAACAATCTTCCAGTCTGACTTACTGATTACTCCCAAAACAGTTAATACCTACAACTCTTTTGAACATTTAACCCTTAATTTCCCTCATCCAAATTTCAAGGCAAGAAAACCTCTTCTTTTTGTAACTTTGTATCGTCCACCAGGTCCTTACTCTGAATGTTTAGATGAGTTTTCAGAGTTCCTTTCTGATTTGGTATTAAATACTGACAGGGTCATCATAGTGGGAGATTTTAACATCCATGCTGACATTGAAGGCGATAGCTTAAGAGCAGCCTTTAATGCTATCTTAGACACTATTGGCTTTGTTCAAAATGTGAATAGTCCCACACATTCTCATCTTCATACTTTGGATCTTGTGCTGACATACGGCATAGAATGTGAAGAAATAACAGTATTTCCTCACAACCCTGTCCTCTCTGACCACTTTCTAATAACCTTCAGGATTACTTTAACAGAGTTCTCCTCCCCAAAAAGAAGGTTCAATTTTAGTAGATCTTTATCAGATGGTGCAGTTATAAATTTTAAAGAATCTGCTTCACTTTCTCTCTCCTCTGTGTCGCTGAGCAGTGCTGCAGAGTGCAAATGCATAGCTTATTCCCCTTCACAGGTTGATGATTTTGTTGATGGGGTTGCTAGTTCTCTGCGTACTGCCTTAGACAAAGCAGCTCCCTTGAAAATGAAAACCGTTGAAAATAGAAAGCTTGCTCCTTGGTTTAATGCAGAGCTGCGTACTTTGAAGCAAAATGCTAGGAAACTGGAGAGAAAATATCACTCCACAGGCCTGCGGGAGTCCTTCCTAGTCTGGAAAAATGGTTTACTGCTGTATAAGAGGACCCTTTGTAAAGCAAGAGCAGCATACTTCTCCTCATTAATAGAGGAGAATAAGAATAATCCTAGATTTCTTTTTAATACAGTTGCCAAACTCACCCAGAGCCATAGCTCTGTTGAACCGTCCATTCCACCTGCTCTTAGCAGCAATGATTTTATGGGATTCTTTATAAATAAGATTGATCTTATTAAAAATAAGTTCATAAGCACTCCTCTATCCGCGATTGTAACTGAGGTAGTCATGGAATCTGAACCGGGTTTAGACTGCTTTGATCCAGTTGAACTTTCTGAATTAGCAAAATTATTGTCTTCATCTAAGCCTTCAACTTGTATGTTAGATCCAGTTCCAACCAGGTTATTTAAGGAGGTATTCCCTTTGATCTCCTCCTCCATTTTAGATGTGATTAATCTATCTCTGTTACAGGGATATGTACCTAAAGCTTTTAAGGTTGCTGTAATTAAACCTTCTTGAGAAAGTAGTTGCCAAACAAGTTTGCGACCACTTACACCATAATGAACTTTTTGAAGAGTTTCAGTCTGGCTTTAGAGCTCATCATAGCACTGAAACAGCTCTGGTGAAAGTCACTAATGATATTCTTATGGCCTCAGATAATGGACTTGTATCTGTGCTCGTCCTGTTGGATCTTAGTGCTGCATTTGATACAGTTGACCATAATATTCTTTTAGAAAGACTTGAATATTTTGTTGGAATTAAAGGAACAGCACTAGACTGGTTTAAATCTTATCTATCTGATCGAATTCAGTTTGTTTATGTTAATGATACATCTTCAACACGCTCAAAGGTTACCTGTGGAGTACCACAGGGATCAGTGCTAGGACCAATTCTCTTTACTTTATACATGCTCCCAATTGGTAGAGTTATTAGACAGCATGGGATTAATTTCCACTGTTATGCTGATGATATCCAGCTATATCTGTCTATAAATCCAGATGAAGCTAACCCATTACATAGATTACAGGCATGTCTTGAAGACATAAAAACCTGGATGACTCTTAACTTTCTGCTTCTGAATGCAGACAAAACAGAAGTTATAGTCTTTGGACCAGAGTCTCTGAAAAAGAAGCTGATTAGCCAGTCACTTCATTTGGATGGGATTAAACTGATTTCAGATAATAAAGTAAAAAATCTTGTTGTTATTTTTGATCAGGACCTGTCATTTAAATCCCAGATCAAAGAGGTTTCTAGAATTTCCTTCTTTCATCTGAGGAATATTGCAAAAATTAGAAATCTCCTGTCCAGGGGTGATGCTGAGAAACTAGTCCATGCATTTGTTACTTCAAGGCTGGACTATTGTAATTCTTTACTATCAGGAAGTCCACAAACTGTAGTTAAAAGCCTTCAGCTGATCCAAAATGCTGCAGCCAGAGTTCTGATGAAAATGAAAAAGAGAGATCATATCTCTCCTATCCCGGCTTCTCTTCATTGGCTTCCTGTTAAATCAATGATAGAATTTAAAATCCTCCTTCTCACATATAAAGCCTTAAATGGCCAAGCTCCATCTGATATCAGAGATCTGATTGTTCCTTATGTTCCTAACAGAGCACTTCGCTCTCAATCTGCAGGTTTACTAGTGGTTCCTAGAATTTCTAAAAGTAGAATGGGAGGCAGATCTTTTAGTTATCAGGCTCCTCTCCTGTGGAACCAACTACCAGTTTTAGTCCGTGAGGCAGACACTCTGTCTACTTTTAAGACTAGGCTTAAAACTTTCCTTTTTGATAAAGCTTATAGTTAGGGTGGCTCAGGTTATCCTGAGCTGTCTTTAAAGTTATGCTGCTATAGGCTTAGACTTTTGGAGGACATAGGGACCCCCATTTCATCTTTCTGCTTCATTCTCTCTCTGTTCTCCTATTCTGCAGAATCTGTTAGTTCAATCTCTAACGTTCTGCTCTCTCTGCTTTTCCTCAGAGTAGCTTTGCCTCGTCTGTTCCTGTTTGGCTGTGACGTCATCCAGGAAAGAAACATCAGCTGTGCTGCTTCCATCAACACCCTTGTTTGTAGATGTTGGAGATCGGCCTGTTTTCCAGTGTGGTCCTGTTTCTCTGGGCGTGGCTGGGTGGATGTGCTCTCTTCATCCTCTGGCATGGGAGCTGCCTTGGAGCTCGTCTGCCTGGCTGTGTGTTTCCTGGACGGGGCCGCCTTTTACAGCTGCTTTTGTATCTCTGCTTCTGTCTCCTAGAACCCCAGTCGGCCTCGGCAGATGGCCGCTCACACTGAGCCTGGTTCTGCTGGAGGTTTCTTCCTGTTAAAAGGGAGTTTTTCCTCTCCACTGTCGCTGCAAGCATGCTTAGTGTGAGGGATTGTATTTGAGTCAATGAGTCGATGCAATCAACTGGTTTTCCTTAGATAGAAAACTTTGTATCAATTTGACTGTATGATCTGGTTGAACTGTAAAGTGCCTTGAGATGACATGTGTTGTGAATTTGGCGCTATATAAATAAACTGAATTGAATTGAAAAATATATTTTCATTTGCTGATATAAAATAGATTTTTAAAAACGTGGTATCGATCTATTTTACTTTCAAAATCTTGTGACATTTCAACGTTCTGTTACAAACTCTCATGATATTTTGCAAATTCTTGTGAGATTTTGTTAGTAAAATAGATCGATACCGCGTCAATATATCAACATATAAAAATATGGCAACATTTTGTGAATTTTGGGGGGATTTCGTAGCATAACGATGACATATAGCAATATTTCATTAGTAAAAGAGATTGATATGGTGTTTTTAAATGGCAATATATCAGCATATGACGATATTGGGATATTTTAATGTATCAATATTTTTTAAAGTTTTTGAGCCTGTAAAAAAAAAGTTTTTGAGGAAGAAGAAGTCGTATTTTTTTTTTTTTTAGACTTTAGAAACTCAGAAGCTGATCAAATATCGGGTTAAATATCGGTGGGATGGCCGATGTGCGATATTCAGTTTTAAGGCCGATACCGATAGGGGGCCGATTATATCGTGCATCCCTAGTTACCATCTTTGAAAAACAAACTTAGCATGAATTGCATTTGGATATACAATAAGCTGTACTGACACACAAACATAAAAGGTTAATAAACTGCCTTAAGTTTAAAATGTAGAGAGAGGGTGAAGCACCCTCAACATGTATTCCAAAAAAAGAAATTAAAGAGCTGGAGACACTGGAGATGGAGGCAAATGAATAAAAAAAGCAGGTTTAACTTTAAAATCAGAATCAAATCCACAAACCTGATGTAGCCTAATGTTGGAAACTGTGTTTTAGGTTCCTGCTTCTCAAAGAAGAGGGAGACGGCATAGGAGAAGCTGCAGAAGTCTATCTGTATGGCAGGCCAATTCGACCTTTAATTAAAAGCACTCTGCTCTCTGTTGTTCCATTTGTAGATTGCCATAGCTCTGTTGAACCGTCCATTCCACCCGCTCTTAGCAGCAATGATTTTATGGGATTCTTTATAAATAAGATTGATATTATTAAAAATAAGATCATTAGCACTCCTCTTTGTAAGGACCCTTTGTAAAGCAAGAGCAGCATATTTCTCCTCATTAATATAGCAGACTAAGAATAATCCTAGATTTCTTTTTAATCCAGTTGCCAAACTCACCCAGCGCCATAGCTCTGTTGAACCGTCCATTCCACCTGCTCTCAGCAGCAATGATTTTATGGGATTCTGTATAAATATCATTAGCACTCCTCTATCCTCGATTAGTTTGTCTCTGGAGGGGGGGGGTGCAGCATCTGAGGTAGTCATGGAATCTGAACCGGGTTTAGACTGCTTTGATCCAGTTGAACTTTCAGAGTTAGCAAAATTATTGTCTTCATCTAAGCCTTCAACTTAATGTTAGATCCAGTTCCAACCAGGTTATTTAAGGAGGTATTTCCTTTGATCTCCTCCTACATTCTAGATGTGATTAATCTATCTCTGTTACAGGGACATGTACCAAAGGCTTTTAAGGTTAAGAAACTGTCTCTTGACCCAGATAACTTGGTAAATTATAGACCTATATCCAATCTTCCTTTCTTATCTAAAATTCTTGAGAAAGTAGACCTTGTCCTGTTAAGATCACTCCTGCATTTTCTTTCCTCTGTGGAAAACGTCTCCTGATCAAGGAATTTCTAACCCGATCATGCAATGGATACTGATTCCTGTAGCATCAGATTTATATTTTAGTTTCTGTTATTAGAGAAGTGTAGATTCCTTTCTGCGCTGCAGCGGTAGCGTGAGGAGGAGTGAATGTTTTCAGGGCTTTCGTGACTTGCCAGGAAGCCCCCTGCTGTGCAGCTGAGTGCCTCCCCTTCAGACGCATTAATATAGCATGAGTGTGTGTGTGTGTGTGTGTGTACAGTCAAGCTCATATAGAGGCAGAGAGAGGAGATTAAGAGTTAAAGAAAAGTTGAAGAGATAGAGAACCACTTACACAGCGCAGGTGTTTGCGCACAATCACGTAGCAAACATGCAAACATGTCTATGTGTTTGTATGTGAGTCTCTGTGGGCCATTAAACCAAGATGAGGGCCGTGTTGCATAGCGCAGAGAGAGAGAGAGCAGAAAGAAGAGGGAGGAGAACCAGATGTGTACATTGTGGGTAATCGGCTCTTATGTGCAGCCTACGTCTTTTTCCCGAGAGTCTCTCCGCTTTGCTTCTCTCATGGCTGCTGTTTGTGTGGCTGCAAACTCTGTCCACTTATCTTCACAGCCAGCCATCACTGCAACCTTTAAACACACTTTTTTATCGCTCACAGGCATGTTTTCATCGGTCCCTACCCTGGTTCTCTTTAACTCCTCTGTTTTCTCTGCCTCTTAATCCTTCCGGTTACTGTGGAAAACAGTCCTGACATGATACTACAGGAGATAAATACTGGGAAAAAAAGAACAAATACATCTGTCATTTAATTCAGGTTTCACTCTCTAATTTAAAAGGGAAAATTATTTTTATTTGTCTAAATGTTTTCATTTAATAGCTCCTGTGGAGAAGTGTGACGATCTCGGCACTGGTGCTGGCTTAATCTCCAACTCTACACACCTGCTCACTCCACCCTGCCTGCGATTATCACTAATTGGTCCCCTCAACCTGCCAGTAAACGGACCCTCGATCGGACCTGGACCTCTCTTCTGGATTGCCCCTCTGTACCTTCGCTTGGACCCCATCTCTGGAATCAATAAACGAACTGTCTCTGGAGCTTATCGGCCTCAGTCCTCAGCTAACCATCCGCCGCTCAACGGCCACCGCTTCAACAAGCCCCTTCATCGTACGGACTCCTGACCCGGACCCCAAACGGTGCCAGTCGCCCACTCTGAGACCCAGTAACAGGTTAGCGATCCAGCCTCAGTCCCTCTCTAGTTCTCCTATTGCTGATCACTAACCTGTTGTCTCCGCCACAGGGTATTTCCTGACTGAGAGCCGCCTGCACGCTCCCTGTGCCACTCATTATTAATCAAATCTGTTGCATTCCACTGACCTGTCTGAGCTGTTTTCTGGGTCCAATATCCTGTACGTTACAGTTGGGGGAAGGGTTTTTAAAGTGGACAGAGACAAAGAGAGAGCTGACGAGGGAATTGAAAACAGGTGCAGGCAGAACAGAAAAACAGAGCAAGGGAAAGAGGACACAAGAGGGCAGCAGAGGACAACAAATGGAAAACCAAGAAAAACAGGAACAAACAGACCATGATTCTGATAGATAAGTGGGAATTATCAAGTTACACTTAGTTACATTTACCTGAGTGACATTTAAAAAAAAGTACTTTTAGGAATAGTTGCACTTTACATTTTACTTTACTAATATCCTAGTAAGAATTCAATTCAATTCAATTCAGTTTATTTATATAGCGCCAAATTCACAACACATGTCATCTCAAGATACTTTACAGTTCGACCAGATCATACAGTCAAATTGATACAAAGTTTTCTATCTAAGGAAAACCAGTTGATTGCATTGACTCATTGACTCAAATACAATCCCTCACACTAAGCATGCTTGCAGCGACAGTGGAGAGGAAAAACTCCCTTTTAACAGGAAGAAACCTCCAGCAGAACCAGGCTCAGTGTGAGCGGCCATCTGCCGAGGCCCACTGGGGTTCAAGGAGACAGAAGCAGAGATACAAAAAGCAGCTGTAAAAGGCGGCCCCGTCCAGGAAACACACAGCCAGGCAGACGAGCTCCAAGGCAGCTCCCATGCCAGAGGATGAAGAGAGCACATCCACCCAGCCACGCCCAGAGAAACAGGACCACACCTGAAGACAGGCCGATCTCCAACATCTACAAACAAGGGTGTTGATGGAAGCAGCACAGCTGATGTTTCTTTCCTGGATGACGTCACAGCCAAACAGGAACAGACGAGGCAAAGCTACTCTGAGGAAAAGCAGAGAGAGCAGAAGGTTAGAGATTGAACAAACAGATTCTGCAGAATAGGAGAACAGAGAGAGAATGAAGCAGAATGATGAAATGGGGGTCCCTATGTCCTCCAGAAGTCTAAGCCTATAGCAGCATAACTATAGAGATAGCTCAGGATAACCTGAGCCACTCTAACTATAAGCTTTATCAAAAAGGAAAGTTTTAAGCCTAGTCTTAAAAGTAGACAGAGTGTCTGCCTCACGGACTAAAACTGGTAGTTGGTTCCACAGGAGAGGAGCCTGATAACTAAAAGATCTGCCTCCCATTCTACTTTTAGAAATTCTAGGAACCACTAGTAAACCTGCAGATTGAGAGCGAAGTGCTCTGTGAGGAACATCAGGAACAATCAGATCTCTGATATCAGATGGAGCTTGGCCATTTAAGGCTTTATATGTGAGAAGGAGGATTTTAAATTCTATTCTTGATTTAACAGGAAGCCAATGAAGAGAAGCCAGGATAGGAGAGATATGATCTCTCTTTTTCATTTTCATCAGAACTCTGGCTGCAGCATTTTGGATCAGCTGAAGGCTTTTAACTACAGTTTGTGGACTTCCTGATAGTAAAGAATTACAATAGTCCAGCCTTGAAGTAACAAATGCATGGACTAGTTTCTCAGCATCACCCCTGGACAGGAGATTTCTAATTTTTGCAATGTTCCTCAGATGAAAGAAGGAAATTCTAGAAACCTCTTTGATCTGGGATTTAAATGACAGGTCCTGATCAAAAATAACACCAAGATTTTTTACTTTATTATCTGAAATCAGTTTAATCCCATCCAAATGAAGTGACTGGCTAATCAGCTTCTTTTTCAGAGACTCTGGTCCAAAGACTATAACTTCTGTTTCGTCTGCATTCAGAAGCAGAAAGTTAAGAGTCATCCAGGTTTTTATGTCTTCAAGACATGCCTGTAATCTATGTAATGGGTTAGCTTCATCTGGATTTATAGACAGATATAGCTGGGTATCATCAGCATAACAGTGGAAATTAATCCCATGCTGTCTAATAACTCTACCAATTGGGAGCATGTATAAAGTAAAGAGAATTGGTCCTAGCACTGATCCCTGTGGTACTCCACAGGTAACCTTTGAGCGTGTTGAAGATCTATCATTAACATAAACAAACTGAATTCGATCAGATAGATAGGATTTAAACCAGTCTAGTGCTGTTCCTTTAATTCCAACAAAATATTCAAGTCTTTCTAAAAGAATATTATGATCAACTGGATCAAATGTAGCACTAAGATCCAACAGGACGAGCACAGATACAAGTCCATTATCTGAGGCCATGAGAATATCATTAGTGACTTTCACCAGAGCAGTTTCAGTGCTATGATGAGCTCTAAAGCCAGACTGAAACTCTTCAAAAAGTTCATTATGGTGGAAGTGATCGCACACTTGTTTGGCAACTACTTTCTCAAGGATTTTAGATCAGAAAGGAAGATTGGATATAGGTCTATAATTAACCAAGTCATCTGGGTCAAGAGACGGTTTCTTAAGCAGAGGTTTAATTACAGCAACCTTAAAAGCTTTAGGTACATATCCCTGTAACAGAGATAGATTAATCACATCTAAAATGGAGGAGGAGATCAAAGGGAATACCTCCTTAAATAACCTGGTTGGAACTGGATCTAACATACAAGTTGAAGGCTTAGATGAAGACAATAGTTTTGCTAATTCAGAAAGTTCAACTGGATCAAAGCAGTCCAAACCCGGTTCAGATTCCATGACTACCTCAGGTACAATCGCGGATAGAGGAGTGCTTATGATCTTATTTTTAATAAGATCAATCTTATTTATAAAGAATCCCATAAAATCATTGCTGCTAAGAGCAGGTGGAATGGACGGTTCAACAGAGCTATGGCTCTGGGTGAGTTTGGCAACTGTATTAAAAAGAAATCTAGGATTATTCTTATTCTCCTCTATTAATGAGAAGTATGCTGCTCTTGCTTTACAAAGGGTCCTCTTATACAGCAGTAAACCATTTTTCCAGACTAGGAAGGACTCCCGCAGGCCTGTGGAGCGATATTTTCTCTCCAGTTTCCTAGCATTTTGCTTCAAAGTACGCAGCTCTGCATTAAACCAAGGAGCAAGCTTTCTATTTTCAACGGTTTTCATTTTCAAGGGAGCTGCGTTGTCTAAGGCAGTACGCAGAGAACTAGCAACCCCATCAACAAAATCATCAACCTGTGAAGGGGAATAAGCTATGCTTTTGCACTCTGCAGCACTGCTCAGCGACACAGAGGAGAGAGAAAGTGAAGCAGATTCTTTAGAATTTATAACTGCACTATCTGATAAAGATCTACTAAAATTGAACCTTCTTTCGGGGGAGGAGAACTCTGTTAAAATAATCCTGAAGGTTATTAGAAAGTGGTCAGAGAGGACAGGGTTGTGAGGAAATACTGTTATTTCTTCACATTCTATGCCGTATGTCAGCACAAGATCCAAAGTATGAAGATGAGAATATGTGGGACTATTCACATTTTGAACAAAGCCAATAGTGTCTAAGATAGCATTAAAGGCTGCTCTTAAGCTATCGCCTTCAATGTCAGCATGGATGTTAAAATCTCCCGCTATGATGACCCTGTCAGTATTTAATACCAAATCAGAAAGGAACTCTGAAAACTCATCTAAAAATTCAGAGTAAGGACCTGGCGGACGATACAAAGTTACAAAAAGAAGAGGTTTTCTTGCCTTGAAATTTGGATGAGGGAAATTAAGGGTTAAATGTTCAAAAGAGTTGTAGGTATTAACTGTTTTGGGAGTAATCAGTAAGTCAGACTGGAAGATTGTTGCTACTCCTCCTCCTCGCCCAGAACTTCTGGGTATGTGAAAATTTAAATAGCTTGAAGGAGTTGCCTCATTTATGCTCACATAATCCTCTTGCTGCAGCCAGGTTTCTGTAAGGCAAAACAAGTCAATGTGATTATCACAAATCAAGTCATTAACTAGCAGACTTTTAGAGGAAAGCGATCTTATGTTAAACAGACCACATTTAATTGTTTTAACTTTTCCCCCAATTGGAGTTATTTTGATTTTAATTAGATTATCATGATTTACTCCTTTGGGAATCTTTGCTAATTTATTAGATTTTGGTCGTGGGCAAGACACTGTCTGGATGGAGTAAAGAGTGGGTAACAGTAGAGAAGCTGCAGAGATGTGTGTTAAACTACAACTCTGCTTCCTGGTCTGCACCCTGGGGGGTCAGGGTTTTGGAGGACTAATAAATGTGGCCAGATTCCTAGAAAGAAGAGCTGCACCATCCAAAGTGGGATGGATGCCGTCTCTCCGAATCAGACTTTTATTAATGTAGCCCACGTTGTTTTCAGGACACCACCTAGACAACCAGCGGTTGAATGACGACATGCGGCTAAACATGTCATCACTGGTCAGATCAGGGAGGGGACCAGAGAAAATTACGGAGTCCGACATTTTTTTGGCAAACTTACACACCGAAGCAACACTAATTTTAGTGACCTCCGATCGGCGTAACCGGGTGTCATTACCACCAGAGTGAATAACAATCTTACTGTATTTAACCTTATCCTTAGCCAGCAGTTTCAGGTAGGATTTGATGTCGCCCGTTCTAGCCCCCGGCAAACATTTGACTATGGTCCCTGGTGTCTCTAATGCCACGTTTCTGACTATGGAGCTGCCAATCACCAGAGTGGGCTTCTCAGTGGGTGTGTCACTGAGTGGGGAAAACCGGTTAGAAACGTGAACGGGTTGGTGGTGACCAGTGGGCAGAGGTCCACGACTACGCTTTCTGCGTACAGTTACCCAATCGTCTGGCTGCTCAGGCACTTTCGGAGGACAGCTACGTGGGGGGCCTACTTTAACTCCTGGATGTTCAACAGCCTGAAGCCTGGATTCTAACTCTGACACCCTTGCCTCCAAAGCTACAAAAATACTACACTTATTACACATCCCATTATCACTAAAGGAGGCAGAGGAATAACTGAACATCTGACACAGAGAGCAGGAGAGAGGAGAGGAAGAAGGAAGAGT
Source organism: Cyprinodon diabolis (assembly GCA_030533445.1). Lineage (NCBI taxonomy): Eukaryota > Metazoa > Chordata > Actinopteri > Cyprinodontiformes > Cyprinodontidae > Cyprinodon > Cyprinodon diabolis. Next base: position 301,722 of record CM060081.1, read on the forward strand.
TGGAAAAGAGTCAAGGGAGGGAGAGAGAGAAGCCATAGCAATGCTAAGCTAGCGCTAGCCTAGGCTAGCTACTCCTTGCTATCAGAAATAAAACCGTGTGAAACTGACAAGTGCTCAGTAGAAAAGTGCAGCAGAAGGTGCTATGTTTTAAAGTAGTCGGTTAGAGTTACTTAGATACAGAGATATCACAGAGAAAATAACTTAACTTCAGATGGAGTTCCTCTGGACAGCTGCAGCAGCTGCACACTCAGTTAATCCAAACAGGAAGTGAGAGCATTGCTTCTCTGAGTGGTTACTGTTGCTGTAAGTTCTTTATCGTTTCCTTTCATTACAGAAACTGGTTGACCATCGAAGTATTCAGTCTACAGGCATTTGGGGCCCGAAGCCGTTTTGTTTTTTTAGGTAGTAGCGACTCATGACAGGAAGGGCCAAATTCCAGTCTCTCCAAAATCATCTGGCTTGAACCACTTCCATATGTGCTACTGAATCACAAACAGTCGGAACCATTGCTTCAGCAACAGCTAACCTTTACAATTTCGAACAATAAGCTAACAAAATGTCCAATAAAGGAATGATTTTATTATCCAGGGTTTCCATCCCAAAGCAAACACTTCCTGATCTACTATGAATTCTGCATTAAACACAGATCTATAAAATCTGCATTATTTCAAAAAAGCAAAGAACAAAAACATTCTTCTTTCTACTTGCTGCTCAGGAGTCAAAGGAGATTTAAATTCACAGGGTTTGATAGAAAACAAAAACAGAGATAACCTCCATAACTGCCTTGTAACGCCATGGCAACCCAGACCTAAAGTTAATCAATATGCTAAATAAAATATTCAAATAGAAACAAGAACGATGAGAGAGAAACATTCAAGGATCTATTTACCTTTTCATCTGGATCTTTATCCAAAAATAAACAGAATGCAATGAAATATTTGCTTTGGATATAATTTAGGGATTCATTTTGGTAGAAATTAAAGAATGTTTAGCATAATTTCCTGTGAGCTGGAAGGAATAAAATCTTTATTTTATGCTCTCAGAGGATGATCAGCCACATCTAGTTTATTAAGTAGCGAGAGCAGGAAGAGCCGTACTGCTGAGAGCGAAGCATCAGAGTGGAGCGTAAAGCGCAGACTCTGAGCTAAACAGCGCAAAGACGCATTTCTGCACAAGCAAAGCTGGAGGATCAGAGTTAGTCAGAGTTCAGTGCGCAGAACCGGATCATTCCGGATTATTTTCTCAGACTCTGCTGCTGCTGAAATTATCCATCTGTAGTAATGCAAGCCAGGTGGGCGGTGTGACCAAACAGGACTGCTTAGCAGATTACAAATGTCTGACAGACCACCCGCGAACATTTTAATTTAGTCTGGTCTAAGCAAACTCACACCCATGAGTCGTCATCAAGTTGGCAAAACAAAATGCATAAAATGAAAAAAATCTGGCCATCCTGCAATGCAAGAGACATCTTGGTCTAGGAATATTTATACATTATCACAACAAAGACCGATGATGTAGCAAAGTTCTGACCCTTATGCATTTGCACTGTGATTCAATTCTATTCAGTTTATTTCTATAGCTCCAATTCACATCATGTCATCTCAGGTCACTTTCCACTTCACCAGATCATCCAGTCAGATTGATTCAAAGTTTTCTATCTAAGGAAAACCAGCTGATTGCATCGACTCATTGACTCTTCAGCAATCCCTCACACTAAGCATGCTTGTAGCGACAGTGGAGAGGAAAAACTCACTTTGAACAGGAAGAAACCTCCAGCAGAACCAGGCTTCTGATGATGAACACATGAATGTAGTCATCTATCTAATATAAATCAAAGCTGCAAGAGGAGCAACATGTTGATTGCAAGATAAAGAAAGGAAAAAAACTCTGACCCAACATTGTCATGACTGCATTTTTTGGTTCTGTTTAAGCTTTTTTTTTTAGTTTTCAGTTATACTTTGATTAATTTCTCTGTCTTTTCTAGTTTATTGCTTTCATTTCCATTTTGTGTTATTTTAGTTGTTTTTGATTGTATTTGCGTTCTTAGGTATTTCTTGTTTGCCCTCTACTGCCCTCTTGTGTCGGTCTCCTTCTCCTAGCTCCCTTCTAGACTCCTCTGTTCACACCTGCTCCCAATCTGCTGATTAGCCTGGTCTTTGTTCAGTCTCCCATTTATTCACCTCATGTTCAGTCACTGTTTGCTGGTTCCTTGATTTTTGTTTTGTTGCTTTGCCGTCTCTTTGCTTCACATGAAAGTTTTTCCTGAAGTTTACTTGATTTTTGTTTGTCAGTATTTGATGTTTTTGGACTTTGCTTCAGTTCTCTGTGGGAACCTTATTAAATCAGCAAAACCCACCTGTGCCTCCTCATCTCTGCATTTGGGTCCTGAAAAAAACCTTCAAAAAACCTTGACAAACATGTTTGATCCATCTGCTCCCTCTGCCACCCCCACTGTAGTCCACTGATGGTGGAGAAGGAGAAATTCTCGAGAATATAAAACAATTTTACTCCTGTACTACACCTTATCTAAAGTTTCCCACTTGCCGAAAAACCTGTTATAAAAACCCGGGTAGACCCGTGTTTGAAAAAACCTGCTAGTTTCAGTGGGAAAGAGGCTAAAGAGAGCCAACTGCAGTCGAATCAAGCTGAGTATGCACTAATTACAAACCTGTTGGGGCGGATCTGCTGGGTGATGCATTACTGGAGGAATTTAATTAAGAAAGGTCACATTAACTAGCTGTGGCAGACAGTGGGGGACTGAGGCCAAACCAGTGTTTGCGCGGTATGGGAGTTCTATTCCGCTTGAATCCTCACCCTGAGCCAGTTACCCATTCTCCTCTTAACTTTGATAATTGCAGAAGGTTGAAAGCTGCAAAAAAAAGATGTCAAAATGGTAAAATAACAACAGCTATGGTTGCCAGGAATTTACCTTTAACTTATAAAGAAGGAGAAACCGTGCAAGACCAAACTGTCTGTCAGTCTTGGTTTTGTTATGTTTATTTAGAGTATTCAGCTTTACTTTGCTTCTTGTTTTAGTGTTTAATTATTATTTTGTTGTTTTCTTGTTAGTTCTTGTCTTCCAGGTTTTCCATTTGTTTTCCTCTGCTGCCCTCTTGTGTCCTCTTTCCCTTGCTCTGTTTTCTGTTCTGTCCTCACCTGTTTCTAATCCCCTCGTTAGCCCTCTCTTTGTCTCTGTCCCCTTTAAAAGCCTCCCTCTTCAGTTCCTGTTTGCTGGATCCTCGTCTAACGTCTGTCTGCTTACCTCTTCTCTCCCTGGCTCCTAGAGTTTGGTTTCCCCTGATGTCCCTTGGTTCTGGTTCGTTAGTTATTTTTGTTGGAGTTTTTTATTCCTGCCTCTGTACCTGTAAACATCATTAAACCCACCTAAAGTCACCTCTGCCTACTTGCCTCTGCTTTTGGGTCCTCCAACCAACACCAAATCCTGACACTGTCCACTGGTGAAAACTTTTCTTTTTTTTTCTAAATCACTGTAAAAAAACCAAAAACCAAAAAAAAGCAAATACCATCAACAATTACACTGTAATGTCCTGTAAAAACCAAAACAAGATCTTTAAAATTATGGTCATTTTCACTGTAATTTGTTTTTTATTTGACAATAAGGGATAAAACTTTTTATGGTAAAATACTTTAAAAAACAACAATAACCACAGCTTCCTGTATTTTATAAATACAGTAAAATACATTTGGAGGAAAAGCAGTTTGATGAAAATTTTACATTAGCAAGATGAAGATGCTCCTATTTAATCACTGAAAATCAATAAGGCAGTTTTAAATACCAATTTATAAATCTCCATAAACGTTTACAGCGTAGCTTCCATATATGGCTGGTAACGTAGGACAAATAAATATTAAAAATATACATTAAAAAATTTCACCTGCCCGTCTGTTACATCAACACATGTTTGAGGATAAATAGGAAAAAACTGAGGGTTCAAAAAAAAAGTATGTTTTGTTGTTTTAACTTTCTTTTGGTTCTGCTGTGAGGATGTTCTGTAAAAGAAAAAAAAAGAGTGAATAAAAAATCCTCAGCTTCCCATATCCCCCCAAAAAAAGAAAGGAAAACACAAAATAAAAAAACACAAAGTATTAAATGTTGGGATCTGGAGGCTTGTCTACCTTTCTCCACCAGAGGGAGCCTGAGATCTTCCTCCTGAGGGCGTTAAGCTGACTTCTGCACACCTATTTCCCATCTGCTCATCTGGAGGCCTTCTTAAGGAGGAGGAAATCAGACTGATCTGGTAATCAGTCAACTCCTGGAGAAAACTCTTGCTGCCTGGAACCTGCCTGTCTGCCCTCCGCCTCAGCCTCCGTCTCCGCCTCTGCCCTCAGCCCTCAGCCTGCCGATCAGCCTCTGGACCCTCAAGCTTTCCCCCCCTGCCGGTCAGAATACCCCCTGAACCTCCGTTAAGCAGCAAGTTTCCTGGATCCACTCTAACCGATCTGTCTTCCTCTAGTTGCTTCCCTCCCGTGACCAGCCCGACGAACCAAGACCCAGTTCACATTTCTCTGAAAAACATTGTCAATAAACCTTTCTACCTTTTTCCCTGGCCCGGTAGTGTTTCTGCGTGTGGGTTAGAAGATTAGACCCCAACATGACATTAAAGCGGAACACGTTTTTTTTTTTTTATACATTGGGCCCTTGATTTTATGTTATTACATCATTGTCATGATGGCTTTCAAAAGTTAGCCCACATGCAGAAACAACTCAGAGAGACAAAACATGGGTTTCTTAGCTTGGGGGAAATCCAGTTTGGTGAACCGGAACCGGAAAGTCTAGAGTGTCATGATCGGTTCTGAATTAAACCCACATGCAGAACACTACAAAGGAGACTGATGAAAAGTTTAACAGAGTTTATTAGAGGTTGGTACAAAACAAGATAACGTTCAGGAAATGGGTCTGGGCTGGATACTCAGGTGTCTGCAGAGATGACAGTTTGGTTAACCAGGTGGATTTGAGAAGTTGTTGAGATTTCAGATTTTCTCAGAAAATACCTTGGTTTGGTTCTGGCTTTCTTCTCTGAGGGAGGGAACCGGTTGGGTCCAGAGACTGTTGGTTTAGCAGAGTGCTCAGCAGCTGCAGCGTCTAACTTCTGACTGTTTGTCTGACCTTGGCTTGAGTGATTAGCTCTCATCCAGAGAGCAGCAGGTGGATGCCAAAGTGAGATCTTGAGGTTTGGCTCTCTAGGGCAGGCAGGCGGGTTCAGGTTAAGCTCTCTCAGAGCTTCACACGAGAGACAGGTTTTCCTAGGAGCGAGAAGACAAGGCTGGTTAGAGTTAGGTTTAACTCGTTTAACTTCTCCAGATCCCAACATAGAGGGAGATCAGAGTGGTGAGTTCAAGATCCGTGGGATATTGGCCATGCAGATAAATAGCCATGAATGGACTCACTGTAGTTGATAAGGGTTTCTCCTTGGTTCCTGTTTGTGGGGGGGGTTGTCCAAATAAGGAGATGACTTTGTTGGAGGGCGGACAGGCAAACTTTTAGTGGTCCAGAGGAGCAGCGGAGCAGACTGTATCAGGCTTTCTGAAGAGGACTGTGAACTGATGAGGTGAATGTTTTCCTTTTTCTCAGTGAGACTAATAGATTCCTTCAGGCTTATGCAGTGGATCAGTTCATAATCCTGCCGGAGATCACAAAGGGTTAGAACAGAGGACTCAGAGAGACGTAAAACTCAAAGAACAGACTAAGCTAAACTCAGAGAGGCTAGAGTACCCAAATACTGGCTAACACTCTGGCAAGGAAGTAAAGACAGTCTGCTGCTTAAATACTCCTCAGCAGGTGATGACCAAAGCCCTCCAGACCAGCAGAGAACAATGGCACCATATGGTGGATGCATGGAGGAACTGAAAAAGAACAAACCAACCCCCACAAACTGGAACCCTAACAATCATGTTCTACTCTCCCATATGAGTTTAGTGTCATTTGGAGCCGTTCTGAAGATATTCCGTTAGGTTATATCCAGTAACATCTTCCTATGGGCAACGACTTAAAGGCACAAACTAAACTGTTCATCATTTATTCTTTATGGTACGCCAGCATTCAGAACATGGAGGCCAATCACTGTCCCCCAGACGTCCGCCGTTAGTTTTTATATTTATATCTTTTAAAACAAAGCAGAGTGTGTATGACGTCTCTTTTGCTATTAAGAAAAATAACAAAAGTGATTCTAGAAGAAAATCATGAAAACATGGTACAACATGACCTTAGAGGCATTAATGCTTAAATATTTTAGTGTATAAACCTAAATATAATTGTTAACTAGGTTTATTAACTTTTTATTTTACTTTTTAACTTTTCAATTATCATTTTACCTTTTTTTTTTACTTGTTAACTTAATTTAACAAGCTTCTCTACTGTTACCCACTCTTTACTCCATCCAGACAGTGTCTTGCCCACGACCAAAATCTAATAAATTAGCAAAGATTCCCAAAGGAGTAAATCATGATAATCTAATTAAAATCAAAATAACTCCAATTGGGGAAAAAGTTAAAACAATTAAATGCGGTCTGTTTAACATAAGATCGCTTTCCTCTAAAAGTCTGCTAGTTAATGACTAATCACATTGACTTGTTTTGCCTTACAGAAACCTGGCTGCAGCAAGAGGATTATGTGAGCATAAACGAGGCAACTCCTTCAAGCTATTTAAATTTTCACATGCCCAGAAGTTCTGGGCGAGGAGGAGGAGTGGCAACAATCTTCCAGTCTGACTTACTGATTACTCCCAAAACAGTTAATACCTACAACTCTTTGAACATTTAACCCTTAATTTCCCTCATCCAAATTTCAAGGCAAGAAAACCTCTTCTTTTTGTAACTTTGTATCGTCCACCAGGTCCTTACTCTGAATGTTTAGATGAGTTTTCAGAGTTCCTTTTTGATTTGGTATTAAATACTGACAGGGTCATCATAGTGGGGGATTTTAACATCCATGCTGACATTGAAGGCGATAGCTTAAGAGCAGCCTTTAATGCTATCTTAGAGACTATTGGCTTTGTTCAAAATGTGAATAGTCCCACACATTCTCATCTTCATACTTTGGATCTTGTGCTGACATACGGCATAGAATGTGAAGAAATAACAGTATTTCCTCACAACCCTGTCCTCTCTGACCACTTTCTAATAACCTTCAGGATTACTTTAACAGAGTTCTCCTCCCCCAAAAGAAGGTTCAATTTTAGTAGATCTTTATCAGATGGTGCAGTTATAAATTTTAAAGAATCTGCTTCACTTTCTCTCTCCTCTGTGTCGCTGAGCAGTGCTGCAGAGTGCAAAAGCATAGCTTATTCCCCTTCACAGGTTGATGATTTTGTTTGATGGGGTTGCTAGTTCTCTGCGTACTGCCTTAGACAACGCAGCTCCCTTGAAAATGAAAACCGTTGAAAATAGAAAGCTTGCTCCTTGGTTTAATGCAGAGCTGCGTACTTTGAAGCAAAATGCTAGGAAACTGGAGAGAAAATATCACTCCACAGGCCTGCGGGAGTCCTTCCTAGTCTGGAAAAATGGTTTACTGCTGTATAAGAGGACCCTTTGTAAAGCAAGAGCAGCATACTTCTCCTCATTAATAGAGGAGAATAAGAATAATCCTAGATTTCTTTTTAATACAGTTGCCAAACTCACCCAGAGCCATAGCTCTGTTGAACCGTCCATTCCACCTGCTCTTAGCTGCAATGATTTTATGGGATTCTTTATAAATAAAATTGATCTTATTAAAAATAAGATCATAAGCACTCCTCTATCCGCGATTGTACCTGAGGTAGTCATGGAATCTGAACCGGGTTTAGACTGCTTTGATCCAGTTGAACTTTCTGAATTAGCAAAATTATTGTCTTCATCTAAGCCTTCAACTTGTATGTTAGATCCAGTTCCAACCAGGTTATTTAAGGAGGTATTCCCTTTGATCTCCTCCTCCATTTTAGATGTGATTAATATATCTCTGTTACAGGGATATGTACCAAAGGCTTTTAAGGTTGCTGGAATTAAACCTCTGCTTAAGAAACCGTCTCTTGACTCAGATGACTTGGTTAATTATAGACCTATATCCAATCTTCCTTTCTTATCCAAAATTCTTGAGAAAGTAGTTGCCAAACAAGTTTGCAATCACTTCCACCATAATGAACTTTTTGAAGAGTTTCAGTCTGGCTTTAGAGCTCATCATAGCACTGAAACAGCTCTGGTGAAAGTCACTAATGATATTCTCATGGCCTCAGATAATGGACTTGTATCTGTGCTCGTCCTGTTGGATCTTAGTGCTGCATTTGATACAGTTGACCATAATATTCTTTTAGAAAGACTTGAATATTTTGTTGGAATTAAAGGAACAGCACTAGACTGGTTTAAATCTTATCTATCTGATCGAATTCAGTTTGTTTATGTTAATGATAGATCTTCAACACGCTCAAAGGTTACCTGTGGAGTACCACAGGGATCAGTGCTAGGACCAATTCTCTTTACTTTATACATGCTCCATATTGGTAGAGTTATTAGATAGCATCAGATTAATTTCCACTGTTATGCTGATGATACCCAGCTATATCTGTCTATAATCCAGATGAAGCTAACCCATTACATAGATTACAGGCATGTCTTGAAGACATAAAAAACCTGGATGACTCTTAACTTTCTGCTTCTGAATGCAGACAAAACAGAAGTTATAGTCTTTGGACCAGAGTCTCTGAAAAAGAAGCTGATTAGCCAGTCACTTCATTTGGATGGGATTAAACTGATTTCAGATAATAAAGTAAAAAATCTTGGTGTTATTTTTGATCAGGACCTGTCATTTAAATCCCAGATCAAAGAGGTTTCTAGAATTTCCTTCTTTCATCTGAGGAACATTGCAAAAATTAGAAATCTCCTGTCCAGGGGTGATGCTGAGAAACTAGTCCATGCATTTGTTACTTCAAGGCTGGACTATTGTAATTCTTTACTATCAGAAAGTCCACAAACTGTAGTTAAAAGCCTTCAGCTGATCCAAAATGCTGCAGCCAGAGTTCTGATGAAAATGAAAAAGAGAGATCATATCTCTCCTATCCCGGCTTCTCTTCATTGGCTTCCTGTTAAATCAAGAATAGAATTTAAAATCCTCCTTCTCACATATAAAGCCTTAAATGGCCAAGCTCCATCTGATATCAGAGATCTGATTGTTCCTTATGTTCCTAACAGAGCACTTCGCTCTCAATCTGCAGGTTTACTAGTGGTTCCTAGAATTTCTAAAAGTAGAATGGGAGGCAGATCTTTTAGTTATCAGGCTCCTCTCCTGTGGAACCAACTACCAGTTTTAGTCCGTGAGGCAGACACCCTGTCTACTTTTAAGGCTAGGCTTAAAACTTTCCTTTTTGATAAAGGTTATAGTTAGGGTGGCTCAGGTTATCCTGATCTATCTCTATAGTTATGCTGCTATAGGCTTAGACTTCTGGAGGACATAGGGACCCCCATTTCATCATTCTGCTTCATACTCTCTCTGTTCTCCTATTCTGTAGAATCTGTTAGCTCAATCTCTAACCTTCTGCTCTCTCTGCTTTTCCTCAGAGTAGCTTTGCCTCGTCTGTTCCTGTTTGGCTGTGACGTCATCCAGGAAAGAAACATCAGCTGTGCTGCTTCCATCAACACCCTTGTTTGTAGATGTTGGAGATCGGCCTGTCTTCAGGTGTGGTCCTGTTTCTCTGGGCGTGGCTGGGTGGATGTGCTCTCTTCATCCTCTGGCATGGGAGCTGCCTTGGAGCTCGTCTGCCTGGCCGTGTGTTTCCTGGACGGGGCCGCCTTTTACAGCTGCTTTTTGTATCTCTGCTTTTGTCTCCTTGAACCCCAGTGGGCCTCGGCAGATGGCCGCTCACACTGAGCCTGGTTCTGCTGGAGGTTTCTTCCTGTTCAAAGGGAGTTTTTCCTCTCCACTGTCGCTACAAGCATGCTTAGTGTGAGGGATTGTATTTGAGTCAATGAGTCGATGCACTCAACTGGTTTTCCTTAGATAGAAAACTTTGTATCAATTTGACTGTATGATCTGGTTGAACTGTAAAGTGCCTTGAGATGACGTGTTGTGAATTTGGCGCTATATAAATAAACTGAATTGAATTGAATTAATTTCCAGTGGGTAATATCTCCTTGAGGGCTCATCTAATTGGTCAAATGCCAAAATAAGATGTAGAGCTATGTAGCAGGATCTTTGCTGAATGGCTGGATATAGATCTTATGCTTCTAGACCTCACTAAGGGACGGAGCACTACATTTGTAAGGGGAATTCAAGTGATTAAAAACTGTAACTTGGCCTATAAAGAGTGAAACAACACCAATGCTTCAGCTCAAACTTGTCATTAGACATTTAATCACCAGTAGGTTGGTGAATCTGTGACAATTAGCTACTTTTTCATAGATTCAGATGTGCGATATAAAAACTCTGAGTTTGACAGGTGTGTTTTTTAAAGTTTACTTTGATTGTCTGTTTTATTCTTTTTGCTGTAATGTTCTCAGTTTTCTCATCCAGGTGTGGAAGCAAACTTCTTCTTTTCATGCACTCTTTCCTGTATTTCTCTCTCCCCTTAGCTCTTATCCCCTCTTTCATTCTCACCTCCCTTTATGTTTCTGTTGGTTATGATTTTACTCCCCAAATAATGTTCAATAAAGTTCAACATACAAGCATCAAGGGAACAATGAGAAGCGAGGAAAACAGGTCAGAGACCCAAAACCACACTTAGACAGGTCTGATAGGGTTCAGGTAGGCTCGGAGATTTCACACATAGGTAACAGGAACGCTGGATTAAACTCACCAATGGCTCTTAATGGTCTGGCACTAATGACTGAGCCAACCTGAGCCACCAGAGCCACTAAATTATGTGATACCAGGCACCATACGGACATCAACACACCACGCCAGTCACTTCTGATTTAAGAAGCAGACTGGTGAGACGGATTCAGACAGATAACAGAGAGAAACAATAAAGCAAACTGACTGGCTTCCTTCCATGCTGCTCTCCATTGTTTACTATCCTGGGTACTGTCACACTGGTGACATCATCAACACTAACCCAGCCTGATGATTTAGGACATTGGAGTAGACAACGGAGTAGAATACGGATTGTTAGCGGGTCGAGCCGAGTCTGAATAACCTAGCTTAACCTAGCTTATCTAGGTATATACACTCACAAGCCACTTTATTAGGTACCCCATGCTAGTAACGGGTTGGACCCCCTTTTGCCTTCAGAACTGCCTCAATTCTTGGTGGCATAGATTCAACAAGGTGCTGGAAGCATTCCTCAGGGAGTTTGGTCCATATTGACATGATGGCATCACACAGTTGCCGCAGATTTGTCGGCTGCACATCCATGATGCGAATCTCCCGTTCCACCACATCCCAAAGATGCTCTATTGGATTGAGATCTGGTGACTGTGGAGGCCATTTGAGTACAGTGAACTCATTGTCATGTTCAAGAAACCAGTCTGAGATGATTCCAGCTTTATGACATGGCGCATTATCCTGCTGAAAGTAGCCATCAGAAGTTGGGTACATTGTGGTCATAAAAGGATGGACATGGTCAGCAACAATACTCAGGTAGGCTGTGGCGTTGCAACGATGCTCAATTGGTACCAAGGGGCCCAAAGAGTGCCAAGAAAATATTCCCCACACCATTACACCACCACCACCAGCCTGAACCGTTGATACAAGGCAGGATGGATCCATGCTTTCATGTTGTAGACGCCAAATTCTGACCCTACCATCCGAATGTCGCAGCAGAAATCGAGACTCATCAGACCAGGCAACGTTTTTCCAATCTTCTATTGTCCAATTTCGATGAGCTTGTGCAAATTGTAGCCTCAGTTTCCTGTTCTTAGCTGAAAGGAGTGGCACCCGCTGTGGTCTTCTGCTGCTGTAGCCCATCTGCCTCAAAGTTCCACGTACTGTGCGTTCAGAGATGCTCTTCTGCCCACCTTGGTTGTAACGGGTGGTTATTTGAGTCACTGTTGCCCTTCTATCAGCTCCAACCAGTCTGGCCATTCTCCTCTTACCTCTGGCATCAACAAGCCATTTCCGCCCACAGAACTGCCGCTCACTGGATGTTTTTTTCTTTTTCGGACCATTCTCTGTAAACCGTAGAGATGGTTGTGCGTGAAAATCCCAGTAGATCAGCAGTTTCTGAAATACTCAGACCAGCCCTTCTGGCACCAACAATCATGCCACGTTCAAAGTCACTCAAATCACCTTTCTTCCCCATACTGATGCTCGGTTTGAACTGCAGGAGATTGTCTTGACCATGTCTACATGCCTAAATGCACTGAGTTGCCGCCATGTGATTGGCTGCTTAGAAATTAGGTGTTAACGAGCAGTTGGACAGGTGTACCTAATAAAGTGGCCGGTCAGTGTATACTGTTTATTCTTAATGCACCTTTTTCCTCCCTGTTTGCACCTTCTGTAACTTCTATGCCAACATGTGACGAGTGAATTTCTCCACTGTGAGATCAATAAAGCTCATCTAATCTAATCTAATCTAATCTAATCTTCAGTGGGAATGAGTTTTTATGCTGGTTGTCCATGACAGTCCCAGTTTGCAGCATTTTCTGAAACACTCACCAGTTACAAACACATTCAATGTCACATGATTGGCTTATTCACTATTAGGCTAAATAGGTTATTAGTTTAGCTAATAAAAGAGTAGTTCTTTGCATAATATTTGCCACATTTCTTTAAACTCTAAAATTATATACATAGAGCAGAGAGAGAAAAACACTTATTCTGTTCTTTATATATCTTAAGAACATATATATTCCCTGAGTTTTTAGCAAACAGAAGTACAGGATGTTGCAAAGTTCACTTGCATCCCAAAACTTTCCTTTTCTGTTTACTTGACATATTGTGGATACAGATAATTTAAAGTTTGTTCCCCTGGTGTGTTTAAATAACATCTGGTTAGCGCTGTTAGCATTTGTTCCTAGGCTCAGGAGACACTTGGAGCTAAAAAAGTGAACCTGTCTTAAACTTTTCTTTCTAACTAAGCAATTAGGATTTAACGTGTGAGATTTGTTGATCTTTAAATCATCCTGCATGGGATGAAGAAATCTGCATTTCTGTTTGCTGGTGTGCAGCTTTTTGTTTGCGGTGCTTGACTTTTATAGTCATAACACAACAGAGATGTTACTGATTGAAGAGAAAAGCAAAATGGCGCACAGAGTAAGTCCAATCCATCGCAAGGTCTCATTAGACCCCTGTACCTTCCCTTCTCTTGGTGGTAACAGGAGAACCAGACTCCAGATGTTAAGTATTCACTGTGGAGAGATAAGCCCTTCTGTTCAGCCAGAAAAAAATAACTCCTGACACGATAAACAGCTGCTGGAGAAAAAAAAATAAAAATTATTCAACAGACTTAGAGAAAAGGCTCGTGTTTATGATTTCCTAAAATAACTTTCTGACCTCTCCATAATCCCGCAGAAAGTCTTTCAATTAAAGAATAGCTCAGATTCACACATTTATTTCATTTTTTTTTTAGCACCGTGTTCCCAGACAGACTGAGGAAAGAGGAAGATAATTGTCCAATAAAAATGTAAATAGGATGGTGAAGCGAACGAGCGTGCGGATGGTGTGTGAGGCGGATATGGCTGTACAGGGGTGGGGGGGGTGGGGTTTGGCGGGGATAATCCAGTGTGACAGATTGTGTCGTTTTTCCTCGATGCTAATTAGATGCTTACAGAGTTTCTTTTTGGAAAATACCATAATAGAGCAGAAGCGTGATTACTGATGGCAGCCAAATGAGGTGACGGAGGTCCAAAGGACTCCAGCTTGGATGGAACTACTTCTTCCTGCGGCTGAAGACCTTACGCAGATGGTGGTAGTGGGGTCCTGGCCCTATCTGTGTCGAGAGGAATGATTAGATTTGTTAGGTTAAGGGTTTAAAGTGAGGTCTAACCCTAATGATTGGATTTCATAACAAGGTTTATTCTACCTAAATCTGCCTAATCTGCCTAAATTTCACCAAGTCTGGGTTCACTGCTGATAAACTTTTACAGTTTAAGATAAGAGACGATAAAGGTAAGAAATTCAAATCAATTCAATATATTTCTATAGCACCAATTAACAACTAATTAATAACTTTACAGTTCACTAGATCATCCAGTCAGATTGAGTCAAAGTTTTCTATCTGAGGAAAACCAGCTGATTGCATCGACTCGTTGACTCTTTAGCAATCCCTCACACTAAGTATACTTGTAGCGACAGTGGAGATGAAAAACTCCCTTTGAACAGGAAGGAACCTCCAGCAGAACCAGGCTCAGTGTGAGCGGCCATCTGCTGAGGCCCACTGGGGTTCAAGGAGACGGAAGCAGACATAGAAAAAGAAGCATAGATACAAAAGGCAACTGTCAACCAGCTCCACAGGCGGCCCCGTCCAGGAAACACACAGCCAGGCAGACAAGCTCCGAGCCAGCTCCCATGTCAGAGGATGAACAGAGCACATCCAGTTAGTCACAGTCAGAGAAACAGGACTACACTGGAAAACAGGCCAAGCTCCAACATCTAGAAACAAAGGTGTTGATGGCAGCAGCACAGCTGATATTTCTCTCCAGGATGGAGTCACAGCCAAACAGGAACAGACCAGATGAAGCTACTATGAGAAAAAGCAGAGAGAGCAGAATGTAGAGATTGAACTAACAGATTCTGCACAGTGGGAGAATAGAGATAGAATGAGGCAGAATGATGAAAAAGGGTCCCTATGTCCTCCAGCAGTCTAAGCCTATAGCAGCAGAACTATAGAGATAGATCAGGATAACCTGAGCCACTCTAACTAGAAGCTTTATCAAAAAGGAAAGTTTTAAGCCTAGCCTTAAAAGTAGACAGGGTGTCTGCCTCACGGACTAAAACTGGTAGTTGGTTCCACAGGAGAGGAGCCTGAGAACTAAAAGATCTGCCTCCCATTCTACTTTTAGAAATTCTAGGAACCACTAGTAAACCTGCAGATTGAGAGCGAAGTGCTCTGTTAGGAACATAAGGAACAATCAGATCTCTGATATAAGATGGAGCTTGGCCATTTAAGGCTTTATATGTGAGAAGGAGGATTTTAAATTCTATTCTTGATTTAACAGGAAGCCAATGAAGAGAAGCCAGGATAGGAGAGATATGATCTCTCTTTTTCATTTTCATCAGAACTCTGGCTGCAGCATTTTGGATCAGCTGAAGGCTTTTAACTACAGTTTGTGGACTTCCTGATAGTGTCATGATTGGTCTTGGGATTAAACCCACATGCAGAACACCACTGGAGACAGATAAAAAGTTCAACAGATTTATTTAAAGGTTTTCACAACAATGACATGACTGGATTCAGGAACTGGACCGGGCAGGATTCTCTGGCGTCTGCAGAGAGGGATAGATTGGTTAGCCAGGTTAACAGATGATTTGTTGAGTTTCTGATGTTTCATAGAATACCTGAAAGGGTCCAGGTTTTCTTGTCTGAGAGAGGGAACCGGTTGGGTCCAGAGACTGTTGGTTCAGCAGAGTGCTCAGCAGCAGCAGCAGCAGCGTCTAGCTTCTGACTTTGAAAGGCAGACCTTGATCAGAGTTTCCAGCTCTTCTCTGAGAGCAGCAGGAGGAATCCAGACTGGAATCTTCAGGTTTGGCTCACCAGGGCTGGAAGGCAGGTTAAGCTCACCCAGAGCTTCAGGCTTGAGACAGGTTTCCTGTGAGCAAAGACAGAGGCAGATTAGAATCAGGTTTCTCTCTTGAGACAACTAAGATTCTTTCAGGTAACAGAGGCTCAGGTTGCTAACCAAACTAAGGTCAACACTGCGGCGTCGAAGGAAGGTCTGGCAGCAGTTTATGTAGGGAAGGTCTCCTGATGAGTAGATGAGTCTCAGGTGTGCTGGAGGGCTCTGCCCAGGAGACCCACGGCGCACTCTGCTGGAGAAAGGTGGTACATCCCCAGATCCCAACAGATAGTAAAGAATTACAATAGTCCAGCCTTGAAGTAACAAATGCATAGACTAGTTTCTCAGCATCACCCCTGGACAGGAGATTGCTCATTTTTGCAATATTTCTCAGATGAAAGAAGGAAATTCTAGAAACCTTTTTGATCTGGGATTTAAATGACAGGTCCTGATCAAAAATAACACCAAGATTTTTTACTTTATTATCTGAAATCAGTTTAATCCCATCCAAATGAAGTGACTGGCTAATCAGCTTCTTTTTCAGAGACTCTGGTCCAAAGACTATAACTTCTGTTTTGTCTGCATTCAGAAGCAGAAAGTTAAGAGTCATCCAGGTTTTTATGTCTTCAAGACATGCCTGTAATCTATGTAATGGGTTAGCTTCATCTGGATTATAGACAGATATAGCTGGGTATCATCAGCATAACAGTGGAAATTAATCCCATGCTGTCTAATAACTCTACCAATTGGGAGCATGTATAAAGTAAAGAGAATTGGTCCTAGCACTGATCCCTTTGGTATTCCACAGGTAACCTTTGAGCGTGTTGAAGATCTATCATTAACATAAACAAACTGAATTCGATCAGATAGATCAGATTTAAACCAGTCTAGTGCTGTTCCTTTAATTCCTTTAAAATATTCAAGTCTTTCTAAAAGAATATTCTGATCAACTGGATCAAATGCAGCACTAAGATCCAACAGGACGAGCACAGATACAAGTCCATTATCTGAGGCCATGAGAATATCATTAGTGACTTTCACCAGAGCTGTTTCAGTGCTATGATGAGCTCTAAAGCCAGACTGAAACTCTTCAAAAAGTTCATTATGGTGTAAGTGGTCGCAAACTTGTTTGGCAACTACTTTCACAAGAATTTTGGTTAAGAAAGGAAGATTGGATATAGGTCTATAATTGACCAAGTCATCTGGGTCAAGAGACGGTTTCATAAGCAGAGGTTTAATTCCAGCAACCTTAAAAGCTTTAGGTACATATCCCTGTAACAGAGATAGATTAATCACATCTAAAATGGAGGAGGAGATCAAAGGGAATACCTCCTTAAATAACCTGGTTGGAACTGGATCTAACATACAAGTTGAAGGCTTAGATGAAGACAATAGTTTTGCTAACTCAGAAAGTTCAACTGGATCAAAGCAGTCTAAACCCGGTTCAGATTCCATGACTACCTCAGGTACAATCGCGGATAGAGGAGTGCTTATGATCTTATTTTTAATAAGATCCATTTTATTTATAAAGAATCCCATAAAATCATTGCAGCTAAGAGCAGGTGGAATGGACGGTTCAACAGAGCTATGGCTCTGGGTGAGTTTGGCAACTGTATTAAAAAGAAATCTAGGATTATTCTTATTCTCCTCTATTAATGAGGAGAAGTATGCTGCTCTTGCTTTACAAAGGGTCCTCTTATACAGCAGTAAACCATTTTTCCAGACTAGGAAGGACTCCCGCAGGCCTGTGGAGCGATATTTTCTCTCCAGTTTCCTAGCATTTTGCTTCAAAGTACGCAGCTCTGCATTAAACCAAGGAGCAAGCTTTCTATTTTCAACGGTTTTCATTTTCAAGGGAGCTGCGTTGTCTAAGGCAGTACGCAGAGAACTAGCAACCCCATCAACAAAATCATCAACCTGTGAAGGGGAATAAAATATGCTTTTGCACTCTGCAGCACTGCTCAGTGACACAGAGGAGAGAGAAAGTGAAGCAGATTCTTTAAAATTTATAACTGCACTATCTGATAAAGATCTACTAAAATTGAACCTTCTTTTGGGGGAGGAGAACTCTGTTAAAGTAATCCTGAAGGTTATTAGAAAGTGGTCAGAGAGGACAGGGTTGTGAGGAAATACTGTTATTTCTTCACATTCTATGCCGTATGTCAGCACAAGATCCAAAGTATGAAGATGAGAATGTGTGGGACTATTCACATTTTGAACAAAGCCAATAGTGTCTAAGATAGCATTAAAGGCTGCTCTTAAGCTATCGCCTTCAATGTCAGCATGGATGTTAAAATCTCCCACTATGATGACCCTGTCAGTATTTAATACCAAATCAGAAAGGAACTCTGAAAACTCATCTAAAAATTCAGAGTAAGGACCTGGTGGACGATACAAAGTTACAAAAAGAAGAGGTTTTCTTGCCTTGAAATTTGGATGAGGGAAATTAAGGGTTAAATGTTCAAAAGAGTTGTAGGTATTAACTGTTTTGGGAGTAATCAGTAAGTCAGACTGGAAGATTGTTGCTACTCCTCCTCCTCGCCCAGAACTTCTGGGTATGTGAAAATTTAAATAGCTTGAAGGAGTTGCCTCGTTTATGCTCACATAATCCTCTTGCTGCAGCCAGGTTTCTGTAAGGCAAAACAAGTCAATGTGATTATCACAAATCAAGTCATTAACTAGCAGACTTTTAGAGGAAAGAGATCTTATGTTAAACAGACCGCATTTAATTGTTTTAACTTTTCCCCCAATTGGAGTTATTTTGATTTTAATTAGATTATCATGATTTACTCCTTTGGGAATCTTTGCTAATTTATGAGATTTTGGTCGTGGGCAAGACACTGTCTGGATGGAGTAAAGAGTGGGTAACAGTAGAGAAGCTGCAGAGAGGTCTGTTAAACTACAACTCTGCTTCCTGGTCTGCACCCTGGGGGGTCAGGGTTTTGGAGGACTAATAAATGTGGCCAGATTCCTAGAAAGAAGAGCTGAACCATCCAAAGTGGTATGGATGCCGTCTCTCCGAATCAGACCAGGCTTTCCCCAAAAGGACTGCCAATTATTAATGTAGCCCACGTTGTTTTCAGGACACCACCTAGACAACCAGCGGTTGAATGACGACATGCGGCTAAACATGTCATCACTGGTCAGATCAGGGAGGGGACCAAAGAAAATTACGGAGTCCGACATTTTTTTGGCAAACTTACACACCGAAGGAACACTAATTTTAGTGACCTCCGATCGAAGTAACAGGGTGTCATTACCACCAGAGTGAATAACAATCTTACTGTATTTAACCTTATCCTTAGCCAGTAGTTTCAGGTAGGATTTGATGTCGCCCGTTCTGGCCCCCGGCAAACATTTGACTATGGTCCCTGGTGTCTCTAATGCCACGTTTCTGACTATGGAGCTGCCAATCACCAGAGTGGGCTTCTCAGTGGGTGTGTCACTGAGTGGGGAAAACCGGTTAGAAACGTGAACGGGTTGGTGGTGACCAGTGGGCAGAGATCCACGACTACGCTTTCTGCGTACAGTTACCCAATCGCCTGGCTGCTCAGGCACTTTTGGAGGACAGCTAGGTGGGGGGCCTACTTTAACTCCTGGATGTTCAACAGCCTGAAGCCTGGATTCTAACTCTGACACCCTCGCCTCCAAAGCTACAAAAATACTACACTTATTACACATCCCATTATCACTAAAGGAGGCAGAGGAATAACTGAACATCTGACACAGAGAGCAGGAGAGAGGAGAGGGAGAAGGAAGAGTTGGAAAAGAGTCAAGGGAGGGAGAGAGAGAAGCCATAGCAATGCTAAGCTAGCGCTAGCCTAGGCTAGCTACTCCTTGCTATCAGAAATAAAACCGTGTGAAACTGACAAGTGCTCAGTAGAAAAGTGCAGCAGAAGGTGCTATGTTTTAAACTAGTCAGTTAGAGTTACTTAGATACAGAGATATCACAGAGAAAATAACTTAACTTCAGATGGAGTTCCTCTGGACAGCTGCAGCAGCTGCACACTCCACACCTAAGGACTTAGACAAACTTTATTGTTATGTTTGCACAGTGTCTACAAAATGACATTCCGTTGCATGCACCTTACAACAATTCAATGATATTGCAGTTTGAGTGGATAAACATTGCCAATATAAAAATCAGCAATGATCAGGACGCAGCCCTGAGGGGAGGGGCTTAGACTGATGACATCAGAGGCGTTCTGACTGAGGTCTGTTAGTGAGGAAGTCTAGCAGCCAATAGCAGAGGGGTGTATTGAAGCCCAGCTGTTCCAGTTTGCCCATCAGATGCTTCGGGATGATGGTGCTGAAAGCTGAACTGAAGTCCAGGAACAGCATCCGCACCTGGGTGTTCTTCTCCTCCAGGTGTCCCAGGCTCAGGTGGAGAGCAGCAGAGATGGCGTCCTCAGTGGAGCGGTTCCGTCGGTAGGCGAACTGGAATGGGTGGAATGTTGGCGGCAGACTGGAGACGATGTGTTCTTTAACCAGCCTTTGGAAGCACTTCATCATGATGGGAGTCAGAGCGACAGGCCGCTAATCATTGAGGGAGGCGACCTGAGGTGATCAATCAATCATCATTCAATTTAGAGAAGTCAGTTACCCTAACAGTGTTTGTGGACTGTGAGGAAGCCAGGGTACCAGGTTAGAACCCATTCAGAACCTCCTTGCTGCAAGGTAACAGTGCTAGCCACTGCCCCCTCAGTGCAGCCATCTTTTTATTTTCAATAAACTGTAAATAAGGCTTAGTGACTTCTGTTGAAATTTTTCTTTCTTTCATTTCATTCCCATCTTTTAAAAGATGCTTCCAGTTGTAGGGTTATACAAAAAGGTGTTTAAGGAGGAAAAGCATGTCTAACTGTTTTTCACATTTCAAATTTTCTCTGCTTTTGTTAATTTATCAGTAAATTCTATTTAATCACATTGAAATTTGTTGTTTTAAAATGACCACAACATTCAGAGGGTCTGAATGTTTTATGCCGTTTGATAAAGAGGATCATTATTTAAGCTGGAGGCCGCACAGATTCTGACTGCCATTAAATTCTGTCCTCCATTTTGAATGGACAGAAATGAGCGGAGACAGTCCAAGCCTGAGGGCATTGTCAGGAGGATGTCAGCATGTGGACAGTGTTAATCTCTCCATCTTCTCCTCATTCCACTATTGTTGAACTCACATTCAGCAGGTTGATCAGACCCCTGAGAAAAGAGCAACCTCAGGATGAACCCTATGCTCTCCTCCGATATGACAGCGAACACGTCCCTCTCATCTTCCTGCTCTGCTCTCACTCTGACACACTAAAGGAGTGAGACGCAGTCACACATACTGGCACTCATCTCAGTTTCCCTCTCATCTCACCACACACACACACACACACACATAGCGGAGAACGACTTTGATTATGGGGAAAAAGAAGGTCCAACATGTAATGCAGAGCGAAAGGAATGGAGGATGTGTCACAGTGACCTTTGATGGTGATTACACAGAGAGCTCCTGCCGTCTCCTTCCTTATTCCACTGAAATATTTCTAGAGTACGGTGGCCCTGAAGTGCAAACTGCAACTACAAATCTAAAAGCGCAACTACATTAAGGAAAACAAAACTACTAAAGCAATGCGCAACTAAATTAAGAAAAACACAACTACATAAAGCAAAGCACAACTACATTAAGTAAAACAAAACTACATAAAGAAAAGCGCAACTACATTAAGGAAAACAAAACTACATAAAGAAAAGCGCAACTACATTAAGGAAAACAAAACTACATAAAGCAAAGCGCAACTACATTAAGAAAAACACAACTACATAAAGCAAAGCGCAACTACATTAAGTAAAACAAAACTACATAAAGAAAAGCGCAACTACATTAAGGAAAACAAAACTACATAAAGAAAAGCGCAACTACATTAAGGAAAACAAAACTACATAAAGCAAAGCGCAACTACATTAAGTAAAACAAAACTACATAAAGAAAAGCGCAACTACATTAAGGAAAACAAAACTACATAAAGAAAAGCGCAACTACATTAAGGAAAACAAAACTACATAAAGCAAAGCGCAACTACATTAAGAAAAACACAACTACATAAAGCAAAGCGCAACTACATTAAGGAAAACAAAACTACATAAAGCAATGCGCAACTACATTAAGAAAAACACAACTACATAAAGCAAAGCGCAACTACATTAAGTAAAACAAAACTACATAAATAAAAGCGCAACTACATTAAGGAAAACACAATTACATAAAGCAAAGCGCAACTACATTAAGGAAAACACAAAAAACACATAAAGCAAGGGTCAAACGGCACCATCCAATCAGTGTTTCCCACTGGTACCTACCTTTTCCGGTAGGTTAATGTAATTGTGTTTTTCTTAATGTAGTTGCGCTTTGCTTTATATAGTTGCGATTTCCTTAATGTAGTTGCGCTTTGCTTCATGTAGTTTTGTTTTCCTTAATGTAGTTGTGCTTTGCTTCATGTAGTTTTGTTTTCCTTAATGTAGTTGTGCTTTGCTTTCTGTAGTTTTGTTTTCCTTAATGTAGTTGCGCTTTGCTTTATGTAGTTGTGTTTTCCTTAATGTAGTTGAGCTTTGCTTTATGTAGTTGTGTTTTCCTTAATGTAGTTGTGCTTTGCTTCATGTAGTTGTGTTTTCCTTAATGTAGTTGTGCTTTGATTCATGTAGTTTTGTTTTCCTTAATGTAGTTGCGCTTTGCTTTCTGTAGTTTTGTTTTCCTTAATGTAGTTGTGCTTTGCTTTATGTAGTTGTGTTTTTTTAATGTAGTTGTGTTTTCCTTAATGTAGTTGTGCTTTGCTTTATATAGTTGCGATTTCCTTAATGTAGTTGCGCTTTGCTTCATGTAGTTTTGTTTTCCTTAATGTAGTTGCGCTTTGCTTCATGTAGTTTTGTTTTCCTTAATGTAGTTGCGCTTTGCTTTATGTAGTTGTGTTTTCCTTAATGTAGTTGCGCTTTGCTTTATGTAGTTGCGATTTCCTTAATGTAGTTGCGCTTTGCTTTATGTAGTTGCGATTTCCTTAATGTAGTTGCACTTTGCTTTATGTAGTTGTGTTTTTCTTAATGTAGTTGCGCTTTTAGATTTGTAGTTGCAGTTTGCACTTTAGGGCCACCGTACTAGAGAGATTCAGTTATGCAAGTTATTTTAACATATAACATTAAAATGAAATCTTCTCAGATAAAACTCATTTTAAAACAGCCGGTTCTTGTCCTTCACATACATGCTGTAACAGAACAAAAAAGAAAAAGATATGAAAAACAATTTTCTGTTGTGTAAACCTGAAAAACGAATGATTCAATTTATGTAAAACAATTTAAATCTGTTCAGAACAACCAGATAGTTTTAATCATTTATGAAATCATTTCTTTGGGATTTGGGTTATTTTAACAGGTGAATATTTTGCAAACCTTCATATTTTTCTTTTAAAATTCTGACATTTTTCTTTTACATTTTTATAAAGATCCCTTTAAAAAAATGTATAATAATATGAATAATTTCTCCATATTGGACTGATGAAGAGAGACGAGTTTTAAAGAAAAACCTTAAAAGACAATGACTAATTAATTTATCAGTAATAAAATTACAGATACTATTACACCTGTTATGCAATAAATCCCTCGATTGGGTATAAATTCAATTCAATTCAATTCAGTTTATTTATATAGCGCCAAATTCACAACACATGTCATCTCAAGGCACTTTACAGTTCAACCAGATCATACAGTCAAATTGATACAAAGTTTTCTATCTAAGGAAAACCAGTTGATTGCATTGACTCATTAACTCAAATACAATCCCTCACACTAAGCATGCTTGTAGCGACAGTGGAGAGGAAAAACTCCCTTTTAACAGGAAGAAACCTCCAGCAGAACCAGGCTCAGTGTGAGCGGCCATCTGCCAAGGCCGACTGGGGTTCAAGGAGACAGAAGCAGAGATACAAAAAGCAGCTGTAAAAGGCGGCCCCGTCCAGGAAACACACAGCCTGGCAGACGAGCTCCAAGGCAGCTCCCATGCCAGAGGATGAAGAGAGCACATCCACCCAGCCACGGCCAGAGAAACAGGACCACACTGGAAAACAGGCCGATCTCCAACATCTACAAACAAGGGTGTTGATGGAAGCAGCACAGCTGATGTTTCTTTCCTGGATGACGTCACAGCCAAACAGGAATAGACGAGGCAAAGCTACTCTGAGGAAAAGCAGAGAGAGCAGAAGGTTAGAGATTGAACAAACAGATTCTGCAGAATAGGAGAACAGAGAGAGAATGAAGCAGAATGATGAAATGGGGGTCCCTATGTCCTCCAAAAGTCTAAGCCTATAGCAGCATAACTATAGAGAGAGAGCTCAGGATAACCTGAGCCACCCTAACTATAAGCTTTATCAAAAAGGAAAGTTTTAAGCCTAGTCTTAAAAGTAGACAGGGTGTCTGCCTCACGGACTAAAACTGGTAGTTGGTTCCACAGGAGAGGAGCCTGATAACTAAAAGATCTGCCTCCCATTCTACTTTTAGAAATTCTAGGAACCACTAGTAAACCTGCAGATTGAGAGCGAAGTGCTCTGTTAGGAACATAAGGAACAATCAGATCTCTGATATCAGATGGAGCTTGGCCATTTAAGGCTTTATATGTGAGAAGGAGGATTTTAAATTCTATTCTTGATTTAACAGGAAGCCAATGAAGAGAAGCCAGGATAGGAGAGATATGATCTCTCTTTTTAATTTTCATCAGAACTCTGGCTGCAGCATTTTGGATCAGCTGAAGGCTTTTAACTACAGTTTGTGGACTTCCTGATAGTAAAGAATTACAATAGTCCAGCCTTGAAGTAACAAATGCATGGACTAGTTTCTCAGCATCACCCCTGGACAGGAGATTTCTAATTTTTGCAATATTCCTCAGATGAAAGAAGGAAATTCTAGAAACCTCTTTGATCTGGGATTTAAATGACAGGTCCTGATCAAAAATAACACCAAGATTTTTTACTTTATTATCTGAAATCAGTTTAATCCCATCCAAATGAAGTGACTGGCTAATCAGCTTCTTTTTCAGAGACTCTGGTCCAAAGACTATAACTTCTGTTTTGTCTGCATTCAGAAGCAGAAAGTTAAGAGTCATCCAGGTTTTTATGTCTTCAGACATGCCTGTAATCTATGTAATGGGTTAGCTTCATCTGGATTTATAGACAGATATAGCTGGGTATCATCAGCATAACAGTGGAAATTAATCCCATGCTGTCTAATAACTCTACCAATTGGGAGCATGTATAAAGTAAAGAGAATTGGTCCTAGCACTGATCCCTGTGGTACTCCACAGGTAACCTTTGAGTGTGTTGAAGATCTATCATTAACATAAACAAACTGAATTCGATCAGATAGATAGGATTTAAACCAGTCTAGTGCTGTTCCTTTAATTCCAACAAAATATTCAAGTCTTTCTAAAAGAATATTATGGTCAACTGTATCAAATGCAGCACTAAGATCCAACAGGACGAGCACAGATACAAGTCCATTATCTGAGGCCATGAGAATATCATTAGTGACTTTCACCAGAGCTGTTTCAGTGCTATGATGAGCTCTAAAGCCAGACTGAAACTCTTCAAAAAGTTCATTATGGTGTAAGTGGTCGCAAACTTGTTTGGCAACTACTTTCTCAAGAATTTTGGATAAGAAAGGAAGATTGGATATAGGTCTATAATTAACCAAGTCATCTGGGTCAAGAGACGGTTTCTTAAGCAGAGGTTTAATTACAGCAACCTTAAAAGCTTTAGGTACATATCCCTGTAACAGAGATAGATTAATCACATCTAAAATGGAGGAGGAGATCAAAGGGAATACCTCCTTAAATAACCTGGTTGGAACTGGATCTAACATACAAGTTGAAGGCTTAGATGAAGACAATAATTTTGCTAATTCAGAAAGTTCAACTGGATCAAAGCAGTCTAAACCCGGTTCAGATTCCATGACTACCTCAGGTACAATCGCGGATAGAGGAGTGCTTATGATCTTATTTTTAATAAGATCAATCTTATTTATAAAGAATCCCATAAAATCATTGCTGTTAAGAGCAGGTGGAATGGACGGTTCAACAGAGCTATGGCTCTGGGTGAGTTTGGCAACTGTATTAAAAAGAAATCTAGGATTATTCTTATTCTCCTCTATTAATGAGGAGAAGTATGCTGCTCTTGCTTTACAAAGGGTCCTCTTATACAGCAGTAAACCATTTTTCCAGACTAGGAAGAACTCCTGCAGGCCTGTGGAGCGATATTTTCTCTCCAGTTTCCTAGCATTTTGCTTCAAAGTACGCAGCTCTGCATTAAACCAAGGAGCAAGCTTTCTATTTTTAACGGTTTTCATTTTCAAAGGAGCTGCGTTGTCTAAGGCAGTACGCAGAGAACTAGCAACCCCATCAACAAAATCATCAACCTGTGAAGGGGAATAAGCTATACTTTTGCACTCTGCAGCACTGCTCAGCGACACAGAGGAGAGAGAAAGTGAAGCCGATTCTTTAAAATTTATAACTGCACTATCTGATAAAGATCTACTAAAATTGAACCTTCTTTTGGGGGAGGAGAACTCTGTTAAAGTAATCCTGAAGGTTATTAGAAAGTGGTCAGAGAGGACAGGGTTGTGAGGAAATACTGTTATTTCTTCACATTCTATGCCGTATGTCAGCACAAGATCCAAAGTATGAAGATGAGGTGAATAAAGGTGATTGTTCATAAATCATGTATCCATGACTGTTAAAGCAAAGAAGTTCTCACATTTTGTCATCTTTTAGTATATATATATATATATATATCTATATATATATATATATATATATATATATCTATATATATATATATATATCTATATATATATATAGATATATATATATATAGATATATATATATATATCTATATATATATATATATATATATATATATATATATATATATATATATATACCTTCCTGATTAGTTATTCTAATTTAGGACTATATACGAAGGCTTTTAGATATTCCAGTACCTTCCTCTCTAATTCTATAGTGCAAGCTGGTTTATTCGGTCATCAGTCACAGGGGACCAAAGCTGTAAAACTCCTCCTTCCTCTCAGTCAAATGAAGCTTAAGCAGAACTTCAGATGAAAACATCATCCATCCTCAGTTCTCTGATGCTTCTGCAAGCATCAGCCCTGTCCAACCCCCACCGTGTCCAATCATCATCCAGGACTTGGCGTTAAAAGACTTTTAACTGATCTGAATACCTCTAAATGTGTCTCATCCCTCCTGTTTCTTGCTACTATCGCTTCACCGTTTGCTGGGTCAACAGCTAGAACCCTTTCCAAGGTGGAAAGGAGCTCCAGACTGCTGTGCTGAATCCAGGGAGCCTTGGAGAAATCATGATACAGCTCACACACTCATATTATTATTATATTATTAGGACGGTTCATTTATAAATTTTCAGCTTTTATAATTCTTTTTCTTAAATGAATTGGATTGAGAATCGATTGGAAACCAGAATCAGAAACGTTTAAATTCAGAGATGTCCGAAAGCAGGAAGCTTCCTGGTCCTTGTTCCTTCCTATCGGCCAACACTATTTGGACAGCACTTACTACAATGATAGTGGATGCTCTTCCACCATGGCTCAAAGGAATTGTGGAGGATTTTTGCGAATTAATTAAAAGATCTGCCCTTTCAAATAAAAGCAAAATGCACATGTGCAACCCTGTACCCGCTCCTGAGAAAGACAATTAAACACGTGTGAGAGCGTGGAGAAGCCTGTTTCTCCTCCTGCACAAGCCTGTTTCTCCTCCTGCACAAGCCTGTTTCTCCTCCTGCACAAGCCTGTTTCTCCTCCTGCATGAGCCTGTTTCTCCACCTGCACAAGCCTGTTTCTCCTCCTGCATGAGCCCATTTCTCCTCCTGCACAAGCCTGTTTCTCCTCCTGCATGAGCCCATTTCTCCTCCTGCACAAGCCTGTTTCTCCTCCTGCATGAGCCCGTTTCTCCATCCTGCATGAGCCCATTTCTCCTCCTGCACTAACCCGTTTCTCCTCCTGCATGAGTCCGTTTCTCCTTCTGCACTAACCCGTTTCTCCTTGTGCACAAACCCGTTTCTCCTCATGCATGAACCCGTTTCTCCTTGTGCACGAACCCGTTTCTCCTCCTGCATGAGCCCGTTTCTCCTTCTGCACTAACCCATTTCTCCTTGTGCATGAACCCGTTTCTCCTTGTGCACGAACCCGTTTCTCCTCCTGCATGAGCCCGTTTCTCCTTCTGCCCTAACCCGTTTCTCCTCCTGCACAACCCTGTTTCTCCTGCTGCACAACCCTGTTTCTCCTCCTGTACGAACCCGTTTCTCCTCTTGCATGAGCCCGTTTCTCCTCCTGCACGAACCCGTTTCTCCTCCTGCACGAACCCGTTTCTCCTTCTGCAGAACCCTGTTTCTTCTCCTTTACAACCCTGTTTCTACTCCTGCACAACCCTGTTTCTCCTCCTGTACGAACCCGTTTCTCCTCCTGCACGAACCCGTTTCTCCTTCTGCACAACCCTGTTTCTCCTCCTGCACAACCCTGTTTCTCCTCCTGGACGAACCCGTTTCTCCTCCTGCACGAACCCGTTTCTCCTCCTGCACAAACCCGTTTCTCCTCCTGCACAACCCTGTTTCTCCTCCTGTACGAACCTGTTTCTCCTCCTGCACGAACCCGTTTCTCCTCCTGTACGAACCCGTTTCTCCTCCTGCACAACCCTGTTTCTCCTCCTGTACGAACCCGTTTCTCCTCCTGCACAACCCTGTTTCTCCTCCTGTACGAACCCGTTTCTCCTCCTGCACAACCCTGTTTCTCCTCCTGCACGAACCCGTTTCTCCTCCTGCACGAACCCGTTTCTCCTCCTGCACAACCCTGTTTCTCCTCCTGTACGAACCCGTTTCTCCTCCTGCACAAACCCGTTTCTCCTCCTGTATGAACCCGTTTCTCCTCCTGCACAACCCTGTTTCTCCTCCTGTACGAATCCGTTTCTCCTCCTGCACGAACCCGTTTCTCCTCCTATACGAACCAGTTTCTCCTCCTGCACGAATCCGTTTCTCCTCCTATACGAACCCGTTTCTCCTCTTGCATGAGCCCGTTTCTCCTCCTGCACGAACCCGTTTCTCCTCCTGCACAACCCTGTTTCTCCGCCTGTACGAACCCGTTTCTCCTCCTGCACGAACCCGTTTCTCCTCCTGCACAACCCTGTTTCTCCTCCTGTACGAACCAGTTTCTCCTCCTGCACGAACCCGTTTCTCCTCCTGCACAAGCCTGTTTCTCCTCCTGTACAAACCCGTTTCTCCTCCTGCACGAACCCGTTTCTCCTCCTGCACAAGCCTGTTTCTCCTCCCGTACGAACCCATTTCTCCTCCTGTACGAACCAGTTTCTCCTCCTGCACGAACCCGTTTCTCCTCCTGCACAAGCCTGTTTCTCCTCCTGTAAGAACCCGTTTCTCCTCCTGCACAAGCCTGTTTCTCCTCCTGTACGAACCCATTTCTCCTCCTGCACGAACTCGTTTCTCCTGCTGCATGAGCCCGTTTCTCCTCCTGCACAAACCCGTTTCTCCTCCTGCACAACCCTGTTTCTCCTCCTGTACAAACCAGTTTCTCCTCCTGCACGAACCCGTTTCTCCTCCTGCACAACCCTGTTTCTCCTCCTGTACGAACCCGTTTCTCCTCCTGCATAACCCTGTTTCTCCTCCTGCACGAACCCGTTTCTCCTCCTGCACGAACCCGTTTCTCCTCCTGCACGAATCCGTTTCTCCTCCTGCACGAACCCGTTTCTCCTCCTGCACAAGCCTGTTTCTCCTCCTGCACAAGCCTGTTTCTCCTCCTGTACGAACCCGTTTCTCCTCCTGCACGAACCCGTTTCTCCTCCTGCACAAGCCTGTTTCTCCTCCTGTACGAACCCGTTTCTCCTCCTGTACGAACCCGTTTCTCCTCCTGCACGAACCCGTTTCTCCTCCTGCACAAGCCTGTTTCTCCTCCTGTACGAACCCGTTTCTCCTCCTGCATAAGCCTGTTTCTCCTCCTGTACGAACCCATTTCTCCTCCTGCACGAACTCGTTTCTCCTGCTGCATGAGCCCGTTTCTCCTCCTGCACGAACCCGTTTCTCCTCCTGCACAACCCTGTTTCTCCTCCTGTACGAACCAGTTTCTCCTCCTGCACGAACCCGTTTCTCCTCCTGCACAACCCTGTTTCTCCTCCTGTACGAACCTGTTTCTCCTCCTGCACAACCCTGTTTCTCCTCCTGCACGAACCCGTTCCTCCTCCTGCACGAACCCGTTTCTCCTCCTGCACGAACCCGTTTCTCCTCCTGCACAAGCCTGTTTCTCCTCCAGTACGAACCCGTTTCTCCTCCTGCACGAACCCGTTTCTCCTCCTGCACAAGCCTGTTTCTCCTCCTGTATGAACCCGTTTCTCCTCCTGTACGAACACGTTTCTCCTCCTGCACGAACCCGTTCCTCCTCCTGCACAAGCCTGTTTCTCCTCCTGTATGAACCTGTTTCTCCTCCTGCACAAGCCTGTTTCTCCTCCTGTACGAACCCGTTTCTCCTCCTGTACGAACCCGTTTCTCCTCCTGTACGAACCCGTTTCTCCTCCTGTACGAACACGTTTCTCCTCCTGCACGAACCAGTTTCTCCTCCTGCACAAGCGTGTTTTTCCTCCTTTACGAACCCGTTTCTCCTCCTGTACGAACCCATTTTCTCCTCCTGCACAAGCCTGTTTCTCCTCCTGTACGAACCCGTTTCTCCTCCTGCACGAACCCGTTTCTCCTCCTGCACAAGCCTGTTTCTCCTCCTGTATGAACCCGTTTCTCCTCCTGCATAAGCCTGTTTCTCCTCCTGTACGAACCCGTTTCTCCTCCTGTACGAACCCGTTTCTCCTCCTGCACAAACCCGTTTCTCCTCCTGCACAAGCCTGTTTCTCCTCCTGTACGAATCCGTTTCTCCTCCTGTACGAACCCGTTTCTCCTCCTGTACAAACACGTTTCTCCTCCTGCACGAACCCATTTCTCCTCCTGCACAAGCCTGTTTCTCCTCCTGTATGAACCCGTTTCTCCTCCTGCACAAGCCTGTTTCTCCTCCTGTACGAACCCGTTTCTCCTCCTGTACGAACCCGTTTCTCCTCCTGTACGAACCCGTTTCTCCTCCTGTACGAATCCGTTTCTCCTCCTGTACGAACCCGTTTCTCCTCCTGTACAAACACGTTTCTCCTCCTGCACGAACCCGTTTCTCCTCCTGCACAAGCCTGTTTCTCCTCCTGTACAAACACGTTTCTCCTCCTGCACGAACCCGTTTCTCCTCCTGCACAAGCCTGTTTCTCCTCCTGTACAAACCCGTTTCTCCTTCTGTACGAACCTGTTTCTCCTCCTGTACGAACCCGTTTCTCCTCCTGTACGAACCTGTTTCTCCTGCTGCATGAGCCCGTTTCTCCTTCTGTACGAACCTGTTTCTCCTCCTGTACAAACACGTTTCTCCTCCTGCACGAACCCATTTCTCCTCCTGCACAAGCCTGTTTCTCCTCCTGTATGAACCCGTTTCTCCTCCTGCACAAGCCTGTTTCTCCTCCTGTACGAACCCGTTTCTCCTCCTGTACGAACCCGTTTCTCCTCCTGCACGAACCCGTTTCTCCTCCTGCACAAGCCTGTTTCTCCTCCTGTACGAACCCGTTTCTCCTCCTGCACGAACCCGTTTTTCCTCCTGCACAAGCCTGTTTCTCCTCCTGTACAAACCCGTTTCTCCTTCTGTACGAACCTGTTTCTCCTCCTGTACGAACCCGTTTCTCCTCCTGTACGAACCTGTTTCTCCTGCTGCATGAGCCCGTTTCTCCTTCTGTACGAACCTGTTTCTCCTCCTGTACGAACCCGTTTCTCCTCCTGTACAAACCCGTTTCTCCTTCTGTACGAACCTGTTTCTCCTCCTGTACGAACCCGTTTCTCCTCCTGTACGAACCTGTTTCTCCTGCTGCATGAGCCCGTTTCTCCTTCTGTACGAACCCGTTTCTCCTTCTGTACGAACCTGTTTCTCCTCCTGTACGAACCCGTTTCTCCTTCTGTACAAGCCTGTTTCTCCTCCTGTACAAACCCGTTTCTCCTTCTGTACGAACCTGTTTCTCCTCCTGTACGAACCCGTTTCTCCTTCTGTACAAGCCTGTTTCTCCTCCTGTACAAACCCGTTTCTCCTTCTGTACGAACCTGTTTCTCCTGCTGCATGAGCCCGTTTCTCCTTCTGCACGAACCTGTTTCTCCTCCTGTACGAACCCGTTTCTATTCCTGTACGAACCCGTTTCTCCTGCTGCATGAGCCCGTTTCTTTTTACAAAAATATTCAAATGTAAAGCTTTAAGTAGGCTGCTTAAAATAAATACACTAAATAAATGGAAAACAGACTTAAAGAAAACTAAATATATGTTTATAAACAGCTATAGTGTAGAAAAATGTTTGGCTTTTATTCCCTTAAGGAGTGAAGCAGATCTTCTCATGCTTTGTATTTCCTCCTTTGATCCATCTCCGTCCTGTCATCCCTCTGACTGCCCACCACCAGCATCTATATTCTCTTTCCAAACTCCGCCGGTACCTTTCAACACACCTGCACTTTGTTCCCACCTCAGAATATTAGACCATCTGCGCTGTACAAAGAGAAACCTGCTCTCCAAACCATAATGCCTCTGTTGTTACTATCCTGCTGCCCACTCAAGCTAGAAAAACCTTCCTTCCCAGTGACATTCAGCCAGGCGTACCTGCATGCAAGACAATCTCCTATGAACGTTATTGCATTTCTTTGGAGCTGTTGCTGTTTGCTGCTCCGTCTCATACCTTTCCCAAACTACTGAGAGCTGCCCGGCAGACCTGAGGGAGTATTGGTTAGGAAAACAGAGAACCTGTGAACATTACCTCTCAGTGTTTTGCCTTTCAACATTGCACAGAAATGCATAAGCAATCTGGCTGACAGGTGGAAGAGTAAGAGAGAGAGAGGAAACTAATTATGATGGCTGCTGACATCGTGTGTGTGATAGGAAAAGTCTGGGGGAAATGGTGCAAGGAGAAAGGAAGGAAGAAGTGAGAGAAAGAAAAAGCATGTAGATAAAGCAGGAGGGGGGAGGAAGACCACAGAAGGAAAAGATGAAGAAGCCAGTTTTTGTTCCCTCATTAGGGGCCTGTCGCATGTATTAATACCAGTAATTGATGACTCAGCCGGTTCTGTCCTCGGCACTAATTGCTTAAATTGCTTAAAAATCAGCTCCAGCATTTTGATGTTCCTGGGCAGCAGAGTCAGAGAGCCTCAACTGTGCTTCTGTCTTCTCCCCTTCAATGTGTCATGTGATAACAATTGTGGTTCATTGGAGACGGTCTGCCATATTGGAAACAAATCCAATCGGATTGTTTTTGGATTCAGTGGATGAATCATGGGATACCCTAGGCTCCAGAGGATACAACGGACCCATCCCTCTCCCTGGGGGCTCTCGGGGAATGGGGTACCTATTGGAGTCAGCAGGGGAGCTGGCTCCCTGGGAGTGCAATAAGCCCCCCAGTCCTTTACCTCCCCATCCCCAGAATCCTCCCTCTGCCTGCTCCATCAAACTGCCGCACATGTAGGCTCTTGGGGAGGGGGAGTTACTGGAGGGCCCCACCTTCTGTTGACGTCCCTCACCCCAATTTTAGTTTGCATTTTAGATACTTTAATCTACAACATTTTCACAACACACATCTATGTAGGGCATTGTCTGGGGAGCGGGGGGCGGGGACACCAGGGAGTTGGGGATATTTCATGGGCCTCGCCACGGTCGGCTCCCCTCACCCCCTCTTGCATTTAGACATTGAGACATTTAGACACTGCCTGTCTTCCTGAGGGGGGGGGTGGACTGTGCCGGACACCCCCTTTGATACTCCCAGTTTTAATTACACCTGAGAGCAAAATGCAACAACACCCCATTCGAGCGGGTGCAGGGAGGATGGGGGTCTTCTAACATCCCTTTTCCCCGCCTGCTGCCCGGAGTCTGGGGCCTGGAGGAAGAGCGAGCCACCTGGTCTGTGGTCTTGGCGGGGGGGCTGCTGCAGGGCCTGGTTGGCCTTCCGGTGCCAGGCTGTTACTTCTGCTCTCCCCAAAGGAGGTTGGAGGGAGGGGAGGAAGTGGCTGGGTGAATTATTTAGGGGGATTGGGGGGGCTCTGGTTGGGTGGCCTGTGTGGGGCGTGTGGGCCCCGATCCCTAGGGGGGGTATCTGGGGGTTGTCTGGCAGATCTGTAAGGAGATGGTTCAAGGAGGCTGAAGACGCCCTGAAAGTTAGATTTTTGATTTAAGGCTACAGTCTGGGATGCACCGTGTCTCGGTGCTGATGACTGGCCTGGTTCATTCTAACCAGTTCTCTGACCTACAAGGACTGCAGCGTCTGGGACTCTCTGGGCAGCTCCTGATGTGTCGTGTTGGCAGCCGACCAGCTGGAACCAACCTCATCCTCGGAGCACGGACTGAACTATGAGACCAGGTTAGTGACTTAAGTGTTCATTATCATCCTCCACCGGATAGAGACGGTCACTAACCTGTGTTTTCTCCCTGCCTTAGAACCGATGCTGTTCACTGCAGATCTGTTTGGTAAATAAACATTTTGTCTGCCTCAAAAACTGACACAGCCACATTGAGAGGACATCAATGCAATGACTGTGTGTGACTGACTACATCAACACCTGTGTAAATAACATCATCCCAACCAGAACCGACCAATAATTCCCAAATAATAAACCATGGATCCCAGGTGATCTGAAGGAACTGCTCAACAAGAAAAAACAGCCTTTAAGAAAGACAGGCAATTCATGAGGAGAATACAGAAGAGACTGTGAGAGCAACTGTTGCAGAATAACAAACATTTTTTGTCATCCCCAAAAAAAAACTTTTTCTTTTTTGTTTCAACTGCATTAACATACTTATTGGGTCCTACTGTTTGGTCTCACAGTGTTATCGGTCCTACATTTTGTGACTCAGTGTAAAACTTGCCCTTAATCCCGCCTTTGCTGCTCCATTGGTTGGAGAGACAGTCAGTCACAGAGCAGTCAAACAGTCAGAGGAGAATGGCCAGACTGGTTGGAGCTGATAGAAGGGCAACAGTGACTCAAATAACCACCCGTTACAACCAAGGTGGGCAGAAGAGCATCTCTGAACGCACAGTACGTGGAACTTTGAGGCAGATGGGCTACAGCAGCAGAAGACCACACCGGGTGCCACTCCTTTCAGCTAAGAACAGGAAACTGAGGCTACAATTTGCACAAGCTCATCGAAATTGGACAATAGAAGATTGGAAAAACGTTGCCTGGTCTGATGAGTCTCGATTTCTGCTGCGACATTCGGATGGTAGGGTCAGAATTTGGCGTCTACAACATGAAAGCATGGATCCATCCTGCCTTGTATCAACGGTTCAGGCTGGTGGTGGTGGTGTCATGGTGTGGGGAATATTTTCTTGGCACTCTTTGGGCCCCTTGGTACCAATTGAGCATCGTTGCAACGCCACAGCCTACCTGAGTATTGTTGCTGACCATGTCCATCCCTTTATGACCACAATGTACCCAACTTCTGATGGCTACTTTCAGCAGGATAATGCGCCATGTCATAAAGCTGGAATCATCTCAGACTGGTTTCTTGAACATGACAATGAGTTCACTGTACTCAAATGGCCTCCACAGTCACCAGATCTCAATCCAATAGAGCATCTTTGGGATGTGGTGGAACGGGAGATTCGCATCATGGATGTGCAGCCGACAAATCTGCGGCAACTGTGTGATGCCATCATGTCAATATGGACCAAACTCCCTGAGGAATGCTTCCAGCACCTTGTTGAATCTATGCCACCAAGAATTGAGGCAGTTCTGAAGGCAAAAGGGGGTCCAACCCGTTACTAGCATGGGGTACCTAATAAAGTGGCCGGTGAGTGTGTATTTTCCATTTTATTTTTTATTAGTTTTTTGTTTGAAAATGTGCATTCATTCTATCTGACATTTGTCAACCACATAGTGTTTTAGGTCAGTTATGGTTACGTAAGGCATTCATATGGTCTAAACTCCATAATGATATTATGAATATTTGCCAAATTTACCTTCACTATAAATATTAGTTGCTGTTATTTAACCTATTTAAACTGTCACCAGATGCTCTGAGAACCTCTTTGGGTGACATCATAAAAAACTGAGAAAATCTAAGAGGAAAACATTTCAATAAGTCTGAAATTTAATCTTTGGTTGTGATTTCTGTAACCCACTTTTATTTTTTCAGGCCCACTTCCTGTTTTGGCCAAATTAGTTCGCGTCTTTAAAGCCCCGCCTCAAGCATGCAGGTAAGCATTGTCACCTGTTTCTACTGTGATTGTGACTGGCTGCTGGTGTCTTCTCAACATATTTATCTGAAATCTTTACCCTATTGATTTGATTGCTGGGTGAGTTTATCTGATACAATATTATTTTCCCTTG
This sequence comes from Cyprinodon diabolis, assembly GCA_030533445.1. Classification (NCBI taxonomy): domain Eukaryota; kingdom Metazoa; phylum Chordata; class Actinopteri; order Cyprinodontiformes; family Cyprinodontidae; genus Cyprinodon; species Cyprinodon diabolis. The sequence continues at coordinate 337,830 of CM060081.1, forward strand.
CAGTAAGGGGTAAGGGTGTGGTAGTTCCTCGAGGAGGAAGAGTCGGGATCGAGAGGGAGTGTTGCGGATGGTCGTTTGGTCCATGGCGCGTGTTTCGCCGCTGCTTGTGGAGAAATGTCCTGGGCCGTGAGTAGTGGAAGAGGGAAATAGTGACAATGAAGAAGGTTGGAAGATAGCAACATCAAAAAATGAGAAAAAGCGGAAAAAACGGAGATCAGTTAAAAGGGGAGTCCAGTTCAGAACAATCCAGTGATGATCGATCCATACATTCCACAGCAAAACAGAATGAATTCAAAGTCGTTAATCAGGCAGACTCTTTTACAAACTGGAATCCGGTTCACTGAACAAAAACCATAAATAAACTAGTAGGAGAAGTCAGAGGTGCCAGAATCCTGTACAGTGGAGACCTGCTAATTAACTGCAGAGACAGCGCCCAGCAAGGCAAAGCAATACGGATCAACAACATTGACGGGATAAGAGTTCAGAGCAGCTTAATGGAGAACAAAAAGATCATCATTGGAGGAATTCCTCTAAAAATTTCTGACAAAGAAATTCTAGAAAACATAAGTGGTGCAAAATTAAAAGAAGTAAAACGATTAAAAACAAGAAACTGAGAAAGATCGCACAGTTTTAGAGCAATTACCAAGCAAAGTATTAATCGGTTACATCAGCTATAATGTCAAAATCTACAATCCTCCACCATTGAGATGCTTCAAATGCCAAAAATTCGGACACATAGCAGCAGTTTGTAAAGGGAAACAGAGGCGTGGATGGTGTGCAGAACATGAGTATGGAAAATATGGAAAAGAAGCTAAAATAAAATGCTGTAATTGTGGTGGAGAACATACTGCTGCTTATCGTGGCTGCGAAGCGAGCAAAAGGTCTGAGGAAATAAAAAAAATGAAATTTGAGCTCGGACGTACGTACGCTGAAGCTTCTAAAAGGATCCCATCTCAGTCAGGAAAAAACAAACCAACAGTTCAACACACGGCAGATTCCAAACCTCTGGAGAAATGTCCAAAAAAAGAGGAATTTTGTTCTATTCATGGTGGAAGTGATTAATTGTTCTGCACAGACGACAAGAAAAACCGAAAAAATCTAAATAATAGTGAAAGCTGCAGAAAAATATCTGGAAGTGAAACATTTAAACTGGGAGATGGTTGGAAGCATGATGGGAGGACTGATGGGATCATCAGAAACTGGCAGAGTGACGATGACTTAAAGTTAAAATAAAATTATAAGGGCAAATGTGATTTAGTATTTATTATGTTGGGTTAAGTTACACAGGGTTTTTTTTTTTTCTGGGATGAATCATTTCCTGTTTCCTTGCTTTAGTCCATATCAGTTGGTGGCGGTAATGCACTTCTCACAAGTTTGCCGACCGCCATAAAACCTCATAAGAAGAAGAAGGGTTTGGTATTGTGGCTAAGTACACCCCACTCTCTTTGAAAAGGTAACTAGCTTGAATTTTGTGCGTTTGACACGTTTACCTCGATTCCAAAGCAGCATTTAAAAGATTTCAATTTCAATTCAGTTTATTTATATAGCGCCAAAATCACAACACATGTCATCTCAAGGCACTTTACAGTTCAACCAGATCATACAGTCAAATTGATACAAAGTTTTCTATCTAAGGAAAACCAGTTGATTGCATCGACTCATTGACTCAATTACAATCCCACACACTAAGCATGCTTGCAGCGACAGTGGAGAGGAAAAACTCCCTTTTAACAGGAAGAAACCTCCAGCAGAACCAGGCTCAGTGTGAGCGGCCATCTGCCGAGGCCGACTGGGGTTCAAGGAGACAGAAGCAGAGATACAAAAAGCAGCTGTAAAAGGCGGCCCCGTCCAGGAAACACACAGCCAGGCAGACGAGCTCCAAGGCAGCTCCCATGCCAGAGGATGAAGAGAGCACATCCACCCAGCCACGGCCAGAGAAACAGGACCACACTGGAAAACAGGCCAATCTCCAACATCTACAAACAAGGGTGTTGATGGAAGCAGCACAGCTGATGTTTCTTTCCTGGATGACGTCACAGCCAAACAGGAGCAGACGAGGCAAAGCTACTCTGAGGAAAAGCAGAGAGAGCAGAACGTTAGAGATTGAACTAACAGATTCTGTAGAATAGGAGAACAGAGAGAGAATGAAGCAGAAAGATGAAATGGGGGTCCCTATGTCCTCCAAAAGTCTAAGCATATAGCAGCATAACTTTAAAGACAGCTCAGGATAACCTGAGCCACCCTAACTATAAGCTTTATCAAAAAGGAAAGTTTTAAGCCTAGTCTTAAAAGTAGACAGAGTGTCTGCCTCACGGACTAAAACTGGTAGTTGGTTCCACAGGAGAGGAGCCTGATAACTAAAAGATCTGCCTCCCATTCTACTTTTAGAAATTCTAGGAACCACTAGTAAACCTGCAGACTGAGAGCGAAGTGCTCTGTTAGGAACATAAGGAACAATCAGATCTCTGATATCAGATGGAGCTTGGCCATTTAAGGCTTTATATGTGAGAAGGAGGATTTTAAATTCTATTCTGGATTTAACAGGAAGCCAATGAAGAGAAGCCAGGATAGGAGAGATATGATCTCTCTTTTTCATTTTCATCAGAACTCTGGCTGCAGCATTTTGGATCAGCTGAAGGCTTTTAACTACAGTTTGTGGACTTCCTGATAGTAAAGAATTACAATAGTCCAGCCTTGAAGTAACAAATGCATGGACTAGTTTCTCAGCATCACCCCTGGACAGGAGATTTCTAATTTTTGCAATATTCCTCAGATGAAAGAAGGAAATTCTAGAAACCTCTTTGATCTGGGATTTAAATGACAGGTCCTGATCAAAAATAACACCAAGATTTTTTACTTTATTATCTGAAATCAGTTTAATCCCATCCAAATGAAGTGACTGGCTAATCAGCTTCTTTTTCAGAGACTCTGGTCCAAAGACTATAACTTCTGTTTTGTCTGCATTCAGAAGCAGAAAGTTAAGAGTCATCCAGGTTTTTATGTCTTCAAGACATGCCTGTAATCTATGTAATGGGTTAGCTTCATCTGGATTATAGACAGATATAGCTGGGTATCATCAGCATAACAGTGGAAATTAATCCCATGCTGTCTAATAACTCTACCAATTGGGAGCATGTATAAAGTAAAGAGAATTGGTCCTAGCACTGATCCCTGTGGTACTCCACAGGTAACCTTTGAGTGTGTTGAAGATCTATCATTAACATGAACAAACTGAATTCGATCAGATAGATAAGATTTAAACCAGTCTAGTGCTGTTCCTTTAATTGCAACAAAATATTCAAGTCTTTCTAAAAGAATATTATGGTCAACTGTATCAAATGCAGCACTAAGATCCAACAGGACGAGCACAGATACGAGTCCATTATCTGAGGCCATGAGAATATCATTAGTGACTTTCACCAGAGCTGTTTCAGTGCTATGATGAGCTCTAAAGCCAGACTGAAACTCTTCAAAAAGTTCATTATGGTGTAAGTGGTCGCAAACTTGTTTGGCAACTACTTTCTCAAGAATTTTGGATAAGAAAGGAAGATTGGATATAGGTCTATAATTAACCAAGTCATCTGGGTCAAGAGATGGTTTCTTAAGCAGAGGTTTAATTCCAGCAACCTTAAAAGCTTTAGGTACATATCCCTGTAACAGAGATAGATTAATCACATCTAAAATGGAGGAGGAGATCAAAGGGAATACCTCCTTAAATAACCTGGTTGGAACTGGATCTAACATACAAGTTGAAGGCTTAGATGAAGACAATAATTTTGCTAATTCAGAAAGTTCAACTGGATCAAAGCAGTCTAAACCCGGTTCAGATTCCATGACTACCTCAGGTACAATCGCGGATAGAGGAGTGCTTATGATCTTATTTTTAATAAGATCAATCTTATTTATAAAGAATCCCATAAAATCATTGCTGCTAAGAGCAGGTGGAATGGACGGTTCAACAGAGCTATGGCTCTGGGTGAGTTTGGCAACTGTATTAAAAAGAAATCTAGGATTATTCTTATTCTCCTCTATTAATGAGGAGAAGTATGCTGCTCTTGCTTTACAAAGGGTCCTCTTATACAGCAGTAAACCATTTTTCCAGACTAGGAAGGACTCCCGCAGGCCTGTGGAGCGATATTTTCTCCCCAGTTTCCTAGCATTTTGCTTCAAAGTACGCAGCTCTGCATTAAACCAAGGAGCAAGCTTTCTATTTTCAACGGTTTTCATTTTCAAGGGAGCTGCGTTGTCTAAGGCAGTACGCAGAGAACTAGCAACCCCATCAACAAAATCATCAACCTGTGAAGGGGAATCAGCTATGCTTTTGCACTCTGCAGCACTGCTCAGCGACACAGAGGAGAGAGAAAGTGAAGCAGATTCTTTAAAATTTATAACTGCACCATCTGATAAAGATCTACTAAAATTGAACCTTCTTTTGGGGGAGGAGAACTCTGTTAAAGTAATCCTGAAGGTTATTAGAAAGTGGTCAGAGAGGACAGGGTTGTGAGGAAATACTGTTATTTCTTCACATTCTATGCCGTATGTCAGCACAAGATCCAAAGTATGAAGATGAGAATGTGTGGGACTATTCACATTTTGAACAAAGCCAATAGTGTCTAAGATGGCATTAAAGGCTGCTCTTAAGCTATCGCCTTCAATGTCAGCATGGATGTTAAAATCTCCCACTATGATGACCCTGTCAGTATTTAATACCAAATCAGAAAGGAACTCTGAAAACTCATCTAAAAATTCAGAGTAAGGACCTGGCGGACGATACAAAGTTACAAAAAGAAGAGGTTTTCTTGCCTTGAAATTTGGATGAGGGAAATTAAGGGTTAAATGTTCAAAAGAGTTGTAGGTATTAACTGTTTTGGGAGTAATCAGTAAGTCAGACTGGAAGATTGTTGCTACTCCTCCTCCTCGCCCAGAACTTCTGGGTATGTGAAAATTTAAATAGCTTGAAGGAGTTGCCTCGTTTATGCTCACATAATCCTCTTGCTGCAGCCAGGTTTCTGTAAGGCAAAACAAGTCAATGTGATTATCACAAATCAAGTCATTAACTAGCAGACTTTTAGAGGAAAGAGATCTTATGTTAAACAGACCGCATTTAATTGTTTTAACTTTTTCCCCAATTGGAGTTATTTTGATTTTAATTAGATTATCATGATTTACTCCTTTGGGAATCTTTGCTAATTTATTAGATTGATCTGAACAGTTTAGCTACACTAAGTTGATATTGCGCAGTATGTGTATTTAATTTTTTTCCTTTTTCCTTTCGCTCACTCTGCTTCAGTGACAATTTGTTTTATTTTTCTTGATTGATATTTTGAAAGTGCTCTTTAACTTTAAATTAATTAAGCTTGAAATTTCATTTAAATTATGGTTAATTTAACCTGATTGAAATGTTTGTCTAATTATTAGAAATATAATCATTTCATTTGCATTTAGTATGCATAAATTGTTGTTTTTGTTGTTTTTGATAAAACCTGATTTTTCTGACCTTTTAGTTCGGGTTTTTTTTTTTTCCCTTTCGGATCAGATCCTCACCTGGATCTGAAGATGGCGGGCTAGAAATGGACTGTATGATTTTGAATTAATTTGTTTTGAGTCAGTTCTCTTGTGTCTCATCGTGTTGCTGTAATTTTCTGTTTTATGGAGTAAAGAGTGAAAATTTAAATAGCTTGAAGGAGTTGCCTCATTTATGCTCACATAATCCTCTTGCTGCAGCCAGGTTTCTGTAAGGCAAAACAAGTCAATGTGATTATCACAAATCAAGTCATTAACTAGCAGACTTTTAGAGGAAAGAGATCTTATGTTAAACAGACCACATTTAATTGTTTTAACTTTTTCCCCAATTGGAGTTATTTTGATTTTAATTAGATTATCATGATTTACTCCTTTGGGAATCTTTGCTAATTTATTAGATTTTGGTCGTGGGCAAGACACTGTCTGGATGGAGTAAAGAGTGGGTAACAGTAGAGAAGCTGCAGAGAGGTCTGTTAAACTAGGACTCTGCTTCCTGGTCTGCACCCTGGGGGGTCAGGGTTTTGGAGGACTAATAAATGTGGCCAGATTCCTAGAAAGAAGAGCTGCACCATCCAAAGTGGGATGGATGCCGTCTCTCCCAATCAGACCAGGCTTTCCCCAAAAGGATTGCCAATTATTAATGTAGCCCACGTTGTTTTCAGGACACTAATTGGATTCTAACTCTGACACCCTCGCCTCCAAACCTACAAAAACTTATTACACATCCCATTATCAATAAAGGAGGCAGAGCAATAACTGAACATCTGACACAGAGAGCAGGAGAGAGGAGAGGAAGAAGGAAGAGTTGGAAAAGAGTGATTGTTCTCCCACAGCCACCAGTTCACCAGCAGATCCCAGTCACTTGTCTTCCCGTTAGGACCTCTAACCTGCTCCTCTTCTGTTCTTTTTAAGCCCAAAGTTTGTTTTTTTGCCTCCAGACCCGGTTTAGCTTTTCTGTGTTGTCAAAGTTTATTTCTGATTAAACTCTTCACCTCACTAAGCTGCTGCTGAGTACTTATCTGCACTTTGGTTCAAACCCTTGACACTGAGTCTGTGAAACAGACTGGTGTTGATGAGGCTGTAACACATTTAGCAGCCAGATTTACAGCTGAGATGAGATGCGTTCTCTGTCGTCAGTCTCATCTCTGGCGTCAGTGCGTTCTCTGGCATAAGTGCGTTCTCTGGCATAAGTGCGTTCTGTGGCATAAGTGCGTTCTCTGGCATAAGTGCGTTCTCTGGCGTCAGTCTCATCTCTGGCGTCAGTGCGTTCTCTGGCATAAGTGCGTTCTCTGGCATAAGTGCGTTCTCTGGCGTAAGTGCGTTCTCTGGCGTCAGTCTCATCTCTGGCGTCAGTGCGTTCTCTGGCGTCAGTGCGTTCTCTGGTGTCAGTGCGTTCTCTGGCATAAGTGCGTTCTCTGGTGTCAGTGCGTTCTCTGGCGTCAGTGCGTTCTCTGGCGTCAGTGCATTCTCTGGCATAAGTGCGTTCTCTGGCATAAGTGCGTTCTCTGGTGTCACTCTCATCTCTGGCGTCAGTGCGTTCTCTGGCGTCAGTGCGTTCTCTGGCGTCAGTCTCATCTCTGGCGTCAGTGCATTCTCTGGCGTCAGTGCGTTCTCTGGTGTCAGTGCGTTCTCTGGCATAAGTGCGTTCTCTGGTGTCACTCTCATTTCTGGCGTCAGTGCGTTCTCTGGCGTCAGTGCGTTCTCTGGTGTCAGTGCGTTCTCTGGCGTCAGTGCGTTCTCTGGCGTCAGTCTCATCTCTGGCGTCAGTGCGTTCTCTGGCATAAGTGCGTTCTCTGGCGTAAGTGCGTTCTCTGGCGTCAGTCTCATCTCTGGCGTAAGTGCGTTCTCTGGCGTCAGTCTCATCTCTGGCGTAAGTGCGTTCTCTGGTGTCAGTGCGTTCTCTGGCGTCAGTCTCATCTCTGGCGTCAGTGCGTTCTCTGGCGTCAGTGCGTTCTCTGGCATAAGTGCGTTCTCTGGCATAAGTGCGTTCTCTGGTGTCACTCTCATCTCTGGCGTCAGTGCGTTCTCTGGCGTAAGTGCGTTCTCTGGCGTCACTCTCATCTCTGGCGTCAGTGCGTTCTCTGGCGTCAGTGCGTTCTCTGGCGTCAGTCTCATCTCTGGTGTCAGTGCGTTCTCTGGCGTCAGTGCGTTCTCTGGTGTCAGTGTGTTCTCTGGCGTCAGTGCGTTCTCTGGCATAAGTGCGTTCTCTGGCGTAAGTGCGTTCTCTGGCATCAGTCTCATCTCTGGTGTCAGTGCGTTCTCTGGCGTAAGTGCGTTCTCTGGCGTCAGTCTTATCTCTGGTGTCAGTGCGTTCTCTGGCATAAGTGCGTTCTCTGGCGTAAGTGCGTTCTCTGGCGTCAGTCTCATCTCTGGTGTCAGTGCGTTCTCTGGCGTAAGTGCGTTCTCTGGCGTCAGTCTCATCTCTGGTGTCAGTGCGTTCTCTGGCATAAGTGCGTTCTCTGGCGTCAGTCTCATCTCTGGTGTCAGTGCGTTCTCTGGCATAAGTGCGTTCTCTGGCGTCAGTGCGTTCTCTGGCGTAAGTGCGTTCTCTGGCGTCAGTCTCATCTCTGGTGTCAGTGCGTTCTCTGGCATAAGTGCGTTCTCTGGCGTAAGTGCGTTCTCTGGCGTCAGTCTCATCTCTGGTGTCAGTGCGTTCTCTGGTGTCAGTGCGTTCTCTGGTGTCAGTGCGTTCTCTGGCATAAGTGCGTTCTCTGGCATAAGTGCGTTCTCTGGCGTACGTGCGTTCTCTGGCGTCAGTCTCATCTCTGGCGTAAGTACGTTCTCTGGTGTCACTGCGTTCTCTGACGTCAGTGCGTTCTCTGGCGTCAGTGCGTTCTCTGGCATTAGTGCGTTCTCTGGCGTAAGTGCGTTCTCTGGCGTCAGTCTCATCTCTGGCTTAAGTGCGTTCTCTGGTGTCAGTGCGTTCTCTGGCGTAAGTGAGTTCCCCGGGGTAAGTGCTTTCTCCGGCGTAAGTGCGTTCTCTGGCATCAGTGCGATCTCTGGCATCAGTCTGATCTTTGGTGTCTGCGTTTTCTGGTGTCAGTGGGTTCTGTGGCGTCAGAGCGTTCTCTGGCGTCAGTCTGATTTCTGGCGTCAGTCTGATCTCTGGCGTCAGTCTGATCTCTGGCGTCAGTGCGTTCTGTGGCGTCAGTGCGTTCTCTGGCGTCAGTCTGGTCTCTGCACTGGAAAAAGTCTTTAAAGTTATGCTGCTATAGGCTTAGACTTTTGGAGGACATAGGGACCCCCATTTCATCTTTCTGCTTCATTCTCTCTCTGTTCTCCTATTCTGCAGAATCTGTTAGTTCATTCTCTAACGTTCTGCTCTCTCTGCTTTTCCTCAGAGTAGCTTTGCCTCGTCTGTTCCTGTTTGGCTGTGACGTCATCCAGGAAAGAAACATCAGCTGTGCTGCTTCCATCAACACCCTTGTTTGTAGATGTTGGAGATTGGCCTGTTTTCCAGTGTGGTACTGTTTCTCTGGCCGTGGCTGGGTGGATGTGCTCTCTTCATCCTCTGGCATGGGAGCTGCCTTGGAGCTCGTCTGCCTGCCTGTGTGTTTCCTGGACGGGGCCACCTTTTACAGCTGCTTTTTGTATCTCTGCTTCTGTCTCCTTGAACCCCAGTGGGCCTCGGCAGATGGCCGCTCACACTGAGCCTGGTTCTGCTGGAGGTTTCTTCCTGTTAAAAGGGAGTTTTTCCTCTCCACTGTCGCTGCCAGCATGCTTAGTGTGAGGGATTGTATTTGAGTCAATGAGTCAATGCAATCAACTGGTTTTCCTTAGATAGAAAACTTTGTATCAATTTGACTGTATGATCTGGTTGAACTGTAAAGTGCCTTGAGATGACATGTGTTGTGAATTTGGCGCTATATAAATAAACTGAATTGAATTGAATTGAAAATTGAAAAAGTGTGGCCCAGCTTAAATTTAAAAAATTGATGTCCATTTGTTGCATCTAATATATTTGACTTCACAGACTCTAAATAAAGTGGTTTGGTACAACATGAATATTTAATATTGACTCCAACCATATTACTTTACTTGACCCAATTTTAATTCTTCACCTTTATCCAAGTTAAATTATTTAAATTTTAGTTTTGGAACCAAACTAATATATTGAAATTGAACCCATCAAATATATATACCTTGCACCAAACTAATATTCAGGCATTAACACCAGTTAATTCATTGGCACCATGAAAGTCTTTTTCATAAACTTGGTTTCATAAACAATTTGCATCACTCACATCACACTTAACACACTCCAGCAACAGTTTTTTTCTAAGCCATTTATTCCTCAAGTCAAAAAGGACAAAAAAAGTTGCATGCTCAGACAAACAAATATAAACATGTCATTGTTGCTCTACATCAGAGCAATGAAATAAAGACAATATGGCTTATCAAGCAAAATTAAATGGACAGAAAGCATCCACTGTTAAACTGTTCAAACACATCTGAACTTGAAGGAATGTTGCATCTCTAAACAACATGAAAGAATTAAAATTCCAACAAAAGCACTCCATGAAAGTGACCCCGTAAGCCTGTATAACAAAGTGCTGTGAGGTGGTCTTCCTCTTAAATAGATGCCAGTGGCAACTACATGCACACATTAAGCACAAACAAATATACACTACTGTGCAGTTTTGAGTTCACCACTGAGTTTGTGAATCTTGGAAGTCATCTTGTTGGAACCAAGCTCCATCAGGATCTTCTGTAGGGCCTCAAAGGTAAACCTGAAACCCTGTGGATCCTTCATGTTAAGAGCATAGCAAAGTCCAAAGAGCATTGCCACTCCGGCTGCAACAGAAGGCAGCTCATTGAGGACTTCCACACCATCAATGACAATCCCAACGTCTTCGGGCTGCTGTAGAAGGCTTGAATTCTCTCTGAAGACGAAGACTGCCATGATGGTCCTCTCCAGCTCCTGCTCGGCTTGATCTTTCTGGGAGACCTGAGGCAAAATATACGAAATATACAACTGAACATCTGCAGTCTGGCACACCCCATTAGTCACTATATACTGTTTAATTGTAGGGATGCACGATATTGGGATTTTGACCGATATCCGATATGCCGATATTTTACAGCTCATGTAGCCGATAACCGATATCGATACCGATGTTAAAGCTGGACAAAAATAAGTAGTCATTGAAAATAGCAGTTTTGTTATCCATTTCTGACACTTTGAAAAATAATATACTCAAATATATTTTCATATGCTGATATCAAACTGATTTTTAAAAACGCGGTATGGATCTGTTTTACTTTCAAAATCTCGTGAAATTTCATTGTTCTGTTACAAACTCTCGTGATATTTTGCAAATTCTTGTGAGATTTTGTTAGTAAAATAGATCGATACCGCGTCAATATATCAACATATAAAAAATGGAAAAATTTCGTGAATTTTCGGGGGATTTCGTAGCATAACTATGACATATAGCAATATTTCATTAGTAAAAGAGATTGATATGGTGTTTTTAAATGGCAATATATCAGCATATGAAGATATTGGGATATTTTAATGTATCAATATTTTTTCCCTCATCTTTAGAAGTTTTTAAGTCTGTAAAAAAGAAGTTTTTGAGGAAGAAGAAGAAGTCGTATTTTATTTTATTTATTTTAGACTTTAGAAACTCAGAAGCTGATCAAATATCGGGTTAAATATCGGTGGGGTGGCCGATGTCCGATATTCAGTTTTAAGGCCGATACCGATAGGGGGCCGATTATATCGTGCATCCCTATTTAATGGCATAGGTGGTCTCCCGTGATGAATAAAGTTGAATCATCATTGTGACAGAAAATATCTGGACATACCATGTATTCCTTTATAAGGTCCTCAACACGTTCTCCCAGGTAGATGATGAGAGCTTTGAGGATACACTCCCTTCTGAAATCTGCATCAGCACCCTTTAGGGACAATCAAAATGGTTATTATGAGATGTGTAGATTAGTCTAGTCACTTAATTCCCAGCTCTACCATAAACAGTGCTTTTACAGTGTGTGCCTGGTCAATATTGAATCCATGGCAGACTAATTGAAAGCAGTGAAAATGTAAAGCCATTCTAGTACATCTGCCAGAGGCCACTGGTAGTCCCTCTTTAAATATGAACACAGAGTGGATGGCTCCTGTTTGGTTTCCTATAGTGTCAAAGTATCTTTGGTGCAGTGACAGGTGCACAAATTATTTTCTATGTGCTACTACACATTAATGTACTCATAGGTGGCACATGTTTTTAAATGGTTGATAGTGAATATGGTGCAAAACTTGGCACACAATAACAATGCCATGTACATCAATTGCACATCATCTGCACATCCTCTTCATGTAGAAGGATTGAGGGCTGTCGTTAGTGGCTAATTATATACTGCACATCATACCTGGTCAAGAAACTCAAGGATCATGGCAGTTTTTGCTTTAGTGTTCCCTCCTTTCTTTCTGAAGATCTTCAGCAGCTGTGGGGAGTGCTTGTCCAGGTGCGCCATAAATCTGGTCAGGAGGGGAACTGCAGTAACCCGCAGAAACTCTGCATCAACCTGCACACAAGAAAACATTGTGAAATACACTTAAAATTTAAGAATAATGTGAAATAAAGAAAATAAAAAATAAAAAACATTTTCTCATCTATGGGCTTAAGTATACAAAAAGTTGTAAGAAGTGTACCTCTTCCATCTGAAATAAAGCTGGCCATCTTTCCATGAGGTTCTCGATGGTTGGCTTCTGATCCACAATCTCTTCCCTCCTGAACTAAAAAGTCCTGGCCATCTTCTCCCGTATGGTTCTCTCATTGTTTCTTATCTTTATTTCAGTCAGAAGAGATGCTCTTTCTTTCTCAAGGTTTTCTGGACTGTCTCCGCTGGGTTGAGGATAGTAATTGGTCTCACCTCTTCTCGCCTTTTTCCCATTCTTTGCTGGGAAGGGAGTAGCATCTTCTCTTGATTTGGATTTCAGTGTGTTCACCATGAGCTCAGACGGCTGTGCTGCTTCTATCAACTCCCTTGTTTATAGATGTTGGAGATCGGCCTGTTTTCCAGTGTGGTCCTGTTTCTCTGGCCGTGGCTGGGTGGATGTGCTCTCTTCATCCTCTGGCATGGGAGCTGCCTTGGAGCTCGTCTGCCTGGCTGTGTGTTTCCTGGACGGGGCCGCCTCACACTGAGCCTGGTTCTGCTGGAGGTTTCTTCCTGTTCAAAGGGAGTTTTTCCTCTCCACTGTCGCTAGAAGCATGCTTAGTGTGAGGGATTGTATTTGAGTCAATGAGTCGATGCAATCAACTGGTTTTCCTTAGATAGAAAACTTTGTATCAATTTGACTGTATGATCTGGTTGAACTGTAAAGTGCCTTGAGATGACATGTTTTGTGAATTTGGCACTATATAAATAAACTGAATTGAATTGAATTGAAAGTCCATGTGACCTCAGCTGAGTGCGGTAGTTGCTCATCTTGCTCTTGAGCTTCAGTTTCCATCCATAACTCTCATTGAAGGAGTCTGGTTGTCTCAGGCAGGGATGTTTCCCTGTCAGAGCCTCTGCAACATCACTCAGGTCTGCATCAGTGGGGTAAGCCTTGTAGGAAAAAATCTTCTCTGCCAATCTTTCCGGTATGTCGGACAGCATTTTTGATGAAGGTGTCAGTCTGGTTTGGTTCTGTGCATATTCTGCATTCCCTCTCTGAAGTAGACCTTCTGTTTCGAAGGGAGAAAGGCGGGATGATGAATTCCTTTGGCCACGGCTCTTTTCTCAGTCCCTCACTGTCAGAGCTGTGGCTGAGTATGATGGTGTCATCTGTATCAGTGTTTCGTGAGGCAAGGCTTGTGTCTAAGTCACTCAGATCAGATGGGACACTTTCAATGAAACTCAGAACAATATCAGGAGCAGCTTGTATGATCTTGATTGTGGTAAGGTCTTTGATCATGGACGTTGCGCTCAAGTTAACAAATGTTCCACCAAAGTCATCATCCTTGTACTGTAGCCTGATGTCTCCAGAAAGTTTGCATACATTTTTGACCTGTTCAATGAGCTCTTCAACTGTGTCCGGCACCCTTGATAATTCCATCCTCTCAGCGCTTTCGTCACCCAACAAGATGAGGAGTCGGACGGGAGTGGCCATATTGCAAAGTTGGATCTCGAGTTGTTGATGTAGATGCCCTGACAGTCAGTGACGTTCAGGAAGCTGGAGTCAAAACCTGGGTGGCAGGAGAATAAAACAAAAGACAGAAGGAAAGAGAAATTATTAATTCACATTCACAACCACCTTGTGTCAACATACAGATGAGATGAAAGCTTTGAGTTGTAATAAGTAAGGTGCATCAGTGCCCCTTTAAGTTAGTCTAATATAAAACAATGCGTATGCACCCCTTTTATATCAGTACAAGTGCCCCTGTCTGTTAGTCCATTGTCACAGTATGTCAGCCCCTCAAGGTCAGTCTAGTCACACGGTTTATCCATGCCACATTAGAGGTAGGTCATGTAATTCTTTTAGAAGTTAATTTCCTTAATACATGCTGCCCATTCACAAATGTTACCTTTTTCACAAATAATTACCACCACCATGCCATTCTAAGTATTCATTTCAAATTTCAAGTAGGCATTTTTGTCACCTAGTAAATACAAGGTTAATACTAAGTAAATATTCTGGAAAATATCCCATTAGAAATATTCAGCACAGTTGCAATGGGCTGCATAGTTGCAATACCCATTCTGCCCACCATGCATACTCTACCTTTAAGTTAGTACAGTGTCAGTTTAGTGCAGATTTTGAAAAGTGATAAGTAGAAAGAATTACATTAAAATAGAATGATTTCATGAATATGCAGATCTTAAATGTTAAAAAAGAGAAAAATATTATGCATACCTTACATTTGAATATATCTTTTCAGGGTAATGAAACGCACTCCTCCCACAGTGTAAGCTACCAGGGGATATGGGTCAGTCAGTTGATCTGATTCCACAAGTATTATGTCATTGGTAGGGCTCACTTCAACTTCGAAGGCCCTGAAGTGTTCCCAGTGCCACACTCTCAGTTTCTTAACAATGAAAAAAAGTCTCTCCTTCAGAATAAACATGTTGATGATCTCAGTAAATTCTGGAATCCCTTCCAAAGACCCATGTGCAAGTATCATTCCATTTCTGTAGTTGAATCCATTGAAAGTGACACTTTAAGCAAGGCACACATTATCCATTGTTGGATGCTTGAGCCGTATAGCTTGTGCAATATGTTCTTTTAACACATCAACAGAAAGAGTTGAGACAGTTGACACTTCCAGAAGAGGTTTTTGAGGGTACATAAAAATCTGCTGTGCCATATGAAATTGGTGTCGCTCCGCCAAAGACAGCAAAACATTCTTGAAAGATCTTGTATAACGAACAACTCTTTTAAAAAAACTGTGCTTGGCTTCATATCTCAAAGTCCAAAGACAGACTAATGGTCCAAATTTACGAATTAGCTGAGGATAATGTTCCAAAAGATGATGCTTAGGCAGTAGACGGTAGTCTGGGAAAACCTCTTGAAGTCGAACTCTGTGCTCTGATATCTTGAAATTCAAATATGCGATTGATTCCTCTGTATGGACAGGTGAGACAATAAGCTCAACTAGATCTTTTAAGTCACCCAATATTTTCCATGCTGGTTCATCCACAGGTACCTTTTGGCCGACAAGGAAGGGGAAAAACCTTAAGAGACTCCAGTTTTCGTGAGAATTGCCTCCTATTGTCTTTCGAGATGCAAAGTTCAATGGCACTGGATGGGGACAATGAACTTTGTCTGTCCACTTAAAGGGGAAAGCTAGTATAGACTCATTTAAATATGCAAGAGTAAAGTACTTCTTGGATGTGAAAACAGAAAGACAAAGCGCAATCTCTGCCGGTACGATTCCTTCAAATAAATCATGGACAACATCTGGGGGGAAACCCGTGGTAACTTTGAAATGACTGAGTTTCTCAGAGAGGACACATCTCTTCTTGACACCACAGAAATTACTTAGATAATCTTGTTCAAGGATTTTAAGGTGTTCTGAGTGAATCTGTTCTGTTCTTAATGTAAACGCTCCACTGTCTACAGTTTTAGTTTGAATTTCTGATCTAGATGCTGTACAAAATCGACACAGGTGACCACTTGAAAAGCTTTCAACAAACCCAGCGATACCATGTGCTCCAAGGTTATCGGCTATCACACACTGGATCGTTCCCTTAACACATTTCCCTAACTTCTGCAAAAAGACACGCTCTTCTAATGAAATCAAATCACTTATGAGTGGCTCGAGTACAGTCTCATAGCAATACACTTTCAAATCATCACCTTTGACTAGAAGAGCCAAGTAAATTGATGACAGTGAAGACTGACAACCAGGGATCAGATTGCCTAAAGTCCAATAGAAGGCACAGATTTTATGTTTTCTCCACGATGTCCCAATTGGGTTGCAGATTTCGTACTCGTCTACATAAAGATTTAGTGAAATGTCACAGTCTGCAGACAGAAGTGTGTTGTCTCTGAAAAAATCACCATCAAAAGGACAACTATATACTGTTTGATCGCTCTCTGGTGACTGATATCTCTCTCTCAAATGCACAGTTTTTGCCAGAATTACATCGGAATTTAGAATTTGCTGCAATGTTTTCAGCACAGATACAGTACATACTGCAATGATTTTTGGTTTCTTTTATCAAGAATGTATTCCAAGGGAGACACTACGCAGAATTCTCTTTTATAATATGACTTGCGCTTCCAACTAGTAGACAATGGCCCTTGTTTCCCTATTGCTTTATGAATTGGGTGTGAAGAACAAAGAAAAGTGGCCAATTGTTGAACAACAGATGCTTCCACATGACAATTATTATCTTCCAAATGCTGGTTAATTGCTGCTATACTACCCGGCACAGAGACATCTCCAATGAGATGTTCTAGCTGCTCAAGCAATTCATTTACAGCTGTAGCCGAGACTAAATATGTATGTTCTAATTTAAGTAAAAGTGAAGCCAATTTCAGTTCAACTTCTTTTTCCAAATCTCCTGACTCTTCAGTGGTTAGCTCTATTTCTTCATTCAAGTCATAGTCAGATGGATTGGAAATGACTGACGTGACAACTATTCCACTTTTAAAGTCATTAATGGTGCATGACTGATATTTCCTCCATTTATGGCTCCGGAAACTGCTCTATATGTTGGTTTTGTATGAGCAACCATCAAACATACATGGGACCACTTCATATTTTCTCAGATGTTCATAGATATGTTGGGAAAAACGTGCTCAGTAGAAAGCTGATTGTTTCCACAAATGTAACACTTGAAAGAAGAGTGTCTTTGTTGGGACTCCAGAGAAGGATGATTTCTAGAGAGAATTTATTTATTTATTAATTTATTTATGAACGCATTTATTGAATAGAAATAAAAAATATTTAAAGAAAACAACAACTTCCCTTTCATGCTTCGTGGTTCACCCCAGCAGTACAGTACACTTATTAGTGCTTTGACTACCCTTTTGAAGATGGGCTATCATCTTATCTTAAATGAAGATAACACTGTTTATATTGTTTTTTCTTACCTTTATACTTTGTATAAACAACAAAAGTGGGTTGCTTATGAAATCAACAAAGTGCTACCGAGAAAATAAAATTTTATCTAATGAACACATTTTGAATTCTTGAAAAAATAACACAATGTCTGAATGTCTCTTTCAAATGCGAGTATGACGTTTATTTTGAGCGACGAAAAAACAATAACATATTAATTCTAATATGTCAAGATCACAATAATCTTCCAATTTATGACTAAAATATTAAAGAACTAACACAAATAAAATACACTTAGTGTTTTCCGCAGGAATTAGCTTAGGCGAGGTGGTGAGTTGTCGGCCGGAACCAGTTTTGCGCGGATAACTGTCGAGCGGGGGGGGGGGGGGGGGGGGGGGGAATTAAATACATAAAACTAAATCCTATCTTAATTTGTCAGAGCACACGAGGCAGATATTAATTTTCTATTATCAGTTTTAATTAACTACTTACCTTTTCAGATATATTTCACCGATGACGATGACGACAAAGGCGGTAGCGTCGCCAAGATACTGCTGCGGGAAACACTGATTTAAATTAAATACTTAGTTTTTTTTTAGTAATTTATTTTCCCAAGCCACTCAGAGCAGAAGTATAAGAACGAAAGAGCCGCATGCGGCTCCAGAGCCGCGGGTTGCCGACCCCTGCACTAGACTAACTGATTGCTAACATGGCTTTACATGGGTTAAGCTAGTAAAGTTCACCGTGTAGCCGAGCTAACCGTGGTGGAAGCTATTGATTGGTAACGAATTATGCCTACCTTGATTAATTCCAGCTACAACCGAACAATATACACATAGTTATATTTCTCGTGAAATACGTGTAAGTTCAGAAATTACACCACATTTAACCCGGCGAAAAAGAAAGCGTTTACTGGGATACCCACATTTAGGTGGGACTTTCAGCTTGCTAACCAGGTGACATTAACTCAGTCTTTTGCATTAATACAATTGTAGGCTTGTTAAGACACGTTTACATCAGCTTAGTTTAGTACTTACCGCAGGTTTATTCTTTGATGACGTGCTAGGATGTTAATCATTCCTTCTTCCCCATGCCAAAATGGACGAAGCTCTCCAAGCACTTCTCCCCAACTTCTTCTCACGTGACTCAGATTGAAAATATGACATCATTTCCTTTCAGCATGTTTTGAGAGGAACCAAAAATATTTGCTTTCTTCCCTTCAGAATTGTTATTAATTCAGTCTGAATCAAAACTGACACCTCAGAATGCAAAAAAAAGGACTTTAACAACCAAATCAATTATTTTACATTGTATTCAATGGTAGTTATTAGCTTGAATGAACAACTCTGTGCTACGCTTTTTCCAGTGTGGCGTTCTCTGGCATCAGTCTGATCTCTGGCGTCAGTGCGTTCTCTGGCGTCAGTCTGATCTCTGGCGTCAGTGCGTTCTGTGGCGTCAGAGCGTTCTCTAGCATCAGTCTGATCTTTGGTGTCAGTGCGTTCTCTGGCGTCAGAGCGTTCTCTGGCGTCAGTCTGATCTCTGGCGTCAGTGCGTTCTGTGGCGTCAGAGCGTTCTCTGGCATCAGTCTGGTCTCTGGCGTGAGTGCTTTCTCTAGCATCAGTCTGATCTTTGGTGTCAGTGCGTTCTCTGGCGTCAGTCTGATCTTTGGTGTCTGCATTTTCTGGCGTCAAGGCGTTCTGTGGCGTCAGTCTGATTTCTGGCGTCAGTCTGATCTCTGGCGTCAGTGCTTTCTCTAGCATCAGTCTGATCTTTGGTGTCTGCATTTTCTGGTGTCAGTGGGTTCTGTTGCGTCAGAGCGTTCTCTGGCGTCAGTCTGATTTCTGGCGTCAGTCTGATCTCTGGCGTCAGTGCATTCTGTGGCGTCAGTCTGATTTCTGGCGTCAGTCTGATCTCTGGCGTCAGTGCATTCTGTGGCGTCAGTCTGGTCTCTGGCGTGAGTGCTTTCTCTAGCATCAGTCTGATCTTTGGTGTCTGCGTTTTCTGGTGTCAGTGGGTTCTGTTGCGTCAGAGCGTTCTCTGGCGTCAGAGCGTTCTCTGGCGTCAGTCTGATCTTTGGTGTCTGCGTTCTCTGGCGTCTGTCTAATCTTTGGCGTTAGTCTGATTTCTGCCGTCCATCTAATCTTTGACATTAGTCTAAGTTATTAGGCTGAGAAATTATAGTAGTATTAGGTCCGTTCAGTAACACTATCCATAAAGATTTGAGATTTTTTTTTTCTGATAGATTTGAATGAGGTAATTCTGTTACTCAAACCTTGAAGAATTTCATCAGCAGTTCAGGTTTCAGTACTTCCTCTCCCTGCCCGTCAGCCAATGTCTTTTGCTGCCTCAGGCAGTCTGGCAGCGGGTCCCATGTGGCTCTCAGGCTTTGTTATGTAGGACTGGTTCTACTTCCTGCATATGCTCCTCTACCAACCATCAATCTTTGCCCCTCACTGTTGCCATGTTGTTAAAGATGCTGAACTTTGCCCAGAACTTTCTATTTACAACTTTTCCTCACCAAGTCTCCCACTTGTGTTCATCTACAAAACTCCACCTGTTCCTGTGTGTTTCTGTCTGTTTAAATTCAGATAATTAGGCCTGTCAGGGTTTGAGGTTATTCTGAGTCTTTTGATTCACTTTTGTTTATTTCTCTGTGAAGATTAACCTTTTAAATTCTTAAAAAATTCTTTCCAGTCAATTTCTTTTGCTTATTTTCTTACGTTTCTTGTTGGTTTTGTCTTTACTTCAGTTGAGAGGCATCTTGGGTAAGATGCTTTACTGCATGTTCAAAACATTTTTTTTAGTTTTAAGACCCAGAGCAGATTGCTCTAAGATAGAAAAATTATTTTTGTATCTTTTCAACGTTTTAACAGAGTCCAGTTTTGGTCTTTGCTTGTAGGCAGAAATGATTTATGGTATATAAGATAAACTACACAGATATCTACTTAAACTAAAGTGAAAGATTCAGAAATCAATAATAAGAAGCTCAACCCAACATGCGAATAATTCAAGTTAGCAGCCAAATAATGGCGCTAAGAAGTACTGTAAAAATCTCCGAAAATGTAACGCCAACTCCAGCACCACTAACTTCACCTGTAAATTACACCAATGAAGCTCCTGTTTAAGGGAGATCAGACATCATCCTCTCTTTGAACAGGGGGTACTTTATTTAGATTTATGTTTTCATTATTAAATAAAAAAAAGACAAAAAAGACCCAGATTCTAAAGAAAAGTAAAAAAACTATCTAAAGTTTTCTAGAAGACTTTAAAGAACGTTACCCAGAAGGTTCAGCTCCCACCTGCCATCACCTGAATATAATTTAGACAAAATAAAACATTGGAACAAAATCTTTCTTTGATTTATACAGAAATGATTTTTTTGATAGAATGTCTTTAAGAGTCAAATATAGACATCCGGAGAACAAGATAAAAATGTTGCATTTGACTCTACTTTGTTAAATTTTATGACTATTTGTGGAGATTAGGGTCTTCTTTATGAAGTCTAGACAACATTTGATAGGGTCAATGGCGGTCATGGTCTCTTGCTTCTCCAGTTCAGGAACGGGCTGCTGCTCTAAAAGTACAATCCATGAGGATTATTCACACATGCATGAATTGAACGAAATTCCTCTTTGGGTTTGGTTTTGATGGAGGAATAACTGTCATGTTTGTTTTAAGGTTTCTAACCCACATGCAGAACACACGGACTCTGGGAAAAAGTTCAACAGTTTATTGTTTGACACAATGAGAATAAAGCACTGATTCTGGGGGTTATCAGGTCCAGGACTGGTCACGACTGGTTTCTCTGCAGAGAGGGACAGAATGGTTAGCAGATGTCCAGGTATCTTTGCTGGTAGAATGAGTGCAGGTCTGTACCTGTTCTGAGGCTTGAGCAGCGCGGCAGAGGGGGGGAACCAGGAGGGTCCAGAGGCTGTCGGCAGGCAGAGGGCAAGGCAGAGGCAGAGCTTGGTTTGTGATCTTGCAGATTCGGATCTGAGTTTCTCTTTCAGTTTCTTCTGAGAGAGGGCAGGCAGGTATCTGACAGATTTGACTTCCAGGGTTCTTCAGAGATCAGACAGGCTGGTTTCAGACTGAGAAACTCTTCCAGAGTTTCAGGGTTCAGACAGGTTCTTCCTGGGAAGCAGAGAGGACAAAAAACAGGTTAGGTTAGGTTCAGGCTTCAGGGGAGTCAGAGATTCAGACAGGCAGATTGGCTCAGGCTTGCTAATCGTAACTGGCAAACACTCTGGCACTGGTGTGTTGCTCTGCCTCTCCTTAAATGCTGGTCTCCTGATGAGCAAACGAGCCGCAGGTATGAAGTCAGCTCCAGCTCCAGGAGACCTAGAACGCCCTCTGGTGGAGAAAGGTGGACAGACCTCCAGATCCCAACAATAACATGATGTTAAAGTTTAAAAATGCTGATTTTACATCTGGCTATTACTCTGATGTGGACCACTGTCCTGAAAGCAAGAAAGTCCTCCCTATAAACTCTCAACTGTTATGCAAAAGAAGTTGTCGAGTTTGTGTTCATGGTTCCATTTATTTCAGTGGAGGGATTGTGATAAAAGTAGAAGTGTATCCCAACTTCTGCATCAAAACTACTGGAAAAGGCAAGGCAAGGCAAGGCAAATTTATTTGTATAGCACAATTCAGTACAAAGACAATGCAAAGTGCTTTACATGATTAAAATACAGGAAGATAAAACAGAATCAAAGCAAGTATGAAAAAAAATACATAAAAAATAAATAAAATAAAAATGCAGAAAAAAACAAACAAGTTTATTAAAAACAGTTGGATTAAAGAAAATATGTTTTAGTTGAACTGTTTAACTAGAACAATCGAAGGCAATCCTAAACAAATGTGTTTTTAGTCTTGATTTAAAGGAACTCAGGCTTTCCGCATTAAAAACAGTTGGAAGTTTTTGTTAGATTACATTTATTTATTTTTATTTATTTTTTTGTTCTTTTTTATGGAGAAGAAGAGGACTTTGTTTGAGCTAATTTTCCAGTATTTGATTTCTAATTATCTTTAAAGCTGTTAGCATTTGATCAAAAATTTCTCCTTGGGCAGTTGACAATTCCCCAGAACCTTGCCTCCGGACACAATGGGACACAAAACCGGATCAGGGGTTTAATATATACAACAATGGATGGAGTTTCTCCAATAATCGTGTAATCTACCCATTGCAGTGAGTATTTAAAAGTATAAAGGTCTTGATACCTGTTAAACATCATCAGTAGGTTTTATTTCCATCAACACCGGCCAATTTGTTTACATTTTTTCATGCTGGTGAAGCTTTAAAGTGAACCAACTGTGAAGAGGTGACTTTGTTTGATATTTCTGTCTAGCTGCTGATTAGCATGTTTACCCGGACCCCCCCCCCCCTTTTTTTTTTTTTTTAAGGAAAGATTTATTGCCTGCTGTTTATTTTCAACAGAGATGACAATGAACTAATTAGAGCTTAGAGAAATGTCCCAGAGAATGAATATTTAATAACAAATTACTCCTGAAAGATCAAGATGGCGAGGCGGCTCTTGTCATATGGTCAGTGAAAACAAATGGGCATTCGGCTTAATTCAAATCTAAACCCAGCTGTGTGGCCAAATGGCCAATGAACCATAATTATTTTTAATACGAGCAATAATAACAATAATGTGTGAGGAGATTAGACAGAACAATTAGTGGTGAGATGGAGCTTACATTCAGTGACATTAGCAGCAACAAAGACAAGTTGTGGTTGTTTGTTTAGCGTGATAACGGCTGTACTGAATGAGCCAAATAATGTGGGCTGGCCAGACGGAGACAGTCTGTTAAAACTCATTAGGGCTGAGAAAGAGCGTAATGAAGAAGGCCTTACAGTGCAGAGAAAGAAAAGACTAAGCTCTAAGCTGTATATTTTCACTGCATGGCAAGGTCAAAGGGCTATGGCAGCTAATCCCAGACATTTGCATTTATGCTATCCACCTCTGCTATAACTGATAAGCTATGTGCTCATTCAGAATTTAGCCCAACAATCAAGATCAAGTGGTCAGAAAGGTAACATCAGCCAGAAGTTCACGGGTTGGCTTAAAGAGCCGTTTTACAGAACTTAACACAACCTCTGAGAGTTGGAAAAGAGTCAAGGGAGTCATAGCAATGCTAAGCTAACGCTAGCCTAGGCTAGCTACTTCTTACTATCAGAAATAAAACCGTGTAAAACTGACAAGTGCTCAGTAGAAAAGTGCAGCAGAAGGCGCCGTGTTTTAAGTAGTTTTGGTCAGTTAGAGGTACTGAGATCCAGAGATATCACAGGAAAAATAACTTAATTCAGATGGAGATCCTCTTGACAGCATCAACACTCAGTCAATCCAAACAGGAATTAACAGGCCCAAACAGGATGTTGTTTAGCTCCAAGCAATCAATGATCCAGGTGTGAGGCATTGAGTTGTAGGCTTTCTTGTAATCAATCCAGGCAGTGCTTAGGTTAGTGTTTTGGGTTCTGCAGACTTGAGTGACTGTTCTATCTACCAGGAGTTGGTGTTTGGCACCTCTGGTATTTTTGCCAATTCCCTTCTGAGCTGTGCTCATGTATTGAATCCATGTTCCTGCTTATCTTAGCCGCTATGATCCCAGACATGAGCTTCCACGTTGTGGAGAGGGAGGTTATGGGCTGGTAGTTGGATGGGACTTTACCCTTTGAGGGGTCCTTCAGGATCAGGATTGTGGGCCCTTCGGTTTAGCCTGGGTGCCATTCCGAACTTAGTCCCGCCCACAACGTTTGAGGTCGGGAAGTTCGGTCTGGCATTGCTCAGTAGTAGCGCGAGTATGCTAGCACAATACCTGGCGGGCCAATCAAATTGTCAGGGCGGGCTTTATACGATGATGGACAGATGATCAACAGTAACGTAATCAACCACGTCACCAAAGCGCGCTTGGGTGACAACAACAATGGCTGCCGCTGGAGAGTTGAGGTGAGTAGATTCTGCTATTAGGTCTGTTCTAGAAGATATCGACAGTTTATTAATTTTAAAAGAGGAACAGAGAAACGCGATCAAGGCTCATCTTCTTATTCTAGGCGTCCAATTGCACGCTTTGATTTTTGTTGACAACAACTATGCATCGCTTAACATGCGTCACGCACTCTGTTGCTCTTATTGGTTGTAGGTCTATCCAATTGAGTTTGGAGGCATTTTATTTCTTAGTTAGTTCGAAACACGCCCCATAATCACAGCTCTATGGAGCAGCATCAGACTCAGATTCTGGTGGTTACCATCTCTCTGCCAATGGCGTTCGTGCAGAGCCTTGAGTTTCTTAAGCCAGTAGGCGTGTATCATGTCAGGGACTGGTGCTATCCAGTTCTTCATACCCGAGACTCTGTCTTGGATGTCTGCCACTGTGATGTTGACTGGATTCTGTTTAGGGAGGTTGCTGAGGTCCTCTGTGCTTCACCAGCCACTGTGCCTCCTTCTCCCATATGGCTTTCCAGTACTGTTCAGTTTCCAGCCTTGGTGGGGTTGTTCTACTATTGCGATATAATGAACGTGAACCAGAGCGAAGTTCACTCTGAGAATAATGAGCAACACTCTCGGCTCACAATGGCATTCAATTGATAATGACCCTTTTCATTAGATAACGTCAGGTTTTACGGCACTTATTACGGTAAACAGCCTGACAGACCAGCATGTCTCCTGCTGGTCCCAGTCTGCTCCATTCAGACTCATTTGCTGGGTTTTCTGATGCCAGTTTAGCAGAGCGCTTTGCAGAATTTGATCAACTAACGAAGGAATAAACTCACGTTTTAGTGCAAACTGTTCCCACCGGGACTTAACAGGTCCATACGTCAGCCACGCCCACTTCACATTTAAAGCCACACATGGAGTTAAAGCATCGGAGCTATCTGTGGAAATATCTGCTACTGAAGGAGGAATGGAAGAAATCATTAGGATCCAGATCTTTTCAGCAGACCCTGAATATTCCTGAATGTTCCTGAAGTTCTGAGTCATTTGGCTAAATAAAGGCTTGACTGCACATCCTGGAAACCTGGACTGCATCCAGGATTTTCCATTTCTTTCTATACTTTATGATCAGACGATTAAAGGGGTAAATAGAGATCAGTGCTGAGGTCTATACAACGGATTGTTGCCCACCCAGCAGGCCTTGCTCTGGGTGGTGAAAGTCTTGTTGCCCTTGCATTTGAGGATGTCAACTCATGGTGTTCCTCAGTGTGAATGTTTAGTGTGTTTGACGAACTTTGGCCAGATGGAGAGACTTGTGTGGCCGTCGCCATGACAGGGTCAAGAGGAGAGGAAGAGCACTGACAACACGCCACCTCTGATGACTGCTCTATTGAACTGCTTACACAATCACACCAAGACAAAGAAACGCTCCGAAACATACTGAGGTACAAATGTTTACAATTGCTTTAATAGAGGTACTACGGCACTTTTATTCAATCATTTCCTCATGTTCTCTAGTCTGGTTGTTTCATCTCTCTCTCTTTTCCAAATCTCAACCTTAAAACTTTGATATTTTACTATTAGTTTTTAGATTTATCAAATGTGAAAAGGATGGAGAGCAAAAGGTGGAAGCAACCTTCTGGTAATTGTCTTTATTCACACATTTACAAATAGAAGCACCCGTCTAGTCTTATTTATAAAAAAGGTCAAATAGACATTTTGCCAATGGAACAAGACAATTTGCACTTAAAATAAGAAAGCACAATTGCATTGTCTTATTTCAAGTGCATTTTATCTAATTATCTTATTTTACGAGTAAAAATACTCATTCCATTGGCAAACTACCTCATTTATCTACTCAAGTTAAGGGTAAATACACTTAATTTAAGATGTTTTTACTTATTTCTTGATCGTTTTTCTAGTGTTCTCTCTAGGCTCTGCAGATCACTGCATCATTTGTAGACAAATGATGCTGTTTGCTCATTGCAGCTTTGAATGTTCACACCTAGTTATGTTTTTTAATTCCTGTAAGAACCTGGATGATGTCGTTTTCTCATATTCCGCTTTCTGCTGATCCCTAGTAAGAGAGTAAAAATATAAACTCACTACCAGCCTTTGGGTGAACAGATCTGGGAAATCTTACACTAAAAAAGTAGAGGAGCATTTCAACAAGGAGGACATCAAGCTACTAAAGAAGGCGGAGTTTTCTCTATTGTCAGGGTTCTGCCCTCAGCTTCCATTGGTTTTTAGTTTCTTTGCTCTTTGTAGTTTTCTATCAGTGCTTAGTTCTTTACTTACTCTCTGTCGCCCCCTTGTGCTTGTTTCTTTCCTCCTTGGCTTCCTCCTAGGTGGTCTGCCCACAGTTGCACCCCCGTCTCTGGCTCCCTACGTGCGAAATCTGTGTTCTGCATGGTCCAATATGGTGTATCAGATAAAAAAAAAATGATGTACCAGTTTAATAATGGAGAAGCTATTAGCCGGCTATATTCTATTCTGTGTATTTCTATAGCTCCAATTCACATCATGTCATCTCAGGTCACTTTCCAGTTCACCAGATCATCCAGTCAGATTGATTCAAAGTTTTCTATCTAAGGAAAACCAGCTGATTGCATCGACTCATTGACTCTTCAGCAATCCCTCACACTAAGCATGCTTGTAGCGACAGTGGAGAGGAAAAACTCCCTTTGAACAGGAAGAAACCTCCAGCAGAACCCGGCTCAGTGAGAGTCTATATATAGTTTTCATTTATTTTCTAATATATAAAAACTATTTATTTTCTGAATATGCGATTATTTAAGAACAACTATGCAAATGAACAAACATCTAGAAAAAGTAGACTATATTCTATTATTTTCCATGTGAATCCCAGGTTGTTCATTCTTCTTTTCTACAAAGTGCTTTAAATCAGTCCTATCTGTCTTTATCCATGCTGGCTCAGATCCTGACCTTTGGAAAAGGAGGCAGGGAAAGTAGGATAAAGCCTTAGCCTCACTGCATGCAGTTAGCCTCGTTGCATTCAGTTAGCCTCGCTGCATTCAGTTAGCCTGGCTGCACGCAGTTAGCCTCGCTGCATGCAGTTAGCCTCGCTGCATTCAGTTAGCCATGCTGCATGCAGTTAGCATCGTTGCATTCAGTTAGCCATGCTGCATTCAGTTAGCCTCGCTGCACGCAGTTAGCCTCGCTGCACACAGGTAGCCTGGCTGCACGCAGTTAGCGTCGCTGCATGCAGTTAGCCTCGCTGCATTCAGTTAGCCATGCTGCATGCAGTTAGCATCGTTGCATTCAGTTAGCCATGCTGCATTCAGTTAGCCTCGCTGCACGCAGTTAGCCTCGCTGCACGCAGTTAGCCATGCTGCACGCAGTTAGCCTCTCTGCACGCAGTTAGCCTCGCTGCACGCAGTTAGCCTCTCTGCACGCATTTAGTCTCGCTGCACGCAGTTAGCCTCGCTGCACGCAGTTAGCCATGCTGCACGCAGTTAGCCTCGCTGCACGCAGTTAGCCATGCTGCACGCAGTTAGCCTCTCTGCAGGCAGTTAGCCTCGCTGCACGCAGTTAGCCTCTCTGCACGCATTTAGTCTCGCTGCATGCAGTTAGCCTCTCTGCACGCAGTTAGCCTCGCTGCATGCAGTTAGCCTAGCCTTGGAGCTAAACCAGGTCCTGGAAAAAGACCGATTGAACCGCCTCCGTCTTTTGACTGATGGTTCATTTTGACGTTTGGCAGATCAGATCCAAACGGTTTCACCTCCAGCTTCTCTTGGTTAGTTTGCCTTAAGTGATTTAATTAAATTTTTCTCTCTCTCCAATCGTCATCAACTTCCACAACTCAACTGTCAATCAGCCGCGCTACAATTGTGACATGGTTTGCTTTCAGCTCTGTGTGCAGGAGAGCTGCTCCTATCTGTAGCGTTGCAGAGGAGCTGTGGCGCACAGACAACTTTTAACCAGAGTCTATGAGGGAAGATTTATGGAAATACCTCAACAATATAATGACAAATCAAACGGCTTTAGTCGTCATTAAGGAATAAATATTTATCTTGTACGTCTAAAAAAATTATTTTCATATATTAAGAAATATTTGAATTTTATATATATATATATATATATATATATATATATATATAAACTGTTTTCTCACCCCTCGTGGGGTGGTATGTGTCATCCTCATCCTCGGGTCCTCTACCAGAGGCCTGGGAGTTTGAGGGTTCTGCGCAGTATCTTAGCTGTTCCTAGGACTGCGCTCTTCTGGACAGAGACCTCTGATGTTTTACCTGGAATCTGCTGTAGCCACTCTCCCAGTTTGGGGGTCACAGCCCCCAGTGCTCCAATTACCACTGGCACCACTGCTGCTCTTACTTTCCACATCTTTTCTAGCTCCTCTTTCAGCCCTTGGTATTTCTCAAGCTTCTCGTGTTCTTTCTTCTTGATGTTGCTGTCGCTTGGGATTGCCACATCTATCACTACTGCCTTCTTCTGCTGTTATATATATATATATATATATATATATATATATATATATATATATATATATATATATATATATATTTTTTTTTTTTTTAAGTCTTAATCAAGGTTATTGTGTGTTATTGTGCTGAGAAAAGGGTACATTCACACTGCAGCCTGAAGTGACCCAAATCAGATCTTTCTAACCATATGTGACCAGTGGCGGTTCTAGACCAAATGTACCAGGGGGCCAGGAGGGGGCCAGCATGTTTTAATAGGGGGACAGAAAAGTATGAAATAAAAAGAGAAAACATATAAAAGATATATTAAGAAAACTGTATGAAGTGAAAATTCTATTCAAATAGGTTTAATCAAAATTCTTTTTCTTGTTAGGTTAATATGCATTCATAATTTTACATACTTTTTATTTAATTTAAGTAAAAATTACAATTTTCTCTCAAATCTGAATTAGAACTCAAGAAAAACTGTTAAATTCAGCTGTAAAAAATTAGAGCAATTTGTTTTGAAAAAAGGGTTAGCAGATGAAAACTGGGATCCTATCTCAATACCATCGAAGCTATCACTTTATTGTTTTTTTAAATAATTAGTAAAACAGAATTCATAAAGGAAAAAAATGCAAATAGATCCAAAGGAGCCATCAGTAACCATGTCTGTTCCGGCGCAGATTATCATTAGAAATTCTTGGAGTGTTATGGCTTCAGTACAGGGGCCAGGATATGATCTACAGGAGCTCTGGCCCCCGTTGGCCCCTGTCTAGAACCGCCCATGTATCTGACCCGGATCTGATCTTTTCATGACAGTCTGAACAAAACGGATCCGATTTATTCCAGTGCGATCCAGGCCGCTTGGCTCTGTGATGTTGCAGAGCTTTTATTTTAACCATCTTGAAAAGATTGAGTTGTTGCTAATTGTGATGTCATTGCGTCCTCTACTTCGCATCACATACAGGTAGAATACATCTGGAAATGCGAACTTAAACGCAGATGAATCTGATTTCACAGAAAGCTTTCAAATTCTACAGAATAAAAAGTAATCTGGTATTTTTTAAGGAAATTATCTGCATTTAATGTCTGATATTCTGTTCATAGTTCTCATAGATTGACTAACAGAGATCAGGAGATTAAAAGGAAGAACAGGATTATAATCCAACTTCTAGCCTTGAACTATTTATTTTAACTCATGCAGAAAACGCAAAAAGTCAAACAGGTTCATGTAAAATACAGAAACAACATGATAGCAAACATAGAAACATTAATTTACACTTTAATCTGTTTATGTAAAAACAAACAGGACTAATTGATTATAGATTAACAGGGATTTATCACTGAGGACATTTAGAACAGGTGATTATTGTTAAATGAGGCGAAGGAAAGAAAATACAAAGAAAACATTGGATGCCCCACTTTTATTTGAATGTCAGCAAACTTATTTCATTCTGTAGTAATGATTTCAGCCTTGTGCCGCTGTTGGAGTGACAGCTCTATACCGCCACTCCAGCTGTGTGACAGGCTGCCTCAGAAACCCTGGAGGGGTCTGCAGGCTAATGCTTAGCATCAGCAGCAGCTTCATCCTTTAGACCTGCTCTGTGGATCAACCTGATCAGGTGTCAAACTGAGCAATTCCATCTCTAAACTCTCACAAATTATTAAATCTTATATTTACTGTAATAATCCAACTATTTATGTACAGCAATGCTGTGCATGCAAACCCAAATATCATTGTTACAAAACATTAATACTTTGGAGTGAATTAATTATCAGTTTTAAAGTAGAAATCAAGATTCTAGCATTTATCTTTTGGATAAACTTTACATGCACAAGTGCATTTTCACAACCAACTACAGGTGCTTTGTTCCAGGTACTCAGAGATTCACTTCCACACAGAAAGCCCATATTCTGATCCTCAGGTAACACAGAATACATGTCAGAGTAATTAATAGTTCTTATACTTCAGCGATAGTATCTAGGTGTTACTTTATTGTATGTCTCATATCGTGTCCTTTGGTTGTGCCGTTCGTTTTTTATTTTTATTTTATTTAACCTTTATTTAACCAGGAAGTCCCTTGAGATTGAAATCTCTTTTTCAAGGGAGACCTGGCCAAGACGGCACACCAGTTAAAATACAAACCGAAATACAACATAGACAAAATCTCACATAGAGGGAAAGACAGGTCACATAGAGCAGTTACATTTCAACATGGCCTTAAATTCATTCAATGGGACTAGATCATTTAAATGGAGCAAGTTTTGCAAATTATTCCAGGACCATGTAGACAACATCACCATAGTCCAAAACACTTAACAAAGTAGCCTGCACAAGTGTTTTTCTGGCAGACATGTTAAAACAAGTTTTATTTCTAAAATAAAAGTTTTTCAACATGAACTTTGAAAGAAAGTTTGTTGTCCAGCCAAAAACCTAAATACTGAAGGTCATGCATGGCTTGGGTCAGTGAAGAGGCAACTGAATAAATCACAGTGTCATCTGCATAAAGATGCAGTTTAGCAGTTTGCACGTCCTTTCCAATGTTATTTATGAATATAGAAAAAAAGATGGAGGCTAAAATCGAACCTTGAGGAACACCCATAGAAATTTCTAAAAAGTCTGATTGAAGACCATCTATAGAAACACATTGCGTTCGCTCTGTAAGATAGTTTTTGAACCAAGTAATAGCTGTGTTTCCTATGCCAATGTTAATTAGTCTATCTAGTAATAGCTTATGGTCAACAGAGTCAAATGCTTTGGACAGATCCACAAATAATGCAGCGCAGTGTTGCTTCTGGTCCAAGGCATTTATAATGTCATTTAATAGTAGCAAAGTTGCTATAACAGTGCTGTGTCCAGCTCTAAAACCTGACTGTACATCAGTTAGAATGTTGTGCTCTGCCAAGCAGTCTTTTAATTGACAGTTTACTTCAGCTTCCAAAATTTTTGCAAGAATAGAGAGTTTGGAAATTGGCCTATAATTGTGAAGATCTGAAGGGTCGCCACCCTTTAACAAAGGAAGCACATAGGCTGCTTTCCATATTTTAGGAATTGAATTGGTCTGCAGACTACAATTAAAAATGTATGCTATAGGCTTAGCTATAAATTCAGCTGCAACTTTTAATAAGAAAGGTTTTCCATCTCTTTGCAGGTGATGAAGCAGACTGAAGATTTTTTATCCTTATCTCCCTTTTATCTCCTCTTTCTTTCATCTTTTCTCCTTTTTTCTGTTTTCCCGTTCCTGTTCTACCTACATTGCTGTGTCCATATAATCTGTAAAACTCCCTGCATAATTATAATAAAGCTATTTATATGCATAAATCAAGCGGAACACTATAGCGATAGCCGTACTGCTCCACTTGTGAAAGTAAAATCTGTTGGGCTCTTTTTGGCATCAAGACAATTATTCTTATCGCCACATCGCCAGACAGGACACTGGGAAAAAAGCCTGGTTCTGCTGGAGGTTTCTTCTTGTTCAAAGGAAGTTTTTCCTCTCCACTCTCACCATATGCAAGGCCAGGAGGAGATAATCCTGCAAATAAATGACTGCATTAGCTGTAATTCTCGCATGATTTGACTGAACTGTGTCTTTAAAGAGCCTTGAGATGTGACGTTTTGAGGATATAAATTAAAATAAAGAATATTTTAAAAAACTAAGTAAAATAAGACTGTAATTCAAGAGAAGCTGCAAAAATGTCAGTGAAATGTTGTGCTCCATGCCGACAGAGATATTAAATTATCATAGTATCAGACTAAAATATGTTAAAATAGAACCAGTAGCCCTCTGGGTCATATTAGTTATTAAAGATTGCTTTGCAGGTTGACAAATATGTGATGATGAAATGCAACCTTTCAGTTGATCAACACCTAAATCAGCCTGTTTTTCCCCTTTGCTTTCCAAAGCTATGGCGGCTCCTTAAAGAAGTGTTTTTCAGTGCGTCAGGCAGCCACCCTGTCCTCTCTTTCACCCCGAAATACAGAAATACTCCCTCTTCATCTCGCCCCCCACCCACCACATCCTCCTCCGCCTCCAGCTGCCTTTGATCCGCCCCTGCAGCCACACTGGCAAGATGACAGGCTGAGAAAGGAGAGAGCAGAGAGGAGGAGGCAGGGAAGGAGGAGAGAAAGACATGACAGCTTCTCAACAAGTGCAGATCGTCAAGGGAAGAGAGGGGGAGCCGTGAGTGAAAGGAAGAGCGTGTTATTCTGATGATGAGCTCCTCGCCATGGGAGGAGAAGGAGAAGACATACGCGGCATCAAAAGGTGCTCTAGTTGGGTTAAGCATGCAGGAACTACCTGATGTCTTCTAAAACACTGCAGTCACCTGGTCTGCTGCTGTTTGGCTCAGAATAACATTATAAAACACATGAAGGTCCAAACAAGCAGCATCGCCAGAAGGAATCCTGCTTTTCTATGTATTATTTGTACAAATAGACAATTGTTTCTAAAACCTGTAAACATCACAATGAGCCTCACAGTCAGACTGAGTCCCATTAATCACTATGAACCCCCATATAGTGCTTTGGTTTGACTTTACCTGCATAAAGCTTCCTACCATTGAAAAACATCAACAATAGCAAAGTTCTGTGATTTTTCTAAAACAAATCGATTATATTGTCTGGTGTAAATGAAGTACAATGTCCTTAAAGTGCCCTTTAAGGACATTAATTAAAATGTTTTTAACTATATTTCATAAACATTGATCTTTTTATATGGAACTGCTGTGGCTAAGAGATGGTTCCTCCACAGGGCTACTGTGTCTTTACAGAGTACCTGTCATGTTTGGCTTCAGGTGCCTAACCCACATGCAGAACACCCAGAGGCTGGAGAAAAATTCAAAGATTTATTGTAAAGTTTAAGCACAATGACTGAACAGATCCAGAGGGGAATTGGTCTGGTCACGAATGGGTTCTGAAAAGCACACAGAGTTATCAGGTCCAGGACTGGTCACGAGTGGGTTCACTGCAGAGGGGGACAGAGGAGTTAGTGGAGGTCCAGGTAATTTGCAGCTTGAGAGTGTGCAGGGCTGTACCTGTTCTTTTAGCTGAGCGGCAGAGGGGGGGAACCTTGAGGGTCCAGAGGCTGTCGGCAGGCTGAGGGCTAGACGGAGGCAGAGCTTGGTTTGAGTGTTGGCAGATAACAGATTTGAGTTTCCCTTCCAGTTTCTTCTGAGAGCGGGTGGCAGATCTTTAGACAGGAATAATTCTCCAGGGTTCTTCAGAGAAACTCTTCAGGGTTTCAGGTTTCAGGCAGGTTCAATCTAGGAAGCAGAGAAGAGAGAACAGATCAGGTTCAGGTTATCAGGGAGTCAGAGGTTCAGTCAGGCAGGTTTGCTCAGGCTTGCTAACCGTAACTGGAAAACACTCTGGCACTGGAGAGACGTCCTCTGCCTCCTTAAATACGGATCTCCTGATGAGCAGATGAGCGACAGGTGGTGGCAATCAGCTCCGGCTCCAGGAGATCTAGTACGCCCTCTGGTGAAGAAAGTGGACAGACCTCCAGATCCCAACAGTACCGTATTTTCTGGACTATAAGCCACAAATTTTTCCCCACATTGAACCTTGCTTTCTTATAAGGAGGTGCAGCTTTTCTGTGGATTTTTCATCAGCCTCCAGGGGGCGAAGGAGGGAAGTCAAAGTTGGAAATCGAAGAAGAAAAAAAAGCAAATTTTTATTTAGCACTCTGAGTTAACCGTCTTCAGCAAAAAGTTAGTGAACATCTTATTCATCCAAAACACAGGGACTCAGATGCAGCAGCTGCAGCTCATGTCAGCAGGGCGGAGCGACTTTCCTCGGCTTCCCCATTGAACAGGAGTTAATCACGTATAAAGCCTCCAACATGGATCCCCCTGAATTAAAAATCAGAATATCAATATATTTGGTAATTTTTGTAACTATTGCAGTAAAGTGGAATTGCGCAAAGGCGTAGTTTCAGCTGCTCTAGTCAACACACCCCCAATATGTCAGGACATTTCAGCAGTTTATTAAATGCAAAACTGCTGCAGGTGGAGAGGAATTTACCACAGTCAGCAAACGCAACATCTGGAAGGAGATTGAACAGTTGAGAGACCAGACAGGAACAGAGGGAGATGTCTCTAATGTTGCATTCTGGCTCACTAACTCGTGTTAGAAAACAAAGTTTGAGGGTTTCTGAAGATGCTCAGAAAGTAGGACCAAGGTGAGAAAGTTCAAAGAGTTTATGTAAAGCAGCGTGCGGCTGCTCGTCCCTATGTCCTCCAGCAGTCTAAGCCTATAGCAGCATAACTATAGAGATAGAATGAAGCAGAATGATGAAAAAAGGGTGACTTCCCCTGGATGAATTCTGTTCGTCTGCATTCAATCTGAGGCGGGCCACGACTATCAGCATAAGTCACTAACCTGGTTCTGAGTTCAGTTCGATTCCGGAGGAAGGAGTAGAATCCAAATAGGAGATTTCTCCACAGTTTGCGGCGGTAGCTGTTCCCAGAGTGATTAATAGAGCGGACTAGTGAGGGGTCCAAAGCCGGAGTCCTACCATAACCAGGTTACCAGACCAGAGGATCAGGGAGGATCCAAGCCGAGGTCAGATAACAGGTCCAAGTTCGGTAAGCCGGCAGAATCCAGGAATCGGTCCAGAACAGACCAGGATAACAGACTAAATACAGGAGCACAGAAAAACTCAGAAGTCCCAAAAGCAGAAACAAGTCAGAATCGGAAAATCAGATACAGAATCATTAGTTACTTTCACAATAATCTGGCACTGATGGCAGGAAAACAGGCAGCATAAATAGCAGCAGGAACCAGGTGGATCAGATGAAACGGTAATGAACAACCGGGTGATTTAGACACGTTAATTAAATTAAATAATTAAGCCATCCAGAAATGACCACAGGTTAACCTCTGAGAATTCCTGAATCCATCCAATCTGATCTGCAGGAATCCTTCTTTCACAAATAATCATTAGTCCAGGGCAATCAGAGCAGAGACAGGAACAGTTTTCAAAGGGACAGAGTCAGAGCCAGGTGATCCAAGATCCAAAGACAATGAAGGGGAGAATCTGAGTGCGAGGTCAGGGCACGGAAAACTGGTCGGAGATCCAAAACACCATATTTAAGGTTCCTCATTGGTCTCTATGAGAGTAGGCACTTTTCTTCCTGGGGTCAATTTTCAGCAAAAAACATCACAATCAGTACATACAACAAACAGAAGCAACATCGTTAAAAAACACAATGTAAAAACAAAGGAAACCAAAGTAAAAACCTGCACCATTTTATCCCTAGTTATAGTCAGGGAAAGGAGAGCTTGCTGCATCGGTCTAGTCTTAGTTTATGTACGGAAAAGGAAAAAACTATGTTTAACTTTTAAACTTAAATTCTGCAGCTGTAAAATAAGAATACAAATCAATTAATAAAAGTTTTTTTTTTCTCACAGATGGTTTGTTTGTTTGAAGGATTCATTCATGAACAAACCAACACTGTTCTGTAGCATTAGACAGAAGCATCTGAATACACTCACCGGCCACTTTTTTAGGTACCCCATGCTAGTAACGGGTTGGACCCCCTTTTGCTTTCAGAACTGCCTCAATTCTTGGTGGCATAGATTCAACAAGGTGCTGGAAGCATTCCTCAGGGAGTTTGGTCCATATTGACATGATGGCATCACACAGTTGCCGCAGATTTGTCGGCTGCACATCCACGATGAGAATCTCCCGTTCCACCACATCCCAAAGATGCTCTATTGGATTGAGATCTGGTGACTGTGGAGGCCATTTGAGTACAGTGAACTCATTGTCATGTTCAAGAAACCAGTCTGAGATGATTCCAGCTTTATGACATGGCGCATTATCCTGCTGAAAGTAGCCATCAGAAGTTGGGTACATTGTGGTCATAAAGGGATGGACATGGTCAGCAACAATACTCAGGTAGGCTGTGGCGTTGCAACGATGCTCAATTGGTACCAAGGGGCCCAAGAGTGCCAAGAAAATATTCCCCACACCATGACACCACCACCACCAGCCTGAACCGTTGATACAAGGCAGGATGGATCCATGCTTTCATGTTGTAGACGCCAAATTCTGACCCTACCATCCGAATGTCGCAGCAGAAATCGAGACTCATCAGACCAGGCAACGTTTTTCCAATCTTCTATTGCCCAATTTCCATGAGCTTGTGCAAATTGTAGCCTCAGTTTCCTGTTCTTAGCTGAAAGGAGTGGCACCCGGTGTGGTCTTCTGCTGCTGTAGCCCATCTGCCTCAAAGTTCCACGTACTGTGCGTTCAGAGATGCCCTTCTGCCCACCTTGGTTGTAACGGGTGGTTATTTGAGGCACTGTTGCCCTTCTATCAGCTCCAACCAATCTGGCCATTCTCCTCTGACCTCTGGCATCAACAAGGCATTTCCGCCCACAGAACTGCCGCTCACTGGATGTTTTTTCTTTTTCGGACCATTCTCTGTAAACCCTAGAGATGGTTGTGCGTGAAAATCCCAGTAGATCAGCAGTTTCT
Source organism: Cyprinodon diabolis (assembly GCA_030533445.1). Classification (NCBI taxonomy): domain Eukaryota; kingdom Metazoa; phylum Chordata; class Actinopteri; order Cyprinodontiformes; family Cyprinodontidae; genus Cyprinodon; species Cyprinodon diabolis. The sequence goes on from CM060081.1 coordinate 374,711, forward strand.
GAAATACTCAGACCAGCCCTTCTGGCACCAACAATCATGCCACGTTGAAAGTCACTCAAATCACCTTTCTTCCCCATACTGATGCTCGGTTTGAACTGCAGGAGATTGTCTTGACCATGTCTACATGCCTAAATGCACTGAGTTGCCGCCATGTGATTGGCTGCTTAGAAATTAAGTGTTAACGAGCAGTTGGACAGGTGTACCTAATAAAGTGGCCGATGAGTGTATGTTGGTATATCTAACCTAAGACTTTGTCCAATAGCTCCTCTAAATGTTTAGAGAAATATAAGGGGACTACTGTTCATTATTTTCTAATGTTTCAGATGTAAATGGAGCTGTTCTGTAATGTTTCAAACCTCCATTTTTTTTGCAAGAGAATAAAACCAGGACGATTTTCAACAGGATTTATTTTTTAACCAATGTTAAAAGCTGGTCATCAGCAGGGAGGATAACTGGATTCTCTGCAGAGATGGAAAACACAGGTCTGTGACTGACCTGGTTTAAAGTCCAGTCTGATCCCAGAGGGACGGGAGGAATCCGGGAGGGAGATTGTCCGCCGTTTGCAACCTTAGCCGCTTCCAGGACCCAGAGTGGCCGGTGAGTGTAGATCCCAAATACAAGCACCTGAAATTAGTTTCTCAACTGTGTGATGCCATCATGTCAATATGGACCAAACTCCCTGAGGAATGCTTCCAGCACCTTGTTGAATCTATGCCACCAAGAATTGAGGCAGTTCTGAAGGCAAAAGGGGGTCCAACCCGTTACTAGCATGGGGTACCTAATAAAGTGGCCGGTGAGTGTAGTTCTTCTATGCTTTAAAAGGAAGTAGATAATGAATTAGCATATGAAAAGTTAGTAGAACTGAAAATAATCTGGCATCATTAGTTCTTTCCAGGGTTTTTTTTTTGCAGTTTTGTATTTGTGTGAATATTGTGCAGTCAGATGATGAAATGCCACAATAAGGCCTGGATCCCATAGTGCGGTGATTCCCAACAGGGTGTACTCTACCCTCTAGTGATTTCAGCTTTCAAAACCCTACAATGCAGCAAAATAGCGGGAAGTTACTCCCTTCCCACTATCATTTCAACCCCACCACCTTTACAGGAGAACAGAAGACCTCGTCTGTTCAGCCAGACCAACTATTCCCTCTAACACCCCCCCTTTCAGAGACATAGAACGGTATGGGGCATTGCAGGCTAACAAAGAAGCCAAGGATGTAAAGAACAGTCTGGATGTAGAGAACAGACTGGATGTAGAGAACAGACTGGATCCAGAGAACAGTCTGGATGTAAAGAACAGTCTGGATGTAGAGAACAGACTGGATGTAGAGACCAGTCTGGATGTAAAGCACAGTCTGGATGTAGACAACAGACTGGACGTAGAAAACAGACTGGATCCAGAGAACAGTCTGGATGTAAAGAACAGACTGGATGTAGAGACCAGGCTGGATGTAAAGCACAGTCTGGATGTAGAGAAGAGTCTGGATGTAGAGAACAGTCTGGATGTAGAGAACAGACTGGACGTAGAGAACAGACTGGATGTAGAGAACTGACTAGATGTAGAGAACAGTCTGGATGTAGAGACCAGTCTGGATGTAAAGAACAGTCTGGATGTAGAGAAAAGACTGGACGTAGGGAACAGACTGGATGTAGAGAACAGACTAGATGTAGAGAACAGTCTGGATGTAGAGACCAGTCTGGATGTAAAGAACAGTCTGGATGTAGAGAACAGACTGGACGTAGAGAACAGTCTGGACGTAGAGAACAGTCTGGACGTAGAGAACAGTCTGGACGTAAGAACAATTCAATTCAGTTTATTTATATAGCGCCAAATTCACAACACATGTCATCTCAAGGCACTTTACAGTTCAACCAGATCATACAGTCAAATTGATACAAAGTTTTCTATCTAAGGAAAACCAGCTGATTGCATCGACTCATTGACTCTTCAGCAATCCCTCACACTAAGCATGCTTGTAGTGACAGTGGAGAGGAAAAACTCCCTTTAAACAGGAAGAAACCTCCAGCAGAACCAGGCTCAGTGTGAGCGGCCATCTGCTGAGGCCCACTGGGGTTCAAGGAGACGGAAGCAGACACAAAAAGCAGCTGTAAAAGGCGGCCCCGTCCAGGAAACACACAGCCAGGCAGACGAGCTCCAAGGCAGCTCCCATGCCAGAGGATGAAGAGAGCACATCCACCCAGCCACGGCCAGAGAAACAGGACCACACTGGAAAACAGGCCGATCTCCAACATCTACAAACAAGGGTGTTGATGGAAGCAGCACAGCTCATGTTTCTTTCCAGGATGGAGTCACAGCCAAACAGGAACAGACGAGGCAAAGCTACTCTGAGGAAAAGCAGAGAGAGCAGAAAGTTAGAGATTGAACTAACAGAATCTGCAGAGTGGGAGAATAGAGATAGAATGAAGCAGAATGATGAAAAAGGGGTCCCTATGTCCTCCAGCAGTCTAAGCCTATAGCAGCAGAACTATAGAGATAGATCAGGATAACCTGAGCCACTCTAACTAGAAGCTTTATCAAAAAGGAAAGTTTTAAGCCTAGCCTTAAAAGTAGACAGAGTGTCTGCCTCACGGACTAAAACTGGTAGTTGGTTCCACAGGAGAGGAGCCTGATAACTAAAAGATCTGCCTCCCATTCTACTTTTAGAAATTCTAGGAACCACTAGTAAACCTGCAGATTGAGAGCGAAGTGCTCAGTTAGGAACATAAGGAACAATCAGATCTCTGATATCAGATGGAGCTTGGCCATTTAAGGCTTTATATGTGAGAAGGAGGATTTTAAATTCTATTCTGGATTTAACAGGAAGCCAATGAAGAGAAGCCAGGATAGGAGAGAACAGTCTGGATGTCGAGAACAGACTGGACATAGAGAACAGACTGGACGTAGAGAACAGTCTGGATGTAGAGAACAGACTGGACATAGAGAACAGACTGGGCGTAGAGAACAGTCTCGATGTAGAGAACAGACTGAACGTAGAGAACAGACTGGATGTAGAGAACAGACTGGACGTAGAGAACAGACTGGATGTAGACAACAGTCTGGATGTAGAGAACAGTCTGGATGTAGAGAACAGACTGGATGTAGAGAACAGACTGGACGTAGAGAACAGACTGGATCTAGAGAACAGACTGGACGTAGAGAACAGACTGGATGTAGAGAACAGACGGGATGTAGAGAACAGACTGAACGTAGAGAACAGTCTGGACGTAGAGAACAGTCTGGATGTAGATAACAGACTGGACGTAGATAACAGACTGGATGTAGAGAACAGGCTGGACGTAGAGAACAGTCTGGATGTAAAGAACAGACTGGACGTAGAGAACAGTCTGGACGTAGAGAACAGTCTGGATGTAGAGAACAGACTGGACGTAGAGAACAGTCTGGATGTAGAGAACAGTCTGGATGTAGAGAACAGACTGGACGTAGAGAACAGTCTGGATGTAGAGAACAGACTGGATGTAGAGAACAGTCTGGATGTAAAGACCAGTCTGGACGTAGAGAACAGACTGGACGTAGAGAACAGTCTGGATGTAGAGAACAGTCTGGAATCAGCTTGTTTTTCACTCTGTGCTATCAGAGCTCATGAAAATAGCTCAGGTGTCTGGATGAAAAAAAATTAAAGTAATGCAGTCAGTCTGACTATATTTTTTTTTCCTAATTCATCAGGTTTAAATGTGATTATAAGGGAGTTACTCAAAGGAGCTCCAGTTTGATATATAGAGGTTTATAATAGGATTTTATTTTTTTTTCTTCAATTCCTCATATATTTCCAGGAAACATGTTTATCTTGTATTTTTATTAAAAATAGAATGTATAAAATGCTTCTTGGTCCTCATGGTAAGACAAAAAACCCAAAGGAGAACAAAAGTTAAAAAAGGTTGGGAAATGCTGCCTTTAAGGTTCTACTGAAATCCAGAATCTATGGTATGACCCGATTACAGTTTTTCCTCAGATTCTCTCCGTCCCATTTCAATAAGCATGAGCTTTACTGGAAAGAAAAGGCATCAAAGTTTGCAGGTGCAGAACTGGTAGCAGGATTCTCCAAAGCACCAGCAGCTGTAAGTACAGTGAAATTCAGTATTACAAAGCACTGCTTTATTAAGAGCTACATAAAAGTTTGAGGTTTTTAACATTAAGATTGATTAAAACTTTGCTGCAAACACATTGTTAGTGGATTTAAGATTTCCATGTAACTCTGAGTGTGTTGGAAAGTGGGCGTCAGGATAATTGCCTGGATTTATCGCTGAACACATCGGTTTAATGAGAAGTTTGGATTTTCAGGGATGTGGGTTCATTTAGAGGTGAATGTGGGAGAGCGATGGGAAAATACTAGAATGTCTGGAAGCATTATGGCTTAGTGTTATGTGTTGAATGTGTGGGAAGGAAAAGCGTCACATGTAAGGAGACAGATGCTGGGGCTTCCATTGACATGCAAACAAATGCCCACACTCCCCTCTAACACACAGATGTATAATTTCCAGAATGTGGCACAGCGCTGCAAGCTGATGCGCTCAGCACTACCGCCTGTCCCACATATGAACTCTTGCTACTGAGATTCACAGTAAACTGAGGGGAGCCTGATCAAATAGTCCAACTCCCTGCTGTTACCCCTCAACCCCCCCAATTTAATTCATGCACACATGCATAGGCAGAAAAACAGAGCAGGGGATGCTGGCTGAATACTAATGTTGGACCTATTTACACTCTATGACTGTCAGTGCATCTCTTTTTCAGGGAGAGAGGGGAGAATTGCCTAAAAAATGTAATTCCCCTTTGGTCTTTGTATTAATTTCACCCTTTTTAACCAAATCATAAAAGTGAATACTGATATTAAAGCCGAAATCAGACCTTTTTTTAAATCTTTCACCTGTTTATAAATCCCTTGGATGGAATTTATCAGTTTAGAAAGTGGCTGATATCTAGATTAATTGTGGGATTATTGTCCTTATCATTGCTTCCATTTTCTGCTTCAGCAGCTTCATCTGCTGAAAGGAATCAGAACTAGAAAATAGAAATTTTGGACATTCTATCAGTTATTAAATAGGTCTATGTTTTATGCTATAGAGAACAGCCTGAATGTAGAGAACAGACTGGATGTAGAGAACAGACTGGACATAGAGAACAGACTGGATGTAGAGGACAGACTGGACGTAGAGAACAGACTGGATGTAGAGGACAGACTGGATGTAGAGAACAGACTGGACGTAGAGAACAGACTGGACGTAGAGGACAGACTGGACGTAGAGAACAGACTGGACGTAGAGGACAGACTGGATGTAGAGAACAGACTGGATGTAGAGAACAGACTAGATGTAGAGAACAGACTGGATGCAGAGAACAGACTGGACATAGAGAACAGACTGGATGTACAGAACAGTCTGGATGTAGAGAACAGACTGGACGTAGAGAACAGACTTGACATAGAGAACAGTCTGGATGTAGAGAACAGTCTGGACGTAGAGAACAGTCCGGACGTAGAGATCAGACTGGACGTAGAGAACAGTCTGGACGTAGAGAACAGACTGGATGTAGAGAACAGACTGGACGTAGAGAACAGTCTGGATGTAGAGAACAGCCTGGATGTAGAGAACAGTCTGGACGTAGAGAACAGACTGGATGTAGAGAACAGACTGGATGTAGAGAACACACTGGATGTAGAGAACAGACTGGACATAGAGAACAGACTGGACGTAGAGAACAGTCTGGATGTAGAGAACAGTCTGGACGTAGAGAACAGACTGGACGTAAAGAACAGCCTGGACGTAGAGAACAGACTGGATGTAGAGAACAGTCTGGATGTAGAGAACAGACTGGATGTAGAGAATAGTCTGGATGTAGAGAACAGCCTGGATGAGGAAAACAGACTGGATTTAGAGACCAGTCTGGATGTAGAGAACAGACTGGATGTCGAGAACAGACTGGATGTCGACAACAGACTGGATGTCGAGAACAGACTGGATGTAGAGAACAGACTGGACGTAGAGAACAGACTGGATGTCGAGAACAGACTGGATGTAGAGAACAGACTGGATGTAGAGAACAGACTGAACGTAGAGAACAGACTGGATGGAGATAACAGACTGGACGTAGAGAACAGACTGGATGTAGAGAACAGACTGGATGTAGAGAACAGACTGGAACGTAGAGAACAGACTGGATGTAGAGAACAGACTGGATGTAGAGAACAGACTGGATGGAGATAACAGACTGGATGTAGAGAACAGACTGAACGTAGAGAACAGACTGGATGGAGATAACAGTCTGGATGTAGAGAACAGACTGGACATTTTATGCACTCTTAGATAAGCGTTAAAACAAAAAGGTCAGTCATCTATGTATCCATACATAAATAAGACCAATTAAATATAGAAATGCACAGGAGGTTAGAAATGAACCATATAAATGCCAGAGAGAAGCAGCTGCCCTTAGGTCAGCTTTCCAAAAAGTCTTGCAGTTTCCCTCTTATCTGCATTTCCCAAAGGGAGAGAAAGATGGAGCAGGTGAAATAGCTTGCGGTTGTTTTTTTTTTTTATTTATACAGGTGTATGAATAAGAAAATGGCCCAGATGTTGTTGGCACATACGTGACATGAATAGCTGACTGCCTTAGCTGATAAATTAGAATTAGAGTTTCCTGTCAGACATTTTAGTGTTTAATGAAATAGTTTCTTATAAGTAAACAATGGGCTTTCAGTTCTACAGTTTTAGTACCACTACCTTGTAGCAAAAGGGTTCTGGGTTTGATTCCCAACCTGAGGTCTGTCTGTATGCAGTTTTTATTTCATCCCTGTACTGCCAGGGATTCTCTCCCAACCATTATCCCAGAGTCTAAGCAACGTATTTCTATGTTAAATATTCTGTGTCTCAGCTGCCTCATTAATCTGCTTTAGTTATTTCTCATAACCTCTGGATTACTGTCACCTGCTCTTCTCGCTCATCCTGCTCTACAGACTTTAGGAGAGTAGCTTTCATCATTAAACTGTTCGTCTTCCGCTGCTGTATTGCTGTATCCTGTGTGTGTTTTGGTCTTTTAAAAAAGGACCCAATCCGTTTCATTGCATTGTGCCCAAATGAAAGGAATCCAAATCTGTTTACTATTCTAGCACCAATTGAAAACACGTGTCCTCTGAAGGCTATTTGCAAAGATGACTGGTTCATCCAGCCAGATTAGTTAAAAGTTTTGTAGACTTTGTAGGATACACTACTCCTGGGTGAGGATGTGCAGTAGCAGATATTCACTCCCAGAGTGTTGGTGACTCTACATCGAGCACCTCATACACAGACCCATAGCTATGTCTAGGAATAGGAACAGGACTAAACACTGAAAAACAGGCCGATCTCCAACTTCTAGAAACAAAGTTGTTGATGGCAGTAGCACGGCTGTTTTTTCTCTTCAGGATGGAGTCACCCCTGGACAGGAGATTGCTCATTTTTGCAATATTCCTCAGATGAAAGAAGGAAATTCTAGAAACCTCTTTGATATGGGATTTAAATGAAAGGTCCTGATCAAAAACAACACCAAGATTTTTTACTTTATTATCTGAAATCAGTTTAATCCCATCCAAATGAAGTGACTGACTAATCAGCTTCTTTTTCAGAGACTCTGGTCTAAAGACTATAACTTCTGTTTTGTCTGCATTCAGAAGCAGAAAGTTAAGAGTCATCCAGGTTTTTATGTCTTCAGACATGCCTGTAATCTATGTAATGGGTTAGCTTCATCTGGATTATAGACAGATATAGCTGGGTATCATCAGCATAACAGTGGAAATTAATCCCATGCTGTCTAATAACTCTACCGATTGGGAGCATGTATAAAGTAAAGAGAATTGGTCCTAGCACTGATCCCTGTGGTACTCCACAGGTAACCTTTGAGCATGTTGAAGATCTATCATTAACATGAACAAACTGATATTGATCAGATAGATCAGATTTAAACCAGTCTAGAGCTGTTCCTTTGATTCCAACATAATATTCAAGTCTTTCTAGAAATATGTTGCTCTTCTTTCTACAAAGGCTTGCCCTCTAAAATATTGTTCAGTAATACAGATAATTCCTTAAATTGTATGATTGCATTACCTGATAATGATCTGCTTAAATGAAACCTTCTTTTGAGGGAGAGAACTCGTTATCGTAATCCTGAAGGTTATTAAAAAGTGCTCAGAGAGGACAGTGTTGTGAGAAAATATTTCTTCACATTCTATGCCGTTTGTCAGCACAAGGTCCAAAGTATGAAGATGAGAATGTGTGGGACTATTGACATTTTGAAAAAATATGAATAGTCCCTTCAATTCCCTGCAAGTAAAAATTTGTATAGATAATGGATGGAATCTCTGGGGGTTTTGTAACTATATGTCATGTTGGCTTTGAAGGATCTAACCCACATGCAGAACACTCAGAGGCAGGGAAAAAGTTCACAAGTTTATTGAAGATGAATCACAATAAGAACTATGATTTCTGGGATAAACTGGGTCCGGGTCTGGTCACGACTGGTTTTCACTGCAGAGAGGGACAGATTGGTTAGCAGTCTTTCAGTGAACTTGCAGGTTGGGTGTTTGCAGGTCTATACCTGATCAGAGATGAGCAGAGCAGTAGAAGGGGGGAACCGGGAGGGTCCAGAAGCCGAAGGCAGGCAGAGGGCTAGGCAGAGGCAGGCCAGAGCAGATAATCTTACTGAGCAGGTTCAGAGCTTCTCTCTCAGCTCTTGCTGAGAGCGGGCAGGCAGGTTTCTGACTGAGTTGGATTTCCAGGGTTCTACTGAGAACAGACAGCTTGGTTTCACGTTTGAGAAACCCTTCCAGGTCTTCAGGTTTCCAGGCAGGATCTTCCTGAAAAGCAGAGAGCATAAAAAGCAGATTAGATTCAGGTTCAGGCTTCAGGGGAGTCAGAGATACAGACAGGCAGGTTGGCTCAGGTTCGCTAACCGTAACTGGCAAGCACTCTGGCGTCGGATTGTAGCTCTGCCCCTCCTTAAATGCTGGTCTCCTGATGAGCTCATGAGCCGCAGGTGTGGTGGTCAGCTTCAGCTCCAGGAGACCTAGAACGCCCTCTGCTGGAGAAAGGTGGACAGACCTCCAGATCCCAACACTATACAGCATACAGTTTGCACCACAGAGAAGATTTAAAGAGAGAGTATTATTTTGCAACATCAAATAGGATTATATAATAATGGGATAATAGGATGATTCTTTTAATCAAAATTAACACAGATTATTTGAACTGGTGGATTTGCTGGCATAGGACTCCTTTTTTAAGTACATTTCCCTAAGTTTTTGATTGGATTAATCCAGAAATTAACTGTTAGCCTGCTCCATAATTTTCAAACCAGTTTTTTTGGGTTTCATTTTTGGAAATCCTTTTGCTGTTAGAAATATCCACTCAAAAAAAAAACTGTGTAACAAGTTGACATTTGCTCAAATAACAGCACTCTACACACCACCTTCCCACCACCCACTTAAACCTCCATATCCTGGGAACTAGGTTGAAGACCATGGGGGACAGGGCCTTCTCTATGTGTGGAATACTCTCCCTGATGCTCTGAGTGCTCCACAAGCTTTAAGTTGTTGCAGATCAACAGAGGCGGAGCCAGAACATTTTTATAAAGGTGGCCAGGCAGTAACCAATGTACACTGAGGGGGGGCCGAAAGCGGATAGGTGCCAGAACCTCAGGGTCAATCTACACTGTTCCAATAGGAAAATTAATGAGCACATCTATATTTTACGGAAGAGTACGGAGCCCCTCTGATGACATGCTCAAAAAAATTTTTTAATTGTGGCCACGAAATACTACTTCGTGGCCACGCAATAGCTTTAACGTGCGCACGAAATACTTATTAATAATATCAATAAATCCGCCCCTGTTTTCAGGCTTATGTTAACTGTAATGACTTATCTTGGACAGGCTGCTATGTAAATGGGCCTTTAGTCCGACTGGGTAAGCAAATCGAGCGCGCCTTAGACCTTAGAGAAGGCGCGCTCGATTTGCTTACCCAGTTGTCCAGGAATGATATTAATATTATTAATAAGTATTTTGTGCGCACGTTAAACTTATTGCGTGGCCACGAAGTAGTATTTCGCACGAAATACTACTTCGTGGCCACAATTAAAACACTTTTTTGACCATGTCATCAGAGGGTCTCCGTAGAAGAGGATTAGGGCCACTGAAAAAAAAAAAAAAAGTTAACTGACTTTTAAATTTTATTTCAGTTTAGTATGGGAAAAAAAGTCAGAATTCTGACTTTTTTCTCAGAATTCTGACTTTTTTCTCAGAATTCTGACTTTTTTCTCAGAATTCTGACTGAATTTTTACAATCAAAAAGTCAGAATTCTGACTTTTTTCTCATACTAAACTGAAATAAAATTTTAAAATCAGTAAACTTTTTTTTTCCAGTGGCCCTAATCCTCTTCCGTAATATTTTCTAATTAAAGACAAACTATATTTTCCTACAGCCTTTGCTAACAAATATATACACATATATTTAAACATCCCTGCTTTCTAGATAAAAGGTATAATGGATACAATTCTTTCAGGTTTGAGTTACTTACCTACTTTTAACAACAATTATTCTGCATGAAATTGATATTTACAGATACTAATATATACACAAATTGATTATTATTTTTTTTATTAAAATAGTTATTTATCTATGATTTCACTGAAGACTCCTTTGTGACTTTCAGAGACACGTCATTTTATCTGTATTCCATATAACACAAAATCTATTTCTGAAAAGAGCGTGAATTCTGTACTTTTCATCTTTAATATTAGTCACATTGTTTTTGTTGTCAAATAATTAATATATGAAAAATTTAAATGTTTTGAATATTCCACCTGAGAGTGTTACTGCTTCCACCATCTGTATTAGAGGGAAATAAATGGTAGGGGTGGCCACAGGGGTGGCCAATGATTAGCTAAGGGTGGCCATGGCCACCCCTGGCCCCCCATCTAGATCCACCCCTGTAGATCAAGGAATTTAAAAGGGACCAAAAATAAAATTATTACCTCCACCAAGGAGGCTATGTTTTTAGGAGAGTTTGTGTGTTTGTTTGTCTGTCTGTGTACAGCATAAGTTAAAAACTTATGGTGGGATTTTAATGGACATTTTAACAGAGGTGTTCGTCATGCCAAGAAACAATCTTTTTTTCACTTTATTTTCCCTTTAATTTGATTGTTTAACAACCAGGATCACCCATTCCACATTCATTTTAGTCATTCCTAAGAAAACAAAAAAAAATCTCCATAAAATATCAACCATTATATGAAGCACCTAATTAAGCCCCACAAAGAAAACAAAAGTACTTCAATAATCTCTGACTTCAACTTACAAAAGTATTCTCTTTACTCATCAAAAATACATTAGACTAACCGTGCAGTCTGTACACTTTTGCATAGACTAAATCAGCAAACGCTCTTAATGATGCCCAACAGTAGAGATGCACAGATGAGAGGTTTTACTCTTAATTTCAGGTTGTTTGCTAAAGCTCTGAGCTTCTTGTACAGATTTGAGGCTTTAAGACATCCTGGGCCTGGCTCGATTGGTCCATTATTACAAGAGCAGGAAGAAGTGTTCTCACCTAATAAAAAGAGGAGTCGCTGTAAAATGTTCTCATTTAAATTGCACACAAAATATTAAGGTAGTTCAAACTTTTGTTTTTTTAACCTTACTTGTCAATACCTGCTGTAACAAATTATCTGTGTCTTCCCTGAGGCCATGCAAGTCCTTATCTCAAGTCAGTGCTTCAAAATTCAACATATTCATTAGGCTCAAAGAATAAATTTACCCTTCCTTCAAAGTCTTGCTCTCTCTCAGCCTGATTTAACCAAAGGCACGCCACAGCAACCACAACGTAATTGAAGATGATGAAACATTAAGTTGAGTCTAAAAGGAATATCACGCCATGGACAGGAAGCTGGGTAAACGATGAGCAGCAATGGGTCAAGACTCACTTTCTAGCATAGTAGCCTGAATGATCATGCATCATTCTTAAAGCCTACAGCTAACCTTCTAGTCTGGCTCCCTCAGTGACAACTTCCACATTGGAGAGTTATTTCAACATCTGTGTTCGCAGATTGAATTCCAGTTATAAACCATTCATGATCTGTTTAAAGAAAAAAATGCTAAGAGCTAGCTTTACACAAAGAAAAATATCTAAAAGCTACGCAGCGGGAAAACGTTCTAAAATAATTAAAAGCAAAACATTTTGCTTAAACATATAAACCTTGTCAGAGGTGGTGTGAAACATTTTGTGAATATAACAAAAACATCTTAAATGTACGGAAGATGATTAGGGCCACGAAGGAAAAAAAAAAGTATTTTGGAGAAAATTCGCCCTCAGCAGCCCTTATATGACCGAAATGTCACCTTTAAAATCCCAACAAAAGGGGACATCAAATAAAAGTGTGCCATGCTTGATGATTAAAGCTCAGAGTAATAGCTTAATAAACAAAGCTCCTTCAAAAACACAAGGAGAGATAGTACAGCGCACCGATCGTACCAGCCAGCAGTCTAGTAGTGTCAGGAAAGTTGGGTGTTTGATATAAAAGGGTGCAGCTGTGCTTTGCAGTAGTAGTAGTAATAGAAGAAACAATCTTTTAAATTTTAGTGAGGAACTAAATTATAATCTGGACATTTTGAGCTAGGGATATTTGTTGGAACAAGCAGTTCCCCACTTAACCAGAAGGCAGCAGCAGTGAGTAGTGACAGCCTCAGGATCGGACTTGAAAAGTCCAGAGGCGACTGAGAGAAAATTGATTGAAAAGATTATATGATTTACGTCCAAACCACGTCTACCCAAAGTGAAAAGCTGCAATTCTCAGATCATTAAAAGACGTTGCAGACCCAGTTTCCAATGTCTTTTCAACATCTATAAATGTAATAAAGTGGGACAAAATCAGACCGACCAAACAAACACAAGCAATTTCTGGACTATATCCAGACTCTGATGGATCGACTAGATTTAGCCAAAAAAACAACATCTAAAGGACGTCTTCTGTTTTACTGACAGCAAAAACACAAGAAAAACAATGTTGTTGGTTTGTTTGCAGGATCAACTGGTGAAAACTTACGAATGGATTTTATGGAAACTTTTTACCAGGGGTATGCCTCTGGAAGGAAAAATTCATCTGCATTTGGTAATAATCCAGATGGTGTGCTAGTTTTAGCTCTAGGTGTAAGTCACTGCATGCGCCCTCGGAGTCTTTTTCTATCAATTTTATCATTATTTACAACTTAATGGACAATGATATTGAAGTTGAAGTAGATAAGTATTACCATTATAAAGATAGAATGTAAACAATGTAGGAGAAAAAGGGCATTGATATGAAAAAGTTCAGTGCAGCGTAAAATAAATATGGTGTAAAATGCAGCAGAACATTGAGTTGTGTTCTATTAAAAAGGATTCTAGAAGTTCAGCAACATTGGTGGCGCAGAATAAAGTGAAGCAGAGTCCAGAGTTTCAACAGTTCATCAGTGTGATGGCGGTGGGGAAGAAGCTGCTGCAGAACCTGCTTCTTCCAGTCTGAGGCGCTGCAGCCTCCACACCACAAAGTAAGACAGCTGGTCAGAACATCCTGAACTGCGTCATTCCACCGTGTAAACCTGGTGTAAAGGAATTTTACTTTTGCCCACCTTAGTAAGCAACTTTTTCTTCCTTGTTTTTCCTCACAAACTGTTTTTTTTTTACCAATCAGCAGACATTATTAGCTCAAAGCAACGGAGCTCCGCTCCTCACAGGAAACGGGCAATTCTTAATTAGGAGCAGCTGTGCAGCACCAGAACAAAGGGCAACATGTTAATTCATTGAAATTCACAACTACTCAATAAATAATTAAAACGTCCTGTGTGCAAAATGGTTAGTAAGTTGCAAATCTATGCGTGAAATGTGATGCTACACTGGAAAAAAACAAAATCTAGATAAGTAATTGCTTCTTAAAATATGCATTTGTTCTTGAATTAAGGAGTTAAAAGAGACATTTTGCCAATGGAACGAGACAATATACGTTTAAAATAAGAAAATACAATTGCGTTGTCTTATTTTAAGTGCATATTATCAAATTATCTTATTTAAAGAGTAAAAATACTCATTCCATTGGCAAATCATCTTATTTACCTACTCAAATTAAGGGTAAATACACTTAATTTAAGACATTTTTACTCATTTTTAGATTATTTTTGCAGTGTAAACAAAGTGCAAAGGTGCTCATAAAGTGCTGCACTGCAAAAACCATCTAAAAATTAGAAAAAATTTGTTAAATGAAGTGTATTTACCATTAATTTGAGTAGGTTAATAAGATAATAAAATAAACGGAATGAGTATTTTTAGTCTTAAAATAAGATAATTAGATAATTTTCACTTGAAATAAGACAATGCATTTGTGTTTTCTTATTTTAAATGTAAATTGTCTTGTTCCGTTGGCAAAGTGTCTCAATTATCTCCTCAATTCAAGAAAAAATGCACTTATTGCAAGAAAAAATTACTTATTTAGATTTCGATTTTTTGCAGTGTGTAAACATTTCTGTAGCATGTTGTTAGGTTTAAAAGAGCCAATATTGACTTCCACAGGCAGACTGACTGCTGCCTGACCATAAAACCTTCTGATTGTCACAGTCTTGGTTTTCCATTTGTTGTCCTCTGCTGCCCTCTTGTGTCCTCTTTCCCTTGCTCTGTTTTCTGCTCTGTCCTCACCTGTTTCCAATCCCCTCGTTAGCCCTCTCTTTTGTCTCTGTCCCCTTTAAAAGCCCTCCCTCTTCAGTTCCTGGTTGCTGGATCCTTGTCTAACGTCTGTCTGCTTACCTTGTCTCTCCCTGGCTCCTAGAGTTTGGTTTCCCCTGATGTCTCCTTGGTTCTGGTTCGTCTGTTATTTCTGTTGGATTTTTTGATTCCTGCCTCAGTTCCTGTGAACCTCATTAAACCCACCTAAATTCACCTCTGCCTACTTGTCTCTGCTTTTGGGTCCTCAAACCAACACCAAATCCTGACACTGATGGTAGAGCACAGCCTTTCTCAGTCCGTTCTGTTCAATCAATCATCTAAGTAGAGATCAGACACCAGCAGATCATAACATCTTTTAAAAACTAAGATGACAAAAATATTTTTGAATTTTCTCAGGATTTATCCTTTTGAAAATATATTCACAACAACTAAAAATGGATTCAGAAAACCAATTTAATACACGGAGGGGCCTTAAATGCATATAGAGATCATGTGACTGCTGACTGTAAAGATATGATTAAATAAAAATAAAATTTACACTGTAATTAAAGAAACTTTTCCCTAATATGTGGCGTTCAGTCATTTTTAAACTATTTTATGTCAAAATTAGTAAAATGATTCAAAAGTAAGAGAAAAGTGAAAAGTTAAAAGCTTAAAATGACTTCGTGCAGCTTTCTTTAAAAACCTTTGAACTGATCTGAATTATGAAAATGATTAAATTGATTGATTATTAGGATCAATTGGAAGATTTTTGGCTGCAGGATGTGACTGAATGGCCTTTCTGTGCCTTCAGGTTTGTGTGTTTTTAAATTGTTGCAATATAAATAAACTTATATGTAAGGAAAATTGATTCAATTCAATTAAATTCAGTTAATTTATATATTGCAAATTCACAACACACGTAATCTCAAGGCGCCTTGCAGTTCACCAGATACATACAGTCAAAATTAATATCTATAGTTCTTAGTAGACATCTTTTTATCTGTATGACTTTGGTTAAATTATATTTTTTAATTATTTTAGCCCATTTCTCCTGATAAAGAGGCGTAACTGATGCAACAATCCTGGTTGAGATCATAGGAACTGCAGAAACATTGACTTTGTTAACCTAAAATGAACTTTGAACACTGAGCAGTCATCTGTGCTCCTTTGATATGAGACGGTTCTTTAAAAGTGCATTTTAACAGTCTAAAAAAAACCCTCCCAGCCACCAACCCCTAGCAACCTATGCATCTTTCTCATGCTCTCTGCTGCTCCAGCTCCACTTATCCACAGGGCTGCCTGCAGCTTCTCATCTGAGAACAAACGGAGAAAATGAGGGAGTCGACTCCAAGGTGCAGGAGGATGATATGCAAGAACAATCAGCGCGTCGGGAGGCATGATAACCTTTGAATACGAGCTTCGTTTGCAGAGGTTCCCATCCAGTGTTTCAGTGTTTGAGCATCGGTGTGTTGTTTGCAGACCGCCAGACAATGAGGTCACCAGCAGAGAGAGTCACTGCCGGGTCAAGAGACATTTTAATCAGACATTCACACACATGGAGAGAAGTACTGAGCTAAACACTCAGCCTGCAGGCATTCATAAGCTGCTGCAGAGTAGAATAAGCTCTATGTAGTCCAGCAAGGTGCTAATTCTGAGCCTGCACTGCCCTCTTGTGGCCCAATTAATGAGTTCATATTGCCCTATTCTTTAGTTTTCTAACAGGGTTAGAAGAAGTTCTCATTTGGTTTAGAGGGAAGTCAGATTAAATCATTGTAGCTTTGATTCGTAAGCAAAGAATTAAAGCCTCGTTAGTTACAGTGCATTGCAAAGTATTCATTCACAAAAAGAAAATATATTGGGATTGTAGCCTATATGATGCGTTCATGACTTCAGAGTAGTAGTTTCCTGCAGGAACTGGAAGGAAAACAAGTTGAATAGTGTGGCGTTCATTTTGGTAATAGAAATAAATTCTGCCGTTATTATCAGTCCTGTGAGAAATTAGATCTCAGTATAAATGAAGAGATTTGTTTGTGACACAGAAAACAAACAGCATCATGACAATGATTATTTAATTAGTCATTAAAACTTTATACCTCTGCATTAAAGCCATGGTCAGACTAATGCAGCCCGTGGGCCTGTTCTAACCACCGGGTCCCCGTGAAGATCAAGAAACACTTTGTTACAGAACAAGGAGCAGTTTGGAGCAAATTCAGGGTATGAAACATTATTTCAAACTCACATAGATTTCTTTATTGGAAATTGAGGGAGTAAACAAAGACAAACCCAGCAAGACCTGGTTAGAAAGGAGAGCATGTCAAGAATCATCGTCATCATGGACCCACAGTTAAACTTTGGTTCAGATACTCGGCTCAGACTACACACTCACGCACACACTCACACACACACACATATAATTAATTAATAAAATAATTAATTTCCATTTTATTGTGTGAAATAAGTATTTGATACACCAGAACAATGAGACGTAATATTTGGTACAGAAACCTTTGTTTGCAATTACAGAGATCAGACGTTTCCTGTAGTTCTTGACCAGGTTTGCACACACTGCAGCAGAGATTTTGGCCCACTCCTCCATACAGATCTCCTCCAGAGCCTTCAGGTTTCAGGGCTGTCACTGGGCCACACAGACTTTAAGCTCCCTCCAAAGATTTTCTATTGGATTCAGGTCTGGAGACTAGCTAGGCCACTCCAGGACCTTAAGATGTTTCCTACGGAGCCACTCTTTAGTTGCCCTGGCTGTGTGTTTTGGGTCGTTATCATGCTGGAAGACCCAGCCACGACCCATCTTAAGTGCTCTTACTGAGGGAAGGAGGTTGCCGGCTAAAATCTCACGATACATGGCCCCATCCATCCTTCCCACAACATGGTTCAGTCGTCCTGTCCCCTTTGCAGAGAAGCATCCCCAAAGAACGATGTTTCTACCACCATGCTTCACGGCTGGGATGGTGTTCTTGGGGTTGTACTCATCATTCTTGTTCCTCCAAACATGACGAGTGGAGTTTAAACCAAAAAGTTATATTTTTGTCTCATCAGACCACATGACCTTCTCTCATTCCTCCTCTGGATCATTCAGATGGTCATTTGCAAACAGCAGACGGGCTTTGACATGCGTTGTCTTGAGGAAGGGCACCTTGCGTGCACTGCAGGATTTTAATCCTTGATGGCGTAGAGTGTTACTGATTGTTTTCTTTGAGACTGTGGTCCCAGCTCTATTCAGGTCATCGACCAGGTCCTGCCGTGTAGTTCTGGGCTCCTTCCTCACCTTCCTCAAGATCAATGATGCTCCACGAGGTGAGATCTTGCATGGCGCCCCAGACCGAGGGAGATTTTCCGTTATTTTGTATTTCTTCCATTTTCTAATAATTGCACCAACTGTTGTTGCCTTCTCACCAAGCTGCTTGCCTATTGTCCTGTAGCCCATCCCAGCCTCGTGCAGGTCTACAATTTTATCCCTGATGTCCTTACACAGCTCTCTGGTCTGTCATGGCTTCATGTCAAGCTGCTGCCTACCTTTGTGACGCAGGAAAGAGACTAAAACAAAGTGAATCCAGTAGAACTCTTTGTTGCCTACCTGGAATGGGTGACAATAGTTGAAGAAAATATTGGTTCTCAAAATGGTATTGATGCCCTAATTGTTGGTACTCGTCGATACCCATACCACCATTTTAGTGCTGGATCGGGGCCCCGCCTGATACTGATATCGGTGCAACACTAATTTAAACAAAAGTCTGTGTCAGGACCCAGAACTGAGGACCCAGTATTCAGGCAGTGGGATTATTCAAAAGTGTTTATTAAACTAAACAGGCTGCAGATCTGCAGTAGCAGCAGCTTGGGGGTCTAGAGAGTGTCCCAGGTTCTGCAGCCCGGTAGAACATTCAGGAGTCTGAAGCCAGGCCAGGCAAACAGATTAGTACAGGAACAGGCAGGCCCAGTGGTTGAGAGGATGAACAGGTCCGGATCAGGAAATCAGAAATATCAAGTTATGCTAAAAACCCTGTCACCGCTGACTGGAGGGAACAAGAATAATCTGGCTCTGATGACTGGATGCGAGCGGCCGAAATAGAGGCAGGAGCAGGTGGATAAGATGAGCAGCAATAAGAAACCAGGCAGGGTTAGACAGGTGAATGGAATTAGTAATTAAACCAGTCATCAGCGCCAAGATCATGACATGAAATGGATTATTTAGTGACTAAAGGGGAAGCATTTCTTTCACACCTCTGCAAAAAATAAACAGTTTTTATTATTTCTTTTGGTTTCTGGAATTTCTGCAAATTGGTTCAATATGAACCAAATGCCTAAAAAAGGTTCATATTACAAAACTATTGCATAGAAGAGCAGAACTCAGAAATATACCTTCAGGAAAAAACAGACCCTAGTTAATTCTACATTTCTAAACTTCAACATGTTCTTGTAAATGTTGTTGGAGTCACATTTCCTCATTAACCAACCCAGCTAGAAGCACCTAAACGGGGTTTGATAAAGGAACCAACATAGGGGGTAGACCTGGAGCCTCAGCAAATACCAGCTACTATAGTTCCTGTGAAAGTGAGAATATCCTAATAGCAAAGCTTTGCACTGCAGTTGACACAAACAGCCTGCTGATGTCACTGCTGCACAGATAAAGATCTGACGCTCTGCGAGCTGAGCATGTCTTCTGTTAAAAGGTGGATTAACATTTTATATTCAAACCTGAACAACAGTGAAAGATCAGCTTATTATGGAATATTAATAATAATAATAACTAGAAAAAGTTGCATTTCCTGCGAAAATGCAGTGTGAATGCTGTACGCTAAACTGTAAGCTGTAAGGTTAAAATGGCAGAAACAAGCTGAAAAAAATTAAAGTCAAAGCGGCTGAAATGGTATGGAATAGCAAAAAAAATGTCTAATTAGTTTCTTAAAAGTAGCTGAAGCCAACAGCAGAAACATGGCAGACATGTTATGAATTAACAGCAAGCAGAAAAGCTTAATGCCTCTCCAGAAAGAGAGCAGAATCAAGCCAAAATTGGAAAAAATATGCAGAAATTTTATAAAATAGCAAAAACGGTAACATAAACAGTAAAAAAGTTGAATCTTAACTAGTTGAAGACAAAAATTCGTAGCTTAAGGATAGGAAGATAAATGTTGAATATGTATAATAAGTATTAAAGTCTGAAATCATATGTGGAAATGTCAAGACTTGTAAAAAAAAATTGAAATGAATTAAAAGTCAGTTGATCAGCATAGAGAAAACAGTGTCATCCTTAGAAGCTTGAAAATCCACAAACCAAAGACTGACCATAAGAAGCACAGGAAGGACGGAGAGAGAAGCTTATAAAAAGAGAGCTAATAAAACTTAAGGAGCTGAATTTATCAAAAAAACTAACCTGCATGTTATGAGCCGCTGTGTTGATGACAGCACCGTTGGCAGGCTTAGGCTGCATGTTACGAGGTTAGCAGATGCTTTATTACAGTGTAAATCTTAGAACCTGATTAAGAAATATGCACTGAGGTGTGTGGTCAACAGGCCTTGGTAGTGTAATTTGAAGAAATTGGTTGAGTTTGGGTCATAGCTACGAGCCATATGGCACAATGAATGAGTGTGTGTAAGGAAGAGGCTTTTATTTTGTAGAGTCCCTTTAGTCTTATTTCAAAAGTCTATCATGGATGTGTGTCAAGGGAAGGGTCATGCCCAGCAGTGATATAGAATCCATTTCTAACTGTGAAATCACTGGTTTTTCATGTTATTGGGTGAATAGATGCTGTATTAGAGCGTAAATGGGAGACTTTTATTGTGAAATTCGCTCCGGGGTAAGTTTTGAAAATAGAAAATAGAAACAAGCTGGTAGAGTTTGGGTCATAATGCAGAGCCATTTGACGACGCTTAACGAGCCTGTCAGTGAAAGAGAGAAACGCGTTTCACTTTCGTTCCTTTCCTCAGGCTTTTTTGAATGGGAAAATCAGCTCGGAACAAACGAGTGCTGAAGACAAACCATAAATGGTATCTAAAAAATTCTTTCAGTCTAAGCGACAGCTATCCTTTATCTCTGATTGGGGTAACTTTCATGGCTGTAGCTCATTCACAACCTTAATGGGAAGGAGAAATAAAAAGGTTGGTCACCCCTGCTGGTCTCATTAAATAACATGGAGTTCCATGGTAGAGGTGAGCTGTCAAAAGCAAAATTTCCCTCCAAACAAACGAGTGGTGAGCCAAAACCGTAAAAGGTATTGATAAAATTCTTTCACCATGGACATCAGCCATCCTTCAGCTTTGACAGTGCCAACTTTCATGTTTCTACTAAAAACTATTTGGCCACGGTGACGATGTAAAAATTTGCATTTTCTGAGTTTGAGGATTTTTCTCAGAATCAAAGTTTTCCTATGCACGAACAAGTTAGCTAAAAAGCTAAACCATAAATGATATTGAAGAAATTCCTTCAATGTGAGTGCTAGAAGGTTCTGAAGATTTTCTATACCAAGTTTCATGTTAGTACATCAAATAGTTAAGAAATGGGAGCGATACGAAAATATGTATCGTTTTGGATTTTGTCTGTGATCTTTGGAAAGTCTCTCATTGGATTTCTATTGGGGAAGTGTGAACTTCTTCGTGGTCTGGGCCAAACTGTTGGAAAACTGTAAATGCCACACAAACGAGGGTTACATTTCCTGAACCCTGACAAAAATCCCTACATTTTGATGTATAATTTATTTCAATTGAGTGAAAAATGAGGGAGTGAGAAGAATTTGTTCGACAAAACCAGAACAGCTCAAAAGCTAGAGCACGCACTCTAGCAGTTGAAGAATTCCGTCCATAGACTTCCATTATAAATCTGAAAATCTTAAAATTTTCTTTTAAAGTTTGAAGCTTCACTGAAGCAAAACTGTAAAAGTTAGCAAAAAGCTGAGTTAAACAGTAATAGCAGAAAGATACAGAAACATTTTAAAAGTTGAATGGTGTTTCTAACTGAAAGTATGCTGAAGTAGTTAAAGGTCGAAGATGATAAAGTTTTAGCTGAATTTTGCTGAAATCTAAGAATTCTACATGCATTTCAATGGGACAAAAAAAACGCAGAAAAAGCAGAATATCGCGAAAACTACAAAAAATATCTTTACCAAAAGACATAGCACAATTCTCCTGAACAAGCTGAACGTTTTGATACCAAAATTGTTGAAATTGTTTGAAAACTGCGGGACTAGTTAGAGTCAGAATATTTTAAAGTGAACAACAATAAGTGGGAATGCATAAGCATTCCCACTTGACTAGAAAAAGCTGTTTTGGAGAAACAGCAAAGTGGGAATGCTTATTTTGCTGAATGAAAAAAGCTGAAATTAACTGCATAACATATGAAAATGTGATAGGAAGTCATCAGAAAGTTCAAACTGCAGAAAACAATTGAATCATCTGAAGATTTTGTAGGGTAGAATCATTTGGCAGTAAAATGGCAGAAACAAACTCATCTTAAAAGCTGCACAGCCAAACCATACATAATATCAAAAAATGTCTTTAATGTGTGCTCTAGAAGGTTTTTAATATAATGTCTCCCAAGTTTCTAGAAAAAATTCTAAAGAAATTTTGAAGGGGGGTTTACCTACTTTCCAGAAACTTGTCAGGTGTGTTATGATTTAGCAGTAAACAGAAAAGCTTTATTCATGTCCAGAAACAGAGCAGAATGAAGCCAAAGTTCTCAGCATAGGCTGAAAAGTATTAAATTAGCTGAATCAGAAAATAAATTACAAAGAAAAACTTGAATCTTATCTGGTTGAAGAAAAAATGAGTAGCTCAAGGATGGGAAGTAAAATGTTGAGGAAGATGGTATTGAATAAGTATCAAAATTTTGAAATTGTGGAAATGTCAAGACTTGGCAAAACTATTTGAAATGATTTAAAATGTGTCGGTTGATAAGCATAAAGAAAACAGTGTCATCCTTAGAGGATTGAAAATCTAAAAACCTATGTGCAAGACTGACCATGAGAAGCAGAGGAAGGACACAGAGAGAAGCTTATAGAAAGACAGCTAATACCACTTAAGGAGCTGAACTTATCAAAAAAACTAACCTGCATGTTACGAGCCGCTGTGGTGATGAAAGCACCGTTGGCAGGCTTAGGCTGCATGTTACGAGGTTAGCAGATGCTTTATAACAGTATTATTCTAAGCCATACGGCACAATGAATGAGTGTGCGTAAGGAAGAGGCTTTTATTTTGTAGGGTCCCTTTAGTCTTATTTTGAAAGTCTATCATGGATGTGTTTCAAGGGAAGGGTCATGCCCAGCAGTGATATAGAATCCATTTCTAAATATAAAATCACTGGTTTTCCATGTTATTTGGTGAATAGATAATGTATTAGAGCATAAATGGGAAACTTTTATTGTGAAATTCGCTCTGGGGTATGTTGTGAAAAGGTCCCTAGAGTCTAATAGAATCAAGCTGGTAGAGTTTGGGTCATAATGCTGAGCCATTTGCATCAATTAATAGGCGAGTATAACATGGAGGCTTTTATTTTGTAGGGTCACTGGAGTCTTATTTTGAAAGTCTAGCAGGGTTGTGTGTTGAGAAAAAGGTCAGACCCAGCAATGATACTTGATGACTTCCAATCGTTAAATCACTCTTTTCCCCTGTTATTAGGGCAGTAGATTAAGTGGCAATGGGAGGCTTTTATTTTGAAATTTGCTGTGGGGTGTGTTTTGAAAAGCGCCCTAGAGTCTAATTTTTAAAAAGTGGTTGAGTTTGGGTCATAATGTTGAGCCATATGCAGGGAAAAAAAATATGAGTTTAATGTAGGGGCTTTTATTTTGTAGGGTCCCCAGAGTCTTATTTTGAAAGTCTATCAGGGTTGCGTGGGAAGGGAAGGGTCATGGCCAGTAGTCATATTGTATCCATTTCCAAATGTTAAATCAGTGTTGTCTCCCTCCATTAGATTAAAATGTTCTGTTTAAAGTGGCAGAGGTAAAATCCTTTGAAGCTCGGTTACCTTGACGATGCTTGTCGAGCCTGTCAGTGACAGAGAGACATGCGCTTCACTTTCATTTCCTTAGTTCTCAGGCTTTTTTGAATAGGAATGTCATCTCCGAACAAACGAGTGCTGAAGACAAACCTTAAATGGTATCTAAAAAATTCTTTCAGTCTAAGCGACAGCTATCCTTTGTCTCAGATTGGGATAACTTTCAAGGCTTTAGCTCATTCACAATCTTAATGGGAAGGAGAAATAAAAAGGTTTGTCACACCTGCTGGTCTCATTAAATAACAGAGTTCCATGGTAGAGGTGAGCTGTCAAAAGCAAAACTTCCCCTCCAAACAACATGTGGTGAGCAAAAACCGTAAAAGGTATTCAAAGAATTCTTTCACCATGGACATCAGCCATCCTTCAGCTTCGACTGTGCCAACTTTCATGTTTCTACTAAAAACTATTTGGCCACAGTGACGATTGAAAAAATGTGCATTTTCTGAGTTTGAGGATTTTTCTCAGAATCAACGTTTTCCTATGCACGAACAAGTTAGCTAAACAGCTAAACCATAAATGATATTGAAGAAATTCCTTCAATGTGAGTGCTAGAAGGTTCTGAAGATGTTCTATACCAAGTTTCATGTTAGTACATCAAATAGTTAAGAAATGGGAGCGATACGAAAATATGTATCGTTTTGGATTTTGTCTGTGATCTTTGGAAAGTCTCTCATTGGATTTCTATTAGGGAACTGTGGACTTCTTCTTGGTCTGGGCCAAACTGTTGGAAAACTGTACATGCCACACAAATTAGGGTTACATTTCCTGAATCCTGACAAAAATCCCTACGTTTTGATGTATAATTTGTTTCAATTGAGTGAAAAATGAGGGAATGAGAAGAATTTGTTCGGAAAAACCAGAACAGCTCAAAAGCTAGAGCACGCACTCTAGGAGTTGAAGAATTCCGTCCATAGACTTACATTATAAATCTGAAAATCTTAAAATTTTCTTTTAAAGTTTGAAGCTTCACTGAAGCAAAACTGTAAAAGTTAGCAAAAAGCTGAGTTAAACAGTAATAGCAGAAAGATACGGAAACATTTTAACAGTTGAATGGTGTTTCTAGCTGAAAGTATGCTGAAGTAGTTAAAGGTCGAAGATGATGAAGTTTTAGCTGAATTTTGCTGAAATCTAAGAATTCTACATGCATTTCAATGGGACAAAAAAAAGCGCAGAAAAAGCAGAATATCGCGAAAACTACAAAAAATATCTTTACCAAACATAGAGCACATACATAGAACCCAGACATAGCACAATTCTCCTGAACAAGCTGAACGTTTTGATACCAAAATTGTTGAAATCGGTTGAAAACTGCAGGACTAGTTAGAGTCAGAAAAATTTAAAGTGAACAACAATAAGTGGGAATGCATAAGCATTCCCACTTGATAATAAAGAATAAAGAGAAACAGGATCTCAATAGTGTGAATGCTTTACAGCAGGCATCCCCAAACTCGGTCCTCGAGGGCCGCTGGCCTGCAGGTTTTAGATGTTTCTCTGCTCCAGCACAGCTGATTTTAATTGATAGTTGATTAACAGGCTTTTGCTCGACTGCAATCATCATAATCAGCTGTGCTAAAGCAGGGAAACCTCTAAAACCTGCAGGACAGCGGCCCTCGAGGACCGAGTTTGGGGATGCCTGCTTTACAGCATTCACACAATAATTACTATTATTATAATTAATTAATAATAATATAAATTAATATTCAGTATACTCTCAGTACATTAAAACATAAACATTTCATTTGATCAACATTAAATGTGAGACTATGATCGTTAAGCTGCAAGAGTTCAGCTGAGAAGATCTTAGCTAAACGACCATCTTGGAGAAAGATCTAGAAACAGCTTAGAGGGTATGACAAAAACAAAGGCTGGATTTACTCTCTCTGGTTGTCATGGAAACATACCTGCTTCTCAGCAAAGTATCATCAGTGAATGCAGACAGACGTCTGTCTTCTGAAGTCTAAACTACAAATACAGACAGACAGACAGACAGACAGACAAAAAATCATGGAAGAAAATCTCAGCTTCATAAAACAAACAAGAAAAAAACGGCTGATTATAATTCGGCAGACTCTCCTAAAATCCATTTTTACCCCCACAAATGGATCCAAACATCCTCCTTAATTGAAAACTCATAGGAAGTTAGTATCTGACCTGTAGTAGGTAAGGCTCTTCATTTAATGGAAGTGAGTATCTGTCCTGTGGTAGGTAAGGCTCTTCTTTTAATGGAAGTGAGTATCTGACCTGTAGTAGGTAAGGCTATTCATTTAGTGGAAGTGAGTATCTGTCCTGTAGTAGGTAAGGCTCTTCATTTAATGGAAGTGAGTATCTGACCTGTGGTAGGTAAGGCTATTCATTTAGTGGAAGTTAGTATCTGACCTGTAGTAGGTAAGGCTCTTCATTTAATGGAAGTGAGTATCTGACCTGTGGTAGGTAAGGCTAATCATTTAATGGAAGTGAGTATCTGACCTGTAGTGGGTAAGGCTCTTCATTTAATGGAAGTTAGTATCTGACCTGTAGTGGGTAAGGTTCTTCATTTAATGGAAGTGAGTATCTGACCTGTAGTAGGTAAGGCTCTTCATTTAAAGGAAGTGAGTATCTGACCTGTAGTGGGTAAGGCTCTTTATTTAATGGAAGTGAGTATCTGACCTGTAGTAGGTAAGGCTCTTCATTTAATGGAAGTGAGTATCTGACCTGTAGTAGGTAAGGCTCTTCATTTAAAGGAAGTGAGTATCTGACCTGTATTGGGTAAGGCTCTTCGTTTAATGGAAGTGAGTATCTGACCTGTAGTAGGTAAGGATCTTCATTTAAAGGAAGTGAGTATCTGACCTGTAGTGGGTAAGGCTCTTTATTTAATGGAAGTGAGTATCTGACCTGTAGTAGGTAAGGCTCTTCATTTAATGGAAGTGAGTATCTGACCTGTAGTAGGTAAGGCTCTTCATTTAAAGGAAGTGAGTATCTGACCTGTATTGGGTAAGGCTCTTCATTTAATGGAAGTGAGTATCTGTCCTGTAGTAGGTAAGGCTCTTCATTTAAAGGAAGTGAGTATCTGACCTGTAGTGGGTAAGGCTCTTCATTTAATGGAAGTGAGTATCTGTCCTGTAGTAGGTAAGGCTCTTCATTTAATGGAAGTGAGTATCTGACCTGTAGTAGGTAAGGCTCTTCATTTAAAGGAAGTGAGTATCTGACCTGTAGTAGGTAAGGCTCTTCATTTAAAGGAAGTGAGTATCTGACCTGTAGTAGGTAAGGCTGTAGTAGGTAAGGCTCTTCATTTAGTGGAAGTGAGTATCTGACCTGTAGTAGGTAAGGCTGTAGTAGGTAAGGCTCTTCATTTAGTGGAAGTTAGTGTCTGACCTGGGGTAGGTAAGGCTCTTCATTTAGTGGAAGTTGGTTTCTGACCTGTAGTTGTGACACACTGGTCCAGCAGAAGACTCCTCTTACCCAGATGCACCACAGAGCGCCACAGGAAATCATTCCTACCTGTGGTCATCAATCTCTATAACGCCTCCCTCAAGTGATTCAGACACCCCCCCTGTAATTGACATTTATACATTCCTTGTACTGTTTTTTGCACATCGTCACTATCACATCGTCACTATATCTGGATTTATTGCTATACACACATATATATATATACATATATATATATATATATATATTGTATCTGGAGAGTGTTATAAAAGTACTTTCCCTCTGGAATTATTAAAGTATTTCTGATTCTGATCATATCTGTAATGATTCTGTCCTTTGTGGACTTTTAAGTTTATTTCAGAGCTTTCAGTTATTTATGTAATTTTCATTTGTTGGTCATTGGTTGTGTTATATTTAAGCAATGTTATTTTTTTATTTACTCTCTTTTGCCCCGTAGTGCCAGCCTCCTTTCTCCTTAGCTCCCTTCTAGTTGTTTCTATCCACACCTGCTCCCTATCAGCTGTTTGCCCAGTCTTTGTCCTGTCTCTCTATATACACCTTCTGTGCAGTTCCTTATTGCTGGATCCTCTTTGTTGCTTCGTGCTTCTTGTGTGTTTGTCTTTGGCATCTCCTGGTTTTGGTTTTCTTTCCCTATTGTTCGTGAATTTGTGCTTCATTGAATCTGCAGGATTGGGATGTAGAATGTGACCAAACACTCCCCTACACTGCAAGAGTCTCCATCCTGAGCAAGACCCTTAACCCCGCGCTCTGAAGGCCCGATTACTTCATAGCGCGCTCCGAGGTCTGGCTGGATTCCAAGACTCCTCGTTACACGGCTGACAAATGCATTCTTCTTTTTGCCCGTTTTTAAGGACGGTCCGCTGTATCCTCCGCAACCTTGGATATCCCTTGATTCATTGTGAGACCAAGCAAGCCGGCTGCTCCGTGATAAGAGGAAAAAGGTACTTGGCGCCGCACAGTGGTGAACATTGGAAGTCCAGTTTAATATAATCCAAATCTGTGAATAGTTCCGTCTGAAATTAATAAAAATATTTGTTTTAATGTTTACTGAGTCAGATATGTGGCGGTAATGTTTGTTTATCTTATGGTTTTTATCTGTTACTGTGTAAATGGGTTTGGTAATTTAAGGACATATTTTAATATATCTGCAGAGTGGGGACAATAAATCTGATAGGATTTTTATTTTTTAACTTTTATTTTCCACAATTTGCTTTACTAAGCGTTTTTTGTTATTAAATATTAGAGATTTTGCAGATATACATTGTTTAGATTTACTTCTGTCCTTATAACTAGGGGAAAAGCTAACTGTCCTTATTTATATCATTTATCATATATCATTTGCTTTTATTTGTTCCTGCTCCCGGTGGTCGGCACCTTTATTCCACTCTGGATTCTCACCCGTCTTTGTTTCCTTTACAATAAAAAAAAAGCAGAAAAAAAAAAAGGACAAAGCTTATGGCTGTGAAAACCGAGGCCAAAACTCTTCCGGTCTCCTTATTTTCACGGACCTGGAAGGACCCAGTCCAGGTAGACCAGGTCCTTGGAGGATCCAGTCCAAGTAGACCAGGTCCTTGGTTGATACAGTCCAGGTAGACCGGGTCCTTGGAGGATCCAGTCCATGTAGACCGGGTCTTTGGAGGATCCAGTCCAGGTAGACTGGGTCCTAGGAGGATTCACTCCAGGAAGACCCGGTCCTTGGAGGATCCAGTCCACGTAGACCGGGTCCTTGGAGGATCCAGTCCAAGTAGACCGGGTCCTTGAAAGATCCAGTCCACCTAGACCGGGTCCTTGGAGGATCCAGTCCACATAGACCGGGTCCTTGGAGGATCCAGTCCACGTACACCGGGTCCTAGGAGGATCCCGTCCAGGTAGACTGCGTCCTTGGTTGATCCAGTCCAGGTAGACCGGGTCCTTGGAGGATCCAGTCCACGTACACTGGGTTCTAAGAGGATCCCGTCCAAGTAGACCGGGTCCTTGGTTGATCAGGTCCAGGTAGACCGGGTCCTTGGAGGATCAAGTCCACATAGACTGGGTCTGGGAGGATCCATTCCAGGTAGACTGGGTCCTTGGAGGATCCAGTGCAGGTAGACCTGATCCTTGGAGGATCCAGTCCACATAGACCAGGTCCTAGGAGGATCCAGTCCAGGTAGACCCAGTCCTTGGAGGATCCAGTACACCTAGACTGGGTCCTTGAAGGATCCCGTCCAGGAAGACCGGGTCCTTGAAAGATCAAGTCCACGTAGACCGGGTCCTTGGAGGATCCAGTCCAGGTAGACCTGGTCCTAGGTGGATCCAGTCCAGGTAGACCGGGTCCTAGGAGGATCCAGTACAGGTAGACCGGGTCTTTGGAGGATCCAGTCCAGATAGACTGGGTCCTTTGTTGATTCAGTCCAGGTAGACCGGGTCCTTGGTTGATTCAGTCCAGATAGACCGGGTCCTTGGAGGCTCCAGTCCACATAGACTGGGTCTGGGAGGATCCAGTCCAGGTAGACTGGGTCCTTGGAGGATCCAGTACACCTAGACTGGGTCCTTGGA
The DNA here is from genome assembly GCA_030533445.1 of Cyprinodon diabolis. NCBI lineage: Eukaryota > Metazoa > Chordata > Actinopteri > Cyprinodontiformes > Cyprinodontidae > Cyprinodon > Cyprinodon diabolis. The sequence continues at coordinate 404,381 of CM060081.1, forward strand.
GGATTCCGTCCAGGAAGACCGGGTCCTTGGAAGATCACGTCCAGGAAGACTGGGTCCTTAAAAGATCAAGTCAACGTAGACCAGGTCCTTGGAGAATCCAGTCCACGTAGACCGGGTCGTAGGAGGATCCAGTCCAGGTAGACCTGGTCCTTGGAGGATCCAGTCCAGATAGACTGGGTCCTTTGTTGATTCAGTCCAGGTAGACCGTGTTCTAGGAGGATCCAGTCCAGGTAGACCGGGTCCTCGGTTGATTCAGTCCAGATAGACCGGGTCCTTGGTTGATTCAGTCCAGGTAGACTGGGTCCTAGGAGGATCCAGTCCAGGTAGACCGGGTCCTTGGTTGATTCAGTCCAGATAAACCGGGTCCTTGGTTGATTCAGTCCAGGTAGACCGGGTCCTAGGAGGATCCAGTCCAGGTAGACCAGGTCCTTGGTTGATTCAGTCCAGATAGACCAGGTCCTTGGTTTATTCAGTCCAGGTAGACCTGATCCTTGGAGGATCCAGTCCACATAGACCAGGTCCTAGGAGGATCCAGTCCAGGTAGACCCGGTCCTTGGAGGTCCAGTACACCTAGACTGGGTCCTTGGAGGATTCGGTCCAGGAAGACCGGGTCCTTGAAAGATCAAGTCGACGTAGACCGGGTCCTTGGAGGATCCAGTCCACATAGACTGGGTCTGGGAGGATCCAGTCCAGGTAGACCTGATCCTTGGAGGATCCAGTCCACATAGACCGGGTCCTAGGAGGATCCAGTCCAGGTAGACCCGGTCCTTGGAAGATCACAGCCAGGAAGACTGGGTCCTTAAAAGATCAAGTCCAGGTAGACCTGGTCCTTGGAGGATCCAGTCCACATAGACCGGGTCCTAGGAGGATCCCGTCCAGGTAGACGGGGTCCTTAGTTGATCCAATCCAGGTAGACCCGGTCCTTGGAGGATCCCGTCCAGGTAGACGGGGTCCTTAGTTGATCCAGTCCAGGTAGACCCGGTCCTTGGAAGATCACGTCCAGGAAGACCGGGTCCATAAAAGATCAAGTCAACGTAGACCGGGTCCTAGGAGGATCCAGTCCAGGTAGACCGGGTCCCAGGAGGATCCAGTCCAGGTAGACCGAGTCCTAGGAGGATCCAGTCCAGATAGACCGGGTCCTTGTTTTCATGAGCTGTATGCCAATATCATCTGTATTAAGACAATAAAAGACCTGAAATATTTCAGTTATTGTGCAAAGAATCTAAAATATTTGAACGTTCAAGTTTTATCATTACGTTATGGAAAATAATGAACTTTATCACAACACGCTAATATTTTGAGAAGGACCTGTAACTCATTCTACATTCAGTTGTTTATGCAGGCAGATGGTGGTACGCTACGCGGCTGCCACAGCTGCCCTGGGGCAGAAGAAGTAAAGCAGCCCACAGCATAACAGAGCTTGTTAAAGCTGGAATCCCATGCTGAAAAAAGACATTAAAGTTTTAACTTTAATAGAATTATTATTGATTATTATTTTTGTCATAGGTTATTTCTGTGACCATTGTGGGTTTTTTTTCATTAAATGATGGGATCTCACTTCAGGAAAGGTCGTTTCTCAGCTGATTGTTTTATTTCAGTTGGCTCATCTTAAGAATCCTTCAGTTTCCTATTTGTTCTCTTTTGCTAATGAAGTATCACCGACATAGATGCTACCATTCCCGCCAGTGGTTGTATTCATCTTTAAAGATTGTTTTCTGTGCTTTCAAATGTTCAAAGAAAATCAAAGCATGAAATTATCCCGTCATCCTCCTGCATGGTTTGCAGGTAAATGACAGGGTAGAGATGCACACACATTTAACTTAACAATCAATGTTTTTAGACTGTGGGAGGAGCCCAGAGTACCCAGAGAGAACCCATGCATGCATGTGGAGAACATGGATATTTTATTTATTTATTATTTATTTATTATTTCTGCAACACAACAGATGTTCAATTCCTATAGTCAAAGACCACATATATGTTGTAAAAATAGGATATTCAGCATTAAGGGTCATGATGATTTTAGGCTCTGGACAAACCTGAAATCTATAACTGTGAATTTATGCAACATATTAACCTGGGATCATAATAACACTTGCTAACACTGCTTCTGTCTCCTTGAACCCCAGTGGGCCTCAGCAGATGGCTGCTCACACTGAGCCTGGTTCTGCTGGAGGTTTCTTCCTGTTCAAAGGGAGTTTTTCCTCTCCACTGTCGCTACAAGCATGCTTAGTGTGAGGGATTGCTGAAGAGTCAATGAGTCGATGCAATCAGCTGGTTTTCCTTAGATAGAAAACTTTGAATCAATCTGACTGGATGATCTGGTGAACTGGAAAGTGACCTGAGATGACATGATGTGAATTAGAGCTATAGAAATAAACTGGATATTAGTTTTAAAATTATCATGACTGTCTGTGTGGTTGTGAAGAAATAAAAGAACTAGAATGATTCAGGTTTGTCAAAGTAATCCTTAGCATACACTGTAAGGCTGAGGGGTCTGGATGAGTGCAGCTCCTGCATGCTCTGCTGGCACAGTCTGCAAGGAGACACAATAAAGGCTTTTTAATGGCGGCCTGTAGCCAAAGGTGAGATCTAGAATTCAAGCTAATGAATTATCGAGCATGTTTTATGTTGTAACATTAATAAACATATAATAGTTTCAGTCTTTATGGACCCAGAGTGAATGTTTGCATCCAACCGGAGGGCCTCTTTTTGTTTTCTCCACAGTGATGAGTCAACCTATGCTGCTGCTGGGGAGGGTCGGTGTGAGGGGGCTAGAATGGAGGAGAGCTCTGGTAGGCAGCCCACTCAGCCAATCACAGGGGAGCGGTGGTTCAAACCGGCCAATGGGAGCCTGAGCAAGACGTGTTGCTGCTGAGAGGATCCGAAGGGGGCGGGACCAGCCAGAGAGGCCCCGCCCCCTCCATGCCTTCGTGTTTGGTTGCACACAAGCTGCAGTTTCAGTTTGTTTTATTCACCATTTTGAGTAGCCGAACGTAAAAATAAGGATTTGAGGATTTGGCGAGCAGGATCTAGGCTTTGTTTTATTTTCACGCGCTAGCTTGGACGGTGGAGCCGCGCGCCAGCCTCGCGCCTCTCGGTGTTGTGCAGAGCGGGAATCTTATTTCTTTGAACCCCCCCTCCCTGTTCTTTTCTGCTCCAGCTTCCCTGCAGAATGTCCAGACCAGTGAGGTAGGTGAGCTATGGCGGGCAGCACGCGCGCCTCTATCAGCGTCATGATTCAGGCTCATAATGGAGGAGCTTTGCTCTCTTTCTAACATGGATCCCAGCTGCACGCGCCGCTGCTGGCCGCCTTGCTAAGCCCTGATGATGATTGTTGACTGTGATGAAGGTTCCCTCCGTTAGCTGAAAACATGGCGGCCCATTCATCCAGGGGGGGCCGCCAGGCAGCCAGCATAGGGGCCGCGGTCCCCGCAGCAGCGGCTGGCGGTTGGCCTTATGATCGAGTCTGTTAGCGCGCGCGCCGCGCGTGTCGCTCATACGCTTATTTCTCTGCCTGTTGCTGCTAAGCTAACATGCTAGCTTAGCTTTCTGGATGGGGTGGAGGAAAACGCCGTGGCTGTGGGGGTTGAACACAAAAAACGAGCGGGTATATTTTCAGCGCTGTAAATTAACGCTGCTGGATGACGTCACGACAAGGAGGAGGGGTACCAGAAGTCCCCCCCGCCCCTTACCCCGCCCACTCAGCGCCGGACCCCGCTGTGAAGGCAGACATATGAGGCGTCCCTCCGACTGATCGAACGCTTCTTGGTTCCATTTCTTTATTCTAAAATGTTTTTTTCTTTTTCATTTATTTAGCAGTAATTTGGAATGAAGGAAATTCTTACAAACTAGATTATTTTGGATTTAAACTGTTAGTTTTTTTTAGGAAAAGTCATTATCTGTTTACCTGTTTGAAATGTTTCTTTGGGTGCAAATGATCTAAGGTTATTTTTCAAATTGCACGTATTTGTGTGAAAGCTTCCTTTCATCAGAATAAACCACTTTAAATATTTGGTGCATTAGATTAAATCATCAGATTTCTTAAGTGTAAAAAAAATTAAATCAGTGAGCGGGATATGAAGGGACCCGCCACTAGGGGGCAGCATCACAAAAGGAGCTCCTGTCAGGCATCCTGTTATTGTTAAAAGGAAATAAATCAACATTCAGTAGCTTCTTTCAATTTAATATTTACTCTCTAATGCTGGTAGAACTATAAACAGACAATCAACCTGTAATTAATTATTATTAAAGTTTAAAGGTGAAGTCTGGGTAAAATACATCGAAAATCAAAAAAATAATAATGAATTAGAATAATGGAAATAACAGCATTGATTTAAAGCTACAGTGTGTAATTTACAGGGATATACAGTCAGAAATGTAATATATTATACATAACTATGTTATTTATCATCATCTACGAGCTCAGCCTCTTAACCTTAATATTTGCGTTGCCTTAGAATTCGTTATTTATAATTACATAGGAGCGGGTCTCGCAGCCTTGGAGGCAGACATCTTTGCGCTACGGCCGCGCAGAGCCAACAAACTAGCGATTGCGAGATCGCCCATTACGCTCGAAAGTAACTACGGCAAGTTGAGAGAGATGAACTGAGAAGGTACTGAACACACAGACTAATGAAATACTATCTGTAAAATTATCTATGTAAACAAACCTCATCACTTGAGAAGGTAGGTGATGCGGACGTCGTGGAAGACATTTTGTCCCGTAACGCTCGCCGTACTGTGGGGGGGGAGAAGCGGTGGGGGGGAGATGTTCATGTTGCTGCGGTCTGCAGTCTGACCGCTAGATGTCGCTGAAAATTACACACTGTAGCTTTAAATATATATATTAAATACAAACACTTTATACGGAAGAGGATTAGGGCCACTGAAAAAAAAAAAGTTAACTGATTTTTTTTTTAATTTTATTTCAGTATAGTATGGGGAAAAAAGTCAGAATTCTGACTTTAATCTCAGAATTCTGACTTTTTCACCCATGTTAAACTGAAATAAAATTTAAAAATCAGTTTACTTTTTTTTTCAGTGGCCCTAATCCTCTTCCGTACTTTATGTGAAATCAGGTGTTCTGGAAAAGTTCAGTCAGTCTTCAGCAAAGCCTGTTGGATCAGAGATGATGGTTTACTGTTTATGAATTAGTCTGGGATAAATTTAGGTTTTTTAGAATAAAATTAAGTAAAATTTATTTTATTTTATTTGTTATATCTTATTTGTTGAGGCGTTGGAGCCTGTTTGTCTTCAGTAGAGCTACTGCTTTCCTTCGCTGCTATCGAGACAATATGGAAGACTGAGCTAAGAGACTCGCCCAAGAGTTACGACGCGCACAGGGGGGAGGGACCAGCAGACACCCTTGATTGACGTGTCAGAATCCAATCGTGGGCCACGGACCGTGTTTTGTGATTGGTTGGGGTAATTAATTGATTTCTCACTGTATTGGGGTCCATTTATTTTAGTGTCACTTCCAGACCTTCTATTTCTCTGCTTGCTAAGCGGCTGTGGGCAGATCTTTAAGATCTTGAATTCACATCCTGAATCATTTGGCCTCTGTGCAGAAACGTTTCACCCGTTTCAGATGGAATAGCCTCAATTTTTTTCTGATAAACAAGCAAAAATGACGCAATTGTTGCCTTTGTGGAGTGGATGGTGGCTGCGTGTTTCCGACCGGATTTGATAGATCGGTTGACTGCTAGCTCTAAAACGGAGGCGGCTACCCAATCAGCTCCAAGAACGTTCTGATGCCCCTCCCCTTGGGACCAGTTTCTACAGCCTCCATTTCCACTGGCCTGCTGACGGTCCGAGCACGGTAACCAAGGCAACGGTTGAATGGAGCCGCACCGTGGCGGACGCCACTGAACCGAGCTAAAGCTAGTGTTCATCAGTTGGGCTCGGCGCGGTTCAACAGCAGAACGCATCATCGCCTGGTCAGTCAGCTGACTCACTTCCCTGAACGGGAACAAGACTTTAATTAGAGGCTTACTTAGTCCGAGTCTAATATTTAAATAAAGTAACTTTCCACTAAAACCGTAATTGAATAAATCATATCTATCGTAAGGATCGCGTTGCAAAGTCTTATAGGAACCTTTTTCCTCAGAGTTTGGGTTTTTATTTTGTCTTCAGATAAATGTTTTCAGTCCACATGGGGGTGCTGGTGGTCAGTGAGATGGGGGTGTTGCATTGATGGCAGCTGCTTGGTGTTAGCGAAATGTGCAATATTACAGGGAAGCCTGTTATAACTATAGGACCTGTTATCCAATACTAGTGATCAGAGTTGCTGTTTTCCCCTCTGTTAACGGGGGGGGGGGGGGATAAACGTGGATGGGGCTTAGATGAAGCTCTATTCTTCTGCTCTGCGTTTCCACCATTTAACGTTTCCCCCCAGTGAGCTTTTCCCCCAGTGAGCGTTTCATCCATTTAGCTTTTCCTCCATTTAGCTTTTCCTCCATTTACTTTTTCCTCCAGTGAGCGTTTCCTCCAGTAACCGTTGCCCCCGGTGAGCTTTTCCTCCACTGAGTGTTTCCTCCATTTAGCTTTTCCTTCAGTGAGCGTTTCCTCCACTGAGTGTTTCCCCCCAGTGAGCTTTTCCCCCAGTGAGCGTTTCCTCCATTTAGCTTTTCCTCCAGTGAGCGTTTCCTCCATTTAGCTTTTCCTCTAGTGAGCGTTTCCTCCGGTGAGCGTTTCCCCCGGTGAGCTTTTCCTCCATTTAGCTTTTCCTCCATTTACTTTTTCCTCCAGTAACCGTTTCCTCCAGTAACCGTTTCCTCCATTTAGCTTTTCCTCCAGCGAGCGTTTCCTCCAGTAACCGTTTCCTCCACTGAGTGTTTCCTCCATTTAGCTTTTCCTCTAGTGAGCGTTTCCTCCGGTGAGCGTTTACTCCATTTAGCTTTTCCTCCACTGAGTGTTTCCTCCATTTCATGTTTCCTCCAGTGAGCGTTTCCCCCGGTGAGCGTTTCCTCCAGTGAGCTTTTCCTCCATTTAGCTTTTCCTCCACTGAGTGTTTCCTCCATTTAGCGTTTCCCCCGGTGAGCTTTTCCTCCTATGAGCTTTTCCTCCATTTAATGTTTCCTCCAGTGAGCTTTTCCGCCAGTGAGCGTTTCCTCCATTCACTGTTTCCTCCACTGAGTGTTTCCTCCATTTAGCTTTTCCCCCGGTGAGCGTTTCCTCCTATGAGCTTTTCCTCCATTTAATGTTTCCTCCAGTGAGCGTTTCCCCCGGTGAGCGTTTCCTCCTATGAGCTTTTCCTCCATTTAATGTTTCCTCCAGTGAGCGTTTCCCCCGGTGAGCGTTTCCTCCAGTGAGCTTTTCCTCCATTTAGCTTTTCCTCCAGTAACCGTTTCCTCCACTGAGTGTTTCCTCCATTTAGCTTTTCCTCCAGCGAGCGTTTCCTCCAGTAACCGTTTCCTCCACTGAGTGTTTCCTCCATTTAGCTTTTCCTCCAGCGAGCGTTTCCTCCAGTAACCGTTTCCTCCATTTAGCTTTTCCTCCGGTGAGCGTTTCCCCCGGTGAGCGTTTCCTCCTATGAGCTTTTCCTCCATTTAATGTTTCCGCCAGTGAGCGTTTCCTCCATTTACCGTTTCCTCCATTTACTGTTTCCTCCAGTGAGCATTTCCTCCATTTACCGTTTCCTCTATTTACTGTTTCCTCCAGTGAACGTTTCCTCCATTTACTTTTTCCTCCAGTGAGCGTTTCCCCCGGTGAGCGTTTCCTCCATTGAGCGTTTCCTCCAGTGAGCTTTTCCTCCATTTAGCTTTTCCTCCAGTGAGCGTTTCCTCCACTGAGTGTTTCCTCCATTTAGCTTTTCCTCCAGTGAGCTTTTCCTCCACTGAGTGTTTCCTCCATTTAGCTTTTCCTCCGGTGAGCGTTTCCTCCATTTACTGTTTCCTCCAGTGAGCGTTTCCCCCATTTAGCTTTTCCTCCAGTGAGCTTTTCCTCCATTTACTGTTTCCTCCAGTGAGCTTTTCCTCCATTTACTGTTTCCTCCAGTGAGCGTTTCCTCCATTTAGCGTTTCCCCCGGTGAGCGTTTCCTCCAGTGAGCGTTTCCTCCATTTAGCTTTTCCTCCAGTGAGTGTTTCCTCCATTTAGCGTTTCCCCCGGTGAGCGTTTCCTCCATTTATTGTTTCCTCCAGTGAGCGTTTCCTCCATTTAGCGTTTCCTCCAGTGAGCGTTTCCTCCAGTGAGCATTTCCGCCAGTGAGCGTTTCCTCCATTTACTGTTTCCTCCAGTGAGCATTTCCCCCAGTGAGCATTTCCGCCAGTGAGCGTTTCCTCCATTCACTGTTTCCTCCAGTGAGCGTTTCCTCCATTTAGCTTTTCCCCCGGTGAGCGTTTCCTCCTATGAGCTTTTCCTCCATTTAATGTTTCCTCCAGTGAGCGTTTCCTCCATTTAGCTTTTCCTCCAGTGAGTGTTTCCTCCATTTAGCGTTTCCCCCGGTGAGCGTTTCCTCCTATGAGCTTTTCCTCCATTTAATGTTTCCTCCAGTGAGCGTTTCCTCCATTTAGCTTTTCCTCCAGTGAGCGTTTCCTCCATTTAGCTTTTCCTCCAGTGAGTGTTTCCTCCATTTAGCGTTTCCTCCAGTGAGCGTTTCCTCCAGTGAGCATTTCCGCCAGTGAGCGTTTCCTCCATTTACTGTTTCCTCCAGTGAGCATTTCCCCCAGTGAGCATTTCCGCCAGTGAGCGTTTCCTCCATTCACTGTTTCCTCCAGTGAGCGTTTCCTCCATTTAGCTTTTCCCCCGGTGAGCGTTTCCTCCTATGAGCTTTTCCTCCATTTAGCGTTTCCCCCGGTGAGCGTTTCCTCCTATGAGCTTTTCCTCCATTTAATGTTTCCTCCAGTGAGCGTTTCCCCCGGTGAGCGTTTCCTTCAGTGAGCTTTTCCTCCATTTAGCTTTTCCTCCAGTGAGTGTTTCCTCCATTTAGCGTTTCCCCCGGTGAGCGTTTCCTCCATTTATTGTTTCCTCCAGTGAGCGTTTCCTCCATTTAGCTTTTCCTCCAGTGAGTGTTTCCTCCATTTAGCGTTTCCCCCGGTGAGCGTTTCCTCCATTTAGCTTTTCCTCCAGTGAGTGTTTCCTCCATTTAGCGTTTCCCCCGGTGAGCGTTTCCTCCATTTATTGTTTCCTCCAGTGAGCGTTTCCTCCATTTAGCGTTTCCTCCAGTGAGCGTTTCCTCCAGTGAGCATTTCCGCCAGTGAGCATTTCCGCCAGTGAGCGTTTCCTCCAGTGAGCATTTCCCCCAGTGAGCATTTCCGCCAGTGAGCGTTTCCTCCATTCACTGTTTCCTCCAGTGAGCGTTTCCTCCATTTAGCTTTTCCCCCGGTGAGCGTTTCCTCCTATGAGCTTTTCCTCCATTTAGCGTTTCCCCCGGTGAGCGTTTCCTCCTATGAGCTTTTCCTCCATTTAATGTTTCCTCCAGTGAGCGTTTCCCCCGGTGAGCGTTTCCTTCAGTGAGCTTTTCCTCCATTTAGCTTTTCCTCCAGTGAGTGTTTCCTCCATTTAGCGTTTCCCCCGGTGAGCGTTTCCTCCATTTATTGTTTCCTCCAGTGAGCGTTTCCTCCATTTAGCTTTTCCTCCAGTGAGTGTTTCCTCCATTTAGCGTTTCCCCCGGTGAGCGTTTCCTCCATTTAGCTTTTCCTCCAGTGAGTGTTTCCTCCATTTAGCGTTTCCCCCGGTGAGCGTTTCCTCCATTTATTGTTTCCTCCAGTGAGCGTTTCCTCCATTTAGCGTTTCCTCCAGTGAGCGTTTCCTCCAGTGAGCATTTCCGCCAGTGAGCATTTCCGCCAGTGAGTGTTTCCTCCATTTAGCGTTTCCCCCGGTGAGCGTTTCCTCCATTTAGCTTTTCCTCCAGTGAGTGTTTCCTCCATTTAGCGTTTCCCCCGGTGAGCGTTTCCTCCATTTATTGTTTCCTCCAGTGAGCGTTTCCTCCATTTAGCGTTTCCCCCGGTGAGCGTTTCCTCCATTTAGCTTTTCCTCCAGTGAGTGTTTCCTCCATTTAGCGTTTCCCCCGGTGAGCGTTTCCTCCATTTATTGTTTCCTCCAGTGAGCGTTTCCTCCATTTACTGTTTCCTCCAGTGAGCATTTCCCCCAGTGAGCATTTCCGCCAGTGAGCGTTTCCTCCATTCACTGTTTCCTCCAGTGAGTGTTTCCTCCATTTAGCTTTTCCCCCGGTGAGCGTTTCCTCCTATGAGCTTTTCCTCCATTTAATGTTTCCTCCAGTGAGCGTTTCCCCCGGTGAGCGTTTCCTCCTATGAGCTTTTCCTCCATTTAATGTTTCCTCCAGTGAGCGTTTCCCCCGGTGAGCATTTCTGCCAGTGAGCGTTTCCTCCATTCACTGTTTCCTCCACTGAGTGTTTCCTCCATTTAGCTTTTCCCCCGGTGAGCGTTTCCTCCTATGAGCTTTTCCTCCATTTAATGTTTCCTCCAGTGAGCGTTTCCCCCGGTGAGCGTTTCCTCCAGTGAGCTTTTCCTCCATTTAGCTTTTCCTCCAGTGAGTGTTTCCTCCATTTAGCGTTTCCCCCGGTGAGCTTTTCCTCCTATGAGCTTTTCCTCCATTTAATGTTTCCTCCAGTGAGCTTTTCCGCCAGTGAGCGTTTCCTCCATTCACTGTTTCCTCCACTGAGTGTTTCCTCCATTTAGCTTTTCCCCCGGTGAGCGTTTCCTCCTATGAGCTTTTCCTCCATTTAATGTTTCCTCCAGTGAGCGTTTCCTCCAGTGAGCTTTTCCTCCATTTAGCTTTTCCTCCAGTGAGTGTTTCCTCCATTTAGCGTTTCCCCCGGTGAGCGTTTCCTCCTATGAGCTTTTCCTCCATTTAATGTTTCCTCCAGTGAGCGTTTCCCCCGGTGAGCGTTTCCTCCAGTGAGCTTTTCCTCCATTTAGCTTTTCCTCCAGTGAGTGTTTCCTCCATTTAGCGTTTCCCCCGGTGAGCTTTTCCTCCTATGAGCTTTTCCTCCATTTAATGTTTCCTCCAGTGAGCTTTTCCGCCAGTGAGCGTTTCCTCCATTCACTGTTTCCTCCACTGAGTGTTTCCTCCATTTAGCTTTTCCCCCGGTGAGCGTTTCCTCCTATGAGCTTTTCCTCCATTTAATGTTTCCTCCAGTGAGCGTTTCCCCCGGTGAGCGTTTCCTCCTACGAGCTTTTCCTCCATTTAATGTTTCCTCCAGTGAGCGTTTCACCCGGTGAGCGTTTCCTCCAGTGAGCTTTTCCTCCATTTAGCTTTTCCTCCAGTAACCGTTTCCTCCACTGAGTGTTTCCTCCATTTAGCTTTTCCTCCAGCGAGCGTTTCCTCCAGTAACCGTTTCCTCCACTGAGTGTTTCCTCCATTTAGCTTTTCCTCCAGCGAGCGTTTCCTCCAGTAACCGTTTCCTCCATTTAGCTTTTCCTCCGGTGAGCGTTTCCCCCGGTGAGCGTTTCCTCCTATGAGCTTTTCCTCCATTTAATGTTTCCGCCAGTGAGCGTTTCCTCCATTTACTGTTTCCTCCAGTGAGCATTTCCTCCATTTACCGTTTCCTCTATTTACTGTTTCCTCCAGTGAACGTTTCCTCCATTTACTTTTTCCTCCAGTGAGCGTTTCCCCCGGTGAGCGTTTCCTCCATTGAGCGTTTCCTCCAGTGAGATTTTCCTCCATTTAGCTTTTCCTCCAGTGAGCGTTTCCTCCACTGAGTGTTTCCTCCATTTAGCTTTTCCTCCAGTGAGCTTTTCCTCCACTGAGTGTTTCCTCCATTTAGCTTTTCCTCCGGTGAGCGTTTCCTCCATTTACTGTTTCCTCCAGTGAGCGTTTCCCCCATTTAGCTTTTCCTCCAGTGAGCTTTTCCTCCATTTACTGTTTCCTCCAGTGAGCTTTTCCTCCATTTACTGTTTCCTCCAGTGAGCGTTTCCTCCATTTAGCGTTTCCCCCGGTGAGCGTTTCCTCCAGTGAGCGTTTCCTCCATTTAGCTTTTCCTCCAGTGAGTGTTTCCTCCATTTAGCGTTTCCCCCGGTGAGCGTTTCCTCCATTTATTGTTTCCTCCAGTGAGCGTTTCCTCCATATAGCGTTTCCTCCAGTGAGCGTTTCCTCCATTTACCGTTTCCTCTATTTACTGTTTCCTCCAGTGAACGTTTCCTCCATTTACTTTTTCCTCCAGTGAGCGTTTCCTCCATTTACCGTTTCCTCCATTGTTTCCTCCAGTGAGCATTTCCTCCATTTACCGTTTCCTCTATTTACTGTTTCCTCCAGTGAACGTTTCCTCCATTTACTTTTTCCTCCAGTGAGCGTTTCCCCCGGTGAGCGTTTCCTCCATTGAGCGTTTCCTCCAGTGAGATTTTCCTCCATTTAGCTTTTCCTCCAGTGAGCGTTTCCTCCACTGAGTGTTTCCTCCATTTAGCTTTTCCTCCAGTGAGCTTTTCCTCCACTGAGTGTTTCCTCCATTTAGCTTTTCCTCCGGTGAGCATTTCCTCCATTTACTGTTTCCTCCAGTGAGCGTTTCCCCCATTTAGCTTTTCCTCCAGTGAGCTTTTCCTCCATTTACTGTTTCCTCCAGTGAGCTTTTCCTCCATTTACTGTTTCCTCCAGTGAGCGTTTCCTCCATTTAGCGTTTCCCCCGGTGAGCGTTTCCTCCAGTGAGCGTTTCCTCCATTTAGCTTTTCCTCCAGTGAGTGTTTCCTCCATTTAGCGTTTCCCCCGGTGAGCGTTTCCTCCATTTATTGTTTCCTCCAGTGAGCGTTTCCTCCATTTAGCGTTTCCCCCGGTGAGCGTTTCCTCCATTTAGCGTTTCCTCCAGTGAGCGTTTCCTCCAGTGAGCATTTCCGCCAGTGAGCGTTTCCTCCATTTACTGTTTCCTCCAGTGAGCATTTCCCCCAGTGAGCATTTCCGCCAGTGAGCGTTTCCTCCATTCACTGTTTCCTCCAGTGAGCGTTTCCTCCATTTACTGTTTCCTCCAGTGAGCGTTTCCTCCAGTAACCGTTTCCTCCACTGAGTGTTTCCTCCATTTAGCTTTTCCTCCACTGAGCGTTTCCTCCATTTACTTTTTCCTCCATTTACTGTTTCCCCCGGTGAGCGTTTCCTCCATTTACTGTTTCCTCCACTGAGTGTTTCCTCCATTTAGCGTTTCCCCCGGTGAGCGTTTCCTCCACTGAGTGTTTCCTCCATTTAGCCTCTCCTCCAGTGAGCGTTTCCTCCAGTGAGCGTTTCCTCCAGTGAGCATTTCCCCCAGTGAGCATTTCTGCCAGTGAGCGTTTCCTCCACTGAGTGTTTCCTCCATTTAGCTTTTCCCCCGCTGAGCGTTTCTCCCGGTGGGCATTTCCTCCAGTGAGCTTTTCCTCCATTTACTGTTTCCTCCAGTGAGCGTTTCCTCCAGTAACCGTTTCCTCCACCGAGTGTTTCCTCCATTTAGCTTTTCCTCCACTGAGCGTTTCCTCCACTGAGCGTTTCCTCCATTTAGCGTTTCCCCCGGTGAGCGTTTCCTCCAGTGAGCTTTTCCTCCATTTAGATTTTCCTCCAGTGAGCATTTCCTCCAGTAACCGTTTCCTCCACTGAGTGTTTCCTCCATTTAGCGTTTCCCCCGGTGAGCGTTTCCTCCACTGAGTGTTTCCTCCATTTAGCTTTTCCTCCAGTGAGCTTTTCCACCAGCGAGCGTTTCGTCAAGTGATCTTTTCCCCCGGTGAGCGTTTCCCCTGGTTAGTGTTTCCCAGTTTCCACCTGTCGGTCTCAGTCAGCGCTACGAGGATCCATTTCTACTGGTGGAGCAAAGCGCTCTGAGGTGATGTCAGAGGACTCTTGGTCACTGATTGGTCAGGGCTGGTATCAGCACTTGTTTTTAAAACTAATACATATTAAATTATTTTACTCATGGCTCAATGTGAACAGCAGCACTATTAATGTAGTGCTGCTGTTCTGTTGCTCCATAGTGAGGGGAGAATGAACGAAGGCGACTTAAACTATAATTACTTCATTTCCAATGGAAAACAGATTTAATTGAAGAAGCAGCCCGTTTGCTGAGGTCCTACAATCCGTGACTTCACTATAAAATAACTCGTGATAGTGATAGTGTTTTGGCTGAGCTTTAATTAGCTGATTTCATAAATGTGGTTTGATGTTTACTAACGTGTGTTACGTGATCCAAAGTTCTCCAGGTAACCACGGTAACCCTGGAAAGCACAGGAGCTCTAAATAACCAGCTGATGCATCCTGTCCCAGTTTCTGTTTCCTGGCTTTGATGAGGAGGAGCTCCTTCTGCCAGAGATCTGACCCAATGTCTGCGTTTATGTCCACAGGAACAGGAAAGTGGTGAACTACTCACAATTCAACGAGTCCGACGATGCAGGTGAGCAACGCCGGAATCCCAGAGTCCCCCCCTCTTATTAGGAATGTTGGAATCGGAGCATGGAAGAACCTTATTGATTTAGACTGTCCCAGTTAATCGTTGGGTGAGCTGTTGAGGGCACTGCTCGTTGCTGTAGTGCGCCGCCAGTGGTAGAGAGGCGGTACTGCAGTGATAAAGGAGTCAGCTGTTCATAAATATTCCAGCAGTTTCTGCTTCTGCACATGTCCAAACAGAATTTATAATCCAGATAAATGGATTGTTAGCTTGGTCACAGCTAGTTACCGCTAATCTGGTCACTGATTGGCCGACGCAGTTTCCCTAAAGGACTCTAACCTGTCAGGAGCTGCAACTAACCATTATTCAGCAAATCCATTTGATATGATATCTGATTATTTATGAAATGAAACTTTAACTTTTCTACTTTGAGTAGTTCTGATTTTAGAGCAGATTGATGGAGAGGAAAGATTTTTTATCTTAAATGTAAAATGTATAAAATTAAATGTAAAATGTATATATTCTTTTACAATTAGTGAGGATGAATAATTCAGATTAATTCAAATAAAAACAGTAATATGCAGCCCGGAAGGCATGATGAGCAGATCTTCTGCTTTTTCTATCCATCTGCAGATGAGGAGTATAGTGAGGACAAGCCTAAGAAGGTGCGCCCACCCCCTCGTGAGCCGAAGCACAAGCGCTCGAAGAATTCACAGGATGACAGGTAAGGACAGGTGGGAGCCTCTGCTCCTGCCTCTTCTTTAACGGTTTCATGTCTGACGGCAAAGCTCACATTTATAAGCCCTGGAAACACGCTGGAGGAACCCGCCTCTCTTCATTCAGACGGTTCATTTAGTAGAAAACTGTCGGATCACAACAAACTAAAGTCATTTCAAACTGCAACTTTCTAGCTTTAAGAACAAATAAAAGAAATAGAATTATAAAACATGGTTTTCAGTAACGGTTACTTTATTACACCAAGCAGAGGGAAAAAAACTACAGAACGCTTTAACTCATCACTAGTGTTCAGTCGCAGCACCTCTGGCTTTTCTAACAGCTGGTCGTTAATGAGAGACAAACAGGACTCTTCATCGAGACTTCCTCAGGACTCTTCCTCGGTACTCTTTATCAAGACTTCCTCAGGACTCTTCCTCGGGACTCTTCATCGAGACTTCCTCAGGACTCTTCATCGGTACTCTTCATCGGGACTCTTCCTCGAGACGCTTCCTCGAGACTCTTCATCGAGACTTCCTCGGGACTCTTCATCGAGACTTCCTCGGGACTCTTCATCGAGACTTCCTCAGGACTCTTTATCGAGACTTCCTCAGGACTCTTCCTCGGTACTCTTTATCGAGACTTCCTCAGGACTCTTCATCGAGACTTCCTCAGGGCTCTTTATCGAGACTTCCTTAGGACTCTTCCTCGGTACTCTTCATCGAGACTTCCTCAGGACTCTTCCTCGGGACTCTTCATCGAGACTTCCTCAGGACTCTTCATCGAGACTTCCTCAGGACTCTTCCTCGGTACTCTTTATCGAGACTTCCTCAGGACTCTTCATCGAGACTTCCTCAGGACTCTTTATCGAGACTTCCTCAGGACTCTTCCTCGGTACTCTTTATCGAGACTTCCTCAGGACTCTTCATCGAGACTTCCTCAGGACTCTTTATCGAGACTTCCTCAGGACTCTTCCTCGGTACTCTTTATCGAGACTTCCTCAGGACTCTTCATCGAGACTTCCTCAGGGCTCTTTATCGAGACTTCCTTAGGACTCTTCCTCGGTACTC
This sequence comes from Cyprinodon diabolis, assembly GCA_030533445.1. Taxonomy (NCBI): domain Eukaryota; kingdom Metazoa; phylum Chordata; class Actinopteri; order Cyprinodontiformes; family Cyprinodontidae; genus Cyprinodon; species Cyprinodon diabolis. Next base: position 420,463 of record CM060081.1, read on the forward strand.
TTCATCGAGACTTCCTCAGGACTCTTCCTCGGGACTCTTCATCGAGACTTCCTCAGGACTCTTCATCGAGACTTCCTCAGGACTCTTTATCGAGACTTCCTCAGGACTCTTCCTCGGTACTCTTTATCGAGACTTCCTCAGGACTCTTCCTCGGGACTCTTCATCGAGACTTCCTCAGGACTCTTCATCGAGACTTCCTCAGGACTCTTCATCGAGACTTCCTCAGGACTCTTCCTCGGTACTCTTTATCGAGACTTCTTCAGGACTCTTTATCGAGACTTCTTCGGGACTCTTCCTCGGGACTCTTCATCGAGACTTCCTCAGGACTCTTCCTCGGGACTCTTCATCGAGACTTCCTCAGGACTCTTCATCGGGACTCTTCATCGAGGCTTCGTCAGGACTCTTCCTCGGGACTCTTTATCGAGACTTCTTCGGGACTCTTCCTCGAGACTCTTTATCGAGACTTCCTCGGGACTCTTCCTCGAGACTCTTTAACGAGACTTCTTCGGGACTCTTCCTCGAGACTCTTTATCAAGATTTCTTCGGGACTCTTCCTCGAGACTCTTTATTGAGACTTCCTCGGGACTCTTTATTGAGACTTCCTTGGGACTCTTTATCGAGACTTCTTCGGGACTCTTCCTCGGGACTCTTCCTCGAGACTCTTTATCGAGACTTCTTCGGGACTCTATCTGGACTCTTCCTCTGGACTCTTTATCGAGACTTCTTCGCGACTCTTCCTCGGGACTCTTTATCGAGACTTCTTCTGGACTCTTCCTCTGGACTGGACTTCTTAAGGAGACTTCCTCGGGACTCTTCATCGAGACTTCCTCAGGACTCTTCCTCGGGACTCTTTATCGAGACTTCTTCGGGACTCTTTATCGAGACTTCTTCGGGACTCTTCCTCGAGACTCTTTATCGAGACTTCTTAGGGACTCTATCTGGACTCTTCCTCAAGACTCTTCCTCTGGACTCTTTATTGAGACTTCTTAAGGAGTCTTCCTCGGGACTCTTCCTTGAGACTCTTCTTCGGGACTCTTCCTCGAGACTCTTTATCGAGACTTCTTCGGGACTCTTCCTCGAGACTCTTCCTCGGGACTCTTTCTCGTAGGGCTGGGCGATAATTCAATAACGATATATATCGATCGATAGACGTGTGGCGCAATAGAAAAAAATAGGCTCGATAAAAGTTCGATAAAGAAACGCAGTTTTCCTTCCTTCTCATTGTAGCCTAGCATGTAGGTTTATGCTAGTCACTGCTTCCTCCCAACCAATCACAATCGCGGACCCAGGCACACCGTCACAAAGCCCCGCCCTCTCAAACCACAACACAGAGCACATGAAGATGTCGCAGCAGGAGAGGCGGAGGAAATTGTTTCAAAGAAGGGTTTTTGTAGTTCGCCAGTCTGGCAGTATTTCGGTCATAGCAAGTCGGACAAAAAACAAACCACAGTCATCTGTAAAATGTGTCGGGAACCAGTGAAAACCATTCTGATAACACAACCAACTTTTTTTTTTATCATCTCAGCCGCTCACACCCGCAGGAGTACGAGCTGTGTAGGCCCCGGCGCGACTCTCCTCCGAGGAATCTTCGGGAATTTCGGGAAAATATTTATATATATATTCAGTTCTGGGCAGTTTCCCACGTAGTTCTAACAATTGAGAGAAAAATGCTGAGGGGCCAGAAACTTCAAAGTAATAACTCAGGTTAAAGCAGGAAGCTAAGCTGAACCAGGTTTATTTGTTATATTTATTTTGGTCACTTTAGTTTATTCTTTGTCAGTATTTAATAACATAACTCAGGTCTTTTAAGTTATTTTTCTTTAAAACAATTCTGTTATGGTTAAAGTTGGTTAAATAAATATTTAATTGGAAGTCTGTGTTTGTGTTCTTTATTAAAATTAAATCATGTAGCAATATCATAAAATGTCCAGGCAGAGCTGCACATAAAATATGGTTTCAAATCTTTTCAATAATTATCGATATCGATCAATATGCATTTTTTTTTATCGATAAGCTTTTTTTCTATATCGCCCAGCCCTACTTCCTCGGGACTCTTCCTTGAGACTACTTCGGAGCTCTTCATCGGTACTCTTCCTCGAGACGCTTCCTCGGGACTCTTTATCAGTCTGGCTCCAGCTCTCCCTGCTGATTGGATCTGGACTGTTTGCAGACCATCACATCGACCTATTTTGTCTTTTTTAAGTAATGTTTTCACAGTTTTTGCTTTATGGCAAGATGCAAACTGATTTAATCATCCCCAAACATCCTTTGTACTGATGGGATGAGAAGTGTGTCCAAATTCTCAATGTAAACTTGTTCATTGATTGAAGATGTAACGGCAGCCATCAGTTACTGTGGACATTAGCAGGTCCTGTTCAGGTTCTCCTCTTAAAAAGTCTAATTGGACCAAAGTTCCTGCATCATCCAACGCTGATAAGAGATTCATCACTGAATGACTTCCATCCAGTCATCCTCAGTCCACCATTGCTTCTCCTCAGCCCGTTCTGACTTTAGGTGTTGATGATGCTTTCCTGGATGGAAATCCCATTTCCTTTAAGCCTTCCTTACAGTTCGGACTTAAGACGGTGACTCCAGTTTCCTCCCATTCCTCCTCGATTGTTTTTTTTAAGCATTTTAAGTTTTTGAAATGACTTTAGTTTTGTTTCCTGTCTGTGATCTGATTTTATTTTTCTACTAAATGAGCCTGAATGACCAGAGAAGCTGATTCCATCTAAACGCGTCTCCATGTGGCCAGACGTCACCTGGCTCTTAGAAACGGGTGTGATGTCAGAGGGCGTTCGGCGAGGAACACTGCATCTGGTTTAGCTTTAATCTAATCTAATCTGTCTCTTTTTACACAGTGAGGATTCTGATGAGAAGCTGTCCAAATCTAAAAACGATTCAGCAGGTAAGGCGGCGTTTCACGCTGCGATCGCCGTGCCGTTCGGCTCACTCTCTGACTTCCTCTCCTATGGTGATGCAGACGACTTTGGCAGTGAGGAGGAAGAAGACAATGACTTTGGTGAAGAGGAGGATGAGGAAGGAGGCAGCGACTACGAGGAAGAGAGAGGGAAGAAGGCAAAGAAAGTCAAGGTGGAGAAGAGCAGCAAGAGGGGCCCAAAGAGAAAACGGGCTGCAGGTAGATGAAGCTTTATTTCACATCCTGACGGTTATTTTTACTCCGTTCTAAGATGGCTACATCTCATCACTTCATGTGGGAATAAACACATTCCCTGCACTGGAAAAAACATCTAGAAATAAGTTAAAATTTCCTAAAATAAGCGTATTTACCCGTAATCGAGACTCAATGTCCCCCACCTCAAAGCTCTGCCAAAGATGGAGTTAAAGCTCCTTCTCACGGGGGACTCTGCCAGACGTTCCCAGCAAACCCTCAAAATACGTTTGGATCCGACCGGTGTCCTCCCCCACCATCGGAGCCAACTCACCACCAGGTAGTGGTCGGTGGAGTGTCCAAGACATGCGTCCGCAGGTCAGATGAAACAACAACAAAGTTGATCCTTAAACTACGGCCTAGGGTGTCCTGGTGCCAAGAGCACATATGGACACCCTAATGCTTGAACATGGTGTTCGTTATGGACAATCCATGACGAGTCCAACAACGGAACACCGCTCGAGTTCAGGTCAGGTGGGCCATTTCTTCAAACCACGCCTCGCGAGGTCTCACTGTCATTGCCTACATGAGCGTTGAAGTCCCCCAGAAGAACAAAGGAGTCCCCAGGAGGGGCACTCTCCAGTACCCCCTCTAAAGACTCCAAAAAGGGTGGGTAATCTGAACTGCTATTTGGCGCATAAGCACAAACAACAGTCCGAACCCGTCCCCCCACACGTATGCGGAGGGAGACAACCCTTTGGTTCACCGGGGTCAACCCCAACGTACAGGCGCCGTGATGGGGGGCAACAAAATGCCCACCCAGCTCGGTGCCTCTCACCAGGGGCAACTCCAGAGTGGGAGAATGTCCAGCCCCTCTCAAGGAGTCTGGTTCCAGAGCCATGCGTAGCGGAAAGTCTAACTATCTCTAGTTGGAACCTTTCAACCTCGCGCACTAACTCAGGCTCCTTCCCCACCAGAGAGGCGACATCTCATGTCCCAAGAGCCAGCTTCTTCGGCCGAGGGTCAGAACGCCAGGGCCCCCGCCCTCGACCGCTACCCGACCCTTTGGCCCCTCCTACAGGTGGTGAGCCCATTGGAGGGGGGACCAATGTTTCCTCTTCGGGCTGTGCCAGACCGGGGTCCATGGGTAAAAGCCCGGCCGCCAGGCGCTCGCCAGCGTGCTCCGCCTCCAGGGCTGGCTCCAGAGTGATGACCCGCGTCCGGCGGGTCTTTGGGGTTCTCTTTGTCTGACCCCTCACCTAGGACCTGTCTGCCTTGGGTGACCCTACCAGGGGGCATCAAAGCCCCCAGACAGCATAGCTCCTAAGATCATTGGGACGTTTTTCAAATCGAATTTGTGTTATTTTAATTTTTTTTATCAGTTTCTAACCAATAAAAATAAAGGAACCACAGAGGATTATTGATTAAAAGGTTTAAATGGCGTCAGGAGGACAGCAACCAGCAGAGGGCTCCAGGTTGGCATGAAGGAGGCTAAAGATGAGGACTCAGCTTTTATCTCTGCCGTGTAGCGAAGTTCATTCAGACGCTACGACGAGATACTGTTACTGCAACACCTTCTGCAATATAGAATGAGCAATTACTGTTTAATATCCTGTGCAATAACCCTGTATAATAATCCTCCTTCTTCTTCTTTTTCCCTATTAGGTAGATCTAAGGAGTACATTTCTATCAGTTTAAGCCAGTAGTGATGAGCTGCAGCCTAACAGGCCTGTATTTGTCCACAGATGACAGCGACGATGACAAGGAGGTCAGTCGAAAGCGGACGGTGAGGCAGGCTGCTTCCAAGGCTGTGTCAAAACAGAGAGAGATGCTGCTGGGAGACGGGGGCAGTGAGGATGAGGAGCACGAAGACCAGGAGGAGCCCTACATGGACCGTACGTAGAACTAAAGCGTTGGCTCCATGGAGCTCCATTTGTAGGAGATACCAGCCAGTTTCATCGTTCCAAACCAGCTGTGTGGTTGCTGCCATTTCCTGACGCGTCCTAAATCTGGGTGTTAGGAAGGCTGAACAAAGACCTCAGACAACTAAAAACAATTTAAAAAAAAATTAAAAGGGATTAGATGCTAAAAGAAGCGCTATAACCCTCTCTCACCGGGGAAAAACTGGTTTAAACCGCTTTCAGGGGCAGTAGGAACAGCTCACTGACGCGTGTCAAACGACTCGCACAGCCACCCGCTCCTCTGCTCTGGTCGGCACACTGAGAACACCAGGGCCGGGTCGACCCGCTTAATTACGTGATGCCATTGAACGCATCGTACGGACGTCAACACATGCGCCAGTCGCTTCTAACGAGCGGAAACACGATAAACATGGAGCAGCCCTAGTGTATTTTACAAAATCTATTATTACAGTTCAGTCTAGGAGTGATTTTGATCAGGATGAATCTTAATTTAGTGATCTATAAATAGAACAACAGAGAGGAGAGTGCTTTGAATAAATGTAAAAACGGCCTGCCATAGCCCCCTTCATATAAACTCCACATTGTTCTTCTTCTCCATCTTTCTCTCCTTTGCAGCTTTAGCGCCGTTTCTGTCTTTTAAACACATTCTCCTTTTTTTTCTTTTTTTTTGCTTTTCTTTATTAAATCTCTAGTTCCAGTGGGTGAAATACGCACTTCCTGTCGTCATGGTGACTTTTCCAATCAGGAAAATCTGATGATGGCTTTTCATACTTGTTACGCACTCCTTCAACTCTGAGTGGTTCTACTGCTAAGTGATAGCAGCTGTAACTGAACACTCTGTTCCTGACTTTAGGCTTGATCAAGTCAGACTTTAGGCTGGATCACTTCAGACTTTAGGCTGGATCACTTCAGACTTTAGGCTGGATCACTTCAGACTTTAGGCTGGATCAAGTCAGACTTTAGGCTGGATCAAGTCAGACTTTAGGCTGGATCACTTCAGACTTTAGGCTGGATCAAGTCAGACTTTAGGCTGGATCACTTCAGACTTTAGGCTGGATCACTTCAGACTTTAGGCTTGATCAAGTCAGACTTTAGGCTGGATCAAGTCAGACTTTAGGCTGGATCACTTCAGACTTTAGGCTGGATCACTTCAGACTTTAGGCTGGATCAAGTCAGACTTTAGGCTGGATCACTTCAGACTTTAGGCTGGATCACTTCAGACTTTAGGCTGGATCAAGTCAGACTTTAGGCTGGATCACTTCAGACTTTAGGCTGGATCACTTCAGACTTTAGGCTGGATCACTTCAGACTTTAGGCTGGATCAAGTCAGACTTTAGGCTGGATCACTTCAGACTTTAGGCTGGATCACTTCAGACTTTAGGCTGGATCACTTCAGACTTTAGGCTGGATCACTTCAGACTTTAGGCTGGATCAAGTCAGACTTTAGGCTGGATCACTTCAGACTTTAGGCTGGATCAAGTCAGACTTTAGGCTGGATCACTTCAGACTTTAGGCTGGATCCATTTAGACTTTAGGCTGGATCCATTTAGACTTTAGGCTGGATCAGTTTAGACCTGGGTTTCAACGTTCCATTGGCCACTGATTGCAGATGGATCCGCTTTTCCTTAGAACACGGCGAGCTGCACTTTTCAAACAGCTTTTCCCATGATCCTCTGCTTTTCCCATGATCCTCTGCTTTTCCCATGATCCTCTGCTTCAGTTTAGTGAAACGGGAATCTCTGTGTTCCCCACAGCTGACGAGTCTGGCAGCGATGAAGACTTCATGGTGGAGGATGATGATGACAGCGACTACGGCCGCTCCAAGAAGAAAGGAAAGAAGGTGATTCGACGAGGGCGGCCAGACAAGAAGGAGAAGAAGAGCCCCAAACCGCGACTAAAGGCCACAGGTAGCTTCTGCTCTGGTTCATGCCATCATTCTGAGGCAGCGATGGCCGCCCTGAACCTTCTTCTTCTTCTTCCCTGCAGTCACCCCGAGCCCCATGAAAGGAAAGGGGAAGGGACGCCCCAGCTCCAAGACTGTGGAGAAGAGCTCACCCAAAGAGGAGGAGGAGGAGGAGCCAGAGAGTCCTCTGGAGGAGGAAGAGGAGGAGGCAGGCGAGAAGAAGGAGGAGACTTCCCCCGCCCCCAAGACAACAAAGGAGTCTGCAGGACGAGAGGAAGAGGAGGAGGAGGAGGAAGATGAGGAGGAAGAGAACGGCTCAGAAGAGGAGGCGCCGTCTGGAGAAGACTAGAGGAGGCTCTCCGTCTGCAGCGCGTCTTTCTGTCTCTGATGAAATGTTGCTTTTCTTTTGTCGCTCTGCTTTTTTTTCTGTTTTTTTTTGTCTTTCCCCTCCAAGCTGCCTGGCTCAACGGTCGGAGGAAATGGTGCTTCGTGCTCGCAACTCCTTATGCTTTTTATATTGCATTTCAGCGTCGCTTCTCCCCTCTGTCTCAGTATTAGAGCATCTGGCCGAGCAGAGACGCGGCGCTCTGCAGACGGCGGTCCTATCGGCGGGCGGAGCGAGACGGCGGTCCTATAGGCGGGCGGAGCGTTCTGCCTCTGCAGACGGCGGTCCTGTCGGCGGGCGGAGCGAGACGGCGGTCCTATCGGCGGGCGGAGCGAGACGGCGGTCCTATAGGCGGGCGGAGCGTTCTGCCTCTGCAGACGGCGGTCCTGTCGGCGGGCGGAGCGAGACGGCGGTCCTATCGGCGGGCGGAGCGAGACGGCGGTCCTATAGGCGGGCGCAGCGTTCTGCCTCTGCAGACGGCGGTCCTATCGGTGGGCGGAGCTTGGCTGATGTGGTTGTTCCCGGTTGCGGGCGTTCAGGGGGGCGTTGTGGCGTCATATTTAAAGCCGCCTCCTTCTTCTTCTCTGCATCGTTGTTTTTTTCTCCGCTCTCCAATCAGTCAGGTTTTATTTTTCCTTCCCTTTTCCCGTCAGCTGCTGTTTTTTTTTTTACGGTTCTCTTTCTTCTGTCTCGTTTCTCCTGCTGTTGCAGATGGCGCCCCCTGCAGGCCGACGCACCATCCGTTCCCCTGAGCCAGGCATCTCCACATCCTGCTTTTGTTTTCAGAATGCAACAGGAGGGGTTTTTGTTTTGAGAGTTTAACACAAGAAGGTTTTTTTTTTTCTCTCCTTGTCGGTTCATTGATCTAATTCTCTATTCAGATTTTTTTGTAATGTTTGTTTTTTAAGAAAAAGAAATAAAATGTATCTTGATTTTAAAGAACCCTGTGGACCCCATCCAGTCTGTTCATCCTCCCGCTCTGCTCCCGTCTTTTAGTGATAAACAGAGTTTGATTTTGCTGCTGCAGTATCAGGACCGTTTTATCCTGAAGCTGCAGCCGGAAAGTCCCGGATTCATCCAGGACTCCAGAACCTACGGAAGAGGATTAGGGACACTGAAAAAAAAATGTTAACTGATTTTTTTTATTTTATTTCAGTATAGTATGGGGAAAAAAGTCAGAATTCTGACTTTTTTCCTATGTTAAACTGAAATAAAATTTAAAAATCAGTTAACTTTTTTTTTTTTTCAGTGGCCCTAATCCTCTTCCGTAAGAACCGCCTCCAGAAGCACATCGGATGGTTCTTCCACCTAAAACAGACGGTTCAGGTTTTTAGTTCCCAGATTGGCACCGAATCCTTCCAGTCCGGTTATTTTAACGCTGTTTCTAGAACAGGACTGGGTTTGTTCCGCCATCAGAGCTCAGTAGAGGAGCGCCTCTATCCCTGCAGGACGCCGAGGTTTGCTTCCTCCACTTTCATCTGTTTTTCTTTCCTTTCCAAATGTTGATGTAAGCTCAGAAAACAGGAAGTGAAGCTTCTGTCTTGTGGAAAAAGTACGAAGCGATGATGTTGAATAATTCTGGCAGCAGCGACCATGTGGTCTGAAGAAAAAGTTTTAACAATGTTGATAATGTTTTTGGTTTCCCAGCTTCTAATAAAGCCAACCTACTTTTTATACAGATTACCTGCTTGTCTCGTGACCTGAGCTCTGTATGAATGGTTACCATGGAGACCATGTCTGCCAGGCAGCAGTCTGGGGAATTACACATTTACCAAAGTCAAGGTTATTTAATTATAAATTTCAGGGTTCATAAGGAAATGAAAATCCTTTTTCAATCACCAGAAAACCAGATCTGTTGAACAAAATAGTGACGACCTAAAGCAGTGCGGTCGTTATGTACTTTCTGCAAATAAAACCTGAAAAAAGTCTCGTCTTTAACCTCCAGGGTCACGCATTCATTTAGAGGTTTTGCCATAAAATGATGGATGTCTGGAGAGCGTGACGCTCCGGCTGCATGTTGGGATAATCGTCCTGCTGAAGGTCGACCATCGCTCCTCAGGAGGCTTCGCCAGCTTCCATCTAAAGAAAGAAAATCCTTCCTGCATCACGATGCTTCAGCCTGTCTGTAAACCAGGTCCCCACACTGCAAAAACAGATCTAGAAACAAGTCAAACTAATTTATTTCATTAATAATGACACAGCTTAATATGAGTGCATGTTGGGATGAAGGCAGCGCAGATTAATAATGATGTTGTGATTATATGCATATAATAACAGCCTGTCCTCTTTCTCCAGCTTTCCTTAAAAAGTTAAAAAGTTATGGTTCATTCCTGAAAATAGAGACGAGAGGAGAAATTTCAAATGAATGTGAAATAAAACAGGTTAGAGGTCTGAGACGTGCTGCAGCTCAGGTGAGTTTGTTCCCTGCAACATTAGTGTGAGATTAATATGGAAGAGGATTAGGGCCACTGGAAAAAAAAATGTTAACTGATTTTTAAATTTTATTTCAGTTTAACATGGGAAAAAAAGTCAGAATTCTGAGATTAAAGTCAGAATTCTGACTTTTTTCCCATACTATACTGAAATAAAATAAAAGCTTTAGGACCTAAAGCTTAATGAAAATAAAAATATGCATCAAAAGTTAACAATTAACTTCTTATTGTGTCATTTAACGTTTAGCCTTGGCAGCGATTACTACAGCAGCGCCTACGCTGTCCTCCACGCCTACGGGTTTTTAGAGAGTGACACCCTGCTGTGCTCTGTTGCTAAGAAACCAGCCAGGAACCCTGTCACTCCCTGCGCTGCATCGTGCTGCAGTCTCCTCCACGTGGCTCACTAGCATCCGTTTCATCGTTTTCACCACAACTTCAGTCAAGAATTAGTGATTATTAGTGATCAAGATGGAAACATCACATCTATGCTCTGTGATTTTATTTTAGATATAGAAACAAATGATCAAAATGTTGATCTTTAGTGCCATTTTTTAAATTCGATTTCATTCTGGCTTTTTTTTAAATTACTTTTATTTGGTTTTCTTGTGTTTCAAAAACACAAAATAATAAAATTTGAAATTAAAAATGCGATGGACTGGAGACCTATCCAGGGGGAACCCCTCCTCTCTGTCCAGGGGGAACCCCTCCTCTCTGTCCAGAGGGAACCTCTCCTCTCTGTCCAGGGGGAACCCCTCCTCTCTGTCCAGGGGGAACCCCTCCTTTTTGTCCAGAGGGAACCCCTCCTCTCTGTCCAGAGGGAACCCCTCCTCTCTGTCCAGGGGGGACCCCTCCACTCAGTCCAGAGGGAACCCCTCCTCTCTGTCCAGGGGGGACCCCTCCACTCTGTCCAGAGGGGACCCCTCCTCTCTGTCCAGGGGGGACCCCTCCTCTCTGTCCAGGGGGGACCCCTCCACTCTGTCCAGAGGGGACCCCTCCTCTCTGTCCAGGGGGGACCAGTCAGAGGGGACCCCTCCTCTCTGTCCAGGGGGGACCAGTCTTCCAACAGCTGAAGGTAGGCACCAGCAGCGTGCACCATCCTCACTGGGATAAAGCTTGATGGAAAATGGATGGATGAAATTAAAGACTTATTTTATTTGTATTTTTTTTTTATAAAAAAATTAATTAAAAAACATGTTTAAAGCTGTTTAATCTACATCATAAAGATTATATTTAGAATTTCAAACAATCAACCTGATCTTTCCTTATATTTAAATTCAGTTCATCTTTAAAGCATCTCTTTTTCTGATGAGCCACCAGAGGGCGCCTTTACACACCCTGCATTTCTTTTCCTACTTGCTTTGATTCTGTTTTATCTTCCTGTATTTTAATCATGTAAAGCACTTTGCATTGTCTTTGTACAGAATTGTGCTATACAAATAAATTTGCCTTGCCTGTTCCTATCTCTGATAATCATTAGGAGAAAATAGGTAACAATCGACTTTTGGTGGGAAAAGCCCACTGACCTGTGTCCCTCTGTGTTCCTCAGCTAGCATGTTAGCATGTAGCTGTTTATGCTCAACCTTCAACAGTAACAGCTAGCATGTTAGTATGTAGCCGTTTATGCTCAACCTTCAACAGTAACAGCTAGCATGTTAGTATGTAGCTGGTTATGCTCAGCCTTCAAACAGAAGCAGCTAGCATGTTAGCATGTAGCTGTTTATGCTCAGCCTTCAAATAGTAACAGCTAGCATGTTAGCATGTAGATGTTTATGCTCAGCCTTCAAACAGAAGCAGCTAGCATGTTAGCATGCAGCTGTTTATTCTCAGCCTTCAAACAATAACAGCTAGCATGTTGGCATGTAGCTTTTTATGCTCAGCCTTTAAACAGTAACAGCTAGCATGTTAGCATGTAGCTGTTTATGCTCAGCCTTCAAACAGAAGCAGCTAGCATGTTAGCATGTAGCTGTTTATTCTCAGCCTTCAAACAATAACAGCAAGCATGTTGGCATGTAGCTTTTTATGCTCAGCCTTTAAACAGTAACAGCTAGCATGTTAGCATGTAGCTGTTTATGCTCAGCCTTCACACAACAACAGCTAGCATGTTAGCATGTAGCTGTTTATGCTCAGCCTTAAAACAGTAAAAGCTAGCATGTTAGCATGTAGCTGTTTATGCTCAGCCTTCAAACAATAACAGTTAGCATGTAGCTGTTTATGCTCAGCCTTTAAATAGTAACAGCTAGCATGTTAGTATGTAGCTGTTTATGCTCAGCCTTCAAACATTAACCGCTAGCATGTTAGCATGTAGCTGTTTATGCTTGGCCTTCAAACAATGACAGCTAGCATGTTAGCATGTAGCTGTTTATGCTCAGCCTCCAAACAGTAACAGCTAGCATGTTAGCATGTAGCTGTTTATGCTTGGCCTTCAAACAATGACAGCTAGCATGTTAACATGTAGCTGTTTATGCTCAGCCTCCAAACAGTAACAGCTAGCATGTTAGCATGTAGCTGTTTATGCTTGGCCTTCAAACAATGACAGCTAGCATGTTAGCATGTAGCTGTTTATGCTCAGCCTTCAAACAGAAGCAGCTAGCATGTTAGCATGTAGCTGTTTATGCTCAGCCTTCAAACAGTAACAGCTAGCATGTTAACATGTAGCTGTTTATGCTCAGCCTCCAAACAGTAACAGCTAGCATGTTAGCATGTAGCTGTTTATGCTTGGCCTTCAAACAATGACAGCTAGCATGTTAGCATGTAGCTGTTTATGCTCAGCCTTCAAACAGAAGCAGCTAGCATGTTAGCATGTAGCTGTTTATGCTCAGCCTTCAAACATTAACCGCTAGCATGTTAGCATGTAGCTGTTTATGCTCAGCCTTCAAACAGTAACAGCTAGCATGTTAACATGTAGCTGTTTATGCTTAGCCTCCAAACAGTAACAGCTAGCATGTTAGCATGTAGCTGTTTATGCTTGGCCTTCAAACGATAACAGCTAGCATGTTAGCATGTAGCTGTTTATGTTCAGCCTTCAAACAGAAGCAGCTAGCATGTTAGCATGTAGCTTTTTATTCTCAGCCTTCAAACAATAACAGCAAGCATGTTAGCATGTAGCTGTTTATGCTCAGCCTTTAAACAGTAACCGCTAGCATGTTAGCATGTAGCTGTTTATGCTTAGCCTTCACACAACAACAGCTAGCATGTTAGCATGTAGCTGTTTATGCTCAGCCTTCAAACAGAAGAAGCTAGCATGTTAGCATGTAGCTGTTTATTCTCAGCCCTCAAACAATAACAGCAAGCATGTTAGCATGTAGCTGTTTATGCTCAGCCTTTAAACAGTAACAGCTAGCATGTTAGCATGTAGCTGTTTATGCTCAGCCTTCAAACAATAACAGCTAGCATGTTAGCATGTAGCTGTTTATGCTCAGCCTTCACACAACAGCAAGCATGTTAGCATGTAGCTGTTTATGTTCAGTCTTCAAACAGTAACAGCAATCAGCTAGCATGTTAGCATGTAGCTGTTTATGCTCAGCCTTCAAACATTAACCGCTAGCATGTTAGCATGTAGCTGTTTATGCTGAGCCTTCAAACAATAACAGCTAGCATGTTAGCATGTAGTTGTTTATGCTCAGCCTTCAAACAGAAGCAGCTAGCATTTTAGCATGTAGCTGTTTATGCTCAGCCTTCAAACATTAACCGCTAGCATGTTAGCATGTAGCTGTTTATGCTCAGCCTTCAAACAGTAACAGCTAGCATGTTAACATGTAGCTGTTTATGCTCAGCCTCCAAACAGTAACAGCTAGCATGTTAGCATGTAGCTGTTTATGCTTGGCCTTCAAACAATAACAGCTAGCATGTTAGCATGTAGCTGTTTATTCTCAGCCTTCAAACAATAACAGCAAGCATGTTAGCATGTAGCTGTTTATGCTCAGCCTTTAAACAGTAACCGCTAGCATGTTAGCATGTAGCTGTTTATGCTCAGCCTTCACACAACAACAGCTAGCATGTTAGCATGTAGCTGTTTATGCTCAGCCTTCAAACAGAAGAAGCTAGCATGTTAGCATGTAGCTGTTTATTCTCAGCCCTCAAACAATAACAGCAAGCATGTTAGCATGTAGCTGTTTATGCTCAGCCTTTAAACAGTAACAGCTAGCATGTTAGCATGTAGCTGTTTATGCTCAGCCTTCAAACAATAACAGCTAGCATGTTAGCATGTAGCTGTTTATGCTCAGCCTTCACACAACAGCAAGCATGTTAGCATGTAGCTGTTTATGTTCAGTCTTCAAACAGTAACAGCAATCAGCTAGCATGTTAGCATGTAGCTGTTTATGCTCAGCCTTTAAACAGTAACAGCTAGCATGTTAGCATGTAGCTGTTTATGCTCAGCCTTCAAACAGAAGCAGCTAGCATGTTAGCATGTAGCTGTTTATTCTCAGCCTTTAAACAGTAACAGCTAGCATGTTAGCATGTAGCTGTTTATGCTCAGCCTTTAAACAATAACAGCTAGCATGTTAGCATGTAGCTGTTTATGCTCAGCCTTCAAACAGAAGCAGCTAGCATGTTAGCATGTAGCTGTTTATGCTCAGCCTTCAAACAGTAACAGCTAGCATGTTAACATGTAGCTGTTTATGCTCAGCCTCCAAACAGTAACAGCTAGCATGTTAGCATGTAGCTGTTTATTCTCAGCCTTTAAACAGTAACAGCTAGCATGTTAGCATGTAGCTGTTTATGCTCAGCCTTTAAACAATAACAGCTAGCATGTTAGCATGTAGCTGTTTATGCTCAGCCTTCAAACAGAAGCAGCTAGCATGTTAGCATGTAGCTGTTTATGCTCAGCCTTCAAACAGTAACAGCTAGCATGTTAACATGTAGCTGTTTATGCTCAGCCTCCAAACAGTAACAGCTAGCATGTTAGCATGTAGCTGTTTATGCTTGGCCTTCAAACAATGACAGCTAGCATGTTAGCATGTAGCTGTTTATGCTCAGCCTTCAAACAGAAGCAGCTAGCATGTTAGCATGTAGCTGTTTATGCTCAGCCTTCAAACATTAACCGCTAGCATGTTAGCATGTAGCTGTTTATGCTCAGCCTTCAAACAATAACAGCTAGCATGTTAGCATGTAGCTGTTTATGCTCAGCCTTCAAACAGAAGCAGCTAGCATGTTAGCATGTAGCTGTTTATGCTCAGCCTTCAAACATTAACCGCTAGCATGTTAGCATGTAGCTGTTTATGCTCAGCCTTCAAACAGTAACAGCTAGCATGTTAACATGTAGCTGTTTATGCTCAGCCTCCAAACAGTAACAGCTAGCATGTTAGCATGTAGCTGTTTATGCTTGGCCTTCAAACAATAACAGCTAGCATGTTAGCATGTAGCTGTTTATTCTCAGCCTTCAAACAATAACAGCAAGCATGTTAGCATGTAGCTGTTTATGCTCAGCCTTCACACAACAACAGCTAGCATGTTAGCATGTAGCTGTTTATGCTCAGCCTTCAAACAGAAGAAGCTAGCATGTTAGCATGTAGCTGTTTATTCTCAGCCCTCAAACAATAACAGCAAGCATGTTAGCATGTAGCTGTTTATGCTCAGCCTTTAAACAGTAACAGCTAGCATGTTAGCATGTAGCTTTTTATGCTCAGCCTTCAAACAATAACAGCTAGCATGTTAGCATGTAGCTGTTTATGCTCAGCCTTCACACAACAGCAAGCATGTTAGCATGTAGCTGTTTATGTTCAGTCTTCAAACAGTAACAGCAATCAGCTAGCATGTTACTATGTAGCTGTTTATGCTCAGCCATCAAACAAAAGCAGCTAGCATGTTAGCATGTAGCTGTTTATTCTCAGCCTTTAAACAGTAAAAGCTAGCATGTTAGCATGTAGCTGTTTATGCTCAGCCTTTAAACAGTAACAGCTAGCATGTTAGCATGTAGCTGTTTATGCTCAGCCTTCAAACAGAAGCAGCTAGCATGTTAGCATGTAGCTGTTTATGCTCAGCCTTCACACAACAACAGCTAGCATGTTAGCATGTAGCTGTTTATGCTCAGCCTTCAAACAGAAGCAGCTAGCATGTTAGCATGTAGCTGTTTATGCTCAGCTTTCAAACATTAACCGCTAGCATGTTAGCATGTAGCTGTTTATGCTCAGCCTTCAAACAGTAACAGCTAGCATGTTAACATGTAGCCGTTTATGCTTGGCCTTCAAACAATAACAGCTAGCATGTTAGCATGTAGCTGTTTATGCTCCGCCTTCAAACAGAAGCAGCTAGCATGTTAGCATGTAGCTGTTTATTCTCAGCCGTCAAACAATAATAGCAAGCATGTTAGCATGTAGCTGTTTATGCTCAGCCTTTAAACAGTAACAGCTAGCATGTTAGCATGTAGCTGTTTATGCTCAGCCTTTAAACAGTAACAGCTAGCATGTTAGCATGTAGCTGTTTATGCTCAGCCTTCAAACAATAACAGCAAGCATGTTAGCATGTAGCTGTTTATGCTCAGCCTTTAAACAGTAACAGCTAGCATGTTAGCATGTAGCTGTTTATGCTCAGCCTTCAAACAATAACAGCTAGCATGTTAGCATGTAGCTGTGTATGCTCAGCCTTTAAATAGTAACAGCTAGCATGTTAGCATGTAGCTGTTTATGCTCAGCCTTCAAACAATAACAATTAGCTTGTTAGCATGTAGCTGTTTATGCTCAGCCTTTAAATAGTAACAGCTAGCATGTTAGCATGTAGCTGTTTATGCTCAGCTTTCAAACAATAACAGTTAGCATGTAGCTGTTTATGCTAAGCCTTTAAATAGTAACAGCTAGCATGTAAGCATGTAGCTGTTTATGCTCAGCCTTCAAAAAGTAACAGCTAGCATGTTAGCATGTAGCTGTTTATGCTCAGCCTTTAAATAGTAACAGCTAGCATGTTAGCATGTATCTGTTTATGCTCAGCCTTCAAACAATAACAATTAGCTTGTTAGCATGTAGCTGTTTATGCTCAGCCTTTAAATAGTAACAGCTAGCATGTTAGCATGTAGCTGTTTATGCTCAGCCTTCAAACAATAACAATTAGCTTGTTAGCATGTAGCTGTTTATGCTCAGCTTGTAAGTAACCGCTAGCATGTTAGCATGTAGCTGTTTATGCTCAACCTTCAAACAGTAACAGCTAGCATGTTAGCATGTAGCTGTTTATGCTCAGCCTTCAAACAGAAGCAACTAGCATGTTAGCATGTAGCTGTTTATGCTCAGCCTTCAAACAGAAGCAGCTAGCATGTTAGCATGTAGCTGTTTATTCTCAGCCTTCAAATAATAACAGGAAGCATGTTAGCACGTAGCTGTTTATGCTCAGCCTTTAAACAGTAACAGCTAGCATGTTAGCATGTAGCTGTTTATGCTCAGTCTTTAAACAATAACAGCTAACATGGTAGCATGTAGCTGTTTATGCTCAGCCTTCAAACAGTAACAGCTAGCATGTTAGCATGTAGCTGTTTATGTTCAGTCTTCAAACAGTAACAGCAATCAGCTAGCATGTTAGCATGTAGCTGTTTATGCTCAGCCTTCAAACAAAAGCAGCTAGCATGTTAGCATGTAGCTGTTTATTCTCAGCCTTTAAACAGTAACAGCTAGCATGTTAGCATGTAGCTGTTTATGCTCAGCCTTTAAACAATAACAGCTAGCATGTTAGCATGTAGCTGTTTATGCTCAGCCTTCAAACAGAAGCAGCTAGCATGTTAGCATGTAGCTGTTTATACTCAGCCTTCAAACAGTAACAGCTAGCATGTTAACATGTAGCTGTTTATGCTCAGCCTCCAAACAGTAACAGCTAGCATGTTAGCATGTAGCTGTTTATGCTTGGCCTTCAAACAATGACAGCTAGCATGTTAGCATGTAGCTGTTTATGCTCAGCCTTCAAACAGAAGCACCTAGCATGTTAGCATGTAGCTGTTTATGCTCAGCCTTCAAACATTAACCGCTAGCATGTTAGCATGTAGCTGTTTATGCTCAGCCTTCAAACAGTAACAGCTAGCATGTTAACATGTAGCTGTTTATGCTCAGCCTCCAAACAGTAACAGCTAGCATGTTAGCATGTAGCTGTTTATGCTTGGCCTTCAAACAATGACAGCTAGCATGTTAGCATGTAGCTGTTTATGCTCAGCCTTCAAACAGAAGCACCTAGCATGTTAGCATGTAGCTGTTTATGCTCAGCCTTCAAACATTAACCGCTAGCATGTTAGCATGTAGCTGTTTATGCTCAGCCTTCAAACAGTAACAGCTAGCATGTTAACATGTAGCTGTTTATGCTCAGCCTCCAAACAGTAACAGCTAGCATGTTAGCATGTAGCTGTTTATGCTTGGCCTTCAAACAATAACAGCTAGCATGTTAGCATGTAGCTGTTTATTCTCAGCCTTCAAACAATAACAGCAAGCATGTTAGCATGTAGCTGTTTATGCTCAGCCTTTAAACAGTAACCGCTAGCATGTTAGCATGTAGCTGTTTATGCTCAGCCTTCACACAACAACAGCTAGCATGTTAGCATGTAGCTGTTTATGCTCAGCCTTCAAACAGAAGAAGCTAGCATGTTAGCATGTAGCTGTTTATTCTCAGCCCTCAAACAATAACAACAAGCATGTTAGCATGTAGCTGTTTATGCTCAGCCTTTAAACAGTAACAGCTAGCATGTTAGCATGTAGCTGTTTATGCTCAGCCTTCAAACAATAACAGCTAGCATGTTAGCATGTAGCTGTTTATGCTCAGCCTTCACACAACAGCAAGCATGTTAGCATGTAGCTGTTTATGTTCAGTCTTCAAACAGTAACAGCAATCAGCTAGCATGTTAGCATGTAGCTGTTTATGCTCAGCCTTCAAACAGTAACAGCTAGCATGTTAGCATGTAGCTGTTTATGCTCAGCCTTCAAACAGAAGCAGCTAGCATGTTTGCATGTAGCTGTTTATGTTCAGTCTTCACACAACAACAGCTAGCATGTTAGCATGTAGCTGTTTATGCTCAGCCTTCGAACAGAAGCAGCTAGCATGTTAGCATGTAGCTGTTTATTCTCAGCCTTTAAACAGTAACAGCTAGCATGTTAGCATGTAGTTGTTTATGCTCAGCCTTTAAACAGTAACAGCTAGCATGTTAGCATGTAGCTGTTTATGCTCAGCCTTCACACAACAACAGCTAGCATGTTAGCATGTAGCTGTTTATGCTCAGCCTTCAAACAGAAGCAGCTAGCATGTTAGCATGTAGCTGTTTATGCTCAGCCTTCAAACAAAAGCAGCTAGCATGTTAGCATGTAGCTGTTTATTCTCAGCCTTTAAACAGTAACAGCTAGCATGTTAGCATGTAGCTGTTTATGCTCAGCCTTTAAACAATAACAGCTAGCATGTTAGCATGTAGCTGTTTATGCTCAGCCTTCAAACAGAAGCAGCTAGCATGTTAGCATGTAGCTGTTTATACTCAGCCTTCAAACAGTAACAGCTAGCATGTTAACATGTAGCTGTTTATGCTCAGCCTCCAAACAGTAACAGCTAGCATGTTAGCATGTAGCTGTTTATGCTTGGCCTTCAAACAATGACAGCTAGCATGTTAGCATGTAGCTGTTTATGCTCAGCCTTCAAACAGAAGCACCTAGCATGTTAGCATGTAGCTGTTTATGCTCAGCCTTCAAACATTAACCGCTAGCATGTTAGCATGTAGCTGTTTATGCTCAGCCTTCAAACAGTAACAGCTAGCATGTTAACATGTAGCTGTTTATGCTCAGCCTCCAAACAGTAACAGCTAGCATGTTAGCATGTAGCTGTTTATGCTTGGCCTTCAAACAATGACAGCTAGCATGTTAGCATGTAGCTGTTTATGCTCAGCCTTCAAACAGAAGCACCTAGCATGTTAGCATGTAGCTGTTTATGCTCAGCCTTCAAACATTAACCGCTAGCATGTTACCATGTAGCTGTTTATGCTCAGCCTTCAAACAGTAACAGCTAGCATGTTAACATGTAGCTGTTTATGCTCAGCCTCCAAACAGTAACAGCTAGCATGTTAGCATGTAGCTGTTTATGCTTGGCCTTCAAACAATAACAGCTAGCATGTTAGCATGTAGCTGTTTATTCTCAGCCTTCAAACAATAACAGCAAGCATGTTAGCATGTAGCTGTTTATGCTCAGCCTTTAAACAGTAACCGCTAGCATGTTAGCATGTAGCTGTTTATGCTCAGCCTTCACACAACAACAGCTAGCATGTTAGCATGTAGCTGTTTATGCTCAGCCTTCAAACAGAAGAAGCTAGCATGTTAGCATGTAGCTGTTTATTCTCAGCCCTCAAACAATAACAACAAGCATGTTAGCATGTAGCTGTTTATGCTCAGCCTTTAAACAGTAACAGCTAGCATGTTAGCATGTAGCTGTTTATGCTCAGCCTTCAAACAATAACAGCTAGCATGTTAGCATGTAGCTGTTTATGCTCAGCCTTCACACAACAGCAAGCATGTTAGCATGTAGCTGTTTATGTTCAGTCTTCAAACAGTAACAGCAATCAGCTAGCATGTTAGCATGTAGCTGTTTATGCTCAGCCTTCAAACAGTAACAGCTAGCATGTTAGCATGTAGCTGTTTATGCTCAGCCTTCAAACAGAAGCAGCTAGCATGTTTGCATGTAGCTGTTTATGTTCAGTCTTCACACAACAACAGCTAGCATGTTAGCATGTAGCTGTTTATGCTCAGCCTTCGAACAGAAGCAGCTAGCATGTTAGCATGTAGCTGTTTATGCTCAGCCTTTAAACAGTAACAGCTAGCATGTTAGCATGTAGTTGTTTATGCTCAGCCTTTAAACAGTAACAGCTAGCATGTTAGCATGTAGCTGTTTATGCTCAGCCTTCACACAACAACAGCTAGCATGTTAGCATGTAGCTGTTTATGCTCAGCCTTCAAACAGAAGCAGCTAGCATGTTAGCATGTAGCTGTTTATGCTCAGCTTTCAAACATTAACCGCTAGCATGTTAGCATGTAGCTGTTTATGCTCTGCCTTCAAACAGTAACAGCTAGCATGTTAACATGTAGCTGTTTATGCTTGGCCCTCAAACAATAACAGCAAGCATGTTAGCATGTAGCTGTTTATGCTCAGCCTATAAACAGTAACAGCTAGCATGTTAGCATGTAGCTGTTTATGCTCAGCCTCCAAACAGTAACAGCTAGCATGTTAGCATGTAGCTGTTTATGCTTGGCCTTCAAACAATGACAGCTAGCATGTTAGCATGTAGCTGTTTATGCTCAGCCTTCAAACAGAAGCAGCTAGCATGTTAGCATGTAGCTGTTTATGCTCAGCCTTCAAACATTAACCGCTAGCATGTTAGCATGTAGCTGTTTATGCTCAGCCTTCAAACAATAACAGCTAGCATGTTAGCATGTAGCTGTTTATGCTCAGCCTTCAAACAGAAGCAGCTAGCATGTTAGCATGTAGCTGTTTATGCTCAGCCTTCAAACATTAACCGCTAGCATGTTAGCATGTAGCTGTTTATGCTCAGCCTTCAAACAGTAACAGCTAGCATGTTAACATGTAGCTGTTTATGCTCAGCCTCCAAACAGTAACAGCTAGCATGTTAGCATGTAGCTGTTTATGCTTGGCCTTCAAACAATAACAGCTAGCATGTTAGCATGTAGCTGTTTATTCTCAGCCTTCAAACAATAACAGCAAGCATGTTAGCATGTAGCTGTTTATGCTCAGCCTTCACACAACAACAGCTAGCATGTTAGCATGTAGCTGTTTATGCTCAGCCTTCAAACAGAAGAAGCTAGCATGTTAGCATGTAGCTGTTTATTCTCAGCCCTCAAACAATAACAGCAAGCATGTTAGCATGTAGCTGTTTATGCTCAGCCTTTAAACAGTAACAGCTAGCATGTTAGCATGTAGCTTTTTATGCTCAGCCTTCAAACAATAACAGCTAGCATGTTAGCATGTAGCTGTTTATGCTCAGCCTTCACACAACAGCAAGCATGTTAGCATGTAGCTGTTTATGTTCAGTCTTCAAACAGTAACAGCAATCAGCTAGCATGTTACTATGTAGCTGTTTATGCTCAGCCATCAAACAAAAGCAGCTAGCATGTTAGCATGTAGCTGTTTATTCTCAGCCTTTAAACAGTAAAAGCTAGCATGTTAGCATGTAGCTGTTTATGCTCAGCCTTTAAACAGTAACAGCTAGCATGTTAGCATGTAGCTGTTTATGCTCAGCCTTCAAACAGAAGCAGCTAGCATGTTAGCATGTAGCTGTTTATGCTCAGCCTTCACACAACAACAGCTAGCATGTTAGCATGTAGCTGTTTATGCTCAGCCTTCAAACAGAAGCAGCTAGCATGTTAGCATGTAGCTGTTTATGCTCAGCTTTCAAACATTAACCGCTAGCATGTTAGCATGTAGCTGTTTATGCTCAGCCTTCAAACAGTAACAGCTAGCATGTTAACATGTAGCCGTTTATGCTTGGCCTTCAAACAATAACAGCTAGCATGTTAGCATGTAGCTGTTTATGCTCAGCCTTCAAACAGAAGCAGCTAGCATGTTAGCATGTAGCTGTTTATTCTCAGCCGTCAAACAATAATAGCAAGCATGTTAGCATGTAGCTGTTTATGCTCAGCCTTTAAACAGTAACAGCTAGCATGTTAGCATGTAGCTGTTTATGCTCAGCCTTTAAACAGTAACAGCTAGCATGTTAGCATGTAGCTGTTTATGCTCAGCCTTCAAACAATAACAGCAAGCATGTTAGCATGTAGCTGTTTATGCTCAGCCTTTAAACAGTAACAGCTAGCATGTTAGCATGTAGCTGTTTATGCTCAGCCTTCAAACAATAACAGCTAGCATGTTAGCATGTAGCTGTGTATGCTCAGCCTTTAAATAGTAACAGCTAGCATGTTAGCATGTAGCTGTTTATGCTCAGCCTTCAAACAATAACAATTAGCTTGTTAGCATGTAGCTGTTTATGCTCAGCCTTTAAATAGTAACAGCTAGCATGTTAGCATGTAGCTGTTTATGCTCAGCTTTCAAACAATAACAGTTAGCATGTAGCTGTTTATGCTAAGCCTTTAAATAGTAACAGCTAGCATGTAAGCATGTAGCTGTTTATGCTCAGCCTCCAAACAGTAACAGCTAGCATGTTAGCATGTAGCTGTTTATGCTTGGCCTTCAAACAATAACAGCTAGCATGTTAGCATGTAGCTGTTTATTCTCAGCCTTCAAACAATAACAGCAAGCATGTTAGCATGTAGCTGTTTATGCTCAGCCTTTAAACAGTAACCGCTAGCATGTTAGCATGTAGCTGTTTATGCTCAGCCTTCACACAACAACAGCTAGCATGTTAGCATGTAGCTGTTTATGCTCAGCCTTCAAACAGAAGAAGCTAGCATGTTAGCATGTAGCTGTTTATTCTCAGCCCTCAAACAATAACAACAAGCATGTTAGCATGTAGCTGTTTATGCTCAGCCTTTAAACAGTAACAGCTAGCATGTTAGCATGTAGCTGTTTATGCTCAGCCTTCAAACAATAACAGCTAGCATGTTAGCATGTAGCTGTTTATGCTCAGCCTTCACACAACAGCAAGCATGTTAGCATGTAGCTGTTTATGTTCAGTCTTCAAACAGTAACAGCAATCAGCTAGCATGTTAGCATGTAGCTGTTTATGCTCAGCCTTCAAACAGTAACAGCTAGCATGTTAGCATGTAGCTGTTTATGCTCAGCCTTCAAACAGAAGCAGCTAGCATGTTTGCATGTAGCTGTTTATGTTCAGTCTTCACACAACAACAGCTAGCATGTTAGCATGTAGCTGTTTATGCTCAGCCTTCGAACAGAAGCAGCTAGCATGTTAGCATGTAGCTGTTTATGCTCAGCCTTTAAACAGTAACAGCTAGCATGTTAGCATGTAGTTGTTTATGCTCAGCCTTTAAACAGTAACAGCTAGCATGTTAGCATGTAGCTGTTTATGCTCAGCCTTCACACAACAACAGCTAGCATGTTAGCATGTAGCTGTTTATGCTCAGCCTTCAAACAGAAGCAGCTAGCATGTTAGCATGTAGCTGTTTATGCTCAGCCTTCAAACAAAAGCAGCTAGCATGTTAGCATGTAGCTGTTTATGCTCAGCCTTCAAACAGAAGCAGCTAGCATGTTAGCATGTAGCTGTTTATACTCAGCCTTCAAACAGTAACAGCTAGCATGTTAACATGTAGCTGTTTATGCTCAGCCTCCAAACAGTAACAGCTAGCATGTTAGCATGTAGCTGTTTATGCTTGGCCTTCAAACAATGACAGCTAGCATGTTAGCATGTAGCTGTTTATGCTCAGCCTTCAAACAGAAGCACCTAGCATGTTAGCATGTAGCTGTTTATGCTCAGCCTTCAAACATTAACCGCTAGCATGTTAGCATGTAGCTGTTTATGCTCAGCCTTCAAACAGTAACAGCTAGCATGTTAACATGTAGCTGTTTATGCTCAGCCTCCAAACAGTAACAGCTAGCATGTTAGCATGTAGCTGTTTATGCTTGGCCTTCAAACAATGACAGCTAGCATGTTAGCATGTAGCTGTTTATGCTCAGCCTTCAAACAGAAGCACCTAGCATGTTAGCATGTAGCTGTTTATGCTCAGCCTTCAAACATTAACCGCTAGCATGTTAGCATGTAGCTGTTTATGCTCAGCCTTCAAACAGTAACAGCTAGCATGTTAACATGTAGCTGTTTATGCTCAGCCTCGAAACAGTAACAGCTAGCATGTTAGCATGTAGCTGTTTATGCTTGGCCTTCAAACAATAACAGCTAGCATGTTAGCATGTAGCTGTTTATTCTCAGCCTTCAAACAATAACAGCAAGCATGTTAGCATGTAGCTGTTTATGCTCAGCCTTTAAACAGTAACCGCTAGCATGTTAGCATGTAGCTGTTTATGCTCAGCCTTCACACAACAACAGCTAGCATGTTAGCATGTAGCTGTTTATGCTCAGCCTTCAAACAGAAGAAGCTAGCATGTTAGCATGTAGCTGTTTATTCTCAGCCCTCAAACAATAACAACAAGCATGTTAGCATGTAGCTGTTTATGCTCAGCCTTTAAACAGTAACAGCTAGCATGTTAGCATGTAGCTGTTTATGCTCAGCCTTCAAACAATAACAGCTAGCATGTTAGCATGTAGCTGTTTATGCTCAGCCTTCACACAACAGCAAGCATGTTAGCATGTAGCTGTTTATGTTCAGTCTTCAAACAGTAACAGCAATCAGCTAGCATGTTAGCATGTAGCTGTTTATGCTCAGCCTTCAAACAGTAACAGCTAGCATGTTAGCATGTAGCTGTTTATGCTCAGCCTTCAAACAGAAGCAGCTAGCATGTTTGCATGTAGCTGTTTATGTTCAGTCTTCACACAACAACAGCTAGCATGTTAGCATGTAGCTGTTTATGCTCAGCCTTCGAACAGAAGCAGCTAGCATGTTAGCATGTAGCTGTTTATGCTCAGCCTTTAAACAGTAACAGCTAGCATGTTAGCATGTAGTTGTTTATGCTCAGCCTTTAAACAGTAACAGCTAGCATGTTAGCATGTAGCTGTTTATGCTCAGCCTTCACACAACAACAGCTAGCATGTTAGCATGTAGCTGTTTATGCTCAGCCTTCAAACAGAAGCAGCTAGCATGTTAGCATGTAGCTGTTTATGCTCAGCTTTCAAACATTAACCGCTAGCATGTTAGCATGTAGCTGTTTATGCTCTGCCTTCAAACAGTAACAGCTAGCATGTTAACATGTAGCTGTTTATGCTTGGCCTTCAAACAATAACAGCTAGCATGTTAGCATGTAGCTGTTTATGCTCAGCCTTCAAACAGAAGCAGCTAGCATGTTAGCATGTAGCTGTTTATGCTCAGCTTTCAAACATTAACCGCTAGCATGTTAGCATGTAGCTGTTTATGCTCTGCCTTCAAACAGTAACAGCTAGCATGTTAACATGTAGCTGTTTATGCTTGGCCCTCAAACAATAACAGCAAGCATGTTAGCATGTAGCTGTTTATGCTCAGCCTATAAACAGTAACAGCTAGCATGTTAGCATGTAGCTGTTTATGCTCAGCCTTCAAACAGAAGCAGCTAGCATGTTAGCATGTAGCTGTTTATGCTCAGCCTTCAAACAGAAGCAGCTAGCATGTTAGCATGTAGCTGTTTATTCTCAGCCTTCAAACAATAACAGCAAGCATGTTAGCATGTAGCTGTTTATGCTCAGCTTTCAAACATTAACCGCTAGCATGTTAGCATGTAGCTGTTTATGCTCAGCCTTCAAACAGTAACAGCTAGCATGTTAACATGTAGCTGTTTATGCTTGGCCTTCAAACAATAACAGCTAGCATGTTAGCATGTAGCTGTTTATTCTCAGCCGTCAAACAATAATAGAGAGCATGTTAGCATGTAGCTGTTTATACTCAGCCTTTAAACAGTAACAGCTAGCATGTTAGCATGTAGCTGTTTATGCTCAGCCTTTAAACAGTAACAGCTAGCATGTTAGCATGTAGCTGTTTATGCTCAGCCTTCAAACAATAACAGCAAGCATGTTAGCATGTAGCTGTTTATGCTCAGCCTTTAAACAGTAACAGCTAGCATGTTAGCATGTAGCTGTTTATGCTCAGCCTTCAAACAATAACAGCTAGCATGTTAGCATGTAGCTGTGTATGCTCAGCCTTTAAATAGTAACAGCTAGCATGTTAGCATGTAGCTGTTTATGCTCAGCCTTCAAACAATAACAATTAGCTTGTTAGCATGTAGCTGTTTATGCTCAGCCTTTAAATAGTAACAGCTAGCATGTTAGCATGTAGCTGTTTATTCTCAGCCTTCAAACAATAACAGCAAGCATGTTAGCATGTAGCTGTTTATGCTCAGCTTTCAAACATTAACCGCTAGCATGTTAGCATGTAGCTGTTTATGCTCAGCCTTTAAACAGTAACAGCTAGCATGTTAGCATGTAGCTGTTTATGCTCAGCCTTCAAACAGAAGCAGCTAGCATGTTAGCATGTAGCTGTTTATGCTCAGCCTTCAAACAGAAGCAGCTAGCATGTTAGCATGTAGCTGTTTATTCTCAGCCTTCAAACAATAACAGCAAGCATGTTAGCATGTAGCTGTTTATGCTCAGCTTTCAAACATTAACCGCTAGCATGTTAGCATGTAGCTGTTTATGCTCAGCCTTCAAACAGTAACAGCTAGCATGTTAACATGTAGCTGTTTATGCTTGGCCTTCAAACAATAACAGCTAGCATGTTAGCATGTAGCTGTTTATGCTCAGCCTTCAAACAGAAGCAGCTAGCATGTTAGCATGTAGCTGTTTATGCTCAGCCTTCAAACAGTAACAGCTAGCATGTTAACATGTAGCTGTTTATGCTCAGCCTCCAAACAGTAACAGCTAGCATGTTAGCATGTAGCTGTTTATGCTTGGCCTTCAAACAATGACAGCTAGCATGTTAGCATGTAGCTGTTTATGCTCAGCCTTCAAACAGAAGCAGCTAGCATGTTAGCATGTAGCTGTTTATGCTCAGCCTTCAAACATTAACCGCTAGCATGTTAGCATGTAGCTGTTTATGCTCAGCCTTCAAACAATAACAGCTAGCATGTTAGCATGTAGCTGTTTATGCTCAGCCTTCAAACAGAAGCAGCTAGCATGTTAGCATGTAGCTGTTTATGCTCAGCCTTCAAACATTAACCGCTAGCATGTTAGCATGTAGCTGTTTATGCTCAGCCTTCAAACAGTAACAGCTAGCATGTTAACATGTAGCTGTTTATGCTCAGCCTCCAAACAGTAACAGCTAGCATGTTAGCATGTAGCTGTTTATGCTTGGCCTTCAAACAATAACAGCTAGCATGTTAGCATGTAGCTGTTTATTCTCAGCCTTCAAACAATAACAGCAAGCATGTTAGCATGTAGCTGTTTATGCTCAGCCTTCACACAACAACAGCTAGCATGTTAGCATGTAGCTGTTTATGCTCAGCCTTCAAACAGAAGAAGCTAGCATGTTAGCATGTAGCTGTTTATTCTCAGCCCTCAAACAATAACAGCAAGCATGTTAGCATGTAGCTGTTTATGCTCAGCCTTTAAACAGTAACAGCTAGCATGTTAGCATGTAGCTTTTTATGCTCAGCCTTCAAACAATAACAGCTAGCATGTTAGCATGTAGCTGTTTATGCTCAGCCTTCACACAACAGCAAGCATGTTAGCATGTAGCTGTTTATGTTCAGTCTTCAAACAGTAACAGCAATCAGCTAGCATGTTACTATGTAGCTGTTTATGCTCAGCCATCAAACAAAAGCAGCTAGCATGTTAGCATGTAGCTGTTTATTCTCAGCCTTTAAACAGTAAAAGCTAGCATGTTAGCATGTAGCTGTTTATGCTCAGCCTTTAAACAGTAACAGCTAGCATGTTAGCATGTAGCTGTTTATGCTCAGCCTTCAAACAGAAGCAGCTAGCATGTTAGCATGTAGCTGTTTATGCTCAGCCTTCACACAACAACAGCTAGCATGTTAGCATGTAGCTGTTTATGCTCAGCCTTCAAACAGAAGCAGCTAGCATGTTAGCATGTAGCTGTTTATGCTCAGCTTTCAAACATTAACCGCTAGCATGTTAGCATGTAGCTGTTTATGCTCAGCCTTCAAACAGTAACAGCTAGCATGTTAACATGTAGCCGTTTATGCTTGGCCTTCAAACAATAACAGCTAGCATGTTAGCATGTAGCTGTTTATGCTCCGCCTTCAAACAGAAGCAGCTAGCATGTTAGCATGTAGCTGTTTATTCTCAGCCGTCAAACAATAATAGCAAGCATGTTAGCATGTAGCTGTTTATGCTCAGCCTTTAAACAGTAACAGCTAGCATGTTAGCATGTAGCTGTTTATGCTCAGCCTTTAAACAGTAACAGCTAGCATGTTAGCATGTAGCTGTTTATGCTCAGCCTTCAAACAATAACAGCAAGCATGTTAGCATGTAGCTGTTTATGCTCAGCCTTTAAACAGTAACAGCTAGCATGTTAGCATGTAGCTGTTTATGCTCAGCCTTCAAACAATAACAGCTAGCATGTTAGCATGTAGCTGTGTATGCTCAGCCTTTAAATAGTAACAGCTAGCATGTTAGCATGTAGCTGTTTATGCTCAGCCTTCAAACAATAACAATTAGCTTGTTAGCATGTAGCTGTTTATGCTCAGCCTTTAAATAGTAACAGCTAGCATGTTAGCATGTAGCTGTTTATGCTCAGCTTTCAAACAATAACAGTTAGCATGTAGCTGTTTATGCTAAGCCTTTAAATAGTAACAGCTAGCATGTAAGCATGTAGCTGTTTATGCTCAGCCTTCAAAAAGTAACAGCTAGCATGTTAGCATGTAGCTGTTTATGCTCAGCCTTTAAATAGTAACAGCTAGCATGTTAGCATGTATCTGTTTATGCTCAGCCTTCAAACAATAACAATTAGCTTGTTAGCATGTAGCTGTTTATGCTCAGCCTTTAAATAGTAACAGCTAGCATGTTAGCATGTAGCTGTTTATGCTCAGCCTTCAAACAATAACAATTAGCTTGTTAGCATGTAGCTGTTTATGCTCAGCTTGTAAGTAACCGCTAGCATGTTAGCATGTAGCTGTTTATGCTCAACCTTCAAACAGTAACAGCTAGCATGTTAGCATGTAGCTGTTTATGCTCAGCCTTCAAACAGAAGCAACTAGCATGTTAGCATGTAGCTGTTTATGCTCAGCCTTCAAACAGAAGCAGCTAGCATGTTAGCATGTAGCTGTTTATTCTCAGCCTTCAAATAATAACAGGAAGCATGTTAGCACGTAGCTGTTTATGCTCAGCCTTTAAACAGTAACAGCTAGCATGTTAGCATGTAGCTGTTTATGCTCAGTCTTTAAACAATAACAGCTAACATGGTAGCATGTAGCTGTTTATGCTCAGCCTTCAAACAGTAACAGCTAGCATGTTAGCATGTAGCTGTTTATGTTCAGTCTTCAAACAGTAACAGCAATCAGCTAGCATGTTAGCATGTAGCTGTTTATGCTCAGCCTTCAAACAAAAGCAGCTAGCATGTTAGCATGTAGCTGTTTATTCTCAGCCTTTAAACAGTAACAGCTAGCATGTTAGCATGTAGCTGTTTATGCTCAGCCTTTAAACAATAACAGCTAGCATGTTAGCATGTAGCTGTTTATGCTCAGCCTTCAAACAGAAGCAGCTAGCATGTTAGCATGTAGCTGTTTATACTCAGCCTTCAAACAGTAACAGCTAGCATGTTAACATGTAGCTGTTTATGCTCAGCCTCCAAACAGTAACAGCTAGCATGTTAGCATGTAGCTGTTTATGCTTGGCCTTCAAACAATGACAGCTAGCATGTTAGCATGTAGCTGTTTATGCTCAGCCTTCAAACAGAAGCACCTAGCATGTTAGCATGTAGCTGTTTATGCTCAGCCTTCAAACATTAACCGCTAGCATGTTAGCATGTAGCTGTTTATGCTCAGCCTTCAAACAGTAACAGCTAGCATGTTAACATGTAGCTGTTTATGCTCAGCCTCCAAACAGTAACAGCTAGCATGTTAGCATGTAGCTGTTTATGCTTGGCCTTCAAACAATGACAGCTAGCATGTTAGCATGTAGCTGTTTATGCTCAGCCTTCAAACAGAAGCACCTAGCATGTTAGCATGTAGCTGTTTATGCTCAGCCTTCAAACATTAACCGCTAGCATGTTAGCATGTAGCTGTTTATGCTCAGCCTTCAAACAGTAACAGCTAGCATGTTAACATGTAGCTGTTTATGCTCAGCCTCCAAACAGTAACAGCTAGCATGTTAGCATGTAGCTGTTTATGCTTGGCCTTCAAACAATAACAGCTAGCATGTTAGCATGTAGCTGTTTATTCTCAGCCTTCAAACAATAACAGCAAGCATGTTAGCATGTAGCTGTTTATGCTCAGCCTTTAAACAGTAACCGCTAGCATGTTAGCATGTAGCTGTTTATGCTCAGCCTTCACACAACAACAGCTAGCATGTTAGCATGTAGCTGTTTATGCTCAGCCTTCAAACAGAAGAAGCTAGCATGTTAGCATGTAGCTGTTTATTCTCAGCCCTCAAACAATAACAACAAGCATGTTAGCATGTAGCTGTTTATGCTCAGCCTTTAAACAGTAACAGCTAGCATGTTAGCATGTAGCTGTTTATGCTCAGCCTTCAAACAATAACAGCTAGCATGTTAGCATGTAGCTGTTTATGCTCAGCCTTCACACAACAGCAAGCATGTTAGCATGTAGCTGTTTATGTTCAGTCTTCAAACAGTAACAGCAATCAGCTAGCATGTTAGCATGTAGCTGTTTATGCTCAGCCTTCAAACAGTAACAGCTAGCATGTTAGCATGTAGCTGTTTATGCTCAGCCTTCAAACAGAAGCAGCTAGCATGTTTGCATGTAGCTGTTTATGTTCAGTCTTCACACAACAACAGCTAGCATGTTAGCATGTAGCTGTTTATGCTCAGCCTTCGAACAGAAGCAGCTAGCATGTTAGCATGTAGCTGTTTATTCTCAGCCTTTAAACAGTAACAGCTAGCATGTTAGCATGTAGTTGTTTATGCTCAGCCTTTAAACAGTAACAGCTAGCATGTTAGCATGTAGCTGTTTATGCTCAGCCTTCACACAACAACAGCTAGCATGTTAGCATGTAGCTGTTTATGCTCAGCCTTCAAACAGAAGCAGCTAGCATGTTAGCATGTAGCTGTTTATGCTCAGCCTTCAAACAAAAGCAGCTAGCATGTTAGCATGTAGCTGTTTATTCTCAGCCTTTAAACAGTAACAGCTAGCATGTTAGCATGTAGCTGTTTATGCTCAGCCTTTAAACAATAACAGCTAGCATGTTAGCATGTAGCTGTTTATGCTCAGCCTTCAAACAGAAGCAGCTAGCATGTTAGCATGTAGCTGTTTATACTCAGCCTTCAAACAGTAACAGCTAGCATGTTAACATGTAGCTGTTTATGCTCAGCCTCCAAACAGTAACAGCTAGCATGTTAGCATGTAGCTGTTTATGCTTGGCCTTCAAACAATGACAGCTAGCATGTTAGCATGTAGCTGTTTATGCTCAGCCTTCAAACAGAAGCACCTAGCATGTTAGCATGTAGCTGTTTATGCTCAGCCTTCAAACATTAACCGCTAGCATGTTAGCATGTAGCTGTTTATGCTCAGCCTTCAAACAGTAACAGCTAGCATGTTAACATGTAGCTGTTTATGCTCAGCCTCCAAACAGTAACAGCTAGCATGTTAGCATGTAGCTGTTTATGCTTGGCCTTCAAACAATGACAGCTAGCATGTTAGCATGTAGCTGTTTATGCTCAGCCTTCAAACAGAAGCACCTAGCATGTTAGCATGTAGCTGTTTATGCTCAGCCTTCAAACATTAACCGCTAGCATGTTACCATGTAGCTGTTTATGCTCAGCCTTCAAACAGTAACAGCTAGCATGTTAACATGTAGCTGTTTATGCTCAGCCTCCAAACAGTAACAGCTAGCATGTTAGCATGTAGCTGTTTATGCTTGGCCTTCAAACAATAACAGCTAGCATGTTAGCATGTAGCTGTTTATTCTCAGCCTTCAAACAATAACAGCAAGCATGTTAGCATGTAGCTGTTTATGCTCAGCCTTTAAACAGTAACCGCTAGCATGTTAGCATGTAGCTGTTTATGCTCAGCCTTCACACAACAACAGCTAGCATGTTAGCATGTAGCTGTTTATGCTCAGCCTTCAAACAGAAGAAGCTAGCATGTTAGCATGTAGCTGTTTATTCTCAGCCCTCAAACAATAACAACAAGCATGTTAGCATGTAGCTGTTTATGCTCAGCCTTTAAACAGTAACAGCTAGCATGTTAGCATGTAGCTGTTTATGCTCAGCCTTCAAACAATAACAGCTAGCATGTTAGCATGTAGCTGTTTATGCTCAGCCTTCACACAACAGCAAGCATGTTAGCATGTAGCTGTTTATGTTCAGTCTTCAAACAGTAACAGCAATCAGCTAGCATGTTAGCATGTAGCTGTTTATGCTCAGCCTTCAAACAGTAACAGCTAGCATGTTAGCATGTAGCTGTTTATGCTCAGCCTTCAAACAGAAGCAGCTAGCATGTTTGCATGTAGCTGTTTATGTTCAGTCTTCACACAACAACAGCTAGCATGTTAGCATGTAGCTGTTTATGCTCAGCCTTCGAACAGAAGCAGCTAGCATGTTAGCATGTAGCTGTTTATGCTCAGCCTTTAAACAGTAACAGCTAGCATGTTAGCATGTAGTTGTTTATGCTCAGCCTTTAAACAGTAACAGCTAGCATGTTAGCATGTAGCTGTTTATGCTCAGCCTTCACACAACAACAGCTAGCATGTTAGCATGTAGCTGTTTATGCTCAGCCTTCAAACAGAAGCAGCTAGCATGTTAGCATGTAGCTGTTTATGCTCAGCTTTCAAACATAGCAGCTAGCATGTTAGCATGTAGCTGTTTATGCTCAGCCTTCAAACAGTAACAGCTAGCATGTGAGCATGTAGCTGTTTATGCTCAGCCTTCAAACATAGCAGCTAGCATGTTAGCATGTAGCTGTTTATGCTCAGCCTTCAAACAGTAACAGCTAGCATGTTAACATGTAGCTGTTTATGCTCAGCCTCCAAACAGTAACAGCTAGCATGTTAGCATGTAGCTGTTTATGCTTGGCCTTCAAACAATGACAGCTAGCATGTTAGCATGTAGCTGTTTATGCTCAGCCTTCAAACAGAAGCACCTAGCATGTTAGCATGTAGCTGTTTATGCTCAGCCTTCAAACATTAACCGCTAGCATGTTAGCATGTAGCTGTTTATGCTCAGCCTTCAAACAGTAACAGCTAGCATGTTAACATGTAGCTGTTTATGCTCAGCCTCCAAACAGTAACAGCTAGCATGTTAGCATGTAGCTGTTTATGCTTGGCCTTCAAACAATAACAGCTAGCATGTTAGCATGTAGCTGTTTATTCTCAGCCTTCAAACAATAACAGCAAGCATGTTAGCATGTAGCTGTTTATGCTCAGCCTTTAAACAGTAACCGCTAGCATGTTAGCATGTAGCTGTTTATGCTCAGCCTTCACACAACAACAGCTAGCATGTTAGCATGTAGCTGTTTATGCTCAGCCTTCAAACAGAAGAAGCTAGCATGTTAGCATGTAGCTGTTTATTCTCAGCCCTCAAACAATAACAACAAGCATGTTAGCATGTAGCTGTTTATGCTCAGCCTTTAAACAGTAACAGCTAGCATGTTAGCATGTAGCTGTTTATGCTCAGCCTTCAAACAATAACAGCTAGCATGTTAGCATGTAGCTGTTTATGCTCAGCCTTCACACAACAGCAAGCATGTTAGCATGTAGCTGTTTATGTTCAGTCTTCAAACAGTAACAGCAATCAGCTAGCATGTTAGCATGTAGCTGTTTATGCTCAGCCTTCAAACAGTAACAGCTAGCATGTTAGCATGTAGCTGTTTATGCTCAGCCTTCAAACAGAAGCAGCTAGCATGTTTGCATGTAGCTGTTTATGTTCAGTCTTCACACAACAACAGCTAGCATGTTAGCATGTAGCTGTTTATGCTCAGCCTTCGAACAGAAGCAGCTAGCATGTTAGCATGTAGCTGTTTATTCTCAGCCTTTAAACAGTAACAGCTAGCATGTTAGCATGTAGTTGTTTATGCTCAGCCTTTAAACAGTAACAGCTAGCATGTTAGCATGTAGCTGTTTATGCTCAGCCTTCACACAACAACAGCTAGCATGTTAGCATGTAGCTGTTTATGCTCAGCCTTCAAACAGAAGCAGCTAGCATGTTAGCATGTAGCTGTTTATGCTCAGCCTTCAAACAAAAGCAGCTAGCATGTTAGCATGTAGCTGTTTATTCTCAGCCTTTAAACAGTAACAGCTAGCATGTTAGCATGTAGCTGTTTATGCTCAGCCTTTAAACAATAACAGCTAGCATGTTAGCATGTAGCTGTTTATGCTCAGCCTTCAAACAGAAGCAGCTAGCATGTTAGCATGTAGCTGTTTATACTCAGCCTTCAAACAGTAACAGCTAGCATGTTAACATGTAGCTGTTTATGCTCAGCCTCCAAACAGTAACAGCTAGCATGTTAGCATGTAGCTGTTTATGCTTGGCCTTCAAACAATGACAGCTAGCATGTTAGCATGTAGCTGTTTATGCTCAGCCTTCAAACAGAAGCACCTAGCATGTTAGCATGTAGCTGTTTATGCTCAGCCTTCAAACATTAACCGCTAGCATGTTAGCATGTAGCTGTTTATGCTCAGCCTTCAAACAGTAACAGCTAGCATGTTAACATGTAGCTGTTTATGCTCAGCCTCCAAACAGTAACAGCTAGCATGTTAGCATGTAGCTGTTTATGCTTGGCCTTCAAACAATGACAGCTAGCATGTTAGCATGTAGCTGTTTATGCTCAGCCTTCAAACAGAAGCACCTAGCATGTTAGCATGTAGCTGTTTATGCTCAGCCTTCAAACATTAACCGCTAGCATGTTACCATGTAGCTGTTTATGCTCAGCCTTCAAACAGTAACAGCTAGCATGTTAACATGTAGCTGTTTATGCTCAGCCTCCAAACAGTAACAGCTAGCATGTTAGCATGTAGCTGTTTATGCTTGGCCTTCAAACAATAACAGCTAGCATGTTAGCATGTAGCTGTTTATTCTCAGCCTTCAAACAATAACAGCAAGCATGTTAGCATGTAGCTGTTTATGCTCAGCCTTTAAACAGTAACCGCTAGCATGTTAGCATGTAGCTGTTTATGCTCAGCCTTCACACAACAACAGCTAGCATGTTAGCATGTAGCTGTTTATGCTCAGCCTTCAAACAGAAGAAGCTAGCATGTTAGCATGTAGCTGTTTATTCTCAGCCCTCAAACAATAACAACAAGCATGTTAGCATGTAGCTGTTTATGCTCAGCCTTTAAACAGTAACAGCTAGCATGTTAGCATGTAGCTGTTTATGCTCAGCCTTCAAACAATAACAGCTAGCATGTTAGCATGTAGCTGTTTATGCTCAGCCTTCACACAACAGCAAGCATGTTAGCATGTAGCTGTTTATGTTCAGTCTTCAAACAGTAACAGCAATCAGCTAGCATGTTAGCATGTAGCTGTTTATGCTCAGCCTTCAAACAGTAACAGCTAGCATGTTAGCATGTAGCTGTTTATGCTCAGCCTTCAAACAGAAGCAGCTAGCATGTTTGCATGTAGCTGTTTATGTTCAGTCTTCACACAACAACAGCTAGCATGTTAGCATGTAGCTGTTTATGCTCAGCCTTCGAACAGAAGCAGCTAGCATGTTAGCATGTAGCTGTTTATGCTCAGCCTTTAAACAGTAACAGCTAGCATGTTAGCATGTAGTTGTTTATGCTCAGCCTTTAAACAGTAACAGCTAGCATGTTAGCATGTAGCTGTTTATGCTCAGCCTTCACACAACAACAGCTAGCATGTTAGCATGTAGCTGTTTATGCTCAGCCTTCAAACAGAAGCAGCTAGCATGTTAGCATGTAGCTGTTTATGCTCAGCTTTCAAACATTAACCGCTAGCATGTTAGCATGTAGCTGTTTATGCTCTGCCTTCAAACAGTAACAGCTAGCATGTTAACATGTAGCTGTTTATGCTTGGCCCTCAAACAATAACAGCAAGCATGTTAGCATGTAGCTGTTTATGCTCAGCCTATAAACAGTAACAGCTAGCATGTTAGCATGTAGCTGTTTATGCTCAGCCTCCAAACAGTAACAGCTAGCATGTTAGCATGTAGCTGTTTATGCTTGGCCTTCAAACAATGACAGCTAGCATGTTAGCATGTAGCTGTTTATGCTCAGCCTTCAAACAGAAGCAGCTAGCATGTTAGCATGTAGCTGTTTATGCTCAGCCTTCAAACATTAACCGCTAGCATGTTAGCATGTAGCTGTTTATGCTCAGCCTTCAAACAATAACAGCTAGCATGTTAGCATGTAGCTGTTTATGCTCAGCCTTCAAACAGAAGCAGCTAGCATGTTAGCATGTAGCTGTTTATGCTCAGCCTTCAAACATTAACCGCTAGCATGTTAGCATGTAGCTGTTTATGCTCAGCCTTCAAACAGTAACAGCTAGCATGTTAACATGTAGCTGTTTATGCTCAGCCTCCAAACAGTAACAGCTAGCATGTTAGCATGTAGCTGTTTATGCTTGGCCTTCAAACAATAACAGCTAGCATGTTAGCATGTAGCTGTTTATTCTCAGCCTTCAAACAATAACAGCAAGCATGTTAGCATGTAGCTGTTTATGCTCAGCCTTCACACAACAACAGCTAGCATGTTAGCATGTAGCTGTTTATGCTCAGCCTTCAAACAGAAGAAGCTAGCATGTTAGCATGTAGCTGTTTATTCTCAGCCCTCAAACAATAACAGCAAGCATGTTAGCATGTAGCTGTTTATGCTCAGCCTTTAAACAGTAACAGCTAGCATGTTAGCATGTAGCTTTTTATGCTCAGCCTTCAAACAATAACAGCTAGCATGTTAGCATGTAGCTGTTTATGCTCAGCCTTCACACAACAGCAAGCATGTTAGCATGTAGCTGTTTATGTTCAGTCTTCAAACAGTAACAGCAATCAGCTAGCATGTTACTATGTAGCTGTTTATGCTCAGCCATCAAACAAAAGCAGCTAGCATGTTAGCATGTAGCTGTTTATTCTCAGCCTTTAAACAGTAAAAGCTAGCATGTTAGCATGTAGCTGTTTATGCTCAGCCTTTAAACAGTAACAGCTAGCATGTTAGCATGTAGCTGTTTATGCTCAGCCTTCAAACAGAAGCAGCTAGCATGTTAGCATGTAGCTGTTTATGCTCAGCCTTCACACAACAACAGCTAGCATGTTAGCATGTAGCTGTTTATGCTCAGCCTTCAAACAGAAGCAGCTAGCATGTTAGCATGTAGCTGTTTATGCTCAGCTTTCAAACATTAACCGCTAGCATGTTAGCATGTAGCTGTTTATGCTCAGCCTTCAAACAGTAACAGCTAGCATGTTAACATGTAGCCGTTTATGCTTGGCCTTCAAACAATAACAGCTAGCATGTTAGCATGTAGCTGTTTATGCTCAGCCTTCAAACAGAAGCAGCTAGCATGTTAGCATGTAGCTGTTTATTCTCAGCCGTCAAACAATAATAGCAAGCATGTTAGCATGTAGCTGTTTATGCTCAGCCTTTAAACAGTAACAGCTAGCATGTTAGCATGTAGCTGTTTATGCTCAGCCTTTAAACAGTAACAGCTAGCATGTTAGCATGTAGCTGTTTATGCTCAGCCTTCAAACAATAACAGCAAGCATGTTAGCATGTAGCTGTTTATGCTCAGCCTTTAAACAGTAACAGCTAGCATGTTAGCATGTAGCTGTTTATGCTCAGCCTTCAAACAATAACAGCTAGCATGTTAGCATGTAGCTGTGTATGCTCAGCCTTTAAATAGTAACAGCTAGCATGTTAGCATGTAGCTGTTTATGCTCAGCCTTCAAACAATAACAATTAGCTTGTTAGCATGTAGCTGTTTATGCTCAGCCTTTAAATAGTAACAGCTAGCATGTTAGCATGTAGCTGTTTATGCTCAGCTTTCAAACAATAACAGTTAGCATGTAGCTGTTTATGCTAAGCCTTTAAATAGTAACAGCTAGCATGTAAGCATGTAGCTGTTTATGCTCAGCCTCCAAACAGTAACAGCTAGCATGTTAGCATGTAGCTGTTTATGCTTGGCCTTCAAACAATAACAGCTAGCATGTTAGCATGTAGCTGTTTATTCTCAGCCTTCAAACAATAACAGCAAGCATGTTAGCATGTAGCTGTTTATGCTCAGCCTTTAAACAGTAACCGCTAGCATGTTAGCATGTAGCTGTTTATGCTCAGCCTTCACACAACAACAGCTAGCATGTTAGCATGTAGCTGTTTATGCTCAGCCTTCAAACAGAAGAAGCTAGCATGTTAGCATGTAGCTGTTTATTCTCAGCCCTCAAACAATAACAACAAGCATGTTAGCATGTAGCTGTTTATGCTCAGCCTTTAAACAGTAACAGCTAGCATGTTAGCATGTAGCTGTTTATGCTCAGCCTTCAAACAATAACAGCTAGCATGTTAGCATGTAGCTGTTTATGCTCAGCCTTCACACAACAGCAAGCATGTTAGCATGTAGCTGTTTATGTTCAGTCTTCAAACAGTAACAGCAATCAGCTAGCATGTTAGCATGTAGCTGTTTATGCTCAGCCTTCAAACAGTAACAGCTAGCATGTTAGCATGTAGCTGTTTATGCTCAGCCTTCAAACAGAAGCAGCTAGCATGTTTGCATGTAGCTGTTTATGTTCAGTCTTCACACAACAACAGCTAGCATGTTAGCATGTAGCTGTTTATGCTCAGCCTTCGAACAGAAGCAGCTAGCATGTTAGCATGTAGCTGTTTATGCTCAGCCTTTAAACAGTAACAGCTAGCATGTTAGCATGTAGTTGTTTATGCTCAGCCTTTAAACAGTAACAGCTAGCATGTTAGCATGTAGCTGTTTATGCTCAGCCTTCACACAACAACAGCTAGCATGTTAGCATGTAGCTGTTTATGCTCAGCCTTCAAACAGAAGCAGCTAGCATGTTAGCATGTAGCTGTTTATGCTCAGCCTTCAAACAAAAGCAGCTAGCATGTTAGCATGTAGCTGTTTATGCTCAGCCTTCAAACAGAAGCAGCTAGCATGTTAGCATGTAGCTGTTTATACTCAGCCTTCAAACAGTAACAGCTAGCATGTTAACATGTAGCTGTTTATGCTCAGCCTCCAAACAGTAACAGCTAGCATGTTAGCATGTAGCTGTTTATGCTTGGCCTTCAAACAATGACAGCTAGCATGTTAGCATGTAGCTGTTTATGCTCAGCCTTCAAACAGAAGCACCTAGCATGTTAGCATGTAGCTGTTTATGCTCAGCCTTCAAACATTAACCGCTAGCATGTTAGCATGTAGCTGTTTATGCTCAGCCTTCAAACAGTAACAGCTAGCATGTTAACATGTAGCTGTTTATGCTCAGCCTCCAAACAGTAACAGCTAGCATGTTAGCATGTAGCTGTTTATGCTTGGCCTTCAAACAATGACAGCTAGCATGTTAGCATGTAGCTGTTTATGCTCAGCCTTCAAACAGAAGCACCTAGCATGTTAGCATGTAGCTGTTTATGCTCAGCCTTCAAACATTAACCGCTAGCATGTTAGCATGTAGCTGTTTATGCTCAGCCTTCAAACAGTAACAGCTAGCATGTTAACATGTAGCTGTTTATGCTCAGCCTCCAAACAGTAACAGCTAGCATGTTAGCATGTAGCTGTTTATGCTTGGCCTTCAAACAATAACAGCTAGCATGTTAGCATGTAGCTGTTTATTCTCAGCCTTCAAACAATAACAGCAAGCATGTTAGCATGTAGCTGTTTATGCTCAGCCTTTAAACAGTAACCGCTAGCATGTTAGCATGTAGCTGTTTATGCTCAGCCTTCACACAACAACAGCTAGCATGTTAGCATGTAGCTGTTTATGCTCAGCCTTCAAACAGAAGAAGCTAGCATGTTAGCATGTAGCTGTTTATTCTCAGCCCTCAAACAATAACAACAAGCATGTTAGCATGTAGCTGTTTATGCTCAGCCTTTAAACAGTAACAGCTAGCATGTTAGCATGTAGCTGTTTATGCTCAGCCTTCAAACAATAACAGCTAGCATGTTAGCATGTAGCTGTTTATGCTCAGCCTTCACACAACAGCAAGCATGTTAGCATGTAGCTGTTTATGTTCAGTCTTCAAACAGTAACAGCAATCAGCTAGCATGTTAGCATGTAGCTGTTTATGCTCAGCCTTCAAACAGTAACAGCTAGCATGTTAGCATGTAGCTGTTTATGCTCAGCCTTCAAACAGAAGCAGCTAGCATGTTTGCATGTAGCTGTTTATGTTCAGTCTTCACACAACAACAGCTAGCATGTTAGCATGTAGCTGTTTATGCTCAGCCTTCGAACAGAAGCAGCTAGCATGTTAGCATGTAGCTGTTTATGCTCAGCCTTTAAACAGTAACAGCTAGCATGTTAGCATGTAGTTGTTTATGCTCAGCCTTTAAACAGTAACAGCTAGCATGTTAGCATGTAGCTGTTTATGCTCAGCCTTCACACAACAACAGCTAGCATGTTAGCATGTAGCTGTTTATGCTCAGCCTTCAAACAGAAGCAGCTAGCATGTTAGCATGTAGCTGTTTATGCTCAGCTTTCAAACATTAACCGCTAGCATGTTAGCATGTAGCTGTTTATGCTCTGCCTTCAAACAGTAACAGCTAGCATGTTAACATGTAGCTGTTTATGCTTGGCCTTCAAACAATAACAGCTAGCATGTTAGCATGTAGCTGTTTATGCTCAGCCTTCAAACAGAAGCAGCTAGCATGTTAGCATGTAGCTGTTTATGCTCAGCTTTCAAACATTAACCGCTAGCATGTTAGCATGTAGCTGTTTATGCTCTGCCTTCAAACAGTAACAGCTAGCATGTTAACATGTAGCTGTTTATGCTTGGCCCTCAAACAATAACAGCAAGCATGTTAGCATGTAGCTGTTTATGCTCAGCCTATAAACAGTAACAGCTAGCATGTTAGCATGTAGCTGTTTATGCTCAGCCTTCAAACAGAAGCAGCTAGCATGTTAGCATGTAGCTGTTTATGCTCAGCCTTCAAACAGAAGCAGCTAGCATGTTAGCATGTAGCTGTTTATTCTCAGCCTTCAAACAATAACAGCAAGCATGTTAGCATGTAGCTGTTTATGCTCAGCTTTCAAACATTAACCGCTAGCATGTTAGCATGTAGCTGTTTATGCTCAGCCTTCAAACAGTAACAGCTAGCATGTTAACATGTAGCTGTTTATGCTTGGCCTTCAAACAATAACAGCTAGCATGTTAGCATGTAGCTGTTTATTCTCAGCCGTCAAACAATAATAGAGAGCATGTTAGCATGTAGCTGTTTATACTCAGCCTTTAAACAGTAACAGCTAGCATGTTAGCATGTAGCTGTTTATGCTCAGCCTTTAAACAGTAACAGCTAGCATGTTAGCATGTAGCTGTTTATGCTCAGCCTTCAAACAATAACAGCAAGCATGTTAGCATGTAGCTGTTTATGCTCAGCCTTTAAACAGTAACAGCTAGCATGTTAGCATGTAGCTGTTTATGCTCAGCCTTCAAACAATAACAGCTAGCATGTTAGCATGTAGCTGTGTATGCTCAGCCTTTAAATAGTAACAGCTAGCATGTTAGCATGTAGCTGTTTATGCTCAGCCTTCAAACAATAACAATTAGCTTGTTAGCATGTAGCTGTTTATGCTCAGCCTTTAAATAGTAACAGCTAGCATGTTAGCATGTAGCTGTTTATTCTCAGCCTTCAAACAATAACAGCAAGCATGTTAGCATGTAGCTGTTTATGCTCAGCTTTCAAACATTAACCGCTAGCATGTTAGCATGTAGCTGTTTATGCTCAGCCTTTAAACAGTAACAGCTAGCATGTTAGCATGTAGCTGTTTATGCTCAGCCTTCAAACAGAAGCAGCTAGCATGTTAGCATGTAGCTGTTTATGCTCAGCCTTCAAACAGAAGCAGCTAGCATGTTAGCATGTAGCTGTTTATTCTCAGCCTTCAAACAATAACAGCAAGCATGTTAGCATGTAGCTGTTTATGCTCAGCTTTCAAACATTAACCGCTAGCATGTTAGCATGTAGC
Organism: Cyprinodon diabolis; assembly: GCA_030533445.1. Lineage (NCBI taxonomy): Eukaryota > Metazoa > Chordata > Actinopteri > Cyprinodontiformes > Cyprinodontidae > Cyprinodon > Cyprinodon diabolis. The sequence goes on from CM060081.1 coordinate 462,911, forward strand.
TGTTTATGCTCAGCCTTCAAACAGTAACAGCTAGCATGTTAACATGTAGCTGTTTATGCTTGGCCTTCAAACAATAACAGCTAGCATGTTAGCATGTAGCTGTTTATGCTCAGCCTTCAAACAGAAGCAGCTAGCATGTTAGCATGTAGCTGTTTTTTCTCAGCCGTCAAACAATAATAGCAAGCATGTTAGCATGTAGCTGTTTATGCTCAGCCTTTAAACAGTAACAGCTAGCATGTTAGCATGTAGCTGTTTATGCTCAGCCTTTAAACAGTAACAGCTAGCATGTTAGCATGTAGCTGTTTATGCTCAGCCTTCAAACAATAACAGCAAGCATGTTAGCATGTAGCTGTTTATGCTCAGCCTTTAAACAGTAACAGCTAGCATGTTAGCATGTAGCTGTTTATGCTCAGCCTTCAAACAATAACAGCTAGCATGTTAGCATGTAGCTGTGTATGGTCAGCCTTTAAATAGTAACAGCTAGCATGTTAGCATGTAGCTGTTTATGCTCAGCCTTTAAACAGTAACAGCTAGCATGTTAGCATGTAGCTGTTTATGCTCAGCCTTCAAACAATAACAGCTAGCATGTTAGCATGTAGCTGTTTATGCTCAGCCTTCACACAACAGCAAGCATGTTAGCATGTAGCTGTTTATGTTCAGTCTTCAAACAGTAACAGCAATCAGCTAGCATGTTAGCATGTAGCTGTTTATGCTCAGCCTTCAAACAGTAACAGCTAGCATGTTAGCATGTAGCTGTTTATGCTCAGCCTTCACACAACAACAGCTAGCATGTTAGCATTTAGCTGTTTATGCTCAGCCTTCGAACAGAAGCAGCTAGCATGTTAGCATGTAGCTGTTTATGCTCAGCCTTTAAACAGTAACAGCTAGCATGTTAGCATGTAGCTGTTTATGCTCAGCCTTTAAACAGTAACAGCTAGCATGTTAGCATGTAGCTGTTTATGCTCAGCCTTCACACAACAACAGCTAGCATGTTAGCATGTAGCTGTTTATGCTCAGCCTTCAAACAGAAGCAGCTAGCATGTTAGCATGTAGCTGTTTATGCTCAGCTTTCAAACATTAACCGCTAGCATGTTAGCATGTAGCTGTTTATGCTCTGCCTTCAAACAGTAACAGCTAGCATGTTAACATGTAGCTGTTTATGCTTGGCCTTCAAACAATAACAGCTAGCATGTTAGCATGTAGCTGTTTATGCTCAGCCTTCAAACAGAAGAAGCTAGCATGTTAGCATGTAGCTGTTTATTCTCAGCCCTCAAACAATAACAGCAAGCATGTTAGCATGTAGCTGTTTATGCTCAGCCTTTAAACAGTAACAGCTAGCATGTTAGCATGTAGCTGTTTATGCTCAGCCTTCACACAACAACAGCTAGCATGTAGCTGTTTATGCTCAGCCTTCAAACAGAAGAAGCTAGCATGTTAGCATGTAGCTGTTTATTCTCAGCCCTCAAACAATAACAGCAAGCATGTTAGCATGTAGCTGTTTATGCTCAGCCTTTAAACAGTAACAGCTAGCATGTTAGCATGTAGCTGTTTATGCTCAGCTTTCAAACAATAACAGCTAGCATGTTAGCATTTAGCTGTTTATGCTCAGCCTTCACACAACAGCTAGCATGTTAGCATGTAGCTGTTTATGTTCAGTCTTCAAACAGTAACAGCAATCAGCTAGCATGTTAGCATGTAGCTGTTTATGCTCAGCCTTCAAATAGTAACAGCTAGCATGTTAGCATGTAGCTGTTTATGCTCAGCCTTCAAACAGAAGCAGCTAGCATGTTAGCATGTAGCTGTTTATGCTCAGCCTTCACACAACAACAGCTAGCATGTTAGCATGTAGCTGTTTATGCTCAGCCTTCGAACAGAAGCAGCTAGCATGTTAGCATGTAGCTGTTTATGCTCAGCCTTTAAACAGTAACAGCTAGCATGTTAGCATGTAGCTGTTTATGCTCAGCCTTTAAACAATAACAGCTAGCATGTTAGCATGTAGCTGTTTATGCTCAGCCTTCAAACAGAAGCAGCTAGCATGTTAGCATGTAGCTGTTTATACTCAGCCTTCAAACAGTAACAGCTAGCATGTTAACATGTAGCTGTTTATGCTCAGCCTCCAAACAGTAACAGCTAGCATGTTAGCATGTAGCTGTTTATGCTTGGCCTTCAAACAATGACAGCTAGCATGTTAGCATGTAGCTGTTTATGCTCAGCCTTCAAACAGAAGCACCTAGCATGTTAGCATGTAGCTGTTTATGCTCAGCCTTCAAACATTAACCGCTAGCATGTTAGCATGTAGCTGTTTATGCTCAGCCTTCAAACAGTAACAGCTAGCATGTTAACATGTAGCTGTTTATGCTCAGCCTCCAAACAGTAACAGCTAGCATGTTAGCATGTAGCTGTTTATGCTTGGCCTTCAAACAATAACAGCTAGCATGTTAGCATGTAGCTGTTTATTCTCAGCCTTCAAACAATAACAGCAAGCATGTTAGCATGTAGCTGTTTATGCTCAGCCTTTAAACAGTAACCGCTAGCATGTTAGCATGTAGCTGTTTATGCTCAGCCTTCACACAACAACAGCTAGCATGTTAGCATGTAGCTGTTTATGCTCAGCCTTCAAACAGAAGAAGCTAGCATGTTAGCATGTAGCTGTTTATTCTCAGCCCTCAAACAATAACAACAAGCATGTTAGCATGTAGCTGTTTATGCTCAGCCTTTAAACAGTAACAGCTAGCATGTTAGCATGTAGCTGTTTATGCTCAGCCTTTAAACAATAACAGCTAGCATGTTAGCATGTAGCTGTTTATGCTCAGCCTTCAAACAGAAGCAGCTAGCATGTTAGCATGTAGCTGTTTATACTCAGCCTTCAAACAGTAACAGCTAGCATGTTAACATGTAGCTGTTTATGCTCAGCCTCCAAACAGTAACAGCTAGCATGTTAGCATGTAGCTGTTTATGCTTGGCCTTCAAACAATGACAGCTAGCATGTTAGCATGTAGCTGTTTATGCTCAGCCTTCAAACAGAAGCACCTAGCATGTTAGCATGTAGCTGTTTATGCTCAGCCTTCAAACATTAACCGCTAGCATGTTAGCATGTAGCTGTTTATGCTCAGCCTTCAAACAGTAACAGCTAGCATGTTAGCATTTAGCTGTTTATGCTCAGCCTTCGAACAGAAGCAGCTAGCATGTTAGCATGTAGCTGTTTATGCTCAGCCTTTAAACAGTAACAGCTAGCATGTTAGCATGTAGCTGTTTATGCTCAGCCTTTAAACAGTAACAGCTAGCATGTTAGCATGTAGCTGTTTATGCTCAGCCTTCACACAACAACAGCTAGCATGTTAGCATGTAGCTGTTTATGCTCAGCCTTCAAACAGAAGCAGCTAGCATGTTAGCATGTAGCTGTTTATGCTCAGCTTTCAAACATTAACCGCTAGCATGTTAGCATGTAGCTGTTTATGCTCTGCCTTCAAACAGTAACAGCTAGCATGTTAACATGTAGCTGTTTATGCTTGGCCTTCAAACAATAACAGCTAGCATGTTAGCATGTAGCTGTTTATGCTCAGCCTTCAAACAGAAGAAGCTAGCATGTTAGCATGTAGCTGTTTATTCTCAGCCCTCAAACAATAACAGCAAGCATGTTAGCATGTAGCTGTTTATGCTCAGCCTTTAAACAGTAACAGCTAGCATGTTAGCATGTAGCTGTTTATGCTCAGCCTTCACACAACAACAGCTAGCATGTAGCTGTTTATGCTCAGCCTTCAAACAGAAGAAGCTAGCATGTTAGCATGTAGCTGTTTATTCTCAGCCCTCAAACAATAACAGCAAGCATGTTAGCATGTAGCTGTTTATGCTCAGCCTTTAAACAGTAACAGCTAGCATGTTAGCATGTAGCTGTTTATGCTCAGCTTTCAAACAATAACAGCTAGCATGTTAGCATTTAGCTGTTTATGCTCAGCCTTCACACAACAGCTAGCATGTTAGCATGTAGCTGTTTATGTTCAGTCTTCAAACAGTAACAGCAATCAGCTAGCATGTTAGCATGTAGCTGTTTATGCTCAGCCTTCAAATAGTAACAGCTAGCATGTTAGCATGTAGCTGTTTATGCTCAGCCTTCAAACAGAAGCAGCTAGCATGTTAGCATGTAGCTGTTTATGCTCAGCCTTCACACAACAACAGCTAGCATGTTAGCATGTAGCTGTTTATGCTCAGCCTTCGAACAGAAGCAGCTAGCATGTTAGCATGTAGCTGTTTATGCTCAGCCTTTAAACAGTAACAGCTAGCATGTTAGCATGTAGCTGTTTATGCTCAGCCTTTAAACAATAACAGCTAGCATGTTAGCATGTAGCTGTTTATGCTCAGCCTTCAAACAGAAGCAGCTAGCATGTTAGCATGTAGCTGTTTATACTCAGCCTTCAAACAGTAACAGCTAGCATGTTAACATGTAGCTGTTTATGCTCAGCCTCCAAACAGTAACAGCTAGCATGTTAGCATGTAGCTGTTTATGCTTGGCCTTCAAACAATGACAGCTAGCATGTTAGCATGTAGCTGTTTATGCTCAGCCTTCAAACAGAAGCACCTAGCATGTTAGCATGTAGCTGTTTATGCTCAGCCTTCAAACATTAACCGCTAGCATGTTAGCATGTAGCTGTTTATGCTCAGCCTTCAAACAGTAACAGCTAGCATGTTAACATGTAGCTGTTTATGCTCAGCCTCCAAACAGTAACAGCTAGCATGTTAGCATGTAGCTGTTTATGCTTGGCCTTCAAACAATAACAGCTAGCATGTTAGCATGTAGCTGTTTATTCTCAGCCTTCAAACAATAACAGCAAGCATGTTAGCATGTAGCTGTTTATGCTCAGCCTTTAAACAGTAACCGCTAGCATGTTAGCATGTAGCTGTTTATGCTCAGCCTTCACACAACAACAGCTAGCATGTTAGCATGTAGCTGTTTATGCTCAGCCTTCAAACAGAAGAAGCTAGCATGTTAGCATGTAGCTGTTTATTCTCAGCCCTCAAACAATAACAACAAGCATGTTAGCATGTAGCTGTTTATGCTCAGCCTTTAAACAGTAACAGCTAGCATGTTAGCATGTAGCTGTTTATGCTCAGCCTTTAAACAATAACAGCTAGCATGTTAGCATGTAGCTGTTTATGCTCAGCCTTCAAACAGAAGCAGCTAGCATGTTAGCATGTAGCTGTTTATACTCAGCCTTCAAACAGTAACAGCTAGCATGTTAACATGTAGCTGTTTATGCTCAGCCTCCAAACAGTAACAGCTAGCATGTTAGCATGTAGCTGTTTATGCTTGGCCTTCAAACAATGACAGCTAGCATGTTAGCATGTAGCTGTTTATGCTCAGCCTTCAAACAGAAGCACCTAGCATGTTAGCATGTAGCTGTTTATGCTCAGCCTTCAAACAGTAACAGCTAGCATGTTAACATGTAGCTGTTTATGCTCAGCCTCCAAACAGTAACAGCTAGCATGTTAGCATGTAGCTGTTTATGCTTGGCCTTCAAACAATAACAGCTAGCATGTTAGCATGTAGCTGTTTATTCTCAGCCTTCAAACAATAACAGCAAGCATGTTAGCATGTAGCTGTTTATGCTCAGCCTTTAAACAGTAACCGCTAGCATGTTAGCATGTAGCTGTTTATGCTCAGCCTTCACACAACAACAGCTAGCATGTTAGCATGTAGCTGTTTATGCTCAGCCTTCAAACAGAAGAAGCTAGCATGTTAGCATGTAGCTGTTTATTCTCAGCCCTCAAACAATAACAACAAGCATGTTAGCATGTAGCTGTTTATGCTCAGCCTTTAAACAGTAACAGCTAGCATGTTAGCATGTAGCTGTTTATGCTCAGCCTTCAAACAATAACAGCTAGCATGTTAGCATGTAGCTGTTTATGCTCAGCCTTCACACAACAGCAAGCATGTTAGCATGTAGCTGTTTATGTTCAGTCTTCAAACAGTAACAGCAATCAGCTAGCATGTTAGCATGTAGCTGTTTATGCTCAGCCTTCAAACAGTAACAGCTAGCATGTTAGCATGTAGCTGTTTATGCTCAGCCTTCAAACAGAAGCAGCTAGCATGTTTGCATGTAGCTGTTTATGCTCAGCCTTCACACAACAACAGCTAGCATGTTAGCATGTAGCTGTTTATGCTCAGCCTTCGAACAGAAGCAGCTAGCATGTTAGCATGTAGCTGTTTATTCTCAGCCTTTAAACAGTAACAGCTAGCATGTTAGCATGTAGCTGTTTATGCTCAGCCTTTAAACAATAACAGCTAGCATGTTAGCATGTAGCTGTTTATGCTCAGCCTTCAAACAGAAGCAGCTAGCATGTTAGCATGTAGCTGTTTATACTCAGCCTTCAAACAGTAACAGCTAGCATGTAAACATGTAGCTGTTTATGCTCAGCCTCCAAACAGTAACAGCTAGCATGTTAGCATGTAGCTGTTTATGCTTGGCCTTCAAACAATCACAGCTAGCATGTTAGCATGTAGCTGTTTATGCTCAGCCTTCAAACAGAAGCACCTAGCATGTTAGCATGTAGCTGTTTATGCTCAGCCTTCAAACATTAACCGCTAGCATGTTAGCATGTAGCTGTTTATGCTCAGCCTTCAAACAGTAACAGCTAGCATGTTAACATGTAGCTGTTTATGCTCAGCCTCCAAACAGTAACAGCTAGCATGTTAGCATGTAGCTGTTTATGCTTGGCCTTCAAACAATAACAGCTAGCATTTTAGCATGTAGCTGTTTATTCTCAGCCTTCAAACAATAACAGCAAGCATGTTAGCATGTAGCTGTTTATGCTCAGCCTTTAAACAGTAACCGCTAGCATGTTAGCATGTAGCTGTTTATGCTCAGCCTTCACACAACAACAGCTAGCATGTTAGCATGTAGCTGTTTATGCTCAGCCTTCAAACAGAAGAAGCTAGCATGTTAGCATGTAGCTGTTTATTCTCAGCCCTCAAACAATAACAACAAGCATGTTAGCATGTAGCTGTTTATGCTCAGCCTTTAAACAGTAACAGCTAGCATGTTAGCATGTAGCTGTTTATGCTCAGCCTTCAAACAATAACAGCTAGCATGTTAGCATGTAGCTGTTTATGCTCAGCCTTCACACAACAGCAAGCATGTTAGCATGTAGCTGTTTATGTTCAGTCTTCAAACAGTCACAGCAATCAGCTAGCATGTTAGCATGTAGCTGTTTATGCTCAGCCTTCAAACAGTAACAGCTAGCATGTTAGCATGTAGCTGTTTATGCTCAGCCTTCACACAGAAGCAGCTAGCATGTTTGCATGTAGCTGTTTATGCTCAGCCTTCACACAACAACAGCTAGCATGTTAGCATGTAGCTGTTTATGCTCAGCCTTCGAACAGAAGCAGCTAGCATGTTAGCATGTAGCTGTTTATGCTCAGCCTTTAAACAGTAACAGCTAGCATGTTAGCATGTAGCTGTTTATGCTCAGCCTTTAAACAGTAACAGCTAGCATGTTAGCATGTAGCTGTTTATGCTCAGCCTTCACACAACAAAAGCTAGCATGTTAGCATGTAGCTGTTTATGCTCAGCCTTCAAACAGAAGCAGCTAGCATGTTAGCATGTAGCTGTTTATGCTCAGCTTTCAAACATTAACCGCTAGCATGTTAGCATGTAGCTGTTTATGCTCAGCCTTCAAACAGTAACAGCTAGCATGTTAACATGTAGCTGTTTATGCTTGGCCTTCAAACAATAACAGCTAGCATGTTAGCATGTAGCTGTTTATGCTCAGCCTTCAAACAGAAGAAGCTAGCATGTTAACATGTAGCTGTTTATGCTTGGCCCTCAAACAATAACAGCAAGCATGTTAGCATGTAGCTGTTTATGCTCAGCCTTTAAACAGTAACAGCTAGCATGTTAGCATATAGCTGTTTATGCTCAGCCTTCAAACAGAAGCAGCTAGCATGTTAGCATGTAGCTGTTTATGCTCAGCCTTCAAACAGAAGCAGCTAGCATGTTAGCATGTAGCTGTTTATGCTCAGCCTTCAAACAGAAGCAGCTAGCATGTTAGCATGTAGCTGTTTATGCTCAGCTTTCAAACATTAACCGCTAGCATGTTAGCATGTAGCTGTTTATGCTCTGCCTTCAAACAGTAACAGCTAGCATGTTAACATGTAGCTGTTTATGCTTGGCCTTCAAACAATAACAGCTAGCATGTTAGCATGTAGCTGTTTATGCTCAGCCTTCAAACAGAAGAAGCTAGCATGTTAGCATGTAGCTGTTTATTCTCAGCCCTCAAACAATAACAGCAAGCATGTTAGCATGTAGCTGTTTATGCTCAGCCTTTAAACAGTAACAGCTAGCATGTTAGCATGTAGCTGTTTATGCTCAGCCTTCACACAACAACAGCTAGCATGTTAGCATGTAGCTGTTTATGCTCAGCCTTCAAACAGAAGAAGCTAGCATGTTAGCATGTAGCTGTTTATTCTCAGCCCTCAAACAATAACAGCAAGCATGTTAGCATGTAGCTGTTTATGCTCAGCCTTTAAACAGTAACAGCTAGCATGTTAGCATGTAGCTGTTTATGCTCAGCTTTCAAACAATAACAGCTAGCATGTTAGCATTTAGCTGTTTATGCTCAGCCTTCACACAACAGCTAGCATGTTAGCATGTAGCTGTTTATGTTCAGTCTTCAAACAGTAACAGCAATCAGCTAGCATGTTAGCATGTAGCTGTTTATGCTCAGCCTTCAAACAGTAACAGCTAGCATGTTAGCATGTAGCTGTTTATGCTCAGCCTTCAAACAGAAGCAGCTAGCATGTTAGCATGTAGCTGTTTATGCTCAGCCTTCACACAACAACAGCTAGCATGTTAGCATGTAGCTGTTTATGCTCAGCCTTCGAACAGAAGCAGCTAGCATGTTAGCATGTAGCTGTTTATGCTCAGCCTTTAAACAATAACAGCTAGCATGTTAGCATGTAGCTGTTTATGCTCAGCCTTTAAACAATAACAGCTAGCATGTTAGCATGTAGCTGTTTATGCTCAGCCTTCAAACAGAAGCAGCTAGCATGTTAGCATGTAGCTGTTTATACTCAGCCTTCAAACAGTAACAGCTAGCATGTTAACATGTAGCTGTTTATGCTCAGCCTCCAAACAGTAACAGCTAGCATGTTAGCATGTAGCTGTTTATGCTTGGCCTTCAAACAATGACAGCTAGCATGTTAGCATGTAGCTGTTTATGCTCAGCCTTCAAACAGAAGCACCTAGCATGTTAGCATGTAGCTGTTTATGCTCAGCCTTCAAACATTAACCGCTAGCATGTTAGCATGTAGCTGTTTATGCTCAGCCTTCAAACAGTAACAGCTAGCATGTTAACATGTAGCTGTTTATGCTCAGCCTCCAAACAGTAACAGCTAGCATGTTAGCATGTAGCTGTTTATGCTTGGCCTTCAAACAATAACAGCTAGCATGTTAGCATGTAGCTGTTTATTCTCAGCCTTCAAACAATAACAGCAAGCATGTTAGCATGTAGCTGTTTATGCTCAGCCTTTAAACAGTAACCGCTAGCATGTTAGCATGTAGCTGTTTATGCTCAGCCTTCACACAACAACAGCTAGCATGTTAGCATGTAGCTGTTTATGCTCAGCCTTCAAACAGAAGAAGCTAGCATGTTAGCATGTAGCTGTTTATTCTCAGCCCTCAAACAATAACAACAAGCATGTTAGCATGTAGCTGTTTATGCTCAGCCTTTAAACAGTAACAGCTAGCATGTTAGCATGTAGCTGTTTATGCTCAGCCTTTAAACAATAACAGCTAGCATGTTAGCATGTAGCTGTTTATGCTCAGCCTTCAAACAGAAGCAGCTAGCATGTTAGCATGTAGCTGTTTATACTCAGCCTTCAAACAGTAACAGCTAGCATGTTAACATGTAGCTGTTTATGCTCAGCCTCCAAACAGTAACAGCTAGCATGTTAGCATGTAGCTGTTTATGCTTGGCCTTCAAACAATGACAGCTAGCATGTTAGCATGTAGCTGTTTATGCTCAGCCTTCAAACAGAAGCACCTAGCATGTTAGCATGTAGCTGTTTATGCTCAGCCTTCAAACATTAACCGCTAGCATGTTAGCATGTAGCTGTTTATGCTCAGCCTTCAAACAGTAACAGCTAGCATGTTAACATGTAGCTGTTTATGCTCAGCCTCCAAACAGTAACAGCTAGCATGTTAGCATGTAGCTGTTTATGCTTGGCCTTCAAACAATAACAGCTAGCATGTTAGCATGTAGCTGTTTATTCTCAGCCTTCAAACAATAACAGCAAGCATGTTAGCATGTAGCTGTTTATGCTCAGCCTTTAAACAGTAACCGCTAGCATGTTAGCATGTAGCTGTTTATGCTCAGCCTTCACACAACAACAGCTAGCATGTTAGCATGTAGCTGTTTATGCTCAGCCTTCAAACAGAAGAAGCCAGCATGTTAGCATGTAGCTGTTTATTCTCAGCCCTCAAACAATAACAACAAGCATGTTAGCATGTAGCTGTTTATGCTCAGCCTTTAAACAGTAACAGCTAGCATGTTAGCATGTAGCTGTTTATGCTCAGCCTTCAAACAATAACAGCTAGCATGTTAGCATGTAGCTGTTTATGCTCAGCCTTCACACAACAGCAAGCATGTTAGCATGTAGCTGTTTATGTTCAGTCTTCAAACAGTAACAGCAATCAGCTAGCATGTTAGCATGTAGCTGTTTATGCTCAGCCTTCAAACAGTAACAGCTAGCATGTTAGCATGTAGCTGTTTATGCTCAGCCTTCAAACAGAAGCAGCTAGCATGTTTGCATGTAGCTGTTTATGCTCAGCCTTCACACAACAACAGCTAGCATGTTAGCATGTAGCTGTTTATGCTCAGCCTTCGAACAGAAGCAGCTAGCATGTTAGCATGTAGCTGTTTATTCTCAGCCTTTAAACAGTAACAGCTAGCATGTTAGCATGTAGCTGTTTATGCTCAGCCTTTAAACAATAACAGCTAGCATGTTAGCATGTAGCTGTTTATGCTCAGCCTTCAAACAGAAGCAGCTAGCATGTTAGCATGTAGCTGTTTATACTCAGCCTTCAAACAGTAACAGCTAGCATGTTAACATGTAGCTGTTTATGCTCAGCCTCCAAACAGTAACAGCTAGCATGTTAGCATGTAGCTGTTTATGCTTGGCCTTCAAACAATGACAGCTAGCATGTTAGCATGTAGCTGTTTATGCTCAGCCTTCAAACAGAAGCACCTAGCATGTTAGCATGTAGCTGTTTATGCTCAGCCTTCAAACATTAACCGCTAGCATGTTAGCATGTAGCTGTTTATGCTCAGCCTTCAAACAGTAACAGCTAGCATGTTAACATGTAGCTGTTTATGCTCAGCCTCCAAACAGTAACAGCTAGCATGTTAGCATGTAGCTGTTTATGCTTGGCCTTCAAACAATAACAGCTAGCATTTTAGCATGTAGCTGTTTATTCTCAGCCTTCAAACAATAACAGCAAGCATGTTAGCATGTAGCTGTTTATGCTCAGCCTTTAAACAGTAACCGCTAGCATGTTAGCATGTAGCTGTTTATGCTCAGCCTTCACACAACAACAGCTAGCATGTTAGCATGTAGCTGTTTATGCTCAGCCTTCAAACAGAAGAAGCTAGCATGTTAGCATGTAGCTGTTTATTCTCAGCCCTCAAACAATAACAACAAGCATGTTAGCATGTAGCTGTTTATGCTCAGCCTTTAAACAGTAACAGCTAGCATGTTAGCATGTAGCTGTTTATGCTCAGCCTTCAAACAATAACAGCTAGCATGTTAGCATGTAGCTGTTTATGCTCAGCCTTCACACAACAGCAAGCATGTTAGCATGTAGCTGTTTATGTTCAGTCTTCAAACAGTCACAGCAATCAGCTAGCATGTTAGCATGTAGCTGTTTATGCTCAGCCTTCAAACAGTAACAGCTAGCATGTTAGCATGTAGCTGTTTATGCTCAGCCTTCACACAGAAGCAGCTAGCATGTTTGCATGTAGCTGTTTATGCTCAGCCTTCACACAACAACAGCTAGCATGTTAGCATGTAGCTGTTTATGCTCAGCCTTCGAACAGAAGCAGCTAGCATGTTAGCATGTAGCTGTTTATGCTCAGCCTTTAAACAGTAACAGCTAGCATGTTAGCATGTAGCTGTTTATGCTCAGCCTTTAAACAGTAACAGCTAGCATGTTAGCATGTAGCTGTTTATGCTCAGCGTTCACACAACAACAGCTAGCATGTTAGCATGTAGCTGTTTATGCTCAGCCTTCAAACAGAAGCAGCTAGCATGTTAGCATGTAGCTGTTTATGCTCAGCTTTCAAACATTAACCGCTAGCATGTTAGCATGTAGCTGTTTATGCTCAGCCTTCAAACAGTAACAGCTAGCATGTTAACATGTAGCTGTTTATGCTTGGCCTTCAAACAATAACAGCTAGCATGTTAGCATGTAGCTGTTTATGCTCAGCCTTCAAACAGAAGAAGCTAGCATGTTAGCATGTAGCTGTTTATTCTCAGCCCTCAAACAATAACAGCAAGCATGTTAGCATGTAGCTGTTTATGCTCAGCCTTTAAACAGTAACAGCTAGCATGTTAGCATGTAGCTGTTTATGCTCAGCCTTCAAACAGAAGCAGCTAGCATGTTAGCATGTAGCTGTTTATGCTCAGCCTTCAAACAGAAGCAGCTAGCATGTTAGCATGTAGCTGTTTATTCTCAGCCTTCAAACAATAACAGCAAGCATGTTAGCATGTAGCTGTTTATGCTCAGCCTTTAAACAGTAACCGCTAGCATGTTAGCATGTAGCTGTTTATGCTCAGCCTTCACACAACAACAGCTAGCATGTTAGCATGTAGCTGTTTATGCTCAGCCTTCAAACAGAAGAAGCTAGCATGTTAGCATGTAGCTGTTTATTCTCAGCCCTCAAACAATAACAGCAAGCATGTTAGCATGTAGGTGTTTATGCTCAGCCTTTAAACAGTAACCGCTAGCATGTTAGCATGTAGCTGTTTATGCTCAGCCTTCACACAACAACAGCTAGCATGTTAGCATGTAGCTGTTTATGCTCAGCCTTCAAACAGAAGAAGCTAGCATGTTAGCATGTAGCTGTTTATTCTCAGCCCTCAAACAATAACAGCAAGCATGTTAGCATGTAGCTGTTTATGCTCAGCCTTTAAACAGTAACAGCTAGCATGTTAGCATGTAGCTGTTTATGCTCAGCCTTCAAACAATAACAGCTAGCATGTTAGCATGTAGCTGTTTATGCTCAGCCTTCACACAACAGCTAGCATGTTAGCATGTAGCTGTTTATGTTCAGTCTTCAAACAGTAACAGCAATCAGCTAGCATGTTAGCATGTAGCTGTTTATGCTCAGCCTTCAAACAGTAACAGCTAGCATGTTAGCATGTAGCTGTTTATGCTCAGCCTTCAAACAGAAGCAGCTAGCATGTTAGCATGTAGCTGTTTATGCTCAGCCTTCACACAACAACAGCTAGCATGTTAGCATGTAGCTGTTTATGCTCAGCCTTCGAACAGAAGCAGCTAGCATGTTAGCATGTAGCTGTTTATGCTCAGCCTTTAAACAGTAACAGCTAGCATGTTAGCATGTAGCTGTTTATGCTCAGCCTTCAAACAATAACAGCTAGCATGTTAGCATGTAGCTGTTTATGCTCAGCCTTCAAACAGAAGCAGCTAGCATGTTAGCATGTAGCTGTTTATGCTCAGCCTTCAAACAATAACAGCTAGCATGTTAGCATGTAGCTGTTTATGCTCAGCCTTCAAACAGAAGCAGCTAGCATGTTAGCATGTAGCTGTTTATGCTCAGCCTTCAAACATTAACCGCTAGCATGTTAGCATGTAGCTGTTTATGCTCAACCTTCAAACAGTAACAGCTAGCATGTTAACATGTAGCTGTTTATGCTCAGCCTCCAAACAGTAACATCTAGCATGTTAGCATGTAGCTGTTTATGCTTGGCCTTCAAACAATAACAGCTAGCATGTTAGCATGTAGCTGTTTATTCTCAGCCCTCAAACAATAACAGCAAGCATGTTAGCATGTAGCTGTTTATGCTCAGCCTTTAAACAGTAACAGCTAGCATGTTAGCATGTAGCTGTTTATGCTCAGCCTTCAAACAATAACAGCTAGCATGTTAGCATGTAGCTGTTTATGCTCAGCCTTCACACAACAGCAAGCATGTTAGCATGTAGCTGTTTATGTTCAGTCTTCAAACAGTAACAGCAATCAGCTAGCATGTTAGGATGTAGCTGTTTATGCTCAGCCTTCAAACAAAAGCAGCTAGCATGTTAGCATGTAGCTGTTTATTCTCAGCCTTTAAACAGTAACAGCTAGCATGTTAGCATGTAGCTGTTTATGCTCAGCCTTTAAACAGTAACAGCTAGCATGTTAGCATGTAGCTGTTTATGCTCAGCCTTCAAACAGAAGCAGCTAGCATGTTAGCATGTAGCTGTTTATGCTCAGCCTTCACACAACAACAGCTAGCATGTTAGCATGTAGCTGTTTATGCTCAGCCTTCAAACAGAAGCAGCTAGCATGTTAGCATGTAGCTGTTTATGCTCAGCTTTCAAACATTAACCGCTAGCATGTTAGCATGTAGCTGTTTATGCTCAGCCTTCAAACAGTAACAGCTAGCATGTTAACATGTAGCTGTTTATGCTTGGCCTTCAAACAATAACAGCTAACATGTTAGCATGTAGCTGTTTATGCTCAGCCTTCAAACAGAAGCAGCTAGCATGTTAGCATGTAGCTGTTTATTCTCAGCCGTCAAACAATAATAGCAAGCATGTTAGCATGTAGCTGTTTATGCTCAGCCTTTAAACAGTAACAGCTAGCATGTTAGCATGTAGCTGTTTATGCTCAGCCTTTAAACAGTAACAGCTAGCATGTTAGCATGTAGCTGTTTATGCTCAGCCTTCAAACAATAACAGCTAGCATGAAGGCAAGAAAACCTCTTCTTCTTGTAACTTTGTATCGTCCGCCAGGTCCTTACTCTGAATTTTTAGATGAGTTTTCAGAGTTCCTTTCTGATTTGGTATTAAATACTGACAGGGTCATCATAGTGGGAGATTTTAACATCCATGCTGACATTGAAGGCGATAGCTTAAGAGCAGCCTTTAATGCTATCTTAGACACTATTGGCTTTGTTCAAAATGTGAATAGTCCCACACATTCTCATCTTCATACTTTGGATCTTGTGCTGACATACGGCATAGAATGTGAAGAAATAACAGTATTTCCTCACAACCCTGTCCTCTCTGACCACTTTCTAATAACCTTCAGGATTACTTTAACAGAGTTCTCCTCCCCCAAAAGAAGGTTCAATTTTAGTAGATCTTTATCAGATAGTGCAGTTATAAATTTTAAAGAATCGGCTTCACTTTCTCTCTCCTCTGTGTCGCTGAGCAGTGCTGCAGAGTGCAAAAGCATAGTTTATTCCCCTTCACAGGTTGATGATTTTGTTGATGGGGTTGCTAGTTCTCTGCGTACTGCCTTAGACAACGCAGCTCCTTTGAAAATGAAAACCGTTAAAAATAGAAAGCTTGCTCCTTGGTTTAATGCAGAGCTGCGTACTTTGAAGCAAAATGCTAGGAAACTGGAGAGAAAATATCGCTCCACAGGCCTGCGGGAGTCCTTCCTAGTCTGGAAAAATGGTTTACTGCTGTATAAGAGGACCCTTTGTAAAGCAAGAGCAGCATACTTCTCCTCATTAATAGAGGAGAATAAGAATAATCCTAGATTTCTTTTTAATACAGTTGCCAAACTCACCCAGAGCCATAGCTCTGTTGAACCGTCCATTCCACCTGCTCTTAACAGCAATGATTTTATGGGATTCTTTATAAATAAGATTGATCTTATTAAAAATAAGATCATAAGCACTCCTCTATCCGCGATTGTACCTGAGGTAGTCATGGAATCTGAACCGGGTTTAGACTGCTTTGATCCAGTTGAACTTTCTGAATTAGCAAAATTATTGTCTTCATCTAAGCCTTCAACTTGTTAGATCCAGTTCCAACCAGGTTATTTAAGGAGGTATTCCCTTTGATCTCCTCCTCCATTTTAGATGTGATTAATCTATCTCTGTTACAGGGATATGTACCTAAAGCTTTTAAGGTTGCTGTAATTAAACCTCTGCTTAAGAAACCGTCTCTTGACCCAGATGACTTGGTTAATTATAGACCTATATCCAATCTTCCTTTCTTATCCAAAATTCTTGAGAAAGTAGTTGCCAAACAAGTTTGCGACCACTTACACCATAATGAACTTTTTGAAGAGTTTCAGTCTGGCTTTAGAGCTCATCATAGCACTGAAACAGCTCTGGTGAAAGTCACTAATGATATTCTCATGGCCTCAGATAATGGACTTGTATCTGTGCTCGTCCTGTTTGATCTTAGTGCTGCATTTGATACAGTTGACCATAATATTCTTTTAGAAAGACTTGAATATTTTGTTGGAATTAAAGGAACAGCACTAGACTGGTTTAAATCCTATCTATCTGATCGAATTCAGTTTGTTTATGTTAATGATAGATCTTCAACACACTCAAAGGTTACCTGTGGAGTACCACAGGGATCAGTGCTAGGACCAATTCTCTTTACTTTATACATGCTCCCAATTGGTAAAGTTATTAGACAGCATGGGATTAATTTCCACTGTTATGCTGATGATACCCAGCTATATCTGTCTATAATCCAGATGAAGCTAACCCATTACATAGATTACAGGCATGTCTTGAAGACATAAAAACCTGGATGACTCTTAACTTTCTGCTTCTGAATGCAGACAAAACAGAAGTTATAGTCTTTGGACCAGAGTCTCTGAAAAAGAAGCTGATTAGCCAGTCACTTCATTTGGATGGGATTAAACTGATTTCAGATAATAAAGTAAAAAATCTTGGTGTTATTTTTGATCAGGACCTGTCATTTAAATCCCAGATCAAAGAGGTTTCTAGAATTTCCTTCTTTCATCTGAGGAACATTGCAAAAATTAGAAATCTCCTGTCCAGGGGTGATGCTGAGAAACTAGTCCATGCATTTGTTACTTCAAGGCTGGACTATTGTAATTCTTTACTATCAGGAAGTCCACAAACTGTAGTTAAAAGCCTTCAGCTGATCCAAAATGCTGCAGCCAGAGTTCTGATGAAAATTAAAAAGAGAGATCATATCTCTCCTATCCTGGCTTCTCTTCATTGGCTTCCTGTTAAATCAAGAATAGAATTTAAAATCCTCCTTCTCACATATAAAGCCTTAAATGGCCAAGCTCCATCTTATATCAGAGATCTGATTGTTCCTTATGTTCCTAACAGAGCACTTCGCTCTCAATCTGCAGGTTTACTAGTGGTTCCTAGAATTTCTAAAAGTAGAATGGGAGGCAGATCTTTTAGTTATCAGGCTCCTCTCCTGTGGAACCAACTACCAGTTTTAGTCCGTGAGGCAGACACTCTGTCTACTTTTAAGACTAGGCTTAAAACTTTCCTTTTTGATAAAGCTTATAGTTAGGGTGGCTCAGGTTATCCTGAGCTCTCTCTCTATAGTTATGCTGCTATAGGCTTAGACTGCTGGAGGACATAGGGACCCCCATTTCATCATTCTGCTTCATTCTCTCTCTGTTCTCCTATTCTGCAGAATCTGTTTGTTCAATCTCTAACCTTCTGCTCTCTCTGCTTTTCCTCAGAGTAGCTTTGCCTCGTCTGTTCCTGTTTGGCTGTGACGTCATCCAGGAAAGAAACATCAGCTGTGCTGCTTCCATCAACACCCTTGTTTGTAGATGTTGGAGATCGGCCTGTCTTCCAGTGTGGTCCTGTTTCTCTGGCCGTGGCTGGGTGGATGTGCTCTCTTCATCCTCTGGCATGGGAGCTGCCTTGGAGCTCGTCTGCCTGGCTGTGTGTTTCCTGGACGGGGCCGCCTTTTACAGCTGCTTTTTGTATCTCTGCTTCTGTCTCCTTGAACCCCAGTGGGCCTCGGCAGATGGCCGCTCACACTGAGCCTGGTTCTGCTGGAGGTTTCTTCCTGTTAAAAGGGAGTTTTTCCTCTCCACTGTCGCTACAAGCATGCTTAGTGTGAGGGATTGTATTTGAGTCAATGAGTCAATGCAATCAACTGGTTTTCCCTAGATAGAAAACTTTGTATCAATTTGACTGTATGATCTGGTTGAACTGTAAAGTGCCTTGAGATGACATGTGTTGTGAATTTGGCGCTATATAAATAAACTGAATTGAATTGAATTGAATGTTAGCATGTAGCTGTGTATGCTCAGCCTTCAAACAGAAGCAGCTAGCATGTTAGCATGTAGCTGTTTATTCTCAGCCGTTAAACAGTAACAGCTAGCATGTTAGCATGTAGCTGTTTATGCTCAGCTTTCAAACAATAACAGTTAGCATGTAGCTGTTTATGCTCAGCCTTTAAATAGTAACAGCTAGCATGTAAGCATGTAGCTGTTTATGCTCAGCCTTCAAAAAGTAACAGCTAGCATGTTAGCATGTAGCTGTTTATGCTCAGCCTTTAAATAGTAACAGCTAGCATGTTAGCATGTAGCTGTTTATGCTCAGCCTTCAAACAATAACAATTAGCTTGTTAGCATGTAGCTGTTTATGCTCAGCCTTTAAATAGTAACAGCTAGCATGTTAGCATGTAGCTGTTTATGCTCAGCCTTCAAACAATAACAATTAGCTTGTTAGCATGTAGCTGTTTATGCTCAGCTTGTAAGTAACCGCTAGCATGTTAGCATGTAGCTGTTTATGCTCAACCGTCAAACAGTAACAGCTAGCATGTTAGCATGTAGCTGTTTATGCTCAGCCTTCAAACAGAAGCAACTAGCATGTTAGCATGTAGCTGTTTATGCTCAGCCTTTAAATAGTAAAAGCTAGCATGTTAGCATGTAGCTGTTTATGCTCAGCCTTCAAATAGTAACAGCTAGTATGTTAGCATGTAGCTGTTTATGCTCAGCCTTCAAACAATAACCGCTAGCATGTAGCTGTCTATGCTCAGCCTTCAAACAGTAACAGCTAGCATGTTAGCATGTAGCTCTTTATGTTCAGCCTTTAAACAATAACAGCTAGCATGTTAGCATGTAGCGGTTTATGCTCAGCCTTCAAACAGTAACAATTAGCATGTTAGCATGTAGCTGTTTATGCTCAGCCTTTAAATAGTAACAGCTAGCATGTTAGCATGTAGCTGTTTATGCTCAGCCTTCAAACATAGCAGCTAGCATGTTAGCATGTAGCTGTTTATGCTCAGCCTTCAAACAGTAACAGCTAGCATGTTAGCATGTAGCTGTTTATGCTCAGCCTTCAAACAGTAACAGCTAGCATGTGAGCATGTAGCTGTTTATGCTCAACCTTCAACAGTAACAGCTAGCATGTTAGCATGTAGCTGTTTATGCTCAGCCTTCAAACATAGCAGCTAGCATGTTAGCATGTAGCTGTTTATGCTCAGCCTTCAAACAGTAACAGCTAGCATGTGAGCATGTAGCTGTTTATGCTCAGCCTTCAAACATAGCAGCTAGCATGTTAGCATGTAGCTGTTTATGCTCAGCCTTCAAACAGTAACAGCTAGCATGTTAGCATGTAGCTGTTTATGCTCAGCCTTCAAACAGTAACAGCTAGCATGTGAGCATGTAGCTGTTTATGCTCAACCTTCAACAGTAACAGCTAGCATGTTAGCATGTAGCTGTTTATGCTCAGCCTTCAAACATAGCAGCTAGCATGTTAGCATGTAGCTGTTTATGCTCAGCCTTCAAACAGTAACAGCTAGCATGTGAGCATGTAGCTGTTTATGCTCAGCCTTCAAACATAGCAGCTAGCATGTTAGCATGTAGCTGTTTATGCTCAGCCTTCAAACAGTAACAGCTAGCATGTGAGCATGTAGCTGTTTATGCTCAGCCTTCAAACATAGCAGCTAGCATGTTAGCATGTAGCTGTTTATGCTCAGCCTTCAAACAGTAACAGCTAGCATGTTAGCATGTAGCTGTTTATGCTCAGCCTTCAAACAGTAACAGCTAGCATGTGAGCATGTAGCTGTTTATGCTCAACCTTCAACAGTAACAGCTAGCATGTTAGCATGTAGCTGTTTATGCTCAGCCTTCAAACATAGCAGCTAGCATGTTAGCATGTAGCTGTTTATGCTCAGCCTTCAAACAGTAACAGCTAGCATGTGAGCATGTAGCTGTTTATGCTCAGCCTTCAAACATAGCAGCTAGCATGTTAGCATGTAGCTGTTTATGCTCAGCCTTCAAACAGTAACAGCTAGCATGTTAGCATGTAGCTGTTTATGCTCTGCCTTCAGTCTCCTCTGATCAACACATGGCAGCAGAATTTATCGGAAAACAACCAATCAGCGTCGTCCTCTTAAGGCGAGCCTCCGTGGCGCCCGACCAATCACCGTCGCAGAACGGGGCCCATGCCTCCGAGTTGTGCAGCGATGCGGTCACGTGACCTGGGGAAGAGGAATGCCAACATGGACCCGTGGCAAGGACGGGATTTGAGCGCGCGGCGACAATAACACGACGGAAGCGAGCAGAAAACAGTGAGAAGGCCGACAGAGGTCGATGATTAGCGGCCTCCTCCTCCTGCTAACAGTCGGTAGGTTTGATCCGCGGCGGCCGCGAGACCCCCTCCCCTCCTTTTCTTTTCTTTTGATCCAGCCGAACTTGAAGCTCGTGGATTTCCCACCATGCTGCTGGTTTCCGCTGTCCACGCGGCTGAGCTGTGGTTCGTTTCCCTCTGCTGAGGCTCGGTGGTTGTTGTTGTGGCTGCGGCTGCCTGGCGTGGCTCCGTGGTTCCGTGATGTCCGTGGCTGCGGGCCGTGTTTCCATACAGGCCCTGCTGCTACATGTGCCAGGCTGTCTGATAGAGGCTGCTCCCCTCTGGGGGGCTGCGGGGGGGGGGGGGGGGCTGAACCTCCAAGGATCTTCCTCAGTAGATCAACACTCCAGATGAGCAGAAATAACAGTAAAATAGATCATCAAACATTTTTACCTGTCATTTAAATCCCAGATCAAAGAGGTTTCTAGAATTTCCTTCTTTCATCTGAGGAACATTGCAAAAATTAGAAATCTCCTGTCCAGGGGTGATGCTGAGAAACTAGTCCATGCATTTGTTACTTCAAGGCTGGACTATTGTAATTCTTTACTATCAGGAAGTCCACAAACTGTAGTTAAAAGCCTTCAGCTGATCCAAAATGCTGCAGCCAGAGTTCTGATGAAAATGAAAAAGAGAGATCATATCTCTCCTATCCTGGCTTCTCTTCATTGGCTTCCTGTTAAATCCAGAATAGAATTTAAAATCCTCCTTCTCACATATAAAGCCTTAAATGGCCAAGCTCCATCTGATATCAGAGATCTGATTGTTCCTTATGTTCCTAACAGAGCACTTCGCTCTCAATCTGCAGGTTTACTAGTGGTTCCTAGAATTTCTAAAAGTAGAATGGGAGGCAGATCTTTTAGTTATCAGGCTCCTCTCCTGTGGAACCAACTACCAGTTTTAGTCCCTGAGGCAGACACCCTGTCTACTTTTAAGGCTAGGCTTAAAACTTTCCTTTTTGATAAAGCTTCTAGTTAGAGTGGCTCAGGTTATCCTGATCTATCTCTATAGTTCTGCTGCTATAGGCTTAGACTGCTGGAGGACATAGGGACCCCTTTTTCATCATTCTGCTTCTAAACCCTTACAGCATGTCACTGCTAAACGCGCCGCAGTATAAGCTAGCGCAGAGCACGCTTCAATAGTGAGCATAAGTCAAAAATAACTGCGACACAAAAGATAACCAGTTCTCATCCTTTCGCCGCTCCACCGGCGTTTTCTGTAGTTTCTGGATCTCCTCTCTGGTTTGCTCCTGAACTGATGCTGTCAGGATGAGAAGTGGCATCATCCTCATCAGCAGCGGTGGACAAACCTCCGTCTCCAGGAGGTTCTGATGGTTCTAATGGTTCTGATGGTTCTAATGGAGCCCGGTTCTCTTATTGTTGTCTGATTAACACCATAGAACCTTTTCTGTTTTCTTATGTCTCTTTTTTACGGTGGTTTCCTGATCACTGACTTCTGTCCTTGCAGGTTTCTGGGAAGCCCCCCCTCCCCGCCTGTCAGTGGTTCCCCCCCCCCCCCCTCCCCGCAGCACTAGGCCTGGATCAATGGTGTCCGTCAGCAGCAGCAGGACGCTGGCTGTGGAGTCTGAGCTGTTCAGGGACAGCAGCAGCAGCCTGTTCTCCTTCTTGGAGGAGGACGGGGTCCGCAGCAGCAGCAGCCCGGGGGCCGGGGACCATGAAGGGACCATGCAGAGTTCCAGCCCTGAAGAGAGGGAGAATGGAGAGGAGGAAGAGGAGAAGAAGAAAGGATTTATTCTGCAGATTTTCAGAGGTGTGGCAGATGAGGAGGAGGAGGAGGAGCCTAATCTGCCCGAGTTTTCCTTCCATCCTTCTTCCCCGTTCTCCCCCACTTTGGAGGACATCGAGGAATTCCTGAAGGAAAAGATGGAACAAGTTAAGGAGGAAGCCTCTCCTCTGCCATGCAGCTTCATCAGCTCCTCATCTTCCTCAGCAGAGAGTCAAAGTAAGCCGGTCGGGGCGTCCTCCCCGGAGACCCCCGAGGAAGAGAAATACGCACCCGGCCAGGCTGAGCCGTCTCCTCCCCGTCCAGCAAACCCCTCGCCAGCTTCCGTGGCCCCGCCCATGCTCCTCAGCGCTCAGGTGGTGCTCCAGCTGCAGCCGGTACCTCTGGCCCAGCCTCAGGCTCCAGCAGGATCTCCTCCATCAGCGCAGAGCGGCATTTGGCTCACCCATCTGGTCATGGGCCTTCAGGGGGCTACGGCTCCAAACCTCACCCTGGTGGCCCCCCAAGTGTCCTCCACACCCACCGGCGCCCTGTTGCCGCTAACCGCTGATAACAAATCAGCTGACCAGAAGTATGTGAAGATCGCACCTCTGCCCATCACCACAAGGACTCTAGAGATCACGGCGGTGGGAGCCGGTCAGGGGGCCATCCTGACAGCCGCAGCCCCCCGAGGGAGCAGGGCGTCCCCCACTGAGAGGGTCCATAAATGCTCCCACCCAGGCTGTGGGAAGATGTACACGAAAAGCAGCCATCTGAAGGCGCACTTCCGCCGGCACACGGGGGAGAAACCCTACACCTGTAGCTGGCCGGACTGCGGCTGGAAGTACGTAAGACAGAAAAGCAGAAAATATGCAGCCGATGTTTTACCAGAAAAATGAACGTTGAGTTAAAGCTATTTACGCAAACCTTTGACCTGCCGTGAAAGAAACGTCGCAAACTCAGAAACTAAACTTTTTACCATGACAGCTGAAACCAGACCGCCATGGATGCTAACGTTAGCCTTAATGTCTCCACTGCTGCCTCTCTTTCCACCAAAAAAAACAGATTCCATCAATCAGGGACCGACCTGCAGGCAGTCAGTACCTGGGGCAGTCTACGTAACTTTTTACCCATTTTTAGTAAAGGAAACAATAATAAATGAACCGTGGCTAACTGCTAATGTTGCTAACAACACGTCCACATTGATAAAACCAAGTCCAATATTCAAATGAAAGTTTGCAAGGAAATAAAGGAGACGGAGAATTAGAGGAAGGATAGAGATTTATTTTTAAATACGAGAATAATGTAACATTATAAAGTCGAAATGTTATTAGAATAAAGTCGCAACATTACGACAAAGTCCTAATATTAATAGAATAAAGTTGTATTTCTTGACGACTCTTACAGGAAGTGGTGTCTTCTCTAAAATAATGAAGTGGAGCATCATGGGAAGTTATACTTTAGCATCAGTTATAAGGAAATATTTAGTCTTTTAGCTTTAAATTACGATCAGAATGTTGGAGGAAGTGGACTGATTGGCTGTCATCTGGTGGGCGGAGCTTTCTTTCTGAAAGTGATTTTTGGTTTGATGATTTTATTCTCGTAAAATTTCTTACTTCATTCTCAAAAAAATCATAATTTATTCCCATTTTTATAAAAAAAAACTCCGCTGCGGCCCTGCTCGTAATTTAAATGAAAAATAAGAATAATGAAAGAAGTCTTTTTTTTTTCAGAAAGTAAAATAGCTTCATTAAGGATCAGCGACCTTAATGTTACTTTGATCACTTTCAGTTAAACCTGTAAACTTAATAACGTTAAAAGGCCGCTCCTGAAAATCCTGGATTTCCTGAAAAATCCTGGATTTCCTGACAGATTTCCAGAAACGTTCCGAGTCTGAAGGTCCTAAAGGCTTTTCTCTGCGGGGCCGCGTGCAGAAAGAACACGGCGCTCGTTCTAAACACACTTCCTGCTCGTTATTACATCATCGGCGCGCCTCAGTGACATCAGCCACTTGCTAAAGAAATCAGAAGGTTTTACGGTGTCAGGAGTTCAGAAGGCTGCTCAAGTTAAAGCTGATCATTGTATTGTTTAATAAATCATTGTTTAGGTCAGTCTGGACAGTTTAAACCAGAGATTAACCCAGTCATCCCGCGTCAGCAGCAGGGTCCTGGTGTCTCTTCTACTGGCTGAATGTGTTCAGCTTTACATAAATATAAAAACATTTAATTTAGTGCTTTTTTCCTTATTGTGGACTAAAATAAATCTCACAGCAGCGTTTGCTGCAAACTTTCCTTCATTGTGAACGTTGCTGTGCAGGTTTTCACCGTGCGGACGCTTTCAAACCTGTTTAGATCTGAAACAGCAGCTTGTTTCCCTGGAGACAGCAACGTTTCCCTCTGTAGGTCGGCTCGGATGGAGAGCGCAGCTTCCTGTTTGCTAATCCATGCCTGCTGTAAAGATTTAATTTGACAATTGGTGAAAAACTTCCAGTTATATTTTCCTCCTTTTAGGGCTAAAAACGTATGAATCCTTTTCATAAGTAGAATAAGTTTTTACTGTAACTGAAGCTGCTCAATATGTTGCAAGGCTGCATAGAGGAGTTCTTTAACAGCGTGACCTTTGACCTTTTAAGGTCTGGTATCTTTGATGTTTATTAGGTGTGGCAGTGGAGGAAGTTACGGAAGAGGATTAGGGCCACTGAAAAAAAAAAAAAAAGTTAACTGATTTTTAAATTTTATTTCAGTTTAACATGGGAAAAAAGTCAGAATTCTGACTTTTTTCCCATGTTAAACTGAAATAAAATAAAAAAAATCAGTTTATTATTTTTTTTTTTTTTCAGTGGCCCTAATCCTCTTCCGTAGGAAGTCGCTCCATTCAGATTGAGAGTTATATTTTAATGAACATAAATCCTTTAGCAGCTTCAGTAGTAGGGCTGAACATACTGCAATGATGCTGTCGTCATGACGACGGCCTGTATAAAAGGTAAAGAAAGCTTAAACCATTTTGCAGGAAAGGACAGAAGGTTGAGGCGAATTCTTCTGAGGTTGAATTTAATCTCCTGTATAAATGATGAAAGTCATGTGACCTGTGACCTTTGCCCTCTCTCCTCTGTCCAGGTTCTCCCGATCCGACGAGCTGTCCCGCCACCGCCGCTCTCACTCAGGCATCAAACCGTACGAGTGCACGCTGTGTGAGAAGAAGTTTGCGCGTAGCGACCATCTTTCCAAACACACTAAAGTCCACCGCAGCTCCAGGCCCGGCAGGGTGATCAGGGCCACCATCTGACGCCGCCGCTCGCTGCAGACCGCCTCCGGGAGACTCTTTGGTGCTTTGAGACGCAGAACTCTGTGAGGAACCCAGAGAGCGGGCTGTTTCCCTTCCTCTCTCTCCTCCCTGCTTTTATCCTTTTGCATCTGAGGAGCTCGCCTTACACAGAGCAATCAGCTCAGGATGAACTGTGAGCCGAAACAAGACTTCCTGCTTTGATGCGCACATGACAGGAGGCCATCTTCCCGCGGCGCCTCCTCCAGCCACTGCTTGCACTACAGGTCCTGGAACTGAACCAATAATGGGAACATTTGTAATCTCCTCTCTACTTCGGCCAATTATCCGTCTTCCTTGAAGCCAAATGTCAGGGATCCGCTGCACAACAAGCATGTCAACGTTTCTCCCTGATGTGGCCTGGTTAGTGTGAAGCATGGCGGCGCTCAACAGAAACGACCTGCTCCTTCATTTTGCTCTAAATTTGGTCAAACTTTGCAGAAATTCCCAAGTTAATGTTATATGCATGGGCGCCCGAGTCGCCCAGTCATGGACTCGTATGCCGGGCCTCTTTCTCGCTGCCTTTTGTCATGATCACTAACTTCTGTTGATCCCAGCGTTGTTCTTCTACAGCTGCTCTTATTAACTGTGATTCCTGTGGCAGAGAGGCCAAACCAGAAGTCCAGCTTCTGGACCCCCACGGGTAGGAAGCCGCCCCTCTGCATGGACCACCATTCATAAGCTCCTCGTTAGCGGCAGATCAATGTGCAGCCAACTTCTGTGATGCCCAACGGTGCAGCCTGAGGCACTGCCCTGACTTTATTATAGTAGCACTTACTGTCACCACGGTTCTGTTGGTGTTTAGCTGCAGCAGAAGGTTTAACAGAAAAGCTAACTGTACAATCATGTGGATTCGCTTTAGGCCTGGGCCAGTATAGGATAAAAACCATGTGAGGAGGTAACTGCACCCATCACACACCTTCCACGGTATCCCGGGATGCTTCCTCCTCAGCAGGTGTTCAAACCGCCACAGAATTAATCTAGCTGCTGTTTCTGGTGGCAGCAGATTGAGCGTCATGTCTGCTAGGAAGTGTGTTGGTGGTGGGAGTGAACGCAGGGAGGATCCATCACTCACCTTCTGGCTCACCCTATGAGGGGGATGAAGTCTGGAGGAGAACTGACGGTTTCCTCCTGCGAACCCCCTTTATACCAAAACGCTGCCAATACGCCATTATACAGTAGCTGGAAGTTAGAAACACGTTCAGCGCTCGTCTGGAACACGTCAGATACGCTGATATGTTGGAGAGAAGTTCTGGATAAGATACGCAGAAGTTATGACCAAGTTAGTCATACAGTAGCAACCATTCATTGTATGGTCCTTGGCAGGTCCATGACTGGTCCTTGGCTGGTCCTTGGCTAGTCCTTGGCTAGTCCTTGGCTGGCCTTTGGTTGGTCCTTGGCTGGCCCTTGGTTGGTCCTTGGCTAGTCATTGGCTATTCCATGGCTGGTCCTTGGCTAGTCATTGGCTAGTCCATGTTTGGTCCATGACTGGCCCTTGGTTGGTCCTTGGCTAGTCATTGGCTGGTCCTTGGCTAGTCCTTGGCTGGCCCTTGGCTAGTCCTTGGCTAGTCATTGGCTAGTCCTTGGCTGGTCCTTGGTTGGTCCTTGGCTGGTCCTTGGTTGGTCCTTGGCTGGTCCTTGGTTGGTCCTTGGTTGGTCCTTGACTGGCCCTTGGTTTGTCCTTGGCTGGCCCTTGGTTGGTCCTTGGCTGGCCCTTGGTTGGTCCTTGGCTAGTCATTGGCTAGTCCATGTCTGGTCCATGACTGGCCCTTGGTTGGTCCTTGGCTTGTCATTGGATAGTCATTGGCTGGTCCTTGGCTGGTCCTTGGCTAGTCATTTGCTGGTCCTTGGCTGGTTCATGACTGGCCCTTGGTTGGTCCTTGGCTAGTCATTGGCTGGTCCTTGGCTGTTCCTTGGCTAGTCATTGGCTAGTCATTGGCTGGTCCTTGGCTAGTCCTTGGCTGGCCCTTGGCTGGTCCTTGGCTAGTCCTTGGCTGGTCCTTGGCTAGTCATTGGCTAGTCATTGGCTAGTCCTTGGCTGGTCCTTGGTTGGTCCTTGACTGGTCCTTTGCTGGTCCTTGGCTAGTCATTGGCTGGCCCTTGGCTGGTCCTTGACTGGTTCTTGTCTAGTCATTAGCTAGTCCTTGGCTAGTCCTTGGCTGGCCCTTGGCTGGTCCTTGACTGGTCCTTGGCTAGTCATTGCCTAGTCCTTGGCTGTTCCTTGGTTGGTCCTTGGCTGGTCCTTGGCTAGTCCTTGGCTGGCCCTTGGATGGTTTTTGGCTAGTCCTTGGCTGGTTCTTGTCTAGTCATTAGCTAGTCCTTGGCAAGTCCTTGGCTGGTCCTTGGCTGGCCCTTGGCTGGTCCTTGGTTAGTCCTTCGCTGGTCCTTGGCTGGCCATTGGCTAGTCATTGGCTGGCCCTTGGCTGGTCCTTGGTTGGTCCTTGGCTGGCCCTTGGCTAGTCCTTGGCTGGCCCTTGGCTGGTCCTTGGCTAGTCCTTGGCTGGTCCTTGGCTAGTCCTTGGCTGGTCCTTGGCTGGTCCTTGGTTGGTCCTTGACTGGCCCTTGGTTGGTCCTTGGCTGGTCCTTGGCTAGTCATTGGCTAGTCCATGGGTGGTCCTTGGCTAGTCATTGGCTAGTCCATGTCTGGTCCATGACTGGCCCTTGGTTGGTCCTTGGCTAGTCATTAGCTAGTCCATGTTTGGTCCATGACTGGCCCTTGGCTAGTCATTGGCTGGTCCTTGGCTGGTCCTTGGCTGGTCCATGACTGGCCCTTGGTTGGTCCTTGGCTAGTCATTGGCTGGTCCTTGGCTAGTCCTTGGCTGGCCCTTGGCTAGTCCTTGGCTGGCCCTTGGCTGGTCCTTGGCTAGTCATTGGCTAGTCCTTGGCTGGTCCTTGGTTGGTCCTTGGCTGGTCCTTGGTTGGTCCTTGGTTGGTCCTTGACTGGCCCTTGGTTGGTCCTTGGTTGGTCCTTGGCTGGCCCTTGGTTGGTCCTTGGCTAGTCATTGGCTAGTCCATAGCTAGTCCTTGACTGGTCCTTGGCTGGTCCATGACTAGCCCTTGGTTGGTCCTTGGCTAGTCATTGGCTAGTTCATGTCTGGTCCATGACTGGCCCTTGGTTGGTCCTTGGCTTGTCATTGGCTAGTCATTGGCTAGTCATTGGCTTGTCATTGGCTGGTCCTTGGCTAGTCCTTGGCTGGTCCTTGGCTAGTCATTGGCTAGTCCTTGGTTGGTCCTTGGCTGGTCCTTGGCTGGCCCTTGGTTGGTCCTTGGCTGGTCCTTGGCTAGTCCTTGGCTGGTCCTTGGCTAGTCCTTGGCTGGTCCTTGGCTAGTCATTGGCTAGTCCTTGGCTGGTCCTTGGTTGGTCCTTGACTGGTGCTTGACTGGTCCTTTGCTGGTCCTTGGCTAGTCCTTGGCTGGTCCTTGACTGGTTCTTGTCTAGTCATTAGCTAGTCATTGGCTAGTCCTTGGCTGGCCCTTGGCTGGTCTTTGACTAGTCATTGGCTAGTCCTTGGCTGGTCCTTGGTTGGTCCTTGACTGGTCCTTGGCTGGTCCTTGGCTAGTCCTTGGCTGGCCCTTGGCTGTTTTTGGCTAGTCCTTGGCTGGTTCTTGTCTAGTCATTAGCTAGTCCTTGGCTGGCCCTTGGCTGGTCCTTGGCTAGTCCTTGGCTGGCCATTGGCTAGTCATTGGCTGGCCCTTGGCTGGTCCTTGGTTGGTCCTTGGCTGGCCCTTGGCTAGTCCTTGGCTGGCCCTTGGCTGGTTCTTGGCTAGTCCTTGGCTGGTCCTTGGCTAGTCCTTGGCTGGTCCTTTGCTGGTCCTTGGTTGGTCCTTGACTGGCCCTTGGTTGGTCCTTGGCTGGCCCTTGGTTGGTCCTTGGCTGGCCCTTGGTTGGTCCTTGGCTAGTCATTGACTAGTCCATAGCTGGTCCTTGACTGGTCCTTGGCTGGTCCATGACTAGCCCTTGGTTGGTCCTTGGCTAGTCATTGGCTAGTTCATGTCTGGTCCTTGACTGGCCCTTGGTTGGTCCTTGGCTAGCCATTGGCTAGTCCATGTCTGGTCCATGACTGGCCCTTGGTTGGTCCTTGGCTTGTCATTGGCTAGTCATTGGCTAGTCATTGGCTGGTCCTTGGCTGGTCCTTAGCTAGTCATTGGCTGGTCCTTGGCTGGTCCATGACTGGCCCTTGGTTGGTCCTTGGCTAGTCATTGGCTAGTCATTGGCTGGTCCTTGGCTGGTCCTTGGCTAGTCATTGGCTGGTCCTTGGCTAGTCCTTGGCTGGCCCTTGGCTGGTCCTTGGCTAGTCCTTGGCTGGTCCTTGGCTAGTCATTGGCTAGTCCTTGGCTAGTCCTTGGCTGGTCCTTGGTTGGTCCTTGACTGGTCCTTTGCTGGTCCTTGGCTAGTCCTTGGCTGGCCCTTGGCTGGTCCTTGACTGATTCTTGTCTAGTCATTAGCTAGTCCTTGGCTAGTCCTTGGCTGGCCCTTGGCTGGTCCTTGACTGATCCTTGGCTGGTCCTTGGTTGGTCCTTGACTGGTCCTTGACTGGTCCTTGGCTAGTCCTTGGCTGGCCCTTGGCTGGCCCTTGGCTGGTCCTTGGTTGGTCCTTGGCTAGTCATTGGCTAGTCATTGGCTGGTCATTGGCTGGTCCTTGGTTGGTCCTTGGTTGGTCCTTGGCTAGTCATTGGCTGGTCCTTGGCTAGTCATTGGCTGGTCCTTGGCTGGTCCTTGGCTGGTCCTTGGTTGGTCCTTGGTTGGTCCTTGGCTAGTCATTGGCTGGTCCTTGGTTGGTCCTTGGCTGGTCCTTGGCTAGTCATTGGCTGGTCCTTGGCTGGTCCTTGGTCTGTCCTTGGCTAGTCATTGGCTGGTCCTTGGCTAGTCCTTGGCTGGTTCTTGGCTGGCCATTGGCTGGCCCTTGGCTGGTCCTTGGCTGGTCCTTGGCTAGTCATTGGCTAGTCATGGGCTGGTCCTTGGCTAGTCATTGGCTGGTCCTTGGCTGGTCCTTGGCTGGTCCTTGGTTGGTCCTTGGCTAGTCATGGGCTGGTCCTTGGCTAGTCATTGGCTGGTCCTTGGCTGGTCCTTGGTTGGTCCTTGGCTAGTCATTGGCTGGTCCTTGGTTGGTCCTTGGTTGGTCCTTGGCTAGTCATTGGCCGGTCCTTGGCTAGTCATTGGCTGGTCCTTGGCTGGTCCTTGGTTGGTCCTTGGCTAGTCATTGGCTGGTCCTTGGTTGGTCCTTGGTTGGTCCTTGGTTGGTCCTTGGTTGGTCCTTGGTTGGTCCTTGGCTAGTCATTGGCCGGTCCTTGGCTAGTCATTGGCTAGTCCTTGGCTGGTCCTTGGCTAGTCATTGGCTGGTCCTTGGCTGGTCCCCTTCAATTCCTTTTTAAACATCAATCTTTGTACTAAAAAAATCCTTCTGTCATGATTTGTGGACATTAAGATCTAAAGAGAAGCGCCATCTCCTGGTCAGAGTAAAAACAGTAAAAAGTTATGCAAGAGGGGGTAACGCCAGTGGCTGGAAGTTGGAGGGGATTTTGCTGCCTTTCAGCCGCCGTCGTCAAGGGAAGAGCCATTTTGAATGGCCGCCATTTTGAATGGCTGCTACTGCAGGCTTTGGTTAAGCTAAACACGACCTGTGAGTAACTTAGCATGCTTAAAACTTCTAGATGTACTCGCGGTATGTCGAAGTGTTTCAGCGTTTTTGCCAGATTTTCCGTACGTCAGGCATACGCGGGTCTAAATCCGCCCTGCCCCCACCTGTTGCTGCACGATGCTGCTAAGGTGGCTGAAAAGTCTTTGTTTTTCTGATAAAACCATGAAATATTAATATTGGCCTTTATCTGTATACTGGCCCAAACCTGATCAGTTTAATGTGGAGGGAATACAAAGATAAGATGTACAGCTTGTTGCCTTGATATTGTTTGTTTTTTAATTCTAAGAGGATTTTCAATCAGTGCATTAAGCTATTTAGTCGTGTTTGGTCTATTGTGTGAGCTTGATTGTAGCGTGATGGGTGTGTGAAGGGCTGGACGGTTCATAGTCTGGGATTAGCAGCCCCGTTCTGCCCAGTCCCAAACCAATAAGCTAAGCTGCTGGTTTTAAGTGCACTTCTGTTTGAAGGAAGAAACGTCGTCATCAGCACTTCTGTGAAAATCTACCAGATCCTTAAAATGCAAAGCCAGAAAAAAAGAAAAGGAAGAGCAGCGTGTTTGTTTTTCCATCTGAACACCTTGGTGCTCGTCGGCCAATCAGAGCTTGACTAGGATAAAGGTGGAAACGCTTCCTATACCTGGCTTACCTGAAGAACTAGCACACACCTGCTGCTAGCTGTCCTCCCATTGGTGCTTCTGGATGAACAGCGGTTCATGTAGCAGCATCCATCCCAGCATTAGCAGCTCCTCTGCGGCTGTGATGAAGACGACCTGGAGCCGCCCTTCATCCACACCTGACCGTCATCATCCTCATTATCACGCCTGTGTCTCTGTCGGTTTTATACATTAACAGATGGATTCACACACAGATACACACATTTTGTTTTTTAAATATCAAATATGCTATTTTCCTATTTGCAAAAAATAAAAATTGCATTTAAAATTAACCAATGTGTAACTTTAATATGCGTCTTTCCCGACATTAAAAACTATTTCACATTTAAAATCAATCAGAAATAGTTAAAACATGAAGCACTGAAATTTAATTGATATGGTTTGATAAATTCATTCAATAAGATTATATTGACAAATGACATCATTGGACAGTTTTTTAATTGACAGGAATTGATTATTCATCTTAAATGGAAATTTATTTATTATACTCCTTAATATAATTTTCCTTCCAGCTGATTCTATTTATTCTGAAAATATGAACAAATATCAATATCTGTGCTCAAAGTAAATCATCAATTAGACACCAGCCAACTGAAGCAGGATGGAGATCCTGGATCCTGCAGTGAACGTCTAGGAGAGGCTGCTTCATCCAGGAGGTCATCAGACCATCCAGGAGGTCATCGAACCTTCCAGGAGGTCATCGAACCATCCAGGAGGTCATCGAACCATCCAGGAGGTCACCAAACAATCCAGGAGGTCATCGAACCATCCAGGAGGTCATCGAACCTTCCAGGAGGTCATCGAACCATCCAGGAGGTCATTGAACCATCCAGGAGGTCATTGAACCATCCAGGAGGTCATCGAACCGTCCAGGAGGTCATCAAATCACCCAGGTCACCAAACCATCCAGGAGGTCATCGAACCATCCAGGAGGTCATGAAACCATCCAGGAGGTCATGAAACCATCCAGGAGGTCATCGAACCATCCAGGAGGTCACCGAACCATCCAGGAGGTCACCAAACCATCCAGGAGGTCATCGAACCATCCAGGAGGTCATGAAACCATCCAGGAGGTCATCGAACCATCCAGGAGGTCATCAAACCATCCAGGAGGTCAGAGAACCATCCAGGAGGTCATCAAATCACCCAGGTCACCAAACCATCCAGGAGGTCACCAAACCATCCAGGAGGTCATCAAACCATCCAGGAGGTCACCAAACCATCCAGGAGGTCATCAAACCATCCAGGAGGTCAGAGAACCATCCAGGAGGTCAGAGAACCATCCAGGAGGTCATCAAACCTTCCAGGAGGTCATCGAACCATCCAGGAGGTCATCGAACCATCCAGGAGGTCACCAAACAATCCAGGAGGTCATTGAACCTTCCAGGAGGTCATCGAACCATCCAGGAGGGCATTGAACCATCCAGGAGGTCACCAAACAATCCAGGAGGTCATCGAACCATCCAGTAGGTCATCGAACCATCCAGGAGGTCATCGAACCATCCAGGAGGTCATCGAACCATCCAGGAGGTCATGAAACCATCCAGGAGGTCATCGAACCGTCCAGGAGGTCATCAAATCACCCAGGTCACCAAACCATCCAGGAGGTCACCAAACCATCCAGGAGGTCATCAAACCATCCAGGAGGTCACCAAACCATCCAGGAGGTCATCAAACCATCCAGGAGGTCAGAGAACCATCCAGGAGGTCAGAGAACCATCCAGGAGGTCATCAAACCATCCAGGAGGTCATGAAACCATCCAGGAGGTCATCGAAACATCCAGGAGGTCATGAAACCATCCAGGAGGTCATCGAACCATCCAGGAGGTCATCGAACCATCCAGGAGGTCACCGAACCATCCAGGAGGTCATCGAACCATCCAGGAGGTCATGAAACCATCCAGGAGGTCATCAAACCATCCAGGAGGTCATCAAACCTTCCAGGAGGTCACCGAACCATCCAGGAGGTCATCGAACCATCCAGGAGGTCATGAAACCATCCAGGAGGTCATCAAACCATCCAGGAGGTCATCAAACCATCCAGGAGGTCACCGAACCATCCAGGTAAACCTCTGCAGGCTCACATGCTGCAGTGATGCTCAGTCCCAACTAGATCAGAACCAAACAGAACTTCCAAAAAAGTTCAAATCAATCCTCTGGACTTTGTTTCCTAGTCTGAAGACGTTTCTCTCCCATCCAGGAACATTTTTCATTTCAAAATGTCAGAAATAGCGTTGAGTTCCAGGTTTTATAGAGCGGACCAGAAACAGAACCTTATCTTTAAATATGTATAGTTATAGATTTTATATATATAGTTATATTTTTGAGCTGTGTGGTGACATCCAATATTTATCTCAGTACTTTTTTATTTCCATTAAATCGTCTAAAATAAATTAAATCAGGATTTACGATCACAGAAATGCATTAATAGATAGGAGCTGCATCTTTCTGCTCAGCACTCGACTGACTGTGATGCTTTATAACATTTGAACTATATAATGTCAGCGCTTTGCAAAAGCAGCTGTTCTAGACTTTTATGTTTTTAACAAACGTAAAGACGAATATTCTCACTAATAGAAATCTGAAAAGCGTTTCCATGGCGCCCTCAGACCACACTCTGACCTCTTTAACTGTTGGTTTAGCCCTGATCAGCTGGGGCTGACCGAGAAGAAAACACTTAATGACAGGATTGATGCCTCATTTGATGCATATTTTGTGGAGCAATCAGGGGCTGTCTGTCTGCGCCACCATGTGTGAGCTACCAGAGGCTTCAGATGTCCAAACCTCATAGACTTGGAGCCGTAATGTCCGTTAAAGCTGCTCTTTCCCAGTTAGTATCGGGTATCCCAGTATTTTTTTTCTAAAAGCTAACTATCATTTTCTCTCTATTTACTATAATATATGTTGCATAAAATCCCAGTAAAATACAGTGAAAGTTGTTGTTCCATTATGGAAGCAAGTATCAATTCTCTCCATTATGCTTCTACCTCTTTTAAACAAGGGAGATGCAAACATTTCAGTCTACAGATGTGCAAAGCTAGCAGATGCTAACAGAATGAGAAGTTCATAGCCCACTCTTTACAACCTTATTCTGAATTCATGACCATAAAGCTTCTCTTCCACTTCACGTCACGCAGACATGAAACAGAAATGACTCTTCAATCTCAACAAATGTCTATGAAACAATGTTTAATTTTATGATGTTTTACGATGTTTAATGTTTTATTTCAGAGTAGCTCTTCCACAGAAGGAATCTCTGTAATGATCAGCTTCACTCTCAGATTTCCACAACATGTGAAACAGCAGCAAACTGCTTTTCCTGCTGAGCTAAAGGATGTGGCACCATAACCACACAGAGCCCGCTCCACGGAGCCCGCTCCACGGAGCCCGCTCCAGTCTGTGGATTCAGCTGTTAAACAGGCTGCAGACGGTTCCAGTCCTGGAATTGAGCTGGGAGTCCTGGTGCAGCAGGGAGGAAGCTGCAGTCCTGTCCTCTCTGCTGTGATTGGCTGGGAGGAAACGGGGAGGAGCTTCAAAGGAACCCCCCCCTTTCCTGTTACATTGTTCTCTCTGTTTTAGCAGATCTATGTTGTTCATCTGACATAGTTTGATTAGAACAGGAACAACTGAGCCAACATTATAGAACAGAGTCATTATAGAACAGAGTCAGTATAGAACAGTTATTATAGAACAGTTATTATAGAACAGTCATTATAGAACAGTCATTATAGAACAGTTATTATAGAACAGAGTCAGTATAGAACAGTTATAGATCAGTCATTATAGAACAGTCAGCATAGAACAGTTATTATAGAACAGTCATTATAGAACAGAGTCAGTATAGAACAGTTATTATAGATCAGAGTCATTATAGAACAGAGTCAGTATAGAACAGTTATTATAGAACAGAGTCATTATAGAACAGTTATTATAGAACAGTCATAGAACAGAGTCAGTATAGAACAGTTATTATAGAACAATCATTATAGAACAGTTATTATAGAACAGTCATTATAGAACAGAGTCAGTATAGAACAGTTATAATAGAACAGTCATTCTAGAACAGTCATTCTAGAACATATTCATTATAGAACAATCATTATAGAACAGTCATTCTAGAACAGAGTCATTATAGAACAGTCATTATAGAACAGTCATTATAGAACAGAGTCATTATAGAACAGTCAGAACAGTCATTCTAGAACAGAGTCAATATAGAACAGTTATTATAGAACAGTCATTATAGAACAGAGTCATTATAGAACAGTTATTATAGAACAGAGTCATTATAGAACAATCATTATAGAACAGTCATTATAGAACAGTCATTCTAGAACAGAGTCATTATAGAACAGTTATTATAGAACAGTCATTATAG
The DNA here is from genome assembly GCA_030533445.1 of Cyprinodon diabolis. Classification (NCBI taxonomy): domain Eukaryota; kingdom Metazoa; phylum Chordata; class Actinopteri; order Cyprinodontiformes; family Cyprinodontidae; genus Cyprinodon; species Cyprinodon diabolis. Next base: position 499,246 of record CM060081.1, read on the forward strand.
AACAGTTATTATAGAACAGAGTCATTATAGAACAGTCATAGAACAGTCATTATAGAACAGAGTCATTATAGAACAGTCACTATAGAACAGTCATAGAACAGTCATTATAGAACAGTCATAGAACAGAGTCATTATAGAACAGTCATTATAGAGCAGTTATTATAGAACAGTCATTATAGAACAGAGTCACTATAGAACAGTCATAGAACAGTCACTATAGAACAGTCATAGAACAGTCATTATAGAACAGTCATAGAACAGAGTCATTATAGAACAGTCATTATAGAGCAGTTATTATAGAACAGTCATTATAGAACAGAGTCACTATAGAACAGTCATAGAACAGTCACTATAGAACAGTTATTATAGAACAGTCATTATAGAATTGTTATTACAGAACAGTCATTATAGAACAGTTATTATAGAACAAAGTATTATAGAACAAAGTCATTATAGAATTGTTATTACAGAACAGTCAATATAGAACAGTTATTATAGAACAGGTATACACACTGAGCCTGGTTCTGCTGGAGGTTTCTTCCTGTTCAAAGGGAGTTTTTCCTCTCCACTGTTGCTACAAGCATGCTTGGTGTGAGGGATTGCTGAAGAGTCAATGAGTCGATGCAATCAGCTGGTTTTCCTTAGATAGAAAACTTTGATTATTATTATTATTATGAATGCTGCCACCTCCTGGTTCAGAGGGGAACTGCTTGTTTCAGAGGAGGTAAATGCATCTCCATGGTAACAACAAATCCTGGTTTCAAACTGACTTTATTGTTTGAAGTCTAATGTTAGCTTCATTTGAGCCTCATTTCCACACTTTTTACATTCAATAATCATTTTTCTCCATCATTTTATCATCATTTCTCTGTCACCAGTACAGAGCGACGAAATACCTCTCTGAACTTTTCTGTATAAGAAATTCTATTTTATTTGGCCTGATGTAATATTCTCCTTTTCTGACCATAATAAGGAAATATGACAGAAATACACAAAATATGTGTAATAAATATGTAATGTAATAAATCACCTAATTTCCCTTTGGGAATTAATATAATAACTTTTGAACTGATTGTATGAATTTCCTGAAATTGAAATGATGAATTGTAATTTTGATCTGAATTTAAGGAATAATGAGTGACATGACAGCAGGGAGGGAAAAGTTTGGCTCCTTTGGCCGTAGGGCTGATCTGCTTTCTGTTCACAGGACAGTTATTCGCTATTTTATCTCATTTTTCTCTGGAATCAATAAAGTATTTTTTAAATTGAGTTGAACAAGCTTTGATTTGACAGATGCATCAGCCCAGCAGTGCATTTCACGGAACCTTCTGTTTTATTGAATCAGCGTTAAACAATAAAAACCTCTCATCTCCATCATGTGAATAGAGACAGAAAAACTAATATTTGCTTCCAGCTGCCGTCATCTGCTTTATTTCTCATCAAATTGTTGCTGAGACCAAAGTTTCATACTTATTTAAATCTCCTCTGTTTGTGTGTAAAATCACTAAAATAACAGAATTACAATTTTTTTGCTATTTTTCCGTAAAAACATTTATATGAAAAAAATAAGATGTTTTACAGAAAATAAAAATGGCTTTATGGTTCTCCTCATCATGCTGTGACGTAGCACCAGCAGTCAACAATAAGACAGTTTGGATTAAAAGTTATTTTCTATCTGCTGAGTTGGTTGGAGATGAGTTTAAGGTAAACAGCTGGTATTACCGCTGCAAACACTTCTAGATCACTGGATCTACATTACTTCAGGATATTCTCATGAAAGCAGAGGAAAAACAAACAATGCAGGAAGTGATCTGGTTGGTAAAGTACGCGTTCAGGTGATTCTCGAAATCGTAGGAATTCAGAGCTAACCTAAAATCCGGGCGATCAAACTGTTGAGATTCTGCTTTTCATCCTAAATGTTACATTTTTATGTATTTTCTGGTAAATATCCGAACTTAAGGAAACATTATTGTGCTTATATTTTAATCATAAACCACATTAAAGCGCAGCATCTTTATCAAAGGAGCTCAAATTAAAAGAACCTGTGAAGAAAGTCGGCGGAGGTGGTTTATACGCAGGACCTTGAACGCACCATCAGTTCCTGGTCAAAGATTCACCGTCAGATAGATCCAGATGCAGTAGATCGGAATTCCTGCTGGGAATTCTCTGGACAGGAAGTCTTTTCCCGGACCTTCGGTGCTTTGGGGAGATTCCCAGAGATGACAGGGCAACATCTGGACGCAGCTGGAAAATCAGCGGGCGAGGAGGTAACCTTAGCACAGAAGCTAACCTGGAGCTAAGCTAACTCCTAGCCTAGCCTAGCCTAGCTAGATACGGTCGGTGTTTTGATTTGCTTCCTTCTCCGCTGAGTTTATAGCCGCAATGAAAACAAAACTACTGCCTGGCTGCGACCAGCGGACCCAGCAGCTAGCAGCAGCTAGCATTAGCTGAAGCTACAACAGGTGGTCTCTGCTTTAGCTGAAGCCATCCGATGGTTCTCCATCAACAGGTGGTCTGCTTTAGCTGAAGCCATCCGATGGTTCTCCATCAACAGGTGGTCTCTGCTTTAGCTGAAGCTATCCGTTGGTTCTCCATCAACAGGTGGTCTGCTTTAGCTGAAGCCATCCGATGGTTCTCCATCAACAGGTGGTCTCTGCTTTAGCTGAAGCCATCTGATGGTTCTCCATCAACAGGTGGTCTTTGCTTTAGCTGAAGCCATCTGATGGTTCTCCATCAACAGGTGGTCTCAATCAACAGGTGGTCTATGCTTTAGCTGAAGCCTTCCAATGGTTCTCCATCAACAGGTGGTCTATGCTTTAGCTGAAGCCTTCCAATGGTTCTCCATCAACAGGTGGTCTTTGCTTTAGCTGAAGCCTTCCAATGGTTCTCCATCAACAGGTGGTCTTTGCTTTAGCTGAAGCCTTCCAATGGTTCTCCATCAACAGGTGGTCTTTGCTTTAGCTGAAGCCTTCCAATGGTTCTCCATCAACAGGTGGTCTGCTTTAGCTGAAGCCATCCAATGGTTCTCCATCAACAGGTGGTCTTTGCTTTAGCTGAAGCTATCCCATGGTTCTCAATCAACAGGTGGTCTGCTTTAGCTGAAGCCATCCGATGGTTCTCCATCAACAGGTGGTCTCTGGTTTAGCTGAAGGTATGCGATGGTTCTCAATCAACAGGTGGTCTCTGGTTTAGCTGAAGGTATGCGATGGTTCTCAATCAACAGGTGGTCTCTGCTTTAGCTGAAGCCATCCAATGGTTCTCCATCAACAGGTGGTCTGCTTTAGCTGAAGCCATCCAATGGTTCTCCATCAACAGGTGGTCTGCTTTAGCTGAAGCTATCCGATGGTTCTCCATCAACAGGTGGTCTGCTTTAGCTGAAGCTATCCGATGGTTCTCCATCAACAGGTGGTCTCCATCAACAGGTGGTCTCTGCTTTAGCTGAAGCTATCCGATGGTTCTCCATCAACAGGTGGTCTCCATCAACAGGTGGTCTCTGCTTTAGCTGAAGCCATCTGATGGTTCTCCATCAACAGGTGGTCTCAATCAACAGGTGGTCTATGCTTTAGCTGAAGCCTTCCAATGGTTCTCCATCAACAGGTGGTCTTTGCTTTAGCTGAAGCCTTCCAATGGTTCTCCATCAACAGGTGGTCTTTGCTTTAGCTGAAGCTATCCCATGGTTCTCAATCAACAGGTGGTCTGCTTTAGCTGAAGCCATCCGATGGTTCTCCATCAACAGGTGGTCTCTGGTTTAGCTGAAGGTATGCGATGGTTCTCAATCAACAGGTGGTCTCTGGTTTAGCTGAAGGTATGCGATGGTTCTCAATCAACAGGTGGTCTCTGGTTTAGCTGAAGGTATGCGATGGTTCTCAATCAACAGGTGGTCTCTGGTTTAGCTGAAGGTATGCGATGGTTCTCAATCAACAGGTGGTCTTTGCTTTAGCTGAAGCCTTCCAATGGTTCTCCATCAACAGGTGGTCTGCTTTAGCTGAAGCTATCCGATGGTTCTCCATCAACAGGTGGTCTGCTTTAGCTGAAGCTATCCGATGGTTCTCCATCAACAGGTGGTCTCTGCTTTAGCTGAAGGTATGCGATGGTTCTCAATCAACAGGTGGTCTCTGCTTTAGCTGAAGCCATCCAATGGTTCTCCATCAACAGGTGGTCTGCTTTAGCTGAAGCTATCCGATGGTTCTCCATCAACAGGTGGTCTCCATCAACAGGTGGTCTCTGCTTTAGCTGAAGCTATCCGATGGTTCTCCATCAACAGGTGGTCTCCATCAACAGGTGGTCTCTGCTTTAGCTGAAGCTATCCGATGGTTCTCCATCAACAGGTGGTCTTTGGTACTAATTGAGTGGAAGTGTTTTTTTTTTGGTATCATTTTTTTTCTTCGTTTTCTGGTTGGCATAAATTCTGTTAGAACCATTTTTTCTGGAAATAACAGTATTAATCCAAGCTGAAGGTCTGATCTAATCACAGAAAAACTCACATTTCTATCTCCTCACCTTCAGGAGGAGGTTGCTGATGTTTAGGTTTGGGCTCCATGGCGTTCTAGAGATATGATTTCTGGCTAATTGAACAGACAATTAGCCAGAAATCAGAGGTAGAAGTTTATTTTTTATTTATGGCCTCTCGTTGGTGATCCTCAAGTCAAACAGACGGTAGTCTGCTATGGTGGTCTGCTGTGGTGGTCTGCTATGGTGGTCTGCTAACAGAACTTCTCCATGAAGTTGAATTCCTTTCTTTAAAGACTTAAATTATTCAGCTTTATAGTTTAAATCGTCATTAACAAACATTCTTATATCGAACGTCTAAGTCGTATAAATCCGATCGATGGTTTATCTCCAGACTGACAGACTGAATCTCTTTTATTATATGAAATGGACCCAAATGGACTAAAATAATCGGCAGAAGAAGTTATGATTTAGATGAGTTCTAAGTTTAAATTGCGTTTAATTTGATCACTAACTTGTAGGAAAGCAGGCGGGTTTCAGTGAGACGTTCAGTAAAATGAAGGAAGCATAAAAACGTCTCCCTGCAGAAGCTGCGCTACCAGTTTAGCGGAGGAAGAATTTCCCTCAGGGAGGCGACCTCACAGCCGCGCCGCCATTATCCACGTCAGCTGTCAGACTAAAATAACTGCCGGGGATACTGCTTCTTCTTCTTCGTTGGTATTTGGTAGCTTCACTCTCTGGACTGGCATCAAAAACAGGAACCAAACATTAAAACGAACCGGTTAGCATGGTTAGAGGAAGCAGCGTCAGCTTCAATGATCCGCAGCACATTTTAGGGATTAATCAGACTAAATAAATAATCAACATCAGACTTAAAAACACTTTTATTGGTGGATCTCTAATGACTGTCTGACTGTGGGAACCTGGGGGGCTCCATTGGCTCCTCTTCCTGTAAACCAGCTGGAACATTCTAGCAGAATTCACTCTTTGATGTTTTTTGAAATATTTATATATCTGCCTGTTTGCTGTTAGGCCGTTTTCACTGAATAAACTCCAGTTTCCCTGAAGCTCTCCTTGTTCTGTTGTAATTAGCAAAGTTTAGCAGCTGATGGTTTTCCTTCTCTGTGATTTTCCAGTGAGCGACATGGACAGCTCCGTCACCCTGTGGCAGTTCCTGCTTCAGCTCCTGTTGGATTCCAGCAACCAGCAGCTGATCTGCTGGACCAATGAGGAAGGGGAGTTCAAACTGCTGCAGGCGGAGGAGGTGGCCCGGCTCTGGGGGGCCCACAAGAACAAGCCCAACATGAACTACGACAAGCTCAGCAGGGCGCTGAGGTACTACTACGACAAGGTACTAGCTGTGATACACCAGGAAGCAGTCAGGGAAGCTGTGATGCAGCAGGAAGCAGTCGGTGAAGCTGTGATGCAACAGGAAACAGTCGGTGAAGCTGTGATGCAGCAGGAAGCAGTCAGTGAAACTGTGATGCCGCAGGAAGCAGTCAGTATAGCTGTGATGCAGCAGGAAGCAGTCAGTGAAGCTGTGATGCAGCAGGAAGCAGTCAGTGAAGCTGTGATGCAGCAGGAAGCAATCAGTGAAGCTGTGATGCAGCAGGAAGCAGTCAGTGAAGCTGTGATGCAGCAGGAAGCAGTCAGTGAAGCTGTGATGCAGCAGGAAGCAGTCAGTGAAGCTGTGATGCAGCAGGAAGCAGTCAGTATAGCTGTGATGCAGCAGGAAGCAGTCAGTGAAGCTGTGATGCAGCAGGAAGCAGCCAGTGAAGCTGTGATGCAGCAGGAAGCAGTCAGTATAGCTGTGATGCAGCAGGAAGCAGTCGGTGAAGCTGTGATGCAGCAGGAAGCAGTCGGTGAAGCTGTGATAAGCCAGTGAAGCTGTGATGTAGCAGGAAGCAGTCAGTGAAGTTGTGATGCAGCAGGAAGCAGTCAGTATAGCTGTGATGCAGCAGGAAGCAGTCAGTGAAACTGTGATGCAGCAGGAAGCAGTCAGTATAGCTGTGATGCAGCAGGAAGCAGTCAGTGAAGCTGTGATGCAGCAGGAAGCAGTCAGTATAGCTGTGATGCAGCAGGAAGCAGTCAGTGAAACTGTGATGCAGCAGGAAGCAGTCAGTATAGCTGTGATGCAGCAGGAAGCAGTCAGTGAAGCTGTGATGCAGCAGGAAGCAGCCAGTGAAGCTGTGATGCAGCAGGAAGCAGTCGGTGAAGCTGTGATGCAGCAGGAAACAGTCGGTGAAGCTGTGATGCAGCAGGAAGCAGCCGGTGAAGCTGTGATGCAGCAGGAAGCAGTCGGTGAAGCTGTGATGTAGCAGGAAGCAGTCAGTGAAGCTGTGATACAGCCAGTGAAGCTGTGATGCAGCAGGAAGCAGTCGGTGAAGCTGTGATGTAGCAGGAAGCAGTCGGTGAAGCTGTGATGCAGCAGGAAGCAGTCAGTGAAGCTGTGATGCAGCAGGAAGCAGTCGGTGAAGCTGTGATGCAGCAGGAAGCAGTCGGTGAAGCTGTGATGCAGCAGGAAGCAGCCAGTGAAGCTGTGATGCAGCAGGAAGCAGCCAGTGAAGCTGTGATGCAGCAGGAAACAGTCAGTATAGCTGCGATGTAGCAGGAAACAGTCAGTGAAGCTGTGATGCAGCAGGAAGCAATAGGTGAAGCTGTGATGCAGCAGGAAACAGTCAGTGAAGCTGTGATGCAGCAGGAAACAGTCGGTATAGCTATGATGTAGCAGGAAACAGTCAGTGAAGCTGTGATGCAGCAGGAAACAGTCAGTATAGCTGTGATGTAGCAGGAAACAGTCAGTGAAGCTGTGATGCAGCAGGAAGCAGTCGGTGAAGCTGTGATGTAGCAGGAAGCAGTCAGTGAAGTTGTGATGCAGCAGGAAGCAGTCAGTGAAGCTGTGATGCAGCCAGTGAAGCTGTGATGCAGCAGGAAGCAGTCGGTGAAGCTGTGATGCAGCAGGAAGCAGTCGGTGAAGCTGTGATGCAGCAGGAAGCAGTCGGTGAAGCTGTGAAGCAGCAGGAAGCAGTCGGTGAAGCTGTGATGTAGCAGGAAGCAGTCAGTGAAGCTCTGATGCAGCAGGAAGCAGTCTGTGAAACTGTGATGCAGCAGGAAGCAGTCGCTGAAACTGTGATGCAGCAGGGAGCAGTCAGTGAAGCTGTGATGCAGCCAGTGAAGCTGTGATGCAGCAGGAAGCAGTCAGTGAAGCTGTGATGTAGCAGGAAGCAGTCAGTGAAGCTGTGATGCAGCCAGTGAAGCTGTGATGCAGCAGGAAGCAGTCGGTGAAACTGTGATGCAGCCAGTGAAGCTGTGATGCAGCAGGAAGCAGTCAGTGAAGCTGTGATGCAGCCAGTGAAGCTGTGATACAGCCAGTGAAACTGTGATGCAGCAGGAAGCAGTCAGTGAAGCTGTGATGCAGCAGGAAGCAGTCAGTGAAGCTGTGATGCAGCAGGAAGCAGTCAGTGAAGCTGTGATGCAGCCAGTGAAGCTGTGATGCAGCAGGAAGCAGTCAGTGAAGCTGTGATGCAGCAGGAAGCAGTCGGTGAAGCTGTGATGCAGCAGGAAGCAGTCGGTGAAGCTGTGATAAGCCAGTGAAGCTGTGATGTAGCAGGAAGCAGTCAGTGAAGTTGTGATGCAGCAGGAAGCAGTCAGTATAGCTGTGATGCAGCAGGAAGCAGTCAGTGAAGCTGTGATGCAGCAGGAAGCAGTCAGTGAAGCTGTGATGCAGCAGGAAGCAGTCAGTATAGCTGTGATGCAGCAGGAAGCAGTCAGTGAAGCTGTGATGCAGCAGGAAGCAGTCAGTATAGCTGTGATGCAGCAGGAAGCAGTCAGTGAAACTGTGATGCAGCAGGAAGCAGTCAGTATAGCTGTGATGCAGCAGGAAGCAGTCAGTGAAGCTGTGATGCAGCAGGAAGCAGTCAGTATAGCTGTGATGCAGCAGGAAGCAGTCAGTATAGCTGTGATGCAGCAGGAAGCAGTCAGTATAGCTGTGATGCAGCAGGAAGCAGTCAGTGAAGCTGTGATGCAGCAGGAAGCAGTCAGTATAGCTGTGATGCAGCAGGAAGCAGTCAGTGAAACTGTGATGCAGCAGGAAGCAGTCAGTATAGCTGTGATGCAGCAGGAAGCAGTCAGTGAAGCTGTGATGCAGCAGGAAGCAGCCAGTGAAGCTGTGATGCAGCAGGAAGCAGTCGGTGAAGCTGTGATGCAGCAGGAAACAGTCGGTGAAGCTGTGATGCAGCAGGAAGCAGCCGGTGAAGCTGTGATGCAGCAGGAAGCAGTCGGTGAAGCTGTGATGTAGCAGGAAGCAGTCAGTGAAGCTGTGATACAGCCAGTGAAGCTGTGATGCAGCAGGAAGCAGTCGGTGAAGCTGTGATGTAGCAGGAAGCAGTCGGTGAAGCTGTGATGCAGCAGGAAGCAGTCAGTGAAGCTGTGATGCAGCAGGAAGCAGTCGGTGAAGCTGTGATGCAGCAGGAAGCAGCCAGTGAAGCTGTGATGCAGCAGGAAGCAGCCAGTGAAGCTGTGATGCAGCAGGAAACAGTCAGTATAGCTGCGATGTAGCAGGAAACAGTCAGTGAAGCTGTGATGCAGCAGGAAGCAATAGGTGAAGCTGTGATGCAGCAGGAAACAGTCAGTGAAGCTGTGATGCAGCAGGAAACAGTCGGTATAGCTATGATGTAGCAGGAAACAGTCAGTGAAGCTGTGATGCAGCAGGAAACAGTCAGTATAGCTGTGATGTAGCAGGAAACAGTCAGTGAAGCTGTGATGCAGCAGGAAGCAGTCGGTGAAGCTGTGATGTAGCAGGAAGCAGTCAGTGAAGTTGTGATGCAGCAGGAAGCAGTCAGTGAAGCTGTGATGCAGCCAGTGAAGCTGTGATGCAGCAGGAAGCAGTCGGTGAAGCTGTGATGCAGCAGGAAGCAGTCGGTGAAGCTGTGATGCAGCAGGAAGCAGTCGGTGAAGCTGTGAAGCAGCAGGAAGCAGTCGGTGAAGCTGTGATGTAGCAGGAAGCAGTCAGTGAAGCTCTGATGCAGCAGGAAGCAGTCTGTGAAACTGTGATGCAGCAGGAAGCAGTCGCTGAAACTGTGATGCAGCAGGGAGCAGTCAGTGAAGCTGTGATGCAGCCAGTGAAGCTGTGATGCAGCAGGAAGCAGTCAGTGAAGCTGTGATGTAGCAGGAAGCAGTCAGTGAAGCTGTGATGCAGCCAGTGAAGCTGTGATGCAGCAGGAAGCAGTCGGTGAAACTGTGATGCAGCCAGTGAAGCTGTGATGCAGCAGGAAGCAGTCAGTGAAGCTGTGATGCAGCCAGTGAAGCTGTGATACAGCCAGTGAAACTGTGATGCAGCAGGAAGCAGTCAGTGAAGCTGTGATGCAGCAGGAAGCAGTCAGTGAAGCTGTGATGCAGCAGGAAGCAGTCAGTGAAGCTGTGATGCAGCCAGTGAAGCTGTGATGCAGCAGGAAGCAGTCAGTGAAGCTGTGATGCAGCAGGAAGCAGTCGGTGAAGCTGTGATGCAGCAGGAAGCAGTCGGTGAAGCTGTGATGCAGCCAGTGAAGCTGTGAGGCAGCAGGAAGCAGTCAGTGAAGCTGTGATGTAGCAGGAAGCAGTCAGTGAAGCTGTGATGTAGCAGGAAGCAGTCAGTGAAGCTGTGATGTAGCAGGAAGCAGTCAGTGAAGCTGTGATGCAGCAGGAAGTAGTCAGTGAAGCTGTGATGCAGCAGGAAGCAGTCAGTGAAGCTGTGATGCAGCAGGAAGCAGTCAGTGAAGCTGTGATGCAGCAGGAAGCAGTCAGTGAAGCTGTGATGCAGCAGGAAGCAGTCGGTGAAGCTGTGATGCAGCCAGTGAAGCTGTGATGCAGCAGGAAGCAGTCAGTGAAGCTGTGATGCAGCAGGAAGGAGTCAGTGAAGCTGTGATGTAGCAGGAAGCAGTCAGTGAAGCTGTGATGTAGCAGGAAGCAGTCAGGGAAGCTGTGATGCAGCCAGTGAAGCTATGATGCAGCAAGAAGCAGTCGGCGAAGCTGTGATGCAGCAGGAAGCAGTCGGTGAAGCTGTGATGCAACAGGAAACAGTCGGTGAAGCTGTGATGCAGCAGGAAGCAGTCAGTGAAACTGTGATGCAGCAGGAAGCAGTCAGTATAGCTGTGATGCAGCAGGAAGCAGTCAGTGAAGCTGTGATGCAGCAGGAAGCAGTCAGTGAAGCTGTGATGCAGCAGGAAGCAATCAGTGAAGCTGTGATGCAGCAGGAAGCAGTCAGTGAAGCTGTGATGCAGCAGGAAGCAGTCAGTGAAGCTGTGATGCAGCAGGAAGCAGTCAGTATAGCTGTGATGCAGCAGGAAGCAGTCAGTGAAGCTGTGATGCAGCAGGAAGCAGCCAGTGAAGCTGTGATGCAGCAGGAAGCAGTCAGTATAGCTGTGATGCAGCAGGAAGCAGTCGGTGAAGCTGTGATGCAGCAGGAAGCAGTCGGTGAAGCTGTGATAAGCCAGTGAAGCTGTGATGCAGTCGGTGAAGCTGTGATGTAGCAGGAAGCAGTCAGTGAAGTTGTGATGCAGCAGGAAGCAGTCAGTATAGCTGTGATGCAGCAGGAAGCAGTCAGTGAAACTGTGATGCAGCAGGAAGCAGTCAGTATAGCTGTGATGCAGCAGGAAGCAGTCAGTGAAGCTGTGATGCAGCAGGAAGCAGTCAGTATAGCTGTGATGCAGCAGGAAGCAGTCAGTGAAACTGTGATGCAGCAGGAAGCAGTCAGTATAGCTGTGATGCAGCAGGAAGCAGTCAGTGAAGCTGTGATGCAGCAGGAAGCAGCCAGTGAAGCTGTGATGCAGCAGGAAGCAGTCGGTGAAGCTGTGATGCAGCAGGAAACAGTCGGTTAAGCTGTGATGCAGCAGGAAGCAGCCGGTGAAGCTGTGATGCAGCAGGAAGCAGTCGGTGAAGCTGTGATGTAGCAGGAAGCAGTCAGTGAAGCTGTGATGTAGCAGGAAGCAGTCAGTGAAGCTGTGATGCAGCAGGAAGTAGTCAGTGAAGCTGTGATGCAGCAGGAAGCAGTCAGTGAAGCTGTGATGCAGCAGGAAGCAGTCAGTGAAGCTGTGATGCAGCAGGAAGCAGTCAGTGAAGCTGTGATGCAGCAGGAAGCAGTCGGTGAAGCTGTGATGCAGCCAGTGAAGCTGTGATGCAGCAGGAAGCAGTCAGTGAAGCTGTGATGCAGCAGGAAGGAGTCAGTGAAGCTGTGATGTAGCAGGAAGCAGTCAGTGAAGCTGTGATGTAGCAGGAAGCAGTCAGGGAAGCTGTGATGCAGCCAGTGAAGCTATGATGCAGCAGGAAGCAGTCGGCGAAGCTGTGATGCAGCAGGAAGCAGTCGGTGAAGCTGTGATGCAACAGGAAACAGTCGGTGAAGCTGTGATGCAGCAGGAAGCAGTCAGTGAAACTGTGATGCAGCAGGAAGCAGTCAGTATAGCTGTGATGCAGCAGGAAGCAGTCAGTGAAGCTGTGATGCAGCAGGAAGCAGTCAGTGAAGCTGTGATGCAGCAGGAAGCAATCAGTGAAGCTGTGATGCAGCAGGAAGCAGTCAGTGAAGCTGTGATGCAGCAGGAAGCAGTCAGTGAAGCTGTGATGCAGCAGGAAGCAGTCAGTATAGCTGTGATGCAGCAGGAAGCAGTCAGTGAAGCTGTGATGCAGCAGGAAGCAGCCAGTGAAGCTGTGATGCAGCAGGAAGCAGTCAGTATAGCTGTGATGCAGCAGGAAGCAGTCGGTGAAGCTGTGATGCAGCAGGAAGCAGTCGGTGAAGCTGTGATAAGCCAGTGAAGCTGTGATGCAGTCGGTGAAGCTGTGATGTAGCAGGAAGCAGTCAGTGAAGTTGTGATGCAGCAGGAAGCAGTCAGTATAGCTGTGATGCAGCAGGAAGCAGTCAGTGAAACTGTGATGCAGCAGGAAGCAGTCAGTATAGCTGTGATGCAGCAGGAAGCAGCCAGTGAAGCTGTGATGCAGCAGGAAGCAGTCAGTATAGCTGTGATGCAGCAGGAAGCAGTCAGTGAAACTGTGATGCAGCAGGAAGCAGTCAGTATAGCTGTGATGCAGCAGGAAGCAGTCAGTGAAGCTGTGATGCAGCAGGAAGCAGCCAGTGAAGCTGTGATGCAGCAGGAAGCAGTCGGTGAAGCTGTGATGCAGCAGGAAACAGTCGGTTAAGCTGTGATGCAGCAGGAAGCAGCCGGTGAAGCTGTGATGCAGCAGGAAGCAGTCGGTGAAGCTGTGATGTAGCAGGAAGCAGTCAGTGAAGCTGTGATACAGCCAGTGAAGCTGTGATGCAGCAGGAAGCAGTCGGTGAAGCTGTGATGTAGCAGGAAGCAGTCGGTGAAGCTGTGATGCAGCAGGAAGCAGTCAGTGAAGCTGTGATGCAGCAGGAAGCAGTCGGTGAAGCTGTGATGCAGCAGGAAGCAGCCAGTGAAGCTGTGATGCAGCAGGAAGCAGCCAGTGAAGCTGTGATGCAGCAGGAAACAGTCAGTATAGCTGCGATGTAGCAGGAAACAGTCAGTGAAGCTGTGATTCAGCAGGAAGCAATAGGTGAAGCTGTGATGCAGCAGGAAACAGTCAGTGAAGCTGTGATGCAGCAGGAAACAGTCGGTATAGCTATGATGTAGCAGGAAACAGTCAGTGAAGCTGTGATGCAGCAGGAAACAGTCAGTATAGCTGTGATGTAGCAGGAAACAGTCAGTGAAGCTGTGATGCAGCAGGAAGCAGTCGGTGAAGCTGTGATGTAGCAGGAAGCAGTCAGTGAAGTTGTGATGCAGCAGGAAGCAGTCAGTGAAGCTGTGATGCAGCCAGTGAAGCTGTGATGCAGCAGGAAGCAGTCGGTGAAGCTGTGATGCAGCAGGAAGCAGTCGGTGAAGCTGTGATGCAGCAGGAAGCAGTCGGTGAAGCTGTGAAGCAGCAGGAAGCAGTCGGTGAAGCTGTGATGTAGCAGGAAGCAGTCAGTGAAGCTCTGATGCAGCAGGAAGCAGTCTGTGAAACTGTGATGCAGCAGGAAGCAGTCGCTGAAACTGTGATGCAGCAGGGAGCAGTCAGTGAAGCTGTGATGCAGCCAGTGAAGCTGTGATGCAGCAGGAAGCAGTCAGTGAAGCTGTGATGTAGCAGGAAGCAGTCAGTGAAGCTGTGATGCAGCCAGTGAAGCTGTGATGCAGCAGGAAGCAGTCGGTGAAACTGTGATGCAGCCAGTGAAGCTGTGATGCAGCAGGAAGCAGTCAGTGAAGCTGTGATGCAGCCAGTGAAGCTGTGATACAGCCAGTGAAACTGTGATGCAGCAGGAAGCAGTCAGTGAAGCTGTGATGCAGCAGGAAGCAGTCAGTGAAGCTGTGATGCAGCCAGTGAAGCTGTGATGCAGCAGGAAGCAGTCAGTGAAGCTGTGATGCAGCAGGAAGCAGTCAGTGAAGCTGTGATGCAGCAGGAAGCAGTCGGTGAAGCTGTGATGCAGCCAGTGAAGCTGTGAGGCAGCAGGAAGCAGTCAGTGAAGCTGTGATGTAGCAGGAAGCAGTCAGTGAAGCTGTGATGTAGCAGGAAGCAGTCAGTGAAGCTGTGATGCAGCAGGAAGTAGTCAGTGAAGCTGTGATGCAGCAGGAAGCAGTCAGTGAAGCTGTGATGCAGCAGGAAGCAGTCAGTGAAGCTGTGATGCAGCAGGAAGCAGTCAGTGAAGCTGTGATGCAGCAGGAAGCAGTCGGTGAAGCTGTGATGCAGCCAGTGAAGCTGTGATGCAGCAGGAAGCAGTCAGTGAAGCTGTGATGCAGCAGGAAGGAGTCAGTGAAGCTGTGATGTAGCAGGAAGCAGTCAGTGAAGCTGTGATGTAGCAGGAAGCAGTCAGGGAAGCTGTGATGCAGCCAGTGAAGCTATGATGCAGCAGGAAGCAGTCGGCGAAGCTGTGATGCAGCAGGAAGCAGTCGGCGAAGCTGTGATGCAGCCAGTGAAGCTGTGATGCAGCAGGAAGCAGACAGTGAAGCTGTGATGTAGCAGGAAGCAGTCGGCGAAGCTGTGATGCAGCAGGAAGCAGTCGGCGAAGCTGTGATGCAGCCAGTGAAGCTGTGATGCAGCAGGAAGCAGTCAGTGAAGCTGTGATGCAGCAGGAAGCAGTCGGCGAAGCTGTGATTCAGCAGGAAGCAGTCGGTGAAGCTGTGATGCAGCCAGTGAAGCTGTGATGCAGCAGGAAGCAGACAGTGAAGCTGTGATGCAGCAGGAAGCAGTCAGTGAAGCTGTGATGTAGCAGGAAGCAGACAGTGAAGCTGTGATGCAGCAGGAAGCAGCCAGTGAAGCTGTGATGCAGCAGGAAGCAGTCATTGAAGCTGTGATGCAGCAGGAAGCAGTCGGTGAAGCTGTGATGCAGCAGGAAGCAGTCAGTGAAGCTGTGATGCAGCAGGAAGCAGACAGTGAAGCTGTGATGCAGCAGGAAGCAGTCAGTGAAGCTGTGATGCAGCAGGAAGCAGCCAGTGAAGCTGTGATGCAGCAGGAAGCAGCCAGTGAAGCTGTGATGCAGCAGGAAACAGTCAGTATAGCTGCGATGTAGCAGGAAACAGTCAGTGAAGCTGTGATGCAGCAGGAAGCAATAGGTGAAGCTGTGATGCAGCAGGAAACAGTCAGTGAAGCTGTGATGCAGCAGGAAACAGTCGGTATAGCTATGATGTAGCAGGAAACAGTCAGTGAAGCTGTGATGCAGCAGGAAACAGTCAGTATAGCTGTGATGTAGCAGGAAACAGTCAGTGAAGCTGTGATGCAGCAGGAAGCAGTCGGTGAAGCTGTGATGTAGCAGGAAGCAGTCAGTGAAGTTGTGATGCAGCAGGAAGCAGTCAGTGAAGCTGTGATGCAGCCAGTGAAGCTGTGATGCAGCAGGAAGCAGTCGGTGAAGCTGTGATGCAGCAGGAAGCAGTCGGTGAAGCTGTGATGCAGCAGGAAGCAGTCGGTGAAGCTGTGAAGCAGCAGGAAGCAGTCGGTGAAGCTGTGATGTAGCAGGAAGCAGTCAGTGAAGCTCTGATGCAGCAGGAAGCAGTCTGTGAACCTGTGATGCAGCAGGAAGCAGTCGCTGAAACTGTGATGCAGCAGGGAGCAGTCAGTGAAGCTGTGATGCAGCCAGTGAAGCTGTGATGCAGCAGGAAGCAGTCAGTGAAGCTGTGATGTAGCAGGAAGCAGTCAGTGAAGCTGTGATGCAGCCAGTGAAGCTGTGATGCAGCAGGAAGCAGTCGGTGAAACTGTGATGCAGCCAGTGAAGCTGTGATGCAGCAGGAAGCAGTCAGTGAAGCTGTGATGCAGCCAGTGAAGCTGTGATACAGCCAGTGAAACTGTGATGCAGCAGGAAGCAGTCAGTGAAGCTGTGATGCAGCAGGAAGCAGTCAGTGAAGCTGTGATGCAGCCAGTGAAGCTGTGATGCAGCAGGAAGCAGTCAGTGAAGCTGTGATGCAGCAGGAAGCAGTCAGTGAAGCTGTGATGCAGCAGGAAGCAGTCGGTGAAGCTGTGATGCAGCCAGTGAAGCTGTGAGGCAGCAGGAAGCAGTCAGTGAAGCTGTGATGTAGCAGGAAGCAGTCAGTGAAGCTGTGATGTAGCAGGAAGCAGTCAGTGAAGCTGTGATGTAGCAGGAAGCAGTCAGTGAAGCTGTGATGCAGCAGGAAGTAGTCAGTGAAGCTGTGATGCAGCAGGAAGCAGTCAGTGAAGCTGTGATGCAGCAGGAAGCAGTCAGTGAAGCTGTGATGCAGCAGGAAGCAGTCAGTGAAGCTGTGATGCAGCAGGAAGCAGTCGGTGAAGCTGTGATGCAGCCAGTGAAGCTGTGATGCAGCAGGAAGCAGTCAGTGAAGCTGTGATGCAGCAGGAAGGAGTCAGTGAAGCTGTGATGTAGCAGGAAGCAGTCAGTGAAGCTGTGATGTAGCAGGAAGCAGTCAGGGAAGCTGTGATGCAGCCAGTGAAGCTATGATGCAGCAGGAAGCAGTCGGCGAAGCTGTGATGCAGCAGGAAGCAGTCGGCGAAGCTGTGATGCAGCCAGTGAAGCTGTGATGCAGCAGGAAGCAGACAGTGAAGCTGTGATGTAGCAGGAAGCAGTCGGCGAAGCTGTGATGCAGCAGGAAGCAGTCGGCGAAGCTGTGATGCAGCCAGTGAAGCTGTGATGCAGCAGGAAGCAGTCAGTGAAGCTGTGATGCAGCAGGAAGCAGTCGGCGAAGCTGTGATTCAGCAGGAAGCAGTCGGTGAAGCTGTGATGCAGCCAGTGAAGCTGTGATGCAGCAGGAAGCAGACAGTGAAGCTGTGATGCAGCAGGAAGCAGTCAGTGAAGCTGTGATGTAGCAGGAAGCAGCCAGTGAAGCTGTGATGCAGCAGGAAGCAGCCAGTGAAGCTGTGATGCAGCAGGAAGCAGTCATTGAAGCTGTGATGCAGCAGGAAGCAGTCGGTGAAGCTGTGATGCAGCAGGAAGCAGTCAGTGAAGCTGTGATGCAGCAGGAAGCAGACAGTGAAGCTGTGATGCAGCAGGAAGCAGTCAGTGAAGCTGTGATGCAGCAGGAAGCAGCCAGTGAAGCTGTGATGCAGCAGGAAGCAGACGGTGAAGCTGTGATGCAGCAGGAAGCAGCCAGTGAAGCTGTGATGCAGCAGGAAGCAGTCAGTGAAGCTGTGATGCAGCAGGAAGCAGTCGGTGAAGCTGTGATGCAGCAGGAAGCAGCCAGTGAAGCTGTGATGCAGCAGGAAGCAGTCGGTGAAGCTGTGATGCAGTCAGTGAAGCTGTGATGCAGCAGGAAGGAGTCAGTGAAGCTGTGATGTAGCAGGAAGCAGTCAGTGAAGCTGTGATGTAGCAGGAAGCAGTCAGGGAAGCTGTGATGCAGCCAGTGAAGCTATGATGCAGCAGGAAGCAGTCGGCGAAGCTGTGATGCAGCAGGAAGCAGTCGGTGAAGCTGTGATGCAACAGGAAACAGTCGGTGAAGCTGTGATGCAGCAGGAAGCAGTCAGTGAAACTGTGATGCAGCAGGAAGCAGTCAGTATAGCTGTGATGCAGCAGGAAGCAGTCAGTGAAGCTGTGATGCAGCAGGAAGCAGTCAGTGAAGCTGTGATGCAGCAGGAAGCAATCAGTGAAGCTGTGATGCAGCAGGAAGCAGTCAGTGAAGCTGTGATGCAGCAGGAAGCAGTCAGTGAAGCTGTGATGCAGCAGGAAGCAGTCAGTATAGCTGTGATGCAGCAGGAAGCAGTCAGTGAAGCTGTGATGCAGCAGGAAGCAGCCAGTGAAGCTGTGATGCAGCAGGAAGCAGTCAGTATAGCTGTGATGCAGCAGGAAGCAGTCGGTGAAGCTGTGATGCAGCAGGAAGCAGTCGGTGAAGCTGTGATAAGCCAGTGAAGCTGTGATGCAGTCGGTGAAGCTGTGATGTAGCAGGAAGCAGTCAGTGAAGTTGTGATGCAGCAGGAAGCAGTCAGTATAGCTGTGATGCAGCAGGAAGCAGTCAGTGAAACTGTGATGCAGCAGGAAGCAGTCAGTATAGCTGTGATGCAGCAGGAAGCAGTCAGTGAAGCTGTGATGCAGCAGGAAGCAGTCAGTATAGCTGTGATGCAGCAGGAAGCAGTCAGTGAAACTGTGATGCAGCAGGAAGCAGTCAGTATAGCTGTGATGCAGCAGGAAGCAGTCAGTGAAGCTGTGATGCAGCAGGAAGCAGCCAGTGAAGCTGTGATGTAGCAGGAAGCAGTCGGCGAAGCTGTGATGCAGCAGGAAGCAGTCGGCGAAGCTGTGATGCAGCCAGTGAAGCTGTGATGCAGCAGGAAGCAGTCAGTGAAGCTGTGATGCAGCAGGAAGCAGTCGGCGAAGCTGTGATTCAGCAGGAAGCAGTCGGTGAAGCTGTGATGCAGCCAGTGAAGCTGTGATGCAGCAGGAAGCAGACAGTGAAGCTGTGATGCAGCAGGAAGCAGTCAGTGAAGCTGTGATGTAGCAGGAAGCAGACAGTGAAGCTGTGATGCAGCAGGAAGCAGCCAGTGAAGCTGTGATGCAGCAGGAAGCAGTCATTGAAGCTGTGATGCAGCAGGAAGCAGTCGGTGAAGCTGTGATGCAGCAGGAAGCAGTCAGTGAAGCTGTGATGCAGCAGGAAGCAGACAGTGAAGCTGTGATGCAGCAGGAAGCAGTCAGTGAAGCTGTGATGCAGCAGGAAGCAGCCAGTGAAGCTGTGATGCAGCAGGAAGCAGCCAGTGAAGCTGTGATGCAGCAGGAAACAGTCAGTATAGCTGCGATGTAGCAGGAAACAGTCAGTGAAGCTGTGATGCAGCAGGAAGCAATAGGTGAAGCTGTGATGCAGCAGGAAACAGTCAGTGAAGCTGTGATGCAGCAGGAAACAGTCGGTATAGCTATGATGTAGCAGGAAACAGTCAGTGAAGCTGTGATGCAGCAGGAAACAGTCAGTATAGCTGTGATGTAGCAGGAAACAGTCAGTGAAGCTGTGATGCAGCAGGAAGCAGTCGGTGAAGCTGTGATGTAGCAGGAAGCAGTCAGTGAAGTTGTGATGCAGCAGGAAGCAGTCAGTGAAGCTGTGATGCAGCCAGTGAAGCTGTGATGCAGCAGGAAGCAGTCGGTGAAGCTGTGATGCAGCAGGAAGCAGTCGGTGAAGCTGTGATGCAGCAGGAAGCAGTCGGTGAAGCTGTGAAGCAGCAGGAAGCAGTCGGTGAAGCTGTGATGTAGCAGGAAGCAGTCAGTGAAGCTCTGATGCAGCAGGAAGCAGTCTGTGAAACTGTGATGCAGCAGGAAGCAGTCGCTGAAACTGTGATGCAGCAGGGAGCAGTCAGTGAAGCTGTGATGCAGCCAGTGAAGCTGTGATGCAGCAGGAAGCAGTCAGTGAAGCTGTGATGTAGCAGGAAGCAGTCAGTGAAGCTGTGATGCAGCCAGTGAAGCTGTGATGCAGCAGGAAGCAGTCGGTGAAACTGTGATGCAGCCAGTGAAGCTGTGATGCAGCAGGAAGCAGTCAGTGAAGCTGTGATGCAGCCAGTGAAGCTGTGATACAGCCAGTGAAACTGTGATGCAGCAGGAAGCAGTCAGTGAAGCTGTGATGCAGCAGGAAGCAGTCAGTGAAGCTGTGATGCAGCCAGTGAAGCTGTGATGCAGCAGGAAGCAGTCAGTGAAGCTGTGATGCAGCAGGAAGCAGTCAGTGAAGCTGTGATGCAGCAGGAAGCAGTCGGTGAAGCTGTGATGCAGCCAGTGAAGCTGTGAGGCAGCAGGAAGCAGTCAGTGAAGCTGTGATGTAGCAGGAAGCAGTCAGTGAAGCTGTGATGTAGCAGGAAGCAGTCAGTGAAGCTGTGATGTAGCAGGAAGCAGTCAGTGAAGCTGTGATGCAGCAGGAAGTAGTCAGTGAAGCTGTGATGCAGCAGGAAGCAGTCAGTGAAGCTGTGATGCAGCAGGAAGCAGTCAGTGAAGCTGTGATGCAGCAGGAAGCAGTCGGTGAAGCTGTGATGCAGCCAGTGAAGCTGTGATGCAGCAGGAAGCAGTCAGTGAAGCTGTGATGCAGCAGGAAGGAGTCAGTGAAGCTGTGATGTAGCAGGAAGCAGTCAGTGAAGCTGTGATGTAGCAGGAAGCAGTCAGGGAAGCTGTGATGCAGCCAGTGAAGCTATGATGCAGCAGGAAGCAGTCGGCGAAGCTGTGATGCAGCAGGAAGCAGTCGGCGAAGCTGTGATGCAGCCAGTGAAGCTGTGATGCAGCAGGAAGCAGACAGTGAAGCTGTGATGTAGCAGGAAGCAGTCGGCGAAGCTGTGATGCAGCAGGAAGCAGTCGGCGAAGCTGTGATGCAGCCAGTGAAGCTGTGATGCAGCAGGAAGCAGTCAGTGAAGCTGTGATGCAGCAGGAAGCAGTCGGCGAAGCTGTGATTCAGCAGGAAGCAGTCGGTGAAGCTGTGATGCAGCCAGTGAAGCTGTGATGCAGCAGGAAGCAGACAGTGAAGCTGTGATGCAGCAGGAAGCAGTCAGTGAAGCTGTGATGTAGCAGGAAGCAGACAGTGAAGCTGTGATGCAGCAGGAAGCAGCCAGTGAAGCTGTGATGCAGCAGGAAGCAGTCATTGAAGCTGTGATGCAGCAGGAAGCAGTCGGTGAAGCTGTGATGCAGCAGGAAGCAGTCAGTGAAGCTGTGATGCAGCAGGAAGCAGACAGTGAAGCTGTGATGCAGCAGGAAGCAGTCAGTGAAGCTGTGATGCAGCAGGAAGCAGCCAGTGAAGCTGTGATGCAGCAGGAAGCAGACGGTGAAGCTGTGATGCAGCAGGAAGCAGCCAGTGAAGCTGTGATGCAGCAGGAAGCAGTCAGTGAAGCTGTGATGCAGCAGGAAGCAGTCGGTGAAGCTGTGATGCAGCAGGAAGCAGCCAGTGAAGCTGTGATGCAGCAGGAAGCAGTCGGTGAAGCTGTGATGCAGCCAGTGAAGCTGTGATGCAGCAGGAAGCAGTCAGTGAAGCTGTGATGCAGCAGGAAGGAGTCAGTGAAGCTGTGATGTAGCAGGAAGCAGTCAGTGAAGCTGTGATGTAGCAGGAAGCAGTCAGGGAAGCTGTGATGCAGCCAGTGAAGCTATGATGCAGCAGGAAGCAGTCGGCGAAGCTGTGATGCAGCAGGAAGCAGTCGGTGAAGCTGTGATGCAACAGGAAACAGTCGGTGAAGCTGTGATGCAGCAGGAAGCAGTCAGTGAAACTGTGATGCAGCAGGAAGCAGTCAGTATAGCTGTGATGCAGCAGGAAGCAGTCAGTGAAGCTGTGATGCAGCAGGAAGCAGTCAGTGAAGCTGTGATGCAGCAGGAAGCAATCAGTGAAGCTGTGATGCAGCAGGAAGCAGTCAGTGAAGCTGTGATGCAGCAGGAAGCAGTCAGTGAAGCTGTGATGCAGCAGGAAGCAGTCAGTATAGCTGTGATGCAGCAGGAAGCAGTCAGTGAAGCTGTGATGCAGCAGGAAGCAGCCAGTGAAGCTGTGATGCAGCAGGAAGCAGTCGGTGAAGCTGTGATGCAGCAGGAAGCAGTCGGTGAAGCTGTGATAAGCCAGTGAAGCTGTGATGCAGTCGGTGAAGCTGTGATGTAGCAGGAAGCAGTCAGTGAAGTTGTGATGCAGCAGGAAGCAGTCAGTATAGCTGTGATGCAGCAGGAAGCAGTCAGTGAAACTGTGATGCAGCAGGAAGCAGTCAGTATAGCTGTGATGCAGCAGGAAGCAGTCAGTGAAGCTGTGATGCAGCAGGAAGCAGTCAGTATAGCTGTGATGCAGCAGGAAGCAGTCAGTGAAACTGTGATGCAGCAGGAAGCAGTCAGTATAGCTGTGATGCAGCAGGAAGCAGTCAGTGAAGCTGTGATGCAGCAGGAAGCAGCCAGTGAAGCTGTGATGCAGCAGGAAGCAGTCGGTGAAGCTGTGATGCAGCAGGAAACAGTCGGTTAAGCTGTGATGCAGCAGGAAGCAGCCGGTGAAGCTGTGATGCAGCAGGAAGCAGTCGGTGAAGCTGTGATGTAGCAGGAAGCAGTCAGTGAAGCTGTGATACAGCCAGTGAAGCTGTGATGCAGCAGGAAGCAGTCGGTGAAGCTGTGATGTAGCAGGAAGCAGTCGGTGAAGCTGTGATGCAGCAGGAAGCAGTCAGTGAAGCTGTGATGCAGCAGGAAGCAGTCGGTGAAGCTGTGATGCAGCAGGAAGCAGCCAGTGAAGCTGTGATGCAGCAGGAAGCAGCCAGTGAAGCTGTGATGCAGCAGGAAACAGTCAGTATAGCTGCGATGTAGCAGGAAACAGTCAGTGAAGCTGTGATGCAGCAGGAAGCAATAGGTGAAGCTGTGATGCAGCAGGAAACAGTCAGTGAAGCTGTGATGCAGCAGGAAACAGTCGGTATAGCTATGATGTAGCAGGAAACAGTCAGTGAAGCTGTGATGCAGCAGGAAACAGTCAGTATAGCTGTGATGTAGCAGGAAACAGTCAGTGAAGCTGTGATGCAGCAGGAAGCAGTCGGTGAAGCTGTGATGTAGCAGGAAGCAGTCAGTGAAGTTGTGATGCAGCAGGAAGCAGTCAGTGAAGCTGTGATGCAGCCAGTGAAGCTGTGATGCAGCAGGAAGCAGTCGGTGAAGCTGTGATGCAGCAGGAAGCAGTCGGTGAAGCTGTGAAGCAGCAGGAAGCAGTCGGTGAAGCTGTGAAGCAGCAGGAAGCAGTCGGTGAAGCTGTGATGTAGCAGGAAGCAGTCAGTGAAGCTCTGATGCAGCAGGAAGCAGTCTGTGAAACTGTGATGCAGCAGGAAGCAGTCGCTGAAACTGTGATGCAGCAGGGAGCAGTCAGTGAAGCTGTGATGCAGCCAGTGAAGCTGTGATGCAGCAGGAAGCAGTCAGTGAAGCTGTGATGTAGCAGGAAGCAGTCAGTGAAGCTGTGATGCAGCCAGTGAAGCTGTGATGCAGCAGGAAGCAGTCGGTGAAACTGTGATGCAGCCAGTGAAGCTGTGATGCAGCAGGAAGCAGTCAGTGAAGCTGTGATGCAGCCAGTGAAGCTGTGATACAGCCAGTGAAACTGTGATGCAGCAGGAAGCAGTCAGTGAAGCTGTGATGCAGCAGGAAGCAGTCAGTGAAGCTGTGATGCAGCCAGTGAAGCTGTGATGCAGCAGGAAGCAGTCAGTGAAGCTGTGATGCAGCAGGAAGCAGTCAGTGAAGCTGTGATGCAGCAGGAAGCAGTCGGTGAAGCTGTGATGCAGCCAGTGAAGCTGTGAGGCAGCAGGAAGCAGTCAGTGAAGCTGTGATGTAGCAGGAAGCAGTCAGTGAAGCTGTGATGTAGCAGGAAGCAGTCATTGAAGCTGTGATGTAGCAGGAAGCAGTCAGTGAAGCTGTGATGCAGCAGGAAGTAGTCAGTGAAGCTGTGATGCAGCAGGAAGCAGTCAGTGAAGCTGTGATGCAGCAGGAAGCAGTCAGTGAAGCTGTGATGCAGCAGGAAGCAGTCAGTGAAGCTGTGATGCAGCAGGAAGCAGTCGGTGAAGCTGTGATGCAGCCAGTGAAGCTGTGATGCAGCAGGAAGCAGTCAGTGAAGCTGTGATGCAGCAGGAAGGAGTCAGTGAAGCTGTGATGTAGCAGGAAGCAGTCAGTGAAGCTGTGATGTAGCAGGAAGCAGTCAGGGAAGCTGTGATGCAGCCAGTGAAGCTATGATGCAGCAGGAAGCAGTCGGCGAAGCTGTGATGCAGCAGGAAGCAGTCGGCGAAGCTGTGATGCAGCCAGTGAAGCTGTGATGCAGCAGGAAGCAGACAGTGAAGCTGTGATGTAGCAGGAAGCAGTCGGCGAAGCTGTGATGCAGCAGGAAGCAGTCGGCGAAGCTGTGATGCAGCCAGTGAAGCTGTGATGCAGCAGGAAGCAGTCAGTGAAGCTGTGATGCAGCAGGAAGCAGTCGGCGAAGCTGTGATTCAGCAGGAAGCAGTCGGTGAAGCTGTGATGCAGCCAGTGAAGCTGTGATGCAGCAGGAAGCAGACAGTGAAGCTGTGATGCAGCAGGAAGCAGTCAGTGAAGCTGTGATGTAGCAGGAAGCAGACAGTGAAGCTGTGATGCAGCAGGAAGCAGCCAGTGAAGCTGTGATGCAGCAGGAAGCAGTCATTGAAGCTGTGATGCAGCAGGAAGCAGTCGGTGAAGCTGTGATGCAGCAGGAAGCAGTCAGTGAAGCTGTGATGCAGCAGGAAGCAGACAGTGAAGCTGTGATGCAGCAGGAAGCAGTCAGTGAAGCTGTGATGCAGCAGGAAGCAGCCAGTGAAGCTGTGATGCAGCAGGAAGCAGACGGTGAAGCTGTGATGCAGCAGGAAGCAGCCAGTGAAGCTGTGATGCAGCAGGAAGCAGTCAGTGAAGCTGTGATGCAGCAGGAAGCAGTCGGTGAAGCTGTGATGCAGCAGGAAGCAGTCGGTGAAGCTGTGATGCAGCCAGTGAAGCTGTGATGCAGCAGGAAGCAGTCAGTGAAGCTGTGATGCAGCAGGAAGGAGTCAGTGAAGCTGTGATGTAGCAGGAAGCAGTCAGTGAAGCTGTGATGTAGCAGGAAGCAGTCAGGGAAGCTGTGATGCAGCCAGTGAAGCTATGATGCAGCAGGAAGCAGTCGGCGAAGCTGTGATGCAGCAGGAAGCAGTCGGTGAAGCTGTGATGCAACAGGAAACAGTCGGTGAAGCTGTGATGCAGCAGGAAGCAGTCAGTGAAACTGTGATGCAGCAGGAAGCAGTCAGTATAGCTGTGATGCAGCAGGAAGCAGTCAGTGAAGCTGTGATGCAGCAGGAAGCAGTCAGTGAAGCTGTGATGCAGCAGGAAGCAATCAGTGAAGCTGTGATGCAGCAGGAAGCAGTCAGTGAAGCTGTGATGCAGCAGGAAGCAGTCAGTGAAGCTGTGATGCAGCAGGAAGCAGTCAGTATAGCTGTGATGCAGCAGGAAGCAGTCAGTGAAGCTGTGATGCAGCAGGAAGCAGCCAGTGAAGCTGTGATGCAGCAGGAAGCAGTCAGTATAGCTGTGATGCAGCAGGAAGCAGTCGGTGAAGCTGTGATGCAGCAGGAAGCAGTCGGTGAAGCTGTGATAAGCCAGTGAAGCTGTGATGCAGTCGGTGAAGCTGTGATGTAGCAGGAAGCAGTCAGTGAAGTTGTGATGCAGCAGGAAGCAGTCAGTATAGCTGTGATGCAGCAGGAAGCAGTCAGTGAAACTGTGATGCAGCAGGAAGCAGTCAGTATAGCTGTGATGCAGCAGGAAGCAGTCAGTGAAGCTGTGATGCAGCAGGAAGCAGTCAGTATAGCTGTGATGCAGCAGGAAGCAGTCAGTGAAACTGTGATGCAGCAGGAAGCAGTCAGTATAGCTGTGATGCAGCAGGAAGCAGTCAGTGAAGCTGTGATGCAGCGGGAAGCAGCCAGTGAAGCTGTGATGTAGCAGGAAGCAGTCGGCGAAGCTGTGATGCAGCAGGAAGCAGTCGGCGAAGCTGTGATGCAGCCAGTGAAGCTGTGATGCAGCAGGAAGCAGTCAGTGAAGCTGTGATGCAGCAGGAAGCAGTCGGCGAAGCTGTGATTCAGCAGGAAGCAGTCGGTGAAGCTGTGATGCAGCCAGTGAAGCTGTGATGCAGCAGGAAGCAGACAGTGAAGCTGTGATGCAGCAGGAAGCAGTCAGTGAAGCTGTGATGTAGCAGGAAGCAGACAGTGAAGCTGTGATGCAGCAGGAAGCAGCCAGTGAAGCTGTGATGCAGCAGGAAGCAGTCATTGAAGCTGTGATGCAGCAGGAAGCAGTCGGTGAAGCTGTGATGCAGCAGGAAGCAGTCAGTGAAGCTGTGATGCAGCAAGAAGCAGACAGTGAAGCTGTGATGCAGCAGGAAGCAGTCAGTGAAGCTGTGATGCAGCAGGAAGCAGCCAGTGAAGCTGTGATGCAGCAGGAAGCAGCCAGTGAAGCTGTGATGCAGCAGGAAGCAGCCAGTGAAGCTGTGATGCAGCAGGAAACAGTCAGTATAGCTGCGATGTAGCAGGAAACAGTCAGTGAAGCTGTGATGCAGCAGGAAGCAATAGGTGAAGCTGTGATGCAGCAGGAAACAGTCAGTGAAGCTGTGATGCAGCAGGAAACAGTCGGTATAGCTATGATGTAGCAGGAAACAGTCAGTGAAGCTGTGATGCAGCAGGAAACAGTCAGTATAGCTGTGATGTAGCAGGAAACAGTCAGTGAAGCTGTGATGCAGCAGGAAGCAGTCGGTGAAGCTGTGATGTAGCAGGAAGCAGTCAGTGAAGTTGTGATGCAGCAGGAAGCAGTCAGTGAAGCTGTGATGCAGCCAGTGAAGCTGTGATGCAGCAGGAAGCAGTCGGTGAAGCTGTGATGCAGCAGGAAGCAGTCGGTGAAGCTGTGATGCAGCAGGAAGCAGTCGGTGAAGCTGTGAAGCAGCAGGAAGCAGTCGGTGAAGCTGTGATGTAGCAGGAAGCAGTCAGTGAAGCTCTGATGCAGCAGGAAGCAGTCTGTGAAACTGTGATGCAGCAGGAAGCAGTCGCTGAAACTGTGATGCAGCAGGGAGCAGTCAGTGAAGCTGTGATGCAGCCAGTGAAGCTGTGATGCAGCAGGAAGCAGTCAGTGAAGCTGTGATGTAGCAGGAAGCAGTCAGTGAAGCTGTGATGCAGCCAGTGAAGCTGTGATGCAGCAGGAAGCAGTCGGTGAAACTGTGATGCAGCAGGAAGCAGTCAGTGAAGCTGTGATGCAGCCAGTGAAGCTGTGATGCAGCAGGAAGCAGTCAGTGAAGCTGTGATGCAGCAGGAAGCAGTCAGTGAAGCTGTGATGCAGCAGGAAGCAGTCGGTGAAGCTGTGATGCAGCCAGTGAAGCTGTGAGGCAGCAGGAAGCAGTCAGTGAAGCTGTGATGTAGCAGGAAGCAGTCAGTGAAGCTGTGATGTAGCAGGAAGCAGTCAGTGAAGCTGTGATGTAGCAGGAAGCAGTCAGTGAAGCTGTGATGCAGCAGGAAGTAGTCAGTGAAGCTGTGATGCAGCAGGAAGCAGTCAGTGAAGCTGTGATGCAGCAGGAAGCAGTCAGTGAAGCTGTGATGCAGCAGGAAGCAGTCGGTGAAGCTGTGATGCAGCCAGTGAAGCTGTGATGCAGCAGGAAGCAGTCAGTGAAGCTGTGATGCAGCAGGAAGGAGTCAGTGAAGCTGTGATGTAGCAGGAAGCAGTCAGTGAAGCTGTGATGTAGCAGGAAGCAGTCAGGGAAGCTGTGATGCAGCCAGTGAAGCTATGATGCAGCAGGAAGCAGTCGGCGAAGCTGTGATGCAGCAGGAAGCAGTCGGCGAAGCTGTGATGCAGCCAGTGAAGCTGTGATGCAGCAGGAAGCAGACAGTGAAGCTGTGATGTAGCAGGAAGCAGTCGGCGAAGCTGTGATGCAGCAGGAAGCAGTCGGCGAAGCTGTGATGCAGCCAGTGAAGCTGTGATGCAGCAGGAAGCAGTCAGTGAAGCTGTGATGCAGCAGGAAGCAGTCGGCGAAGCTGTGATTCAGCAGGAAGCAGTCGGTGAAGCTGTGATGCAGCCAGTGAAGCTGTGATGCAGCAGGAAGCAGACAGTGAAGCTGTGATGCAGCAGGAAGCAGTCAGTGAAGCTGTGATGTAGCAGGAAGCAGACAGTGAAGCTGTGATGCAGCAGGAAGCAGCCAGTGAAGCTGTGATGCAGCAGGAAGCAGTCATTGAAGCTGTGATGCAGCAGGAAGCAGTCGGTGAAGCTGTGATGCAGCAGGAAGCAGTCAGTGAAGCTGTGATGCAGCAGGAAGCAGACAGTGAAGCTGTGATGCAGCAGGAAGCAGTCAGTGAAGCTGTGATGCAGCAGGAAGCAGCCAGTGAAGCTGTGATGCAGCAGGAAGCAGACGGTGAAGCTGTGATGCAGCAGGAAGCAGCCAGTGAAGCTGTGATGCAGCAGGAAGCAGTCAGTGAAGCTGTGATGCAGCAGGAAGCAGTCGGTGAAGCTGTGATGCAGCAGGAAGCAGCCAGTGAAGCTGTGATGCAGCAGGAAGCAGTCGGTGAAGCTGTGATGCAGCCAGTGAAGCTGTGATGCAGCAGGAAGCAGTCAGTGAAGCTGTGATGCAGCAGGAAGGAGTCAGTGAAGCTGTGATGTAGCAGGAAGCAGTCAGTGAAGCTGTGATGTAGCAGGAAGCAGTCAGGGAAGCTGTGATGCAGCCAGTGAAGCTATGATGCAGCAGGAAGCAGTCGGCGAAGCTGTGATGCAGCAGGAAGCAGTCGGTGAAGCTGTGATGCAACAGGAAACAGTCGGTGAAGCTGTGATGCAGCAGGAAGCAGTCAGTGAAACTGTGATGCAGCAGGAAGCAGTCAGTATAGCTGTGATGCAGCAGGAAGCAGTCAGTGAAGCTGTGATGCAGCAGGAAGCAGTCAGTGAAGCTGTGATGCAGCAGGAAGCAATCAGTGAAGCTGTGATGCAGCAGGAAGCAGTCAGTGAAGCTGTGATGCAGCAGGAAGCAGTCAGTGAAGCTGTGATGCAGCAGGAAGCAGTCAGTATAGCTGTGATGCAGCAGGAAGCAGTCAGTGAAGCTGTGATGCAGCAGGAAGCAGCCAGTGAAGCTGTGATGCAGCAGGAAGCAGTCAGTATAGCTGTGATGCAGCAGGAAGCAGTCGGTGAAGCTGTGATGCAGCAGGAAGCAGTCGGTGAAGCTGTGATAAGCCAGTGAAGCTGTGATGCAGTCGGTGAAGCTGTGATGTAGCAGGAAGCAGTCAGTGAAGTTGTGATGCAGCAGGAAGCAGTCAGTATAGCTGTGATGCAGCAGGAAGCAGTCAGTGAAACTGTGATGCAGCAGGAAGCAGTCAGTATAGCTGTGATGCAGCAGGAAGCAGTCAGTGAAGCTGTGATGCAGCAGGAAGCAGTCAGTATAGCTGTGATGCAGCAGGAAGCAGTCAGTGAAACTGTGATGCAGCAGGAAGCAGTCAGTATAGCTGTGATGCAGCAGGAAGCAGTCAGTGAAGCTGTGATGCAGCAGGAAGCAGCCAGTGAAGCTGTGATGCAGCAGGAAGCAGTCGGTGAAGCTGTGATGCAGCAGGAAACAGTCGGTTAAGCTGTGATGCAGCAGGAAGCAGCCGGTGAAGCTGTGATGCAGCAGGAAGCAGTCGGTGAAGCTGTGATGTAGCAGGAAGCAGTCAGTGAAGCTGTGATACAGCCAGTGAAGCTGTGATGCAGCAGGAAGCAGTCGGTGAAGCTGTGATGTAGCAGGAAGCAGTCGGTGAAGCTGTGATGCAGCAGGAAGCAGTCAGTGAAGCTGTGATGCAGCAGGAAGCAGTCGGTGAAGCTGTGATGCAGCAGGAAGCAGCCAGTGAAGCTGTGATGCAGCAGGAAGCAGCCAGTGAAGCTGTGATGCAGCAGGAAACAGTCAGTATAGCTGCGATGTAGCAGGAAACAGTCAGTGAAGCTGTGATGCAGCAGGAAGCAATAGGTGAAGCTGTGATGCAGCAGGAAACAGTCAGTGAAGCTGTGATGCAGCAGGAAACAGTCGGTATAGCTATGATGTAGCAGGAAACAGTCAGTGAAGCTGTGATGCAGCAGGAAACAGTCAGTATAGCTGTGATGTAGCAGGAAACAGTCAGTGAAGCTGTGATGCAGCAGGAAGCAGTCGGTGAAGCTGTGATGTAGCAGGAAGCAGTCAGTGAAGTTGTGATGCAGCAGGAAGCAGTCAGTGAAGCTGTGATGCAGCCAGTGAAGCTGTGATGCAGCAGGAAGCAGTCGGTGAAGCTGTGATGCAGCAGGAAGCAGTCGGTGAAGCTGTGATGCAGCAGGAAGCAGTCGGTGAAGCTGTGAAGCAGCAGGAAGCAGTCGGTGAAGCTGTGATGTAGCAGGAAGCAGTCAGTGAAGCTCTGATGCAGCAGGAAGCAGTCTGTGAAACTGTGATGCAGCAGGAAGCAGTCGCTGAAACTGTGATGCAGCAGGGAGCAGTCAGTGAAGCTGTGATGCAGCCAGTGAAGCTGTGATGCAGCAGGAAGCAGTCAGTGAAGCTGTGATGTAGCAGGAAGCGGTCAGTGAAGCTGTGATGCAGCCAGTGAAGCTGTGATGCAGCAGGAAGCAGTCGGTGAAACTGTGTTGCAGCCAGTGAAGCTGTGATGCAGCAGGAAGCAGTCAGTGAAGCTGTGATGCAGCCAGTGAAGCTGTGATACAGCCAGTGAAACTGTGATGCAGCAGGAAGCAGTCAGTGAAGCTGTGATGCAGCAGGAAGCAGTCAGTGAAGCTGTGATGCAGCAGGAAGCAGTCAGTGAAGCTGTGATGCAGCCAGTGAAGCTGTGATGCAGCAGGAAGCAGTCAGTGAAGCTGTGATGCAGCAGGAAGCAGTCAGTGAAGCTGTGATGCAGCAGGAAGCAGTCGGTGAAGCTGTGATGCAGCCAGTGAAGCTGTGAGGCAGCAGGAAGCAGTCAGTGAAGCTGTGATGTAGCAGGAAGCAGTCAGTGAAGCTGTGATGTAGCAGGAAGCAGTCATTGAAGCTGTGATGTAGCAGGAAGCAGTCAGTGAAGCTGTGATGCAGCAGGAAGTAGTCAGTGAAGCTGTGATGCAGCAGGAAGCAGTCAGTGAAGCTGTGATGCAGCAGGAAGCAGTCAGTGAAGCTGTGATGCAGCAGGAAGCAGTCAGTGAAGCTGTGATGCAGCAGGAAGCAGTCGGTGAAGCTGTGATGCAGCCAGTGAAGCTGTGATGCAGCAGGAAGCAGTCAGTGAAGCTGTGATGCAGCAGGAAGGAGTCAGTGAAGCTGTGATGTAGCAGGAAGCAGTCAGTGAAGCTGTGATGTAGCAGGAAGCAGTCAGGGAAGCTGTGATGCAGCCAGTGAAGCTATGATGCAGCAGGAAGCAGTCGGCGAAGCTGTGATGCAGCAGGAAGCAGTCGGCGAAGCTGTGATGCAGCCAGTGAAGCTGTGATGCAGCAGGAAGCAGACAGTGAAGCTGTGATGTAGCAGGAAGCAGTCGGCGAAGCTGTGATGCAGCAGGAAGCAGTCGGCGAAGCTGTGATGCAGCCAGTGAAGCTGTGATGCAGCAGGAAGCAGTCAGTGAAGCTGTGATGCAGCAGGAAGCAGTCGGCGAAGCTGTGATGCAGCAGGAAGCAGTCGGCGAAGCTGTGATGCAGCCAGTGAAGCTGTGATGCAGCAGGAAGCAGACAGTGAAGCTGTGATGCAGCAGGAAGCAGTCAGTGAAGCTGTGATGTAGCAGGAAGCAGACAGTGAAGCTGTGATGCAGCAGGAAGCAGCCAGTGAAGCTGTGATGCAGCAGGAAGCAGTCATTGAAGCTGTGATGCAGCAGGAAGCAGTCGGTGAAGCTGTGATGCAGCAGGAAGCAGTCAGTGAAGCTGTGATGCAGCAGGAAGCAGACAGTGAAGCTGTGATGCAGCAGGAAGCAGTCAGTGAAGCTGTGATGCAGCAGGAAGCAGCCAGTGAAGCTGTGATGCAGCAGGAAGCAGACGGTGAAGCTGTGATGCAGCAGGAAGCAGCCAGTGAAGCTGTGATGCAGCAGGAAGCAGTCAGTGAAGCTGTGATGCAGCAGGAAGCAGTCGGTGAAGCTGTGATGCAGCAGGAAGCAGCCAGTGAAGCTGTGAAGCAGCAGGAAGCAGTCAGTGAAGCTGTGATGCAGCAGGAAGCAGTCAGTGAAGCTGTGATGCAGCAGGAAGCAGTCAGTGAAGCTGTGATGTAGCAGGAAGCAGACAGTGAAGCTGTGATGCAGCAGGAAGCAGCCAGTGAAGCTGTGATGCAGCAGGAAGCAGTCATTGAAGCTGTGATGCAGCAGGAAGCAGTCAGTGAAGCTGTGATGCAGCAGGAAGCAGACAGTGAAGCTGTGATGCAGCAGGAAGCAGTCAGTGAAGCTGTGATGCAGCAGGAAGCAACCAGTGAAGCTGTGATGCAGCAGGAAGCAGTCATTGAAGCTGTGATGCAGCAGGAAGCAGTCGGTGAAGCTGTGATGCAGCAGGAAGCAGTTATTGAAGCTGTGATGCAGCAGGAAGCAGTCGGTGAAGCTGTGATGCAGCAGGAAGCAGTCATTGAAGCTGTGATGCAGCAGGAAGCAGTCGTTGAAGCTGTGATGCAGCAGGAAGCAGTCAGTGAAGCTGTGATGCAGCAGGAAGCAGTCAGTGAAGCTGTGATGCAGCAGGAAGCAGTCGGTGAAGCTGTGATGCAGCAGGAAGCAGACAGTGAAGCTGTGATGCAGCAGGAAGCAGACAGTGAAGCTGTGATGCAGCAGGAAGCAGCCAGTGAAGCTGTGATGCAGCAGGAAGCAGTCAGTGAAGCTGTGATGCAGCAGGAAGCAGTCTGTGAAGCTGTGATGCAGCAGGAAGCAGCCAGTGAAGCTGTGATGCAGCAGGAAGCAGTCAGTGAAGCTGTGATGCAGCAGGAAGCAGTCAGTGAAGCTGTGATGCACTTTTCAGTGTTCTTTTCATTTTTTGGAGCAGTGCATTTATCTGGTCTCTAGTCACTAATGGACGAATCTGATTGGTTCTTTCTCTGTCCTGCTGCTAACAAGCGGCCAATCCGCTTTGGTTCCTTTGCTTTATTCTGCGCGTCGCTCCTTTGAAAGGTGGGGGACGTTGCTGCGAGCAGAGCGGGGAGAGGAGGGTTTCCCCACCCTGCCTGAGGTCTGACCTCGTTGGGGTGGCGAGCGCTGCTGCTCTGGGATGTTTGTGGTTTTCTTTTTGGTGCAGACTGAGCTCTCTGTGCACGCAGACTTCCTGTAGACTGACTCTTGTTTCCTCTCTCTGTTCTGTTTTTGTAGAACATCATCAAGAAGGTGAACGGTCAAAAGTTTGTCTACCGCTTTGTGTCCTACCCCGACATCCTGAAAGGAGACGCCAGCGGCAGAACAAACGCCGGAGACGGACCTGCGGTCTTACCGCAGAGGGGGGACGGGTCTCTGCTGGAGGCGGAGCCTGCAGACAGGTCCAAGGTGGGGACGTGTCCAGCCGCTCTGGGATCTAAGCCGTCCAATAGAAACGACTACATTCACTCCGGCCTTTACACGTCCTTTCATCTTAACTCGCTGCAAAACGGCCGTAAGCTCTTCACGTCCATCAAAATGGAAAACCCTGCAGAGAAGGTTGGTGAGAAGAGGAACGCCACGGCCAGCGCACACGTCCAGGACACACCCCCTCAGCTGCCAGCGCCTGCCGCCCCGCCATCAGTCATCAAGTTTGGGAACAGCCCCCTAAAGCCGGTGTCCATGACGGCGGCGCCTCAGGTGGCTGTAGAGGAGACGCTGCCGGCCATGCATGCGGCGCCTCAGAGGGCCGATAACCTGGGAACACACTCCTCCCTCCAGCCCGTCTACTCGTATGAACCCACCCGCCCTTCAGACGCCGCCCTCAGCCTGCCAGAGCTGACCTCAGCCAGCCCGTCTCCACACCTCGCTACAGACCCGTGTCAGGAGAGCGGCGTGCAGAGCGAGGTGGACTCCGGCTCCTCGGGGTCTGCGGAGCTTCCCGCTCTGCACGCCGCAGAGACTCAGCAGCCGGAGCAGGTCAGTATAGAGAACGCTGAACCTCAGAGCGCCGACAGCGGCGTTCTAACAGCTCGGTGTGTTTGCCTCCATCAGGCGGACGCCGCCGGCCTGTTGCTGGATGAGCCCAGCTTGGTGGACGCTGAAACCAGCTCGTCCTCGGGGAGCCAGGCTCCGGGGAAAACGCGCAAACCGCCAAAAGTCCTGCAGATCAGCCCGCCCGCTCTGCTCGTCACCGCATCTGACTTCTCCCCCATGAACCTGTGCAGCCCATCGCTCCCCACCGCCTCGCTCACGCCCGCCATGTTACAGGTGAGACATCAGAGCATAGCTATACTTAGCTATACCTATATAATGTTATCCACCGCCTTCTCAGCTTACCCTCAGCCAATCAAAGTTCAGCTATCATAGCTCCCTCTATTAGAGAGCTGGGTTGGAGGCGGGCCTCCTCCTTAGCAAGGTTCCAAGATGGCTTCTAAAAGGAAACGCCCACGAAGGTAACAAGCAATTCAAAAAACAAATGGATCATATAGACACACACACTTTATAACCCGAACATTACAGAAAATCTTATTGCTTCTTAACATTTACCCCCCCCCCCATGAGAAAGGTAGTCAGCAATAAGATTTCTCTTACCTGGACAATGCTGTATGTTGTTTTTATTGGATTTCTTATAGAAGCACTTTTGTTATTAAGGCAGTTTGCCGTTAATTTTTACCATCAAAATCTATTTTTTTTTATTTCACCAAAGTAATAAGGCTTTTTCCTCTAGAACACTGTTGGTAGTGGTAGTAGCATTTCACTGAGGGCTCTATGAAGGGTTGAGCAAAGTGAATCAGTCCTTGTTTCACCCCTAGATGCCCAGCAGAGGGCAGTGTTGCTGCAGCAATGCCTCTGATCCTGTCAGCGGATCACATGGCGCGGCGTCTCCCTGTCAATCAGCTGGTTGTGCGGCTGGACGGGTCCCAGTTGGTCATGAGTTCCAGCTCATATGAAGAGGATCCACATTTAGCCGCCTCCATTATAAGCAGTAATGGAATTAAAACCAAACGGCTTCTCAAAGGATGAAAACCAAATGAAAGGGCCAGTAGAGCTGCAGGTCACATGCCCTGCAGCCTGAAGGCCTCCAACTGCCTCCATGCCCAGAACTTCCTACGAAGGTCAGTGGGTCGGTTTTAGAGCAACTTTAACACATTATATTTTAGTATGTTTACTATTTTTGGTAAAGGAAAATGTCTTTTAGGTATTTTTTACAAAATAAAATCTAGGAGGACCCAGGTGTATATCTGGATGGCGCATGTGCAGAAGTACTAGCTGTAGCGCCTGGCTAGCTGTAGCGGCTGGTTAGCTGAAGCGGCTGGCTAATTGTAGTGGCTGGTTAGCTGTAGCGGCTGGAAAATTGTAGTGGCTGGCTAATTGTAGCGGCTGGCTAGCTTAAGCGGCTGGCTAGCTGTACGGCTGGCTAATTGTAGTGGCTGGCTAACTGTAGCGGCTGGCTAATTGTAGTGGCTGGCTAGCTGTAGCGGCTGGCTAACTGTAGCATCTGGCTAGCTGTAGCGGCTGGTTAACTGTAGCATCTGGCTAGCTGTAGTGGCTGGCTAGCTCTAGCATCTGGCTAGCTGTAGCGGCTGGCTAACTGTAGCATCTGGCTAGCTGTAGCAGCTGGCTAGCTGTAGCGGCTGGCTAACTGTAGCATCTGGCTAACTGTAGCGGCTGGCTAACTGTAACATCTGGCTAGCTGTAGCGGCTGGCTAGCTGTAGCGGCTGGCTAGCTGTAGTGGCTGGCTAACTGTAACATCTGGCTAGCTGTAGCGGCTGGCTAACTGTAACATCTGGCTAGCTGTAGCGGCTGGCTAACTGTAATATCTGGCTAGCTGTAGTGGCTGGCTAACTGTAACATCTGGCTAGCTGTAGCGGCTGGCTAACTGTAACATCTGGCTAGCTGTAGCGGCTGGCTAGCTGTAGTGGCTGGCTAACTGTAACATCTGGCTAGCTGTAGCGGCTGGCTAACTGTAACATCTGGCTAGCTGTAGCGGCTGGCTAGCTGTAGCGGCTGGCTAGCTGTAACATCTGGCTAGCTGTAGCGGCTGGCTAGCTTTAGAGATGAGTCACCCGTCCTTCTAACAGGAATCCTGGGTATCCCATCTGGAGGGAGTGACCCTTCACCCTGATCTCTGCTTAGGGGAGCGCTGGCATAGTGGTTGGAATCCACAGGTTCTGAGTTCGAGTCCCACTCCCACAGCCTGCAACTCTGGGTCCCTGAGCAAGACCCTTAACCCTTCTGTCAATAATAAAAAACAGGTTTTTCCAGGCAGAATTGGTGACACATTGGTAGCTGATGTTACGTGGACTCACTGACACGGAGCGGAGCGGGAAAATCCTGTTGTCATGGTAACATTTTCAACCTGATATTGATGCCCAGGGATATATTCAATATTCCAGTCCAGGATCAAAGATGATAAATAAATAAAAGCATCAAACAATTTTATTCCCATTTAAAACTCTCCTTTTCAATCATTATAGAGTCACTGAAGCTCGTCTGTAAATAAATGCAAAATAAAAACCTAAGAATAAAACTGTTTTAAGTTATTTTAGTGTAATATTTAACGCCTATCCCTACTTCTACTCTTCCCAGACTCCAACTCTCCTGCTGACTCCCAGTCCTCTGCTGTCCAACATCCACTTCTGGAGCACGCTGAGTCCCGTGGCCCCCCTGAGCCCCGCCACACGCCGCCAGGGAGCCCACCTGTTCCAGGTGGGGCCTCCGTCCTCCTCCTGTTATCGCTTTCAGAGCAACGCTCCATGCTAACGTCTCTTTTCTCCCTCCCAGTTCCCGTCGGTGCTCACCCCCCAGTTCCAGATCCCAGTACAGAGCTTGGACGGCACCAGTACTCCGGGCCCCATCTCCCCCGACCCTCAGAAAACATAGACCTCTATGCAGCACTCCCCCAGACCGGCCCAGCTCACACTACAGCACTTCATCTTCACACATTCACTGAGTCCGGCTTATTTTGGGATCCCGGCAGATCAAAGATGGAGAAATCACCATGGTAACGGTGGTCTGTTTCCTCCTAGACACTCGGCTATCGGCATCTTTTCTTCTGTAGACTGATGTCTAACTGGGATTTATCACCTCAGTCTAAACTCAACCTTGGATTTATTGGAAGATTTTCCTTTTTTTAAACCTGAAAGCTCCTTTGATGTTTTAGATTCAGCCTAAACTTTATGTGAAGACAGAAAAACAAAACAAGGTTTTCGTTAAAAAAAGGAAACTTTGATTTTATTCAGTCTGTCCAGTCAGGCAGTGGTTCCCAGTGAGTCTCACTGGTTCCCAGTGGGTCCCAGTGAGTCTCAGTGGTTCCCACTGGTTCCCAGTGGGTCCCAGTGTTCCCTTTAGTCTTAGCCCTGTACCAGTGCAGCTTCTCCCACTTCCCAGCATGCATTGCTCCGTGTCGGTCAGAATCCCTTCTGATAAACATGCTGTGGAGGTTTTCGTGTGACACCATGCCAAAGTCTAAGCGGCGTGAATACTTTAGCGTCTCTGCAGGCGTAATGAAAAACACGCAGAATCCCTGGAAGCCATTTTGATCTGTTGCCTTCATCTGGTAAAAAAGAAAAGCCATAAAATGTTGCAGACGTTCTCCTGAGGAGGAACTCCATAGGATAGGCTTTTATTTTGGCGGGTCAGCGGTGCTCCCACTCATCCTGATGGAAGAGAGACACTGATGGGAGACGCCTTTAAACTAGAAGGTGTTTATAAACGGTGAAGAGTTGCCGGTTCAACATCTATCAATCGGTTCCAGAAAATATTCCCAAAGCAGGAAATGATCAGAGCGGCGTCTCGGCTCAGCTCTTCTCTGGCGGCGCTCCT
Organism: Cyprinodon diabolis; assembly: GCA_030533445.1. Classification (NCBI taxonomy): domain Eukaryota; kingdom Metazoa; phylum Chordata; class Actinopteri; order Cyprinodontiformes; family Cyprinodontidae; genus Cyprinodon; species Cyprinodon diabolis. Next base: position 536,408 of record CM060081.1, read on the forward strand.
TTGACCTCCGCATCTCTGGTGGTTCTGGTTCCACAGACCTATGAAGACTAGATTTAACCACAGTAGCTGCGGTTGCATCTGAAACCCACCGACCAACCAAACATTATGACCCCCCGGGGCCAGAGCCGGACCACGATGAACTCTTTCCAGCGTTTTCTAGATCTGCTTTAAACTGTTCTCTATTTTCTGTGGTAGAACAGCTCTGGTTGATGTATTTCTGTCTGTGATGGACGTTAATGGCGCCCTCTCAGAAGGAACGAATCTGGTTCTAAACGCAGTGATGTGGCGATCACTGGGGGGTCATGATGTTTTGGTTCTGACCCTGAATGGAGACCTTAGCTCCGTCTGACCCTGACCTTTGCCCTCTGGGGTTTACACCCCGCCAGCTTAAAGCCATAAGTCTGAGACCGACTCCAGGACGTCGTCTTTGCCATCTGACATCACGCTTGTTTACACGATACTAGGATGAAAATCGCAGAGGTGTCGCCTTCTAACCCAGGGACTGAGCCACGCCGCTCGGCCTGAGCCGCGGCGCCACCCGCTCGGAGGGACATGGTGCCTTACCGCAGCCGGTTAGCATCGCTAAGTTCTCCCGGAATCTAATGGAGCTCTTTTTGTTTTTTTTTTATTTCTGGTTGCCATTTTGGAATGGACCAAACCACAGAGGGGGCGTGGCTAAAACCTGCCGCGTTCAGACACGCTTCACCCGCGCAGCATGTAAATTAGCCGTTCAACGCCAGCAGCCATGTTTGTTCTTTACCTGCCTCTAAACCTTTGCTCACAAACTGTATAAAGATAGATATATATATATTAGAGAGAGAAAACCTGTTGGCATGGTCTCCTTTTATTTTCCTGTAATAAAACTTTGAGAATAATTTCTATTTTTGTAAATCCGTAATGTTTTTTTTTTTTCCTTCTGTTTCACTTTGTGGATTTTTGGGAATCGATCTCGACTTTTTTTATTTTAGGAATCAGAGCCTTATTGGGATAAAATCAGTCTGTTTTGTACGTTGACTGTTTTTTGATATTGTGTAGATATTGTTCATGCAGATGTTCTTGCACTTAAAGGTCGGGGTTCCTGTCTAATTGGATTCTCTGACTTTTCTAGGATGAAATGTTGTTTGTTGACTAAAGAAATGTATTTTTCTCTTCATTATGCACTTGTTTTTTTAAGAACAAAGGAGCTCAATCAGTTTATATGAAAAAAAGACTAATTTGTAATCAGGCACTAGTATAAATGTTTATAGAAATATATACGATGCATAAATGGAGCGTTTTTGCAGTAAGTTTATTAGTAAATCTATGAAAATGATCCCAAAGCCTCTTTCTGCACATCTAACCTGAATTCTTCTGTTTTTCCTTTAAATGTAAAAAGCTGTTTTAAAGCAAAGACGGTTTCTGCTGTTTGGTGGAGTTTCTCTGTTTGATGCTTAATCCAAATGTTTACAAGCTGCTTTTCTAAAGCGGCGTTTCGACGTGCGAGGCGTCGAAGGAACGGCGTCCAGCAGGGAGGCGAAACGAGACCAATAATAAACCTCATGTCTTTATTCCGTATCTGAGGGGTTTTTATTTTAATGCTAAATACTCATCCGGTCCCAGCTGTGCACTGCCGCCCAGCTGGGTGAAACACAGCTGCACATTCCTGTTCCTCACATGAAACGAATCAGCCTGGTTGAAGATAGTTAAACCAATCTAAACAGATTTAATGAATTGTTTTTATTAGTTAGTTATTTATTTTCCTAAATACGAAAGAGGATTAGGGCCACTGAAAAAAAAAAAGGTTAACTGATTTTTTTTTATTTTATTTCAGTATAGTATGGGAAAAAGGTCAGAATTCTGACTTTTCTCAGAAATCTGACTTTTTTCTCAGAATTCTGATTTTTTTTCCCATGTTAAACTGAAATAAAATTTAAAAATCAGTTTACTTTTTTTTTTCAGTGGCCCTAATCCTCTTCCATACCAAAGACTGTTAGCAAATTAAAACAAAGATACTGGAGGATGGTCTGTAGAGCCAGTGAACTAGAAGTTTCCATAGAACCAGTGAACTAGAAGTGTCTGTATTAAGGACATAAAGGACACTGGAGGAAACCTTCCTCTCATGTCCTGCTTTTATTCTGACAGGTTGCTGCTTTATGAATCCATCAAAGCTGCTCCTATGGAGCCACATGTCAGTCCAGGCCCATAGGGGGCCACAGGGGGGGTCCTTCGTCTGCTGCGATGTGTGAATCAAAGATCAGGAGCCTCCATCGGTTGGCTGCTCTTTCATGTCTATGGCGCCTGATGAATCTGCAAACATTTGAAATCAAAGAAAATAGTCCATTAAAATGAGTGATCAGGTATTCATCTTTATTCCTATCTGGGTTTTTCCTCCTGATAGAAAACTGGAAATGGTTTATTGACGGTTAGATTGGATAAAAACTGCAGCAGCCGGCCTTTCTGTTTAAGACACAACTTTCCTGCAAACGGCTGCAGGTGAAATCCTGCTGGAACCTTAAAGAAATGCACAACACAGATTATTCTGATCAGATCTTATTAGTTTGAAACTTTAGTGAAACAGATTTATCTGCAACCAAATGTTAGTAAATATTAGTAACATTTAATTTTAAAGTAAATCTTTAATGCCAACCAACAATTGAAACTGAATATGTAGTTTCTATAACGGTAGTAAAAAACAACCACATCTAACCCTGGTTAGCTTTAGCTTGCCTGGTTAGCTTTAGCATGCCTGGTTAGCTTTAAGTTTGCCTGGTTAGCTTTAGCATGCCTGGATAGCTTTAGTTTGCCTGGTTAGCTTTAGCTTGCCTGGTTAGCTTTAGCTTGCCTGGCTAGCTTTAGCATGCCTGGATAGCTTTAGTTTGCCTGATTGTGTTTAGCTTGCCTGGATAGCTTTAGTTTGCCTAGATAGCTTTAGTTTGCCTGGTTAGCTTTAGCTTGCCTGGCTAGCTTTAGCATGCCTGGATAGCTTTAGTTTGCCTGATTGGGTTTAGCTTGCCTGGATAGCTTTAGCTTGCCTGGTTAGGTTTAGCGTGCATGGTTAGCTTTAGCGTGCATGGATAGCTTTAGTTTGCCCGGTTAGCTTTAGCGTGCATGGTTAGCTTTAACGTGCATGGTTGGCTTTAGTGTGTCTGGTTAGCTTTAGTGTGCCTGGATAGCTTTAGCGTGCATGGTTAGCTTTAGCGTGCAGGGTTAGCTTTAGTGTGCCTGGTTAGCTTTAGCGTGCATGGTTAGCTTTAGTGTGCCTGGTTAGCTTTAGCGTGCCTGGATAGCTTTAGCGTGCCTGGATGGCTTTAGCATGCCTGGCTAGCTTTAGCGTGCATGGTTAGCTTTAGAGTGCCTGGATAGCTTTAGCGTGCATGGTTTGCTTTAGCGTGCCTGGTTAGCTTTAGCTGGGCTGATTAGCTTTAGCGTACCTGGTAAGCTTTAGCGTGCATGGTTTGCTTTAGCGTGCCTTGTTAGCTTTAGCTGGGCTGATTAGCTTTAGCGTACCTGGTTAGCTTTAGCGTGCATGGTTTGCTTTAGCGTGCCTTGTTAGCTTTAGCGTGCCTGGTTAGCTTTAGCGTGCCTGGTTAGCTTTAGCGTGCATGGTTAGCTTTAGTGTGCCTGGATAGCTTTAGCGTGCCTGGATGACTTTAGCGTGCCTGGCTAGCTTTAGCGTGCATGGTTAGCTTTAGAGTGCCTGGATAGCTTTAGCGTGCATGGTTTGCTTTAGCGTGCCTGGTTAGCTTTAGCGTGCCTGGATAGCTTTAGTTTGCCTGGTTAACTTGGTGATGCAGCAAGGGGCCCTGGTAGCTGTATAAACTGATGCCTGTAGAGATGCTAATCCACTAATCTCTGAGTCTGCAGATTAGATCAAGCAAAGCAGGGATTGCTTCAATCAACTCCCTGGTTGTGCAGAGGCGGATTTAGGAAATGTGGGGCCCTAGGCAGCTGCCTAGTATATCCCCACCTACTGGTGAGTACAGTACCTACCTGGTTGGTAGTTTCTGTGAAAATGATGGGTGTAGAGGAGCAGCAGGAACAGACAGAGGCTGATGATGGACGTTATGGTCGTAGACAAAAGGAAGGAGTAGCTGCCTTCACTGTGGATCACCTGCAAGAAGCAGGACACACGTTTCTACCCATTGCAAAGTTGATTTATTTCCAAATAATCGAGTATTTGGACAATATAATTACGTTTTTCAAAGCTTCTAATTAGAGGAGGAATTTTTATTTCCAGGTGGATCATCTCAATCAGTGGTCCTCCTAACTGTCACTCATTCTGGTGAATCTGTCTGCAGCAGCCGGGGCTAACGGTAGCATGCTGCGGCAGCCGGGTCTAACGTTAGCATGCTGCGGCAGCCAGGGCTAACGTTAGCATGCTGCGGCAGCCGGGGCTAACATTAGCCCGTCTGTGGCAGCCGGGGCTAACGTTAGCATGCTGCGGCAGCCGGGGCTAACGTTAGCATGCTGCGGCAGCCGGGGCTAACCTTAGCGTGCTGCGGCAGCCAGGGCTAGCGTTAGCCCGTCTGCGGCAGCCGGGTCTAACGTTAGCATGCTGCGGCAGCCGGGGCTAACATTAGCATGCTGCGGCAGCCGGGGCTAGCGTAGCCCGTCTGCGGCAGCCAGGTCTAACGTTAGCATGCTGCGGCAGCCGGGGCTAATCTGTGAGACTTTTAAAAAGTAGAGCTCAGTCTGTAGACTGATTGTTTTCTACCTTCTGCTACTTTTGATCACAGATGAAACATAAAATAATAGTAAATGTCGGTAATAACATGTTAAGACTCCAGAAGAGAGAGGTGCTGCTGTATGATGACATCATCAGCAGGGGCGGGACCCCGAGCAGATAGCAGATAGAAGTTCAGGCGACTCTTACCGATCCAACGAGCAGCTGGAGCAGCATCTCTCCTGTGCTGGCACTGGTCACTAGGACTGTGGTGGCTGCACCTTTGACACACCAATAAAAAACACGTCGGCATGGCGACCAGCAATAACAGATGAGATACAACGTTAGCAGAGCAGCTGCGTCACCTTTATAATCCAACATGTCCTCTGTGAAAGCCAGGATGGAGGGGAAGACGCTGCTGATGCACAGTCCCAGCACGCAGGTACCGATGAACAGAAACACCCGGCTGGTGTAGAAGATCAGCAGCAGGCTCTGGACCACGATGACCCCCACCTGACCGACGGAGCAGACCACTGAGGGAACTTTCTGGACCACCAACAGGCAGTGATGCTGTGGTAAAGGGTTCAGCTCCACAGCTCATATTAACATCATTTATTCCCCCCCCCCAGTGGGACACAGTGTTGGCAGCATCATGCTGTGGAAACACTAAAGGCCAATTTATACTTCTGACTCTGCAACCTTCAAAGCTGGCCCCCGTTGCCACCCCCCCATTTATGCTGTTTGCTCTCCTGCCTTCAGCGCCAGATTATTCAGGCTCCCATTGCGTGTAACTCTAGTGTTAACTAGCATTTTCTGTGCTGTTAAATTCTGATCGGCTTTTCGGCCGTGGATTTTCGGTTGGCTGGCGCCAGCTCCCCCAATCTCTGTGCTCTGAAGCTGTAACAACTGCAAGCGGTGGACAGTCTCCCCCCGGGTTCCTCCTCTCTCAGTTTCAGACTGAACTCTCAACCAGGTCAGTGACTTTTTGTTGTCTTCTCCGCTCATCAGTCTTGGCCCTTGTTGGACCCTGTTGGCCCCTGTATAGAGCCGCCCATGTCCGGCAGCTACAGCTTCCATGGTGAGATTCTGAGAAGTGACAATAATCCTTCCCAACGTGGGGAGTCAAAGTTGATTGGCGGTAGGGAGTGAGTCACGGCTGATTGGCGGTACGGAGGGAGTCACGGCTGATTGGCGGTACGGAGGGAGTCACGGCTGATTGGCGGTACGGAGGGAGTCACGGCTGATTGGCGGTACGGAGGGAGTCAAAGTTGATTGGCGGTAGGGAGTGAGTCACGGCTGATTGGCGGTATGGAGGGAGTCATGGCTGATTGGCGGTACGGAGGGAGTCACGGCTGTTTGGTGGTACGGAGGGAGTCACGGCTGATTGGCGGTACGGAGGGAGTCACGGCTGATTGGCGGTACGGAGGGAGTCACGGCTGATTGGCGGTACGGAGGGAGTCAAAGTTGATTGGCGGTACGGAGGGAGTCATGGCTGTTTGGTGGTACGGAGGGAGTCACGGCTGATTGGCGGTACGGAGGGAGTCACGGCTGATTGGCGGTACGGAGGGAGTCACGGCTGTTTGGCGGTACGGAGTGAGTCACGGCTGTTTGGCGGTACGGAGGGAGTCACGGCTGATTGGCGGTACGGAGGGAGTCACGGCTGATTGGCTGTACGGAGGGAGTCACGGCTGATTTGCGGTACGGAGGGAGTCACGGCTGATTGGCGGTACGGAGGGAGTCAAGGCTGATTGGCGGTACGGAGGGAGTCACGGCTGTTTGGCGGTACGGAGGGAGTCACGGCTGATTGGTGGTACGGAGGGAGTCAAAGTTGATTGGCGGTAGGGAGGGAGCCACGGCTGATTGGCGGTACGGAGGGAGTCAAAGTTGATTGGCGGTAGGGAGGGAGTCACGGCTGACTGCGTGGATGGACGCGGCCGGCAGGTTCAGCCTGTATCTGCTGACGCGGAGCAGGAAGCTTCAGTTTGAATTGTTACTCAGCAGCTTCTACAAGGAAAGATTCACCTTCCAAGAATCAGAGCATGGCGTGACATCATCATGCTCTGATAAGGAGCTTCACTTTAAGAAAAAAAACCATCTAAAGTTTCTTTGTTGAACTGTGACCTGCTTTCTGCTGAGGGACCCGCCCATCATTCATGTTTCCAGCAGGTTATGAAAAGAATATAAAACATGATGTGGAGCCTGAACACCCGGCTGGTCGTATGCTGAAACACCTAATCCTACTATTTACATTCCCAACCCAGTCAAATGTTTGCTTTAAGCACCAAGTCAGACCTTTGCCGGACTTCATGTTAACTCTGCGCTGTTAAAAGTTGCTTCTAAAGTTTGTGGTCCTACCAGGCTGACGGTGAGCAGCACAGGCGGCGCGTATCTGTAGGAGACGAAGATGAAGCACAGTCTTCCTGCTGTGATCGAAGCCCAAAATATGCTGTCCAGACAGCCTGCTGCTTTATGACCCATCAGCAGGGGGGGGGACACGGCGTAGGTGTAGACAAAACCGGCATAGCAGCCCTGCAGGTAAACAAACAGCAGGTAAACAAACAGCAGGTAAACAAACAGCAGGTTTAGTTCCAGAAGATCTAACAGCACAGAAAGGAATGAAGCATGGAAAACCTTAAATTGGAAGTAGAAAAAACAGATCAACCTGAACACATCATTCCCGCTGTCAAACATGGCGGTAGCAGCATCATGCTGGGTGCATCCTTAGCTACGTAAAAGACGAATGAGCTAAAACTATTAGTATCAGAGACTCAAGATCAGAGACTGGCCCATTTCCACTACCGGGATCACCCTGAGCATGGTAACCATGGTAACTGTTGAGTACAACTGGAACGCAGAACTGAAAAGCCGACTCTGTCGAGTAAATTCACCAAAGGCTGCCTTCTGCGCCTGACGCGCTGCAAACGTCCTGTTACGGGCGCCGCCATGTTGGTTTGCTTGTTTACCTCTACAGAGCAGTAGTACCGTAGATCGCCACTAGGAGGCGAGGAACTGTCGTAAGGACCCGAACTCGCCACGGATCGGTTTTCAGACGGGAGTGAAAATGGAACTTTAGAGCCGAAGCTGCATCCATTAGTGCGGAGGTCAAAGGTCAGGCATTAATCTGAGGTAAAATTCAAACCTTCAATCGTTCTCCCTCAGAACCTACGGAACTTGTAACTTAGCAAAGAACGAGACTTTCAGACAAATTCGTAGTTTTAATTTTATATTGTAGAACATAAAGGCAAATATATGAAGTATTCATTTCTAATGAATTATATCGACTCTCTTCTTCTTCTCCACTTCAGCCGGAATGATGGCGTTCTGCCCCTGATGGGAGGAAGTGGGCGGTTCCAGTGCAGGCGCAGCGCGGTTCACTGGTGCTTCATTTAACAGGCTTAGCTGGCTATCAAAGCTCCGCCTCAGTCTGACTAGGTTACTATGGCAACCGAGGCAGTGAAGCTGAGCCTGGTTCAGAGCTGACTAAGCACCAGGGGGCGCCGTCAGTGACAGAAATCATTTGACCCACAGCATGACGCCATCGAAAACAGGTTCTATGCTAAAGACCCTTAATCATCAGTTACAATAATAATAATAAGAACATCTCACTATAATTCCATCGGTGATGAAGACGATGGCTCCGCCCAGGGCGTGAATGATGAAGAAAGTAGCAGGATGACCTCGGAGGAAATCAAACGCCCCCCCGCATCCTGCAGAGAAATGACAGGTTTGTGTGTCGGAATTCAGTTCAATTCTATTCAGTGTATTTCTATAGCTCCAATTCACAACATCTCAGGTTTATAGATCCAGTTCAACCAGATCATCCAGTCAGATTGATTCAAAGTTTTCTATCTAAGGAAAACCAGCTGATTGCATCGACTCATTGACTCTTCAGCAATCCCTCACACTAAGCATGCTTGTAGCGACAGTGGAGAGGAAAAACTCCCTTTGAACAGGAAGAAACCTCCAGCAGAACCAGGCTCAGTGTGAGCGGCCATCTGCTGAGGCCCACTGGGGTTCAAGGAGACAGAAGCAGACATAGAAAAAGAAGCATAGATACAAAAGGCAACCAGCTCCACAGGCGGCCCCGTCCAGGAAACACACAGCCAGGCAGACGAGCTCCGAGCCAGCTCCCATGTCAGAGGATGAAGAGAGCACATCCAGTTAGTCACAGTCAGAGAAACAGGACTACACTGGAAAACAGGCCAAGCTCCAACATCTAGAAACAAAGGTGTTGATGGCAGCAGCACAGCTGATATTTCTCTCCAGGATGGAGTCACAGCCAAACAGGAACAGACCAGATGAAGCTACTATGAGAAAAAGCAGAGAGAGCAGAACGTTAGAGATTGAACTAACAGATTCTGCAGAGTGGGAGAATAGAGATAGAATGAAGCAGAATGATGAAAAAGGGTCCCTATGTCCTCCAGCAGTCTAAGCCTATAGCAGCAGAACTATAGCAGCACTGGAATGGAGGGATGAGCTCGAAAAAGACGTCACCTGGACAGGCGTCCCTGACTGCAGGGCTTGAACTGGTGTGGGACTCCTTGTCCAGCAGTGGGGGGCTCCCCCTGGAGCAGGACACCAGCCTCTCATGGAACATCAATGCGAGGACTGCGACTGGCACTGGGAGCTGCCCACACATACAGAGACACCACTGTTTAATCTGATAACTAAGCACACTTCCTGTCACCTGATGAGCTCCCTCTCATCCTGCAGATCCTGTTCAAACGGACATGAGAGTAACTAACTGCTTTAACTGATGTCTGAAACACAGACCAGCTGTGAAAAGTTCTGCAAAGGATGATGGGAATTCATTGGGTTGTCTTTTTGTGCAGAAACATCTCAGCTCTCTGAGAATAATCCAGAGTATTGCGATCCCATTTTCCTCACAGCGGCGCAGCTTCAATTATTACTTAATGCAATAATCCACTTTGGCTTTAAGAGCCTCAGTAAACTCTGCAGAGCCTGAACTAGATTTACACACAAGTGATGAAAAATAACTGAATTCTACTTTGATTCTAATCTGCTTTAGTGGAAAAGCTACATTTTCTATTGGTTTTCATGATTTCCTGCTGATTTTTGACCTGGAAGACATAAATGGCCGACAGTGAAAATGAAACGGTCTGATATGCAAAATGTTGGAGATCCAGGCTGAGATCAAGACTGAACAGAAAAACTAAGAACTGACCCTTCATCACTGATCCTACATGTTTCAGACGTTTAGATGAAGCTTTGCATCAATCCTCTGGAACAGGTGAGTTAAACAACATGCAGGGCGCTGCGCCAAGAGGAGCAAGGATGGGGGGATAAATCAGCGTCAGTCCTGTTGTTCTCCTGGGGATGTAAAACACACCTTCTACCACCAGGATGTCCAGGTGAGGGACAGAGAGGCGGCTTCAGCTCCAAGCTTTAAAGCTCATCATCAGTGTGAGTCTGCTGAGGCTGAGGAGCAGCAGCTCTGATCATAGATCCTTCCTTTGGCAGGAAAAGTAACTCTGCTAATTTCTCCACAGGTGGATCCTTTTAGCTTAGAAACTGAAGCAGACGAGCTCTACGCTGGTTTTCACGTGACAAAAGGCAGAAAACGGTTGAAATAAAAAGCGAGCCTATAGGAGAGAAACAGGACTAAACACTGAAGAACTAAAAATATAAAAAAACAAAAATAAAAGAACTACAGAAATGACTTTAACATCTTCAGGTGCCTTGGTTGACTCAGCCAGTGTTGCCAACTCAGCGACTCTGTCGCTATATTTAGCGACTTTTCAGATCCCTCAAGCAACTAGCGACAAATCTGGCAACTTTTCTGGTGTCTGCCGTGGGGCGCCTCCCCCGTCCCGTCGTCTCAGCGCTGCAGCCAGAGCCACAGCCTGTTCACCCTCAGCGTCCAGACTGCAGATGAGCGGCGTGCGTTTGCGCCGGGATTGGCAGCGCAGGTTGATCACGCTGGAGTCGGATCCCTCAGTTGCTGAACCTGCCATAGAGAACATTGACCAACATGACGAGGAAAATGCACGTTCTGCTGACAGGAACTCACATTAATAGCAGCCATGATCCAGAAAGCGTACGACACCCTGGTGACCACGACCCCCTCGGTGTAGAGAGGGTACCAGGAGGCGTTGTGCAGCGCGGCTCCGTGCCCAGCCAGGGTGTTACGGAGGTGTTCCAGGTCCGAGGACGACGAGTTGGCCGTGCGATTGGCTGAGAGGACGCAGCTGTCTTCTGCCAGGAAGGGGTCGACCACCAGGGGGCTGACCAGGGCGCCGCAGCCGATGAAGAAATGCAACGCCTAGAAAGAGACATCAAGATGGCTCCTTCAGAGACTGACAGGAAGTAGGAATCTATCATCTTTTTTAACCACGTTCTCTGCAAAGGCTGTAGAGCAACACAAAGTATGGAATATTTAAGAATAAAGGGAGAAAAATATGAAAAAGTTTTTTTTTTATTTTATTAAATAAAATCTGGAAAGTGTGGCTCTCTTTTTATCTAACCCCTTTAACTCTGATACCCCTGCATAAATTCATAGAAAGGCCCCTCCCCCACCTACATTAGTTTTCTATCTAAGGAAAACCAGCTGATTGCATCGACTCATTGACTCTTCAGCAATCCCTCACACTAAGCATGCTTGTAGCGACAGTGGAGAGGAAAAACTCCCTTTGAACAGGAAGAAACCTCCAGCAGAACCAGGCTCAGTGTGAGCGGCCATCTGCTGAGGCCCACTGGGGTTCAAGGAGACAGAAGCAGACATAGAAAAAGAAGCATAGATACAAAAGGCTCCCATGTCAGAGGATGAAGAGAGCAAAAAAGTCATGTTGCTGCAATGAAATGACCTGCCTCCAGCTGACAGAGTGACTCACTAAAAGCAGGAATTATAACAAGATTGTACAAAATCTATATATAAACATTTTGCATTTAAGATAAAAAACTTGTTGGTTTTTCCGTAAAAAAAAAACAAAAAATATCCACTGGACTTGGTTTCCAAGATTTGAAGACGTTTCTCCACCTCTCCAGGAAGCTTCCTCAGTTCAAATGTCTGGATCCGCAGTGAGTTTGAGTCTTATATGGACAAGGCCTTGTATTGCTTGGAAACATGCAAATGGTAACCGATGAATGGGTCGTTTAGTTCCATCGTTAGCCAACGATGGAACTAAACGACCCATATAAGACTCATATAAGACTCCATATAAGACTCATATAAGACTCCATATAAGACTCAAACTCACTGCGGATCCAGACATTTGAACTGAGGAAGCTTCCTGGAGAGGTGGAGAAACGTCTTCAAATCTTGGAAACCAAGTCCAGTGGATATTTTTTGATTTTTTATGGAAAGACTATGACCTGGATGATTGAGAACCTTCATCAGCAAAACTTGTTGGTGTTTCAGTCGACTTTATCCAGAACTCCTGAAGTGGAAAAGTTTTTATTTAGTGTAAATCTAACCTTTGACTGTCTGATTATTGATAGAAAAACTAATCTGGAGATTAATCAATTTTATAAATGATCTAATTTAATCTAATTATTATAATTAGCAACAATCGGAGGAGATATAAAGTTTACTTGTAAAAACTTCAGTTCTGACGTTTCAATAAAGGTTGCACTGCAAAAAATTGAAATCTAAATGAGTAATTTTTGCTTGAATTAAGTGCATCTTTCTTAAAATGAGGAGGAGCCAATGGAACTAGATAATTTACAATTAAAATAAGAAAAAAAATTGCTTTGTCTTATTTCAAGTGCATATTAACTAAGGCGTAAAAATACTCGTTCCATTGGAAAATCATCTTATTTATCTGATTAAATTAAGGGTAAATACCCTTGATTTAAGAATTGTTTGACTTATTTCCGGATGGTTTTTGCAGTGCGGAAGCTGTTCCTGCAGCTCCTGTTTAGAACCGCTCAGTCAAACCTGCAGGCTTTAAAGGCTTGTGACAAAATAGAAAATCAAAAATTGCTTCATAGATTCTACGGAAGAGGATTAGGGCCACTGAAAAAAAAAAAAAAGTAAACTGAATTTTTTTATTTTATTTCAGTATAGTATGGGAAAAAAGTCAGAATTCTGACTTTTTTTATTGTCAGAATTCAGTCAGAATTCTGAGAAAAAAGTCAGAATTCTGAGATTAAAGTCAGAATTCTGACTTTTTTCCCATGTTAAACTGAAATAAAATTTAAAAATCAGTTAACTTTTTTTTTTTTCAGTGGCCCTAATCCTCTTCCGTAGCTTCTCTCCTTTCAGCGCGACTTAACATTCTGCCAACTACAGATTGGCAAAATCTCTCGTGTTACAAACACAAGAGATTTATGGGATATTTAATTGTTAGATTCAAAATATTGTGAGTTCATATTTCATATAGGAAAAAAAAAATGAATCTGAAGCACAAAGGATTTTTTAAACAGAGCTTTTCCTGCAGGAATGAGAAAGGCTGCTGCTCACATCCCAGCACCAATCTGACCCCCAACAGAACAGCAGAGTCTTTTATTCACAGAGCAGAAACAGATGGGTGGGTTTTATGACCCTAGAAGACCAACTGGCTGAGAGGCAGGTCATAAAACTTTATGACCTGCCTCAAACATTAATGTGTTGACAAGTTTTAAGGTGTAGATATACTTCCCTAGAAGCTGTTGGAGGTTCATTTCTATACTAGGCTGGATGTAGATGAACAGAGAGACCAGTTCAACAGATCTTTTCAAAGAGAGAAATGAAACCGTCTGACTGACCTGCAGGAAGATGGCTGAGTCCTTCTGGTAGAGCTTCACCAGCTGCAGGTTCCCAATGGTGTCTATGACTCCCATGGCCGCTCCGGCCACGCCCATAGCAATGGCCAACAGAACCACATGGTGACAGAGTGGAATGATGGCGAAGACGACGGAGATGATGAGGGTGGAGGTGAGGAGGGCTGACAGAGACGACAACAGGCTGGATAAAGAAGAGACAAAATGAGGAAACATTAGACCAACATTTCTAGATAAACTTTCCATTGGGTAACTGTAGTGGTGGATCTCTGCCCACTGGTCACCACCAACCTGTTCACATTTCTAACTGGTTTTCCTGGTAGATGACCCAAGCTTGGAGGAAAAAAGGGAGAAGACCGCCCAAATTTGGTTTCAAATTGTTTGCATATTTCAATGTTACTTTTGACCTTTACATGTCTTCTTTTCAAATTTCATTTTACAGATCACAGTTCTTCTGGAGGGAGGAGTGAAGACGCATTTCTGCAGGGATTTAATTAGTTAGTTGAGTTAAAAGTGAGGTGAAGAGAACGCCGTCCGTTCAGCACTATTTCCAAGGAATGCAGTTTGCTAAAAAAAAAACAAAATATAAAGCTAGAAAACTAAAATATTAGGGATGCACGATATAATGGGCCCCCTATCGGTATCGGCCTTAAAACTGAATATCGGACATCGGCCCCCCCACCGATATTTAACCCGATATTTGATCAGCTTCTGAGTTTCTAAAGTCTAAAAAAATAAAAAAATACTACTTCTTCTTCTTCCTCAAAAACTTCTTTTTTACAGACTTAAAAACTTCTAAAGACGAGGGAAAAAATATTGATTCATTAAAATATCCCAATATCTTCATATGCTGATATATTGCCATTTAAAAACACCATATCAATCTCTTTCACTAATGAAATATTGCTATATGTCATCGTTATGCTACGAAATCCCCCCAAAATTCACCAAATGTTGCCATATTTTTATATGTTGAAATATTGACGCGGTATCGATCTATTTTACTAACAAAATCTCACAAGAATTTGCAAAATATCACGAGAGTTTGTAACAGAACGATGAAATTTCACGAGATTTTGAAAGTAAAATAGATCGCTACCGCGTTTTTAAAAATCTATTTGATATCAGCAAATGAAAATATATTTGAGTTTATTATTTTTCAAAGTGTCAGCAATGGAAAACAAAACTGCTATTTTCAATGACTACTTATTTTTGTCCAGCTTTAACATCGGTATCGATATCGGTTATCGGCTACATGAGTTTTAAAATATCGGCATATCGGATATCGGCCAAAATCCCAATATCGTGCATCCCTAGAAAAAAAAAAAAAAAAATATATATATATATATATATATAAAAAGAAAAGAATAAAATAATTTGGGAAACAATAAAATCTGAGAAAAACAAGTTAATTTTCAAATCTTTTTTGATTAAAACATTTTTCAAAGTTTCATTTTCGGTTCTCTCCATGCCTCTATGTTTACATGCATCTTTATTAACGACCTTTGATTAATAAGGTAGAAAAGATCAAAAGCTTGATCACTAGAGTTTTTAAAAATGGAAACGGTTGCATCGGGTGGCAGAGAAGGAAACTCATCCCAGACCGTCGCCTCAAAGCTGCTTTTTAAATTCCCTAATTTTCCCTCCAGGCCAGTCTCACAGCTGTTGCTGTTCCAGTAACTCTTATTTACTTTGTCATCTTATCACCTCCTGCTTCTTTGCTGCTTCCACCTGATCTTTACTTTGGGAGCTCAGTCAGTCAAACTTTCCGTTTCCTCCTCCATATTTTTGTTCGGTCTTGTTCAGAATCAGTGAGATTCACATGGAATCTGTGGGAAAACGAGCTGCTGGTTATTGGTCACTAGTGAGCTGATGGTTCCTCTGAGGCCAAAAGGCTCAAACAGAAAACCAACATTTCTTAAAGTTTAAAGGGGAACGCAGTTTTTTCCCCATTGGTCCTTGATTTTCCGTTATTCCATCATGTTCTACTCGCCCAGATGAGTTTAGTGTCATCTGGAGCCGTTCTGAAGATATTCCGTTAGGTTATATCCAGTAACGTCTTCCTATGGGCAACGACTTGAAGCACAAACTAAACTGTTCATCATTTATTCTTTATGGTACGCCAGCATTCAGAACATGGAGGCCAATCACTGCCCCCCAGACATCCGTGCTTAGATCTTTATATTTGTATTTTTTTATAAACAAAGTGCAGTGTGTATGACATCATCCCTTTCCCTTTATAACGGCTGAGCAGTTTTCTGAAGCATTTCCCATTATTTGAGAACCCAATCCTGCTTTAGATGTCTGCTCTATGCTGCCTAGACGTTCCCCTAACCTCCACCTGCTGTTCGTTCTCTGATGGTAAAAACTCCCACAGCTGCTCAGTTCATACAGAGATTATATTTGATACTAATTTGTCTAAATTATAAATGTAATGA
Source organism: Cyprinodon diabolis (assembly GCA_030533445.1). Lineage (NCBI taxonomy): Eukaryota > Metazoa > Chordata > Actinopteri > Cyprinodontiformes > Cyprinodontidae > Cyprinodon > Cyprinodon diabolis. The sequence continues at coordinate 552,209 of CM060081.1, forward strand.
GTTTAACTTGATCTTACTTTGTGTTAACAGAGTAGATTAGGCTGAATTTATAGACACACCACACTTTTCAGATTTCTAATTTAAACCAGCTGAAACTGAAACTTTTCCACTTGAGGAGTTCTGGATTATAGAGCAGATTGACAGATGAAAGAGTTATTTCTATTTTAAATGCAAAAAACGTCTGATCAGAGCTGAAACATCTGATCAGAGCTGAAACATCTGATCAGAGCTGAAACATCCAATCAGAGCTGAAACACCTGGTCAGGGCTGAAACATCTGATCAGGGCTGAAACAACCGATCAGAGCTGAAACATCTGGTCAGGGCTGAAACATCTGGTCAGAGCTGAAACATCTGGTCAGGGCTGAAACATCTGATCAGAGCTGAAACATCTGGTCAGGGCTGAAACATCTGGTCAGGGCTGAAACATCTGATCAGAGCTGAAACATCCAATCAGAGCTGAAACATCTGATCAGGGCTGAAACAACCGATCAGAGCTGAAACATCTGATCAGGGCTGAAACAACCGATCAGAGCTGAAACATCTAATCAGAGCTGAAACATCCAATCAGAGCTGAAACATCTAATCAGAGCTGAAACATCCAATCAGAGCTGAAACATCCGGTCAGAGCTGAAACGTCTGATCAGGGCTGAAACATCTGGTCAGAGCTGAAACGTCTGATCAGGGCTGAAACATCTGGTCAGAGCTGAAACATCTGATCAGGGCTGAAACATCTGATCAGGGCTGAAACAACCGATCAGAGCTGAAACATCTAATCAGAGCTGAAACATCCAATCAGAGCTGAAACATCCGGTCAGAGCTGAAACGTCTGATCAGGGCTGAAACATCTGGTCAGAGCTGAAACATCTGGTCAGAGCTGAAACGTCTGATCAGAGCTGAAACATCTGGTCAGAGCTGAAACATCTGGTCAGGGCTGAAACATCTGATCAGGGCTGAAACATCTGGTCAGAGCTGAAACGTCTGATCAGAGCTGAAACATCCAATCAGAGCTGAAACATCTGGTCAGGGCTGAAACATCTGGTCAGGGCTAAAACATCTGGTATGAGCTGAAACATCTGGTCAGAGCTGAAACATCTGATCAGAGCTGAAACATCTGGTCAGAGCTGAAACATCTGGTCAGGGCTGAAACGTCTGATCAGTGCTGAAACATCCAATCAGAGCTGAAACATCTGGTCAGAACTGAAACATCTGGTCAGGGCTGAAAAATCTGGTCAGAGCTGAAACATCTGGTCAGAGCTGAAACATCTGATCAGAGCTGAAACATCTGGTCAGAGCTGAAACATCTGGTCAGGGCTGAAACGTCTGATCAGTGCTGAAACATCAAATCAGAGCTGAAACATCTGGTCAGAACTGAAACATCTGGTCAGGGCTGAAAAATCTGGTCAGAGCTGAAACATCCGATCAGAGCTGAAACATCCAATCAGAGCTGAAACATCTGGTCAGAACTGAAACATCTGGTCAGGGCTGAAACATCTGATCAGAGCTGAAACATCTGGTCAGGGCTGAAACGTCTGATCAGAGCTGAAACATCTGGTCAGGGCTGAAACATCTGTTCAGAACTGAAACATCTGGTCAGGGCTGAAACATCTGATCAGAGCTGAAACATCTGGTCAGAGCTGAAACGTCTGATCAGAGCTGAAACATCTGGTCAGGGCTGAAACATCTGGTCAGGCCTGAAACATCTGATCAGAGCTGAAACATCTGGTCAGAGCTGAAAAATCTAATCAGGGCTGAAACATCTGGTCAGGGCTGAAACCTCTGGTCAGAGCTGAAACATCTGATCAGAGCTGAAACATCTGGTCAGGGCTGAAACATCTGGCCAGGGCTGAAACATCTGATCAGAGCTGAAACATCTGATCAGGGCTGAAACATCCGGTCAGAGCTGAAACATCTGATCAGGGCTGAAACATCCGGTCAGGGCTAAAACATTTGGTATGAGCTGAAACATCTGGTCAGAGCTGAAACATCTAGTCAGGGCTAAAAAATTTGGTATGAGCTGAAACATCTGGTCAGAGCTGAAACATCTGGTCAGGGCTAAAACATTTGGTCAGGGCTGAAACATCTGGTCAGCTGAAACATCTGTTCAGGGCTAAAACATTTTCGTCAGGGCTGAAACATCTGCTCAGGGCTGAAACATCTGGTAAGGGCTGAAACATCTGGTCAGAGCTGAAACATTTGGTCAGGGCTGAAACATCTGCTCAGGGCTGAAACATCTGGTCAGGGCTGAAACATCTGATCAGGGCTGAAACATCTGGTCAGGACTGAAACATCTGGTCAGGGCTGAAACCTCTGGCCAGAGCTGAAACATCTGATCAGGACTGAAACATCTGATCAGGACTGAAACATCTGGTCAGGGCTGAAACATCTGGTCAGGACTGAAACATCTGGTCAGGGCTGAAACATCTGATCAGGGCTGAAACATCTGGTCAGGACTGAAACATCTGATCAGGACTGAAACATCTGATCAGGGCTGAAACATCTGGTCAGGGCTGAAACATCTGATCAGGACTGAAACATCTGATCAGGGCTTAAACATCTGGTCAGGACTGAAACATCTGGTCAGGGCTGAAACATCTGGTCTGGGCTGAAACATCTGGTCAGGGCTGAAACATCTGATCAGGACTGAAACATCTGGTCAGGGCTGAAACATCTGGTCAGGGCTGAAACATCTGTGTGTTTTTCAAGTCAAATTCTGTTGGATTTCCTTCTTTCCTTTTAGATGTTGCATTAAATAATGTCGGATGTTTTAATTTAAAATATTTTCTGCAGGATCCACAAGGTGTTGAAACAGCTTCATCACCATGGTAACCCTCATGTTTCCATCCCATAATAACAGAGCTTCAGCCGCGCATGTTGAACATGGTGCTGCTGATATTTGCCAGTCAAATGAACTCAGAGAAACTGTTCATCTGCTTTTCTTACAAAGTTTAAACTTTATTTATTTAGGACAGAGCTTAATGATTTAAACAAGCACAAGGTGGATAGTTTATAAACTAATGTAATAAAATAATCGCATTACTTTAATAAACAGAAATATGTGATAAAATGTTTGTAATTTAGAGCTAGAATTAAATGTTGAGTCAAAGTTTTTCTTACGTCTTCTTGAACAATCCTCCCACGCTGCTGCCCACCAGCAGAAAGAACTGCTGCGAGACAAAGATCCAGGTGATGCTCTGCAGGGAGGAGCGGCTCTGGCAGCGCAGGTCCAGGATGGTGGGACCCAGCGAGGAGACGCACAGCCCGAAGCTGAAGAAGGCGCTGCACAGGGTGGCGGTCTGCTGCAGGTGGAGCCGCAACAGCGACCGGATCCGCTCATCCAGCAGCTTCATGTCTGAAAACCTCCCGGGATCAAACTCTGCTGCTGCTGCTGCTTCTGTCCTCCCCCCTCCTCTCTCCTCCCCCCTCCGCTGTCCAAATTAAACTCCAGTAGAGAAGTTAGACAGAGCAGCTGTTCCAGTCTGGAGGCACTGGATGCTGATTGGACAGATTTTCAGGAAGTTCAGCCCTCTTTTCGATAACTAGACGCCTCATTGGACGCTGGCTGACGTGCCTAAACTGCGGCCATCTTGGGTCAGACCACAGTTCAGACAGCTGCTGTCAGAATGAATAGGAGGCATTTTAATCATCTTTATCACAGGAAAGAATCAGAGATAATATTACGATAATCTCTGACATGTAACAACTTAAAAGACCAAAACAAATTCTAAAATGACCTTTCAGTTAAATTACAGATTTATTCGGATTAAAATCTATTCAAAGTGTCCCCCGGGACAAGTTTCTAGTCCATCTCAGGGCAGTTTTAATGTCATGAATCCTGTAAATGTAATTCTAATATGTTTCTGCTAATCTCCCTTTTTGTTTATTCTACTTCATCTACTTCTAATTTTTAATCATTTTCATCATTGTTTTTCATAATTGTTGGTTAGTGTTAAATGGCTATTTTCATTTAATGATGTAACTCTACTAAATGTTGACATAAACGGCAGCTTTTAAATTATGCTGTGAAAGATCAATTTTAATACCATTTTATTTGAGAAATAATCTGGATTAAATAGCTGAAACTTTTGGTATTTTAACGATAATAACAACAAACATCAAAGCAGTTTTGGTTCGCTTTAGCCCTGAAACCAGTAACACCAGTCTGTGGCAGCAAACTACGGAAGAGGATTTGGGCCACTGAAAAAAAAATGTTAACTGATTTTTTTAATTTTATTTCAGTATAGTATGGGGAAAAAGTCAGAATTCTGACTTTAATCTCAGAATTCTGAGAAAAAAGTCAGAATTCTGAAAAAATCAGTTAACATTTTTTTTTTTCAGTGGCCCTAATCCTCTTCCGTAGAAAACCAGTTTAACAGATTCTACAAATTCTAAAACGAATATTTAATTATTAGTTTTTCTTTTTTTCAGTTGGAGCCAAGTTAGAGAAAATTCACATGAAAAACACTTAAAAATATAAAATTCTGTTACACTTTTCAATGAATTGCTATTTCAAATAAATTTGAAAATAAATTATTGAAAAATAATTGTGTAAATATGTAATCAGATGGGAAAAAAATATTCTAATCAAATAAAAACATGTTTTTGTGAAGCTGGATTCAGTGTCATAATATCAAACATGATGTCATATTTTAGCTGCATTTTTCTCAGGCCTGTTTTTAAACTTTGACATATTTTTTATGCAGGTCCAGTTTAAAGAAACCTAAAAAAACAACAATAAAACAAACAACAAAATGTAATTGTTCACATTTAGCTGCTTAACAATGCCATCTTTTGGTCATTAGTGGTACTGCATGTTTTACCAAACAACTGAACCAACTTGTCCTGTTATGTTTTTAAATACCTAAAATAACTAAAAAGAAAAACAGAACCAGATAAATTGTTTCTGCAATATCAATAATTTATTTATTCAATAATTAATTATTCAATCAGTTTCAGGCCTGTTGGCAGTCACAGTACATTCAATTTCTCATGAGAACAGAATAACAATTGACACAAAATATCACATCTCATACAAAAATCTAAAACTGATCTTATATAAAACATGTAGACATCCTCTTTATTATTTTTTTTCAGTTATTTTTATTTTATAGTATATATATCATCTATTCTCCAGGGAAGTATTTAAAATAGCTTCATTTAAGACAACCAAACACACGATAATGGATTCTAGTCATGGAAGGAAGGGGAGGACGAGCTTGGAAGTTAACGTTCCCGTCTGCAGACGCCTCTGCAGGTTTCTCTCTCCTCGTCTTTTCCATCTTTCCTCTCACTCACTTCTCTCTGTTGTTTCATTGTAGAGGTAGAAAATCAGATCTTCCCCACAACTCTAGGATTCTATCAAGGTGTTAAAACCTCCACTTTGTGAAGAATTCTGTCAAAGTTGAAAAATTGAAAATCAAAACAAACTAATTTGCCAATAAGTGTTTTTTTCCATTTCCGATTTTTACCAGCCTTCCTAAATTTGCATAAATATGCTTATAACTAAAGTACCTACAAAGATAACCTGAATTAAAAAAAACAACATATAATGACTTCATTAATGGGGGGGGGTTATTATATTTATTTATTGGGAATGTTTCTCTTTGTTTTTCACTTTCGTCCAAAAGCCTTATTAAAGTTTTTATACAGCCCTTAATGAACCAACAGTGGGATGACATCACTTCCTGTTTGAGCTTCTTGTGAAAGGTGGAGATGTTTGGTCTAGACTGCTCTTTCTTATTTTACATTTGAGCTTTATTTTATTAACTTAACACATGAAGACCTTAAAGCTCATATTTAAAGATAATATTAATAGTTAGCTTAGCATGAGCGTTAGCATAACCAAAGCTACCAGCCTGTCTCTTCTATTGTTTCTCCTCCTCTTTCCTGATTTGTGTTATTTTATTTATTTGCATTCTTTAGTAAAATTGTAAGTCAAATATTTTTTCTGCTACTTTGGAGGCAAAGCTTTTCCAAACTGGAGTCCATTTTGGCGTCTCAGTCGTCCAGAATTCTGACTTTTTTCTCAGAATTCTGACTTTAATCTCAGAATTCTGACTTTTTTTTTTCAGAATTCTGACTTTAATCTCAGAATTCTGACTGAATTCTGACAATAAAAAAGTCAGAATTCTGAGATTAAAGTCAGAATTCTGAGAAAAAAGTCAGAATTCTGACATTAAAGTTCTGACTTTTTCCCATACTATACTGAAATAAAATAAAAAAAATCAGTCAACATTTTTTTTTCCAGTGGCCCTAATCCTCTTCCGTAGCATGAATATTAAAACCATGAACAAAAATATAAAATAAATTCCCTTTGGTTGGAATATTTTAAAGCATTTATAACCATGAAACTCTGATGGAGTTTGACTAAAATAAAATAGAAGGAAAAATAAAAATGTTTCAGGTTAATCTGGACTCCTTCATGAGGATCCTGGCTGGTAGAAGTTTAAGATTTAAAATGTTATATTTTAAATAACTAAATGCCTTTAATAACATCCTCCTTTATTTTTATTGATTCAGTTTAGATTGTTTTTAAGGTAGTTTTGTGTTTAAGGACAGATGGATGCTGATGATGTTCTGCTTTTATTCTGGAAGGATTTTCTTTTTTAGAACAACAGGCCATCGTAAAGACATTTTCATGCCAGTTAATAACGACCAATAATCCTTAAAATAACCATTAATAACATTAATAACACTATCCACCGTTAGGCCTTATGATCATATTCCAGTTAAAAGGTTAAAGTTCTTTTCCTGTTAGTTTTATTTCTAAATGTCTCCACAGGAAGTTGGTTTTTTCATCACATAAAATAGGAAATCCTGTCTTTATTTAACATAAACATGTTTTGCACATTTAAAGGTATAGAGGAGGATGTTTTATTTCCGGGTGGATCATCTCAGTCAGTGGTCCTCCTAGCTGTCAATCATTCTGGTGACGTGTTTCCGTAAGGCCGTCCTTCGCGCTCGTCCCGTCAGGCGTATATCTGTGGCGAGCTACGCTTTCAGACGGTCAAAATGGCCGAAGGTCGGAAGAGTAAAAGCGTCTACGAAGAAAAGAAAGGCCTCAGAAGAGAGAAACCAGACCGGAGTGTTTCTGGGAGATTCTTTCACGCCATGGCGTTGACTGAAAGCACAGGTCGGTCTTCCCACTCTGATGTTTCTACTGGATGTATTTCGCATCACTGCTGGTCAAAGTTATCGACCTTTATATTGTAATTTTCCAGGGAAGATCAGTTGATTCATTTAGTCATTTGCATCATTAGCAGTCAGTTATACGGTGGCTGCAGATCCTTATTTACCTGAAAAGACGTCCAAATATCCACTGCAGCACACAGATACCAGCAGGTCAGGATTTTTTGGTCTTATTTGAGGGGAAACTTTTTATTTATAAATATTGGTGAGATGAGATGATCCGTCCTATCATTGGTTCCCTGCACCTCCTCCAGGAGAAACTTGCTCTCCTACGCTACGTTTAAGTCTATGAGCGGGTACAGGGTTGTTCATGGACTTTTTTTTTTAAAGCAGAGAGGGCGGGTCTTTCAAATATTTACCAAAATCCTCCACTATACCTTTAATGCAAAAGTTTCAAAGTTAACATTTTGAGGTAGAGAGAAAGGAGCCGTTAAATATTCGCTGGTTTTTCCTCCAGAAAAGTGATTTTCCTTTTTCTAGTAACTAATAAATACCAATAAACAGCCGCTTTAGGTGTTTTTAAATAAAGTTCTCTGCATTTTACTGAATAAACAGTTTCAGGAAGTCAGAAGTTCAGACTTTAGGTCAGTGTGAGGAAAGATGGCCAGAGAGGAAGGGAGCAGGCTTTAGAGGACACTTTTGGTTTGTGCAAATAGGACACTAAAGATTTTGTATTTACAGACAACAAAGCAAAGGTTTCCCAAAACACCGGCAACACTAGATCAATTATAGACTCGTCACAAGGCAACACGTCATGCACGGCTCACTAAGGCAGCTTCAAATGTAAGGTGAGCAGAGGTCAAATGTAAGGTGAGCAGAGGTCAAATGGAAGGTGAGCAGAGGTCAAATGGAAGGTGAGCAGAGGTCAAATGTAAGGTGAGCAGAGGTCAAATGTAAGGTGAGCAGAGGTCAAATGTAAGGTGAGTAGAGGTCAAATGGAAGGTGAGCAGAGGTCAAATGGAAGGTGAGCAGAGGTCAAATGGAAGGTGAGCAGAGGTCATATGTAAATGCTACCAGTTTGGTGTCAGAGATGCTCTCATATTTACAACCTGACAGATTCCTTCAGTTAAAGATGCTAAATCTAAACAAGCTGATGGGTTCTATCTGCGGTGACTTCTTTTCCACAGGTTTGTTCTGCCTTTCTTTCTTCTCTCTTTAAAAACAACTCAGCTACAGTTGAAGCTTTTAAGACAGCTGTATGAATTCGGTTTTGTAAATAAATGTTCCCCCCTCCGGATGATAGATGGTGTGAATCGTGGCCTTCTTTCTGTCATAAGGGAATTCTACCAATGAGCTTCCATAGAAGTTTTTCCACGTTTTTTGGTTCTAATCAGGTTGAAGTTGTGTTCAACCAATCTTTTGGCTAAACCGGCCTAATTTTCCCAATCTATATTTTTACTCGGGCAAAACAATGCAAATTAGTCTCATCAGCCAAAATGATTACGTTTAATCGCAACTTTCAAAAGTCATCTAGAGCGAGAGCCTGTTGCTTAAAGCTGACGCCACCTATATAGACAACCATAATGGGGAGGAAAAAAGTAACTAATAGTGACGTGTTAACACTGACTTTTTCCGAGGGTTACTTCAGATTTTGATCATTACATTGTTTATTCTAACCAAAATAGTTTTAAGTAACTAGATTGGTTGGAAAAACAACTAATCTATTCTCAGAATCTATCCAAACTCTATCCAACTGACAGCAGCTCTCCTCCAAACTCCCACATCTTGACTCAACACTGAAGCTGTTTAGATGCCTGTCAAAATTCCTGTGCTTCCCGAACCACGTCACGAAGCGGTCACGTGGTTTCACGGTAGTGCCTCGACACGCACTTCGGGAAAACGCCACCTCCAATACTCGACTCACGCCTCGAAGCCTCGGCTCATCTCATAACATCACCAGCAAACAGCCAACAGGGGCGCAAGAAGCGTGTTGACAAAAGAGCAGTGATGGGACTAACGGCGTTGAAAGTAACGGCGTTACTAACGCCGTTACCCTCTTTTAGTAACGAGTAATCTAACTAATTACTTTGACAGTAACTATAACGCAGTTACCATTGCAGACACCCCGTTACTGCGCGTTACTCAGGTCGCACAATGAGCCTTTTTTCATGATAGGACTCGTGCGCAGCTGCGTGAAGCTGACACCCCACCCACGTCAAAAAACTCTGCAAATAGACTGAATGGTTAGTGCAACGTTAGTGCAGATTTGTGCAGAAAAAAAATATTGTTTGTGCTACTTTTGTTTAAGAGATATTAAAGATTATTTTTTAGGTCATCCAGAGGTGCGCTCCTTGTCATGAGAGAGGGGAGGATGAGAATGGCTGATGTATAGTGAGATTCCGTCTGTCAGTTGGGTAGGTGGGTGTTTCCGCTGGTGGGTGTTAACGTACAGCACACACAGAGAGATGGAGAGTCAGGAGGACTCCAGCAGCAAAACAGCGTTTTCCTGATTGAAATACCGGTGTTACGTCGAGCTGCGTTTCCCCATCAGATACGGTTTCCTCTGCATCTCCGCACAGCGCAGGCGGCACGAGTCACCGCGCAAGCGACAGGAAACGCGCATGCTCGCTAAAGGCGCGCAACAGTCGCCCTGTGCTCGCGCCACAGGAGAACTATGGAGAGCGTGAATGATCAAATGATAGCCTATATGGAGAAAGGGAGAAATCTGGATGGATGGATGGATGATGGATGGATGGATGGATGGATGGATGGATGGATGGATGGATGGATGGATAGATGGATGGATGGATGGATGGATGATGGATGGATGGATGGATGGATGGATGGATGGATGGATGGATGGATGGATGGATGATGGATGGATACTCTGCCTTCTCAACCTACTGTATTTTTTATTTTAAACATTATTTGACGGGCTTTGTGGCAGGGATGGAGATCCATATTTTATGTCACACACAGAGTATAGATCTAGATAGATAGATGGATAGATAGATGTTGCAGTATCTATAACAACCCAAACACACAGGATTTCAGAATTAGACATCCCCAGTTATTAATTTCACCAGATCTGAACGCCCTGTTAAAAAACTTCACATGGCGTTCCCCCCTGATGTCATTTACGTTGAGTTGCAATAAATGCTAAACTCTCTGCAGGTTCTTGTCTTTGTCGTCCGCACTATTCAGCTGGCTTTGAAACACACGGTGAGAAGGTGGGGGCTGGGTGGGGAGGGTTACGGGGACGAGAAACGCAAAAGTAACGCAATAGTTACTTTTACTAGTAACTAGTTACTTTTATTGTGGAGTAACTCAGTTAGTAACTCAGTTACTTTTTGGGAGAAGTAACTAGTAACTATAACTAATTACTTTTTCAAAGTAACGTGCCCAACACTGCAAAAGAGGCAAAATAACTCCCCATGAATTGAGAAGGATGAAGAGTGAAGCTGCCAGGAAGCCATTAGCCACCAGTTGGGCCATATTTCAGAGCTGCAACATGTCTGGAGCGCCGAGAAGCACGAGGTGCTCAATCCTCAGGGACCTGGCCAAGGTAAGGAAAGCTGAAAAAAGGCCACCTTTAAACAAGACGCACGAGACAAAACGTCAAGATTGGGCCAAGAAATCTCTGCAGACGGATTCCTCCAAGGTGTTTGGGTCTGATGGAATGAGAGAGAGTCTAGATGGGCCAGATGGATGGATCAGTAAAGGGCAGCGAGTTCCTTATCCACTCAGACGCCAGCAAGGTGGAGGTGGGGTAATGCTATGGGCTGCTATCATCAAAGATGAGCCTGTGGGACCTTTTCAGGTTGATGATGGAGTCAAGATCAACTCCCAGACCTACTGCCAGTTTCTGGAAGACACCTTCTTCAAACAGCGGTAGAAGAAGAAGTCGCCATCATTCCAGAAACACCTGATATTCCTGCAGGACGATGCTCCGTCACACGCATCAGAATACACCACAGATCTGAACCCCATGCAGAACCTGTGGTCCTTCATGGAAGGTGAGATCTACAGGGAGGGAAACCAGTGTCTGGGAGGCTGTGGTGGCTGCTGCACGCCATGAGGATCGCACACAGATCAAGACTGACAGAATCTATGGTGGAGAAAGGAGGCTAGATTGGTCTCTGATTTGGTTTTGTTTTTGAATGTTGCAAATGTTTATTTCTGAATTTTGAGTTGTTACATTGGTTTGCCTGGTGAAAATAAACAAGTGAGATCCTCATAAAATGGCCAAATTTAAAAATAAAACACATCAACTTCCAAAAATATGAAACTTTGATATTAAGGAGTCTTTTGGGTTGGTATAATAATAAAAATAATCATTAAAAATACAACTTGCCTAATAATTCTGCACACGATGTGTTTATATATAAATAGTTTTATTTTCTTTGTCAGATTGAAACAAATCAATCTGCTTTGGAAGAAGAAACAAGGAGACCAGAGGAGAAAGGAAGGCAGAATGGGAGGAGAAGTGACCAAAACTGCCTAAAACTTGGAATCATCTTTGTGCAGCAAACGGATCTGTCCTCCATTTGCACAGCTGAGGAAATGAGGAAAATGATGAAAATGGTGTTTTGGTCCCTAAAATAAAACAATTGTTGGAATTCCTCTTGAAAAGTGGAGATGTTTTCATCACAAGTGCAAAAAGATTCAATCTCTAACCTTCCCAGAACCGACTCCAGTGCAGGACGTCTCTCCTCCGCCAGAGAAGCTTCTGGTATGTTTCAGTTTTTAGACAAACCGTCACTTTATGCTAAAATACAGTTTAAACTGCTTCTTCTAATCTGCTTTGTTCTAGTTTGTCTTTAGCTGTGATGTGAACTATGGTTACCAGTCATTTAACGTCTGTGATCAGAGAAAGAAAACTGTTAGAATTCCTTCTTTTAAAGGATCAAAGGAGTGAAACTGATCTGAGGCTATGGTCGCCGCCGCCGCCATGATGGGGGGGGGGGGGGGGGGGGGGTGTGGCGGGGGGGATATCTGTTTACTGGTTGCTTGATGGTTCTTGGTTGTTCTGGATTTTAAAGGCAGCTTCTCTTCTTCTTCTGCAGCGTCTAGAAGATGCTCTGTCGTCGGTTCTTTCCTCGGCCTGAAGAGGACGACATCAGAGTCAAAACAAACTAAACAGAACGAGTTTTTCATGGTTTTCCAGTGAGAGTCGTCCCCTGATGCTGAAACTTTAGCAACTCCTGGAAAAGCTTTTTACTTTTGCTCAAAGTTAAGTCATTTCTCTAAACATGTTGTGACTATGAGGGTTCAGACGTTGTTTGCTTTGCTAAATTAATTGCTGGTCTGAAACTGAACTGATGCTCTGATCCATGGACGTCCTGCTTGTTTGAAGTCTTTGATCCTCGGTCATGATCTAAGAGCGGCGAGGATTTAATGACAGAAAACGAACCTGCCGTAAGGGTTAGTTAGTTACTAACCCTAACCCTAACCCACTTGCCCTTAACCTAATTTTAGCCCTTACTATCAACTTACCAGACCAATTAGCTACTGACCCTAATATTAGTGGAATCCATGCCTAAACCTAACATTACTCTAAAAGCTAACCCTAGTTCTCCAAGTTCTACAAACTGGCTTAGCTATGGATCTGAGAGATACCAACGAACGTGCGCCGGCCCGTGCATTGCCTTTGATCCCCTAACCAACTGCTCTAGTCATCGGACTTGGGGGGTCATCGAGAGAGTGTCTAACGCCTAACCCTAACTAACCCTAACCCTAAACGCTCTTTTTTTCTTATTATTTCCGTTAAACATTTAACGTCTCATTGGCCTTTTTCTCTGTTCTTGGATTGGATTTGCTGATTGATCCATTTTGTAGAAGAATAAACACTTTGGTTCTCATTTGGTGATTATATTTTAACTGTAAAATTGAAATCATGAAAGTTGAACTTAGTATCAAACAATTGAATTGCATTAAAAAAGAAGAACAAAGCATCTAAAAGTTTAATGAAAGCTTGCAGTTACTATGAACCTGACATATGGGGAGAATTCTGTTGCATTATTCTTGCAGGCAAAGGAAACCTTAGATGGAAATTCAAAATAAAATAGAATCAAGAAATAAAACTGAAAGAAGTTGGTCATAAAAAAAAAGATCTGAAGAAATTTTGGTGTTTACTCAGATTTTTTTTCATACTTTATTTTCTCAAATTTATATTTCAAAGTTCTTTTAGATCCTTTTTTTCAGATAGAGTGTTATAAACTGCATTACTTTCCATATTGTGCTTTCTTTGTACTTTTCAGGTAAAGTTTAAATCAAATAGTTTGATCTCTCGTCTAATAAAGACGTTGCTGCTAAAGTCCAGGAAAACGAACACAAACAGGTTTTTATTTTTCCCTCCAGAGGAAACGCCGTCAGTGAAGGGAGGAGAACGGGATCTGTGAAGATTAACTTTAAAGAATACAATTTGTCAAAATTAATCTGATTTATGTTTAAAAAATATTAAATGAAATAAATAACTTGAAAAAATAAGATATGCAAAGTTACGCTTTAAACCTTTTTTTCTTTCATTTCCAAATTCCTTTTTTTTTAAAACTTCCCTGTAGAAGATTTTTTTTTTTTTTGCTGTTTGCCTGAAACAATAATGGAGCAAATTTCCCTCCATACCAGCAGATTATCTGAGATGTAGCTTTAAAAAAAGGTCAAGTATGATTTTGGTCTCACTTAGAGGCTGAAACACTGAACTTCGATGTCCTGGATCTTTGTGGAGCTGGACCTCTCTGAGGGAAAACACTGAAGTGTCTGGAAACGAGAACAAAGAGGAAGAGAAACTTCTAACTGCATGAACATAAAATCCTGCAGGGATTAAAATGTGTCGCTGGGAAAAACAGAAACACTTTAATAGATATAATCTTACTGTCAGCCAAATGATGAATGTCTTCCCCCAGACTCTGGAAGTAGGGGTGGTGCTGAGCGGCTTCAGAGGAGATTCTGGTTCTGGTGTCGTACTGTAAGCAGGCGTAGAAACAGAGTCAATAGAGCTTCAGTTCATCCGAGCTTGGTTGAACCTGCAGCCTTCAGGTCCTACCAGAAGCAAAGCTGTCAGCAGATCGATTCCCTCTGTATCCAACCTAAAGGAGACACAGGAAAGCATTAAACCCACCAAATATTAACCCATTCCTTCTCACAAATGTTTGTTTTTATTGTTTTTCTTGAAGCCAGAAGGTCTGGGGTTGAAATCCCTGCCTGAGGTTTAAAGCAGTTTCCATGCTCTCTGGGGTGGATTGGTAATCAAGTTTCCTCCCACAGTCCAAATAAATAAATAATCAAGCGGTCTCTATTTGCTGTCAACTTTAGCTAAGTGAGCAGGAAGCAATTATGACGCGGTGAGAGTAACAGGAACAAACCGGAGACCAGAGCTAGTTCAGTTACCGGAGCAGAAATCAGTTTAACAGGGACCACAGACTACAGAATATGTTTAAATCTGTTTCATCTGCTTCATTCTATCTCTATAGTTCTGCTGCTGTAGACTTAGACTGCTGGAGGACATAGGGACCCCCATTTCATCATTCTGCTTCATTCTATCTCTATAGTTCTGCTGCTATAGGCTTAGACTGCTGGAGGACATAGGGACCCCCATTTCATCATTCTGCTTCATTCTATCTCTATAGTTCTGCTGCTGTAGACTTATTAGTATTTATGTTGAAGTTGCAACGTTTGATAAATTTTTAATCACGGTTTCATCTTTAAATTACGTTGGAATTAATTCAAAGCTGTTTCAAAGTTCAGAAATCTTCCCACTGTTGGGACCTGGAGAAGTACCACCTTCCTCCAGCAGAGTCCGCCATGGATCCTCCTGAGCCGAGCCTCCTGCACAGCTGAAGCTCATCCCATCATCAGAGGATCCACAGTATTTAAGCTGTCTTCAGACCTTGCCTCAACGCCGCAGTGTTTTATCCAGTTGGTTAGCACCTAAGCCTAGAATCTCTGAGAACCTTTGTTGACTTTTGAATCCAGACTGGATTCTAACCTTTGTCTCTGTCTTCCAGGAAACCTGTGTTTCTCCTGTGAAGCTCAGGAGGAGCTTAACCTGCCGAGCCTGCCCTCTGAGCCAAACCTGAAGTCTCTCTCTGGAGTTTCCATGCAGCTCTGGACCAAGAGCTGGAAACTCAAAGCCAAGGTCAGCTCATTCTCAAGAAGTAAGACGCTGAAGCAGTTAACGGACTCTGCTGAACAAACTATCTCCGGACCCAACAGTTTCCCTCTCAAGGCTTTAACCAAGAACCCTTAAGGTACAAATCTGAAACTGTCTGAATCAAACTCCTCTGAGCAAACGCTAACTGAACTGTCTCCCACGCAGACTCCAGTGAACCAGTCCCCAGGCCAGAACCAGAACCAGTGATTAAACTTTGCTTGTGACAATAAACATTGTTAAACCTTTTACTTCTGTTTCCGTCTCCGTGGTGTTCTGCATAACTGGGTCTCACTTGAGAACCCATCATGACACCCACTTCCAACTAAACCACAACATAATTGAATGTGGTTAAAAATAAAACAACTAAAAAAGGTTAATAAAATCAACTCTGTGAACATATTCTTCTTTCGCAGCAGGAGGATGCTTCTTCTGTCTCCCTCCATGTTTATCCTGCTTAGCTTCTGCGTCTTGTCTTCTGTTGGAGCCTCTCATATCGAAGATGCATTTACAGACATCCCGAGTTCCAAACACTCATTTCAGGGAGATGCTTATTTTATTGACTGATCCAATCAGCTCTCTGATCAACCAGTCGCCTGAAACGCTGGTTGATCACAGGATCGCTTTGGAGAGAAACGCTGCACAGTAGGGATGCATGATATTGGGATTTTGGCCGATATCCGATTTGCCGATATTTTAAAACTCATGTAGCCGATAACCGATATCGATACCGATGTTAAAGCTGGACAAAAATAAGTAGTCATTGAAAATAGCAGTTTTGTTATCCACTTTAAAAAATAATATACTCAAATATATTTTCATATGCTGATATCAAATTGATTTTTAAAAACGCGGTATCGATCTATTTTACTTTCAAAATCTCATGAAATTTCATCGTTCTGTTACAAACTCTCGTGATATTTTGCAAATTCTGGTGAGATTTTGTTAGTAAAATAGATCGATACCGCGTCAATATATCAACATATAAAAATATGGCAACACTTCGTGAATTTTCGGGAATAGCAATATTTCATTATTAAAAGAGATTGATATGGTGTTTTTAAATGGCAATATATCAGCATATGAAGATATTGTGATATTTTAATGTATCAATATTTTTTCCGTCGTCTTTACAAGTTTTTAAGTCTGTAAAAAAGAAGTTTTTGTGGATGAAGAAAAAGTAGTATTTTTTTTTTTTAGACTTTAGAAACTCAGAAGCTGATCAAATATCGGGTTAAATATCGGGGGGGTGGCCGATGTCCGATATTCAGTTTTAAGGCCGATACCGATAGGGGGCCGATTATATCGCCGATTATCTCTCTTGTTGTTCCTGAGTAATCGCAGTAGTTCTAACCCCCACACGATGCACGAATTACTGCCTGCTCGCTCTCACTCGCATTGTCTAAAATCCGGGATAATTTATCCGACTCGTTAGCATCCATGAACAACTATCTATATCAGGAACTTCCGGGAGACTTGGGATGTCTGCATAGATATTTGAATTTCTGATAAAAGGATTTCTACTCTTTGTAGTTGGTGGATTCCTGGCATATTGGGAAACTGGGAAGATGTCAGGGCTGTTTAGGTTGTTGCCAGAGGGGATCTGCAGAGATATCAACTCACAGACTGAGATGTTTCCAGGAGCAGAAATGTAAACTGGATGTGATTGTTGCAGAGGATCGGGCAGGTTGGCTGCGATTCCTACAGATAACACTAGGGATGCACGATATAATCGGCCCCCTATCGGTATCGGCCTTAAAACTGAATATCGGACATCGGCCACCCCACCGATATTTAACCCGATATTTGATCAGCTTCTGAGTTTCTAAAGTCTAAAAAAATTTGTATAAATACTACTTCTTCTTCTTCCACAAAAACTTCTTTTTTACAGACTTAAAAACTTCTAAAGACGAGGGAAAAAATATTGATACATTAAAATATCCCAATATCTTCATATGCTGATATATTGCCATTTAAAAACACCATATCAATCTCTTTTACTAATGAAATATTGCTATATGTCATCGTTATGCTACGAAATCCCCCGAAAATTCACGAAATGTTGCCATATTTTTATATGTTGATATATTGACGCGGTATCGATCTATTTTACTAACAAAATCTCACAAGAATTTGCAAAATATCACGAGAGTTTGTAACAGAACGATGAAACTGCTATTTTCAATGACTACTTATTTTTGTCCAGCTTTAACATCGGTATCGATATCGTTTATCGGCTACATGAGTTTTAAAATATCGGCATATCGGATATCGGCCAAAATCCCAATATCGTGCATCCCTAGGTAGAATGTTTTAGTGCTATCTATAATAGAAATGGGACTAGGTAGAATGCTTTAGTGCTATCTATAATAGAAATGTGACTAGGTAGAATGCTTTAGTGCTATCTATAATAGAAATGTGACTAGGTAGAATGCCTTAGTGATATCTATAATAGAAATCGGACTAGGTAGAATGCTTTAGTGCTATCTATAATAGAAATGTGACTAGGTAGAATGTTTTAGTGCTATCTATAATAAAAATGGGACTAGGTAGAATGCTTTAGTGCTATCTATAATAGAAATGGGACTAGGTAGAATGTTTTAGTGCTATCTATAATAGAAATGTGACTAGGTAGAATGCTTTAGTGCTATCTATAATAGAAATGGGACTAGGTGGAATGCTTTAGTGCTATCTATAATAGAAATGGGACTAGGTAGAATGTTTTAGTGCTATCTATAATAGAAATGGGACTAGGTAGAATGCTTTAGTGCTATCTATAATAGAAATGGGACTAGGTGGAATGTTTTAGTGCTAACTATAATAGAAATGGGACTAGGTAGAATGCTTTAGTGCTATCTATAATAGAAATGGGACTAGGTAGAATGCTTTAGTGCTATCTATAATAGAAATGGGACTAGGTGGAATGTTTTAGTGCTAACTATAATAGAAATGGGACTAGGTAGAATGTTTTAGTGCTATCTATAATAGAAATGGGACTAGGTAGAATGCTTTAGTGCTAACTATAATAGAAATGGGACTAGGTGGAATGCTTTAGTGCTATCTATAATAGAAATGGGACTAGGTAGAATGTTTTAGTGCTAACTATAATAGAAATGGGACTAGGTAGAATGCTTTAGTGCTATCTATAATAGAAATGTGACTAGGTAGAATGCTTTAGTGCTATCTATAATAGAAATGGGACTAGGTAGAATGCTTTAGTGCTATCTATAATAGAAATGGGACTAGGTAGAATGCTTTAGTGCTATCTATAATAGAAATGGGACTAGGTAGAATGCTTTAGCGCTATCTATAATAGAAATGGGACTAGGTAGAATGCTTTAGCGCTATCTATAATAGAAATGTGACTAGGTAGAATGCTTTAGTGCTATCTATAATAGAAATGTGACTAGGTGGAATGCTTTAGTGCTATCTATAATAGAAATGTGACTAGGTAGAATGCCTTAGTGCTATCTATAATAGAAATGTGACTAGGTAGAATGCTTTAGTGCTATCTATAATAGAAATGTGACTAGGTAGAATGCTTTAGTGCTATCTATAATAGAAATGTGACTAGGTGGAATGCTTTAGTGCTATCTATAATAGAAATGGGACTAGGTGGAATGCTTTAGTGCTATCTATAATAGAAATGGGACTAGGTAGAATGTTTTAGTGCTAACTATAATAGAAATGGGACTAGGTAGAATGCTTTAGTGCTATCTATAATAGAAATGTGACTAGGTAGAATGCTTTAGTGCTATCTATAATAGAAATGGGACTAGGTAGAATGCTTTAGTGCTATCTATAATAGAAATGGTACTAGGTGGAATGCTTTAGTGCTATCTATAATAGAAATGGGACTAGGTAGAATGTTTTAGTGCTAACTATAATAGAAATGGGACTAGGTAGAATGCTTTAGTGCTATCTATAATAGAAATGTGACTAGGTAGAATGCTTTAGTGCTATCTATAATAGAAATGGGACTGGGTAGAATGCCTTAGTGCTATCTATAATAGAAATGGGACTAGGTAGAATGCTTTAGCACTATCTATAATAGAAATGTGACTAGGTAGAATGCTTTAGTGCTATCTATAATAGAAATGGGACTAGGTAGAATGCCTTACTGCTATCTATAATAGAAATGGGACTAGGTAGAATGCTTTGGTGCTATCTATAATAGAAATGGGACTAGGTAGAATGCCTTAGTGCTATCTATAATAGAAATGGGACTAGGTAGAATGCTTTAGTGCTATCTATAATAGAAATGTGACTAGGTAGAATGCTTTAGTGCTATCTATAATAGAAATGTGACTAGGTAGAATGCCTTAGTGCTATCTATAATAGAAATGGGACTAGGTAGAATGCTTTAGTGCTATATATAATAGAAATGTGACTAGGTAGAATGCCTTAGTGCTATCTATAATAGAAATGGGACTAGGTAGAATGCTTTAGTGCTATCTGTAATAGAAATGGGTCTAGGTAGAATGTTTTAGTGCTATCTATAATAGAAATGGGACTAGGTAGAATGCCTTAGTGCTATCTATAATAGCAATGGGACTAGGTAGAATGCTTTAGCGCTATCTATAATAGAAATGGGACTAGGTAGAATGCTTTAGCGCTATCTATAATAGAAATGTGACTAGGTAGAATGCTTTAGCGCTATCTATTATAGAAATGTGACAAGGTAGAATGCTTTAGCGCTGTCTATAATAGAAATTTGACTAGGTAGAATACCAAACACTGCATATTTGCACCATAGATATAAATGCTCTTAAGTTCCTTATCAATGAGTTTTTGGACCTTGTTTTTTATCCCACATTGTTTACATTTGATTTGCTGCACTTTATGGAATGGACATTTTAATTTACTGTCTGAAAGCTGTACTGTGCGAAAGTTCGCGAAGTCTGAGCTCATTTAGTTTTGCTAAGACCTACAGCAGTAGGGGCGGTTTGTGACCGGTCAGGATGAGATTCAGTCTTAATTTACACCTTGATTTCTAGTGTTTTCTTTTCACCATGTTTTATAGTCCTAGTTATTTGATTATCATTTTGTGGTTATTTCCAGTCTTCCAGGTTTCTATTTGTTGCTCTCTGCTGCCCTCTTGTGTTCTCTTTCTTCCCTAGCTCTTTCCCTCTATTGTTCTGTGCACACCTGCTCCCAGTTTCCTCATTAGCCCCCTCTTTGTCTCAGTCTCCTTTAAAAGCCCTCTCTGTTCAGTTCCCCTTTGCTGGGTCCTCGTCAAACACCGTCTGCATGCTCCAACTCCTTCTCTTTGTGCCTTCCTCATTATGTTTGTGATTCCCCTTATGTCCCCATGGTTTCTGGTATGTTAGACTTGTTTTCATGTTTTTGATTTTTGGATTTTTGGACCAGGTGGTCTACGTTCCCTCCCTCGCCTCAGGTTGTCGCCTGTTTCTGCTTCATTCTGCCCTCTAATTGGCTTATTGGATTACTGGATAACAGAGTTTGTTTTTCTTAAAGGAGTATTACCCTCTGATGGTTTAGTTGGAACCCAATCACCATTTTAGGGAAGCCCTCCTCTCTTCATCAGGAATCTGATGGTCCTGTTGTCTTTTCTCTATTATGAAGAACCCGTCTCACATTTTTAATCCTAATCCCTGGTATTTAAACCTTTTCCCTATGTCCCCTGAACGCCTCCCTCAGGAGTCGTTCCAGTCACCTCCACGGGGAGGAAACCCAGGGAACCACCCCGTGGGCTGGAAACGCCTCTGGTTTCCCCCAGCAGAGCTGGAGGAGGTGTCTGGGGAGGAGGAGACTGCTGCCCAGATGAAGCGGAAGACAACGAATACGAGTACAAAGCCGGTTACAATATGGGCTTAATACTGCAGCTAATTAGTTAGCAATAGATGGAAATTTGAGACACTAATTCAGAGTTTATGGATGTTTGAGCAGATTAATAGATGATAGAATAACAGAACAGCTCATAGAAACTCACCGGGGCACATGGTTGATGAGAGGTTGAGATCTGTACTGGGGGAAGAGGTAAGACCTGAACTCCTCGTTGCCGCTGATTCCAGGCCAAGTTTCTTCTGTCGGAGTACCTAAAAGCAAAGAAAATTTATTATCTGATTCCATTCATAATAATAATAATAATCAGGAGACCAAGTGAGAGAAAGTGATCTATTTGAATTACTGCCAAAGGGCCATTTGTGGTAAATAAGGTACGAGCATTGTTGTCTTCGTTAATAATCTCAGAGAAGAAAGATTCTCTGGCATCTTTTAGTCGTAAATTATGTCTAGTTTCAGTGAACCTGGAGTCTTAAGGAACTCTGTCTGTGTTCAGGATTCGGTTAAAACTTTGCTCTTTTAGAGAGTTTATAGTGAGCCAGGCTTCGGTTATTAACTCTGTCTGCTTTTATTCTTCAGGTTATCTTCATACGGTCTGTGGTGTGAAGCTTTGACATCAGCTGAGCTCTTCCAGACCGTAACTTTATGGTCTTTTCTTTTAGTCCTTTTGTTTAACCATGTTCAGTGTTTTTAAGTATTTATTTTAGAATAGTGTGTTTTTACTACTGGCTTGAAGTTTAAGTGTTTAGCTATGTTTCTTTTTAAGATAAAGCCCCTAAATGAGCTCCTGCTGCTATTAAAGGCATTTTTCATTAAAGTCGGGCTAAACTGTACGAGATTTTCGGGCGGATTCTCCAGTCGTCGGAGTATTCTTTGCATCGGGCTGAGTTTCAGCCTCATGGTGCGTCCTGTAGTGTGCAGAGGTTAACGAGGGGCGATCAGCCTCTAACGACCACCTCCTGATCTTAAGGTCGGGAGAAAATGAAACATGTTTGAAATCCATTCGGTCCTCCTGAGGTGTTGGTGGGTAAATCCTGCTGTTGAAGCAGAGCTACGAGCCCTTTTACCAGAACCTCGAGTACTGAGCATGAGCAGACAGGGGAGTTGTTCTTGTTCTTGTTGTTCTCGTTCTTGTTGTTCTTGTTCTTGTAGTTCTTGTTGTTCTTGTTCTTGTTGTTCTTGTTGTTGTACTTGTTCTTGTTGTTGTACTTGTTCTTGTTGTTCTTGTTGTTCTTGTTGTTCTTGTTCTTGTTGTTCTTCTTGTTCTTGTTGTTGTTCTTCTTGTTCTTCTTCTTCCAGATTGAGGAGTCTGACCAGCGCCATCTCTCGGCGCTGGGTGTGCTTTCTGGACGTGCAGTGGGAGCAGGTAGATCGCATCAGAGCGTCGGGTCGTACAGCGGAAGAACAAACATCCTGAGCTACAATGTGAGCTGTAGCCGTTTGCAATGATTAGAAATGTCATACAGTGAAGCTCCACCCTAACATAGAAAAAATATTCTGGTTCCATTGCATTTAAAAGTGTCTCACACTAAGACAAGTTGTTCCGTTAAAGTTCTGCTTTCCATTGTGGCTACAGGCATGTTAACAATGATGGATTGCTGCCAAATTAGAGACACTGTACTATTGAGTTTTGTGACGAACCCCAGGCTCCACTACTTCTCCAGTTGTGTGTCTTTTGAAGGCTAATTGGGCTAATTGAGCTACAGCTGTTAGGCTGATTTCCAATCAGTTACAGTCTTTTGACCACACTGATCATTTGGTGTTTGACTGCCTGTTTCCTCACTCTTGGAGACTGTTTTCAATATAAAAATAATTTTAGGGGCAGAAAATGAAGCTGCTTTGAAATCCGTTAAACCTCGTCTGTCTGCCTGTTTGTTGCAGCTTCAGTGTAGGGTTGTTACTCTCCACTGTTAATGAATTTGGAGGTTTGATAAGATGGATAATCCCATCAATGCTTGGAACCAAATAACTGAACTTGACAACATTGTTTAACAAGTTGGAGTAAACTTGGATTTGTCTTTATGCCTGAAATGGGTCGTTTTTTTGTTAGTTTACTGGTGACAGTATTTGTTGTGACTTAGATGCCATACATTGAACCCAATTAAAGAGTTTGCAACAGCTCAACCATAGAAAGCAATTCCATGAAGTTTATGTTGCTGTTGAGTTCAAATGAAGGCCATGAAAGTTCGGTCATCAGTACCTGCTGTCTACCAACCATGGAGAGCTCTATACTCCCTTCAGCAGTTATAACTATAATACCACTTACGATTGACCTTGGGATTTTAAGTGTGGAGGTCATTTCAAAGCTTATAGCACAGGTGACAACATTGTTTCCTTTTTTATTGAATCCCATGCTTCTGTGACCAATCAAGGGGTTGCTGCACCTCGTTTCAATGCTTCAGCAAATACTTTGGCTGTAAACAGTAACGCTGAAATCACTCCCGTCATTTCCAGCAATCTTACCCATGACTCTAAAAATCAAGTGTAGCTCCTCCTTTATTGTGGCACCAGGAAACATCGGACGGCCTGTTGCCATCTCAAACAGGATGCAACCTACACCCCTAGGAAGAAGGCAAAGAGATGAAAGCAATGAAAATACAAGACGGGAAAAAAGGTGAAACAAGCAATTCTCATTTTAAAATGAGAAAGTAAAGTGTGGGTGGACTCTGTCCAGTCTTTTGTTCTGTGTTGGGGGATGTGGAAAGGCCCCCCGTGGAGCTACGAGGGGACATGTGAGCTAAGAAATGTGCAAAAATAGAGGTGGAAAGTGGTCTCCCATGCATTATGCATTGTTCTGTCACAGTGAGTCATCTGCAACCAAACCTGGGAAATTTGAAAGGATAACAGTGATTCATAGAACGTTTGAAGACTGTGTGGATGCTAATCATCAGACCCATGCAGACCTCCATTCCTCAAATCAATGTTTTACTACGAGGAATCAGTTGAGATTTAGTTGACCATCTTTCACCTGGAGCGATGCTCTGATGATCTGTCAGTCCATCTTGATGAAAGACAAACAGTTTGAATGAAACATTCATTCTCTGTTTTCACATTGGTGTTATACACTCACCGGCCACTTTATTAGGTACACCTGTCCAACTGCTCGTTAACACTTAATTTCTAAGCAGCCAATCACATGGCGGCAACTCAGTGCATTTAGGCATGTAGACATGGTCAAGACAATCTCCTGCAGTTCAAAGCGAGCATCAGTATGGGGAAGAAAGGTGATTTGAGTGACTTTGAACGTGGCATGATTGTTGGTGCCAGAAGGGCTGGTCTGAGTATTTCAGAAACTGCTGATCTACTGGGATTTTCACGCACAACCATCTCTAGGGTTTACAGAGAATGGTCCGAAAAAGAAAAAACATCCAGTGAGCGGCAGTTCTGTGGGCGGAAATGCCTTGTTGATGCCAGAGGTCAGAGGAGAATGGCCAGACTGGTTGGAGCTGATAGAAGGGCAACAGTGACTCAAATAACCACCCGTTACAACCGAGGTGGGCAGAAGAGCATCTCTGAACGCACAGTACGTGGAACTTTGAGGCAGATGGGCTACAGCAGCAGAAGACCACACCGGGTGCCACTCCTTTCAGCTGAGAACAGGAAACTGAGGCTACAATTTGCACAAGCTCATCGAAATTGGACAATAGAAGATTGGAAAAACGTTGCCTGGTCTGATGAGTCTCGATTTCTGCTGTGACATTCGGATGGTAGGGTCAGAATTTGGCGTCTACAACATGAAAGCATGGATCCATCCTGCCTTGTATCAACGGTTCAGGCTGGTGGTGGTGGTGTCATGGTGTGGGGAATATTTTCTTGGCACTCTTTGGGCCCCTTGGTACCAATCGAGCATCGTTGCAACGCCACAGCCTACCTGAGTATTGTTGCTGACCATGTCCATCCCTTTATGACCACAATGTACCCAACTTCTGATGGCTACTTTCAGCAGGATAATGCGCCATGTCATAAAGCTGGAATCATCTCAGACTGGTTTCTTGAACATGACAATGAGTTCACTGTACTCAAATGGCCTCCACAGTCACCAGATCTCAATCCAATAGAGCATCTTTGGGATGTGGTGGAACGGGAGATTCGCATCATGGATGTGCAGCCGACAAATCTGCGGCAACTGTGTGATGCCATCATGTCATATGGACCAAACTCCCTGAGGAATGCTTCCAGCACCTTGTTGAATCTATGCCACCAAGAATTGAGGCAGTTCTGAAGGCAAAAGGGGGTCCAACCCGTTACTAGCATGGGGTACCTAATAAAGTGGCCGGTGAGTGTAAAGTCTTAATGCATTTTGCTGACATGAAAGAGAACCATCTAAATGCATGCATTTATTTACTTTAAATGATTCACAGAAGATTTTTGCAACTTTTGTAAAGCTTTTGTGCACAGCCTTGTTCTGAGACTGAAACTGTCTGCTTCAAACTCTACAAGCTCCAGTTTGTGTTTTCTTGCTGGTGCTGGCAAGATCAGAGTATCATAAACAAGCTGGGGACTGAACGTAAATCTGTATTTCCTGCCCTAACAAGGATATCTCTGTTTCATTTAATCTGTTTTCTGTTCTTTTAAGCTCCCACTGCAATAAAATACGCGGTTTGTTTGGTTTTTCCTGTAGATTCTCAGTCGTCGGCATCAAGGCAACCACAGAATAGGCTTAAATTAGAAGAAATCAAACTTTTGTCCTGGAACTCATCGTAAAGACGATACACGGGCACAACTGACTCTATTGGCCAAAACAAAACACAACAGAACAAAAGTTTTTTTCTCAGAATTCTGACTTTTTTTATTGTCAGAATTCAGTCAGAATTATTTGATTAAAGTCAAATTCTGATTAAAGTCAGAATTCTGAGATTAAAGTCAGAGAAAAAAGTCAGAATTCTGAGATTAAAGTCAAATTCTGATTAAAGTCAGAATTCTGAGATAAAAGTCAAAATTCTGACTTTAATCTCAGATATTTTTTATTTTTAGAATTCAGTCAGAATTATTTGATTAAAGTCAGAATTCTGAGAAAAAAGTCAGAATTCTGACTTTAATTT
This sequence comes from Cyprinodon diabolis, assembly GCA_030533445.1. NCBI lineage: Eukaryota > Metazoa > Chordata > Actinopteri > Cyprinodontiformes > Cyprinodontidae > Cyprinodon > Cyprinodon diabolis. The sequence continues at coordinate 578,331 of CM060081.1, forward strand.
CAGAATTCAGACTTTTTTTACTGTCAGAATTCAGTCAGAATTATTTGATTAAAGTCAGAATTCTGACTTTAATTTCAGAATTCAGACTTTTTTTACTGTCAGAATTCAGTCAGAATTATTTGATTAAAGTCAGAATTCTGACTTTAATTTCAGAATTCAGACTTTTTTTACTGTCAGAATTCAGTCAGAATTATTTGATTAAAGTCAGAATTCTGACTTTAATTTCAGAATTCAGACTTTTTTTACTGTCAGAATTCAGTCAGAATTATTTGATTAAAGTCAGAATTCTGAGATGTTAAACTGAAATAAAATTTAAAAATCAGTTAACTTTATTTTTTTTTCAGTGGCCCTAATCCTCTTCCGTAGATATCCTTAGATTGACATCACAATAAAATATAAAGGTATTTTTAAAAAAGGATAATTTTCTGATATCTGTAAGTAATAAATGTAATTCTATCCCCAGCCTTTAAATAGCAGGCGGTCAGGGTGGGATGTGCTTTATTTCTCACCACATGTCGATATGCGTGGAGTATTCGGTGGAGCCCAGGAGCACGTCGGGGGGTCGATACCACAGAGTCACCACCTCGTTGGAGTAGGTCTTGGTGGGAACAGATTTAGCTCTGGCCAGACCTGAACAGGGAGGAGATGGAGACGTTAGAGTCCAGGTCCTCCATCTTCAGCTCAACCAGGATCTCGATTTGCTTTTGTTCCCAGCAGTTCATCAACCATGTGTTTAGTTCAAGCTAATAAAAATAGTCAGAGACACTGGTGAGCTTATCGACCTGCTTCTAACTCCAAACTGAGAAGATGAAGAGAGAGGGGTATGGTTGCTAGGAAACATGAAGAAAGGCTGAGACTAATCAGCATCTCAAACCTCAGTGTGGCGATAAAACATGGAGGGTGGTTCTTTCATGGTAAGGAAACCGTTTGTTTAGTGTTTTTTCTGTCTGTTTCCTACCGAAATCAGCCAGTTTGAGTTCGCCCTTTTCGTTGATGAGAAGGTTCTGGGGCTTCAGGTCTCTGTGGAGGATTTTTCTTTTGTGGCAGTAGGAAAGACCACGCAGCAGCTGGAACATAAAGATCTACAGGAGGGAGACGCCAGCAATCACTTAAAGAGTTACTAACCATCCTCACAGATTAGCCTTTCTGTATATCTGGAATTACATCAAAGCATTTCTCCATAGTCATTATTTAGAAAAACCTTTTTAGGTCTATATTTTAGGGATGCACGATATTGGGATTTTGGCCGATATCCGATATGCCGATATTTTAAAACTCATGTAGCCGATAAACGATATCGATACCGATGTTAAAGCTGGACAAAAATAAGTAGTCATTGTAAATAGCAGTTTTGTTATCCACTTTAAAAAAATAATATACTCAAATATATTTTCATATGCTGATATCAAATAGATTTTAAAAACGCGGTATCGATCTATTTTACTTTCAAAATTTCGTGAAATTTCATCGCTCTGTTACAAACTCTCATGATATTTTGCAAATTCTTGTGAGATTTTGTTAGTAAAATAGATCGATACCGCGTCAATATATCAACATATAAAAATATGGCAACATTTCGTGAATTTTGGGGGGATTTCGTAGCATAACGATGACATATAGCAATATTTCATTAGTAAAAGAGATTGATATGTTGTTTTTAAATGGCAATATATCAGCATATGAAGATATTGGGATATTTTAATGCATCAATATTTTTTCCCTCGTCTTTAGAAGTTTTTAAGTCTGTAAAAAAGAAGTTTTTGAGGAAGAAGAAGAAGTAGTACATATATATATATTTTTTTAGACTTTAGAAACCTCAGAAGCTGATCAAATATCGGGTTAAATATCGGTGGGGTGGCCGATGTCCGATATTCAGTTTTAAGGCCGATACCGATAGGGGGCCGATTATATCGTGCATCCCTACAATATTTTGTAGTTTACAAAAGCTTGTAAATTGATTATCACAATTTCTTTAAATTTTCACGTAACAGCACATTTTAATAGTCCAAAAAGTGAACTAAATTAAGAAAATTAGGTATTTTTGCACCTGATGTTAGAGGGTAAGTAAATGATTTTTGCATTTAAAATAGGAAAGAAAATTGTCACAGTCTTGGTTTTCCATTTGTTGTCCTCCGCTGCCCTCTTGTGTCCTCTTTCCCTTGCTCTGTTTTCTGTTCTGCCCTCACCTGTTTCCAATCCCCTCGTTAGCCCTCTCTTTGTCTCTGTCCCCTTTAAAAGCCTCCCTCTTCAGTTCCTGTTTGCTGGATCCTCGTCTAACGTCTGTCTGCTTACCTCGTCTCTCCCTGGCTCCTAGTGTTTGGTTTCCCCTGATGTCTCCTTGGTTCTGGTTTGTTTGTTATTTCTGTTGGATTTTTTTATTCCTGCCTCTGTACCTGTGAACGTCATTAAACCCACCTAAATTCACCTCTGCCTACTGGCCTCTGCTTTTGGGTCCTCAATCCAACACCAAACCCTGACAAAAATCCATTCATAGTGCAGTAAATGTAATTATTTAAGGGGCAGATTATTTTTACCGTCCTGCCTAAATCCAGGGCAGTTTCACTTAGTTCACCATTTGCATTTATTGTGATAATAAAGGAAAAGTCGCTCATATTCAGAATCCAAACTTTAGAAATTCCTTTAAATGTGAAATGATTCCATCCTGTTCAATAAATGATCAGTGTTTTTAATTCAGAGTAATTTTCATGTGAATGTGCTTTACTGGAGGCATCCATGTTTGTCAAAGAACCCTACTGCCACCTACTGGTTGGTGACGTCACGGTGCGGTATCGGCTGTTGATCAAGTCCCAGTGCTGTATCTGGTGTTTGTCACAACGCGCTATTATCCAAGTCATCTTGAAAACATTCTTCTTCCAAATGTTGGCTACATATTACGGGTTTTTTCTCTGGCCAGAAGTTCGATGGCAAATCCTCCCTCTTCAAGTTGGCGATCCAACGACCAACCCGTCCGTGGAGGATCAGGAATCAGAAAGGTGGAATAACTCTTTTTTTCACTTTTACCCGATGTATTCCAGCATCCAGCTGCCATGCACGTGGGCATTGTCAGTTTCACTATAGCTCTGGTGAATTTCAATGGTGAAGTCCTCTGGAAATCTTCAATAATTGTTGTTGATTGCAGATGTGTCTAGTAGTTCCCATTGATTTAGCTTGTAAAGCGGGGAGAATGGCGCTAGGCTTACCGCACCGTGACGTCACTGCTGGAAGATGGCAGGAGGGAGGGGCTACTATATTTGGGCAAAGATGGCCGCTCCCAGACTCAGTGATCATTTTTATCTTTTTCTGATTAACACTAAATTCATTAAATCCTCGCAAACATGTTAATTTTAGGTATAAATAAACGATGATGAACTTTAACTTTAAGTATTATAAAGAAACAGTGTTCAGTCAAATTCAATAAGGTGAAATATTTGTTCCAAAGAAGCTCATCTGGAAGTTTTAAGTACATAAAAAAATGAAATCTTACTTAAATGACCCTGTATTTCGGAATAAAGATTGAATTTTTATAGAGTTTAATTTTAATATATTAGCTATTTTCATAAGCTAAAAGCATCAAATCAGAATTTATCATTAGGCAAAGTTCCTGGGGGCCCCATAAAACTCTGTTTCCATGTATAGTTAATACAATTATTCATTATTTCTGCACATTAATTAAGTTTTTGATCAAAATCCTTTGGCTAAAATATAAAAAAAATATTAAGTGTGTCTCAGCCCCCCCTTCAGTGTCCACCATATTGGATCAGTCCATTTGCTGCACATGTTCAGAAAGGTCCAAACAGACAGCAGCAAACCATTTGAAAACAAACCATGCAAAGAGCAGTGTTGCCAACTTAGCGCTTTAGTCGCTATATTTAGCCACTTTTCAGACCCCTCTAGCACTTTGATTTCTAAAAAGCTCCTAGCGCCAAATCTAGAGACTTTTTTCTGGTCCTGGAGACTTTGGAGACAACATCTAAAAGCAGCGAACTCTGCTCTCCAGAGCAAGTAGATTGGTAACCCCGCCTCCTGCTCTCCTCTATCTTGTCTGCTGTCATGATTCATGCAGCTATTATTTCATCCAAATGAAAAATGGAGAACAGATAAGCAGATCATGGCTTGTCTACAGTGAAAAGAAGGACTGGGTTATTTACTTTGGCCTTTTTGGAAACACAGGAAGGAGCAATCAGCTAAGTGAGCTTAGTGCTTGGAAAAAATCTTTCATTCCTTTAGAGACAGCATGAAAAGTCAGCTGAGTACAAAACATAGAGAGGAAAACAAGAAGAAAAGGGACAAGAAGAGAGGGACACAACCTAGAACAGATAATGGATGTCTATTCTATGAACATTTCTCTATCTGGAGAATGGGGCTGTTTGATGTGTTGTCTTTTCTATTCAGAGGGGCCCCTGCCTGTCTTTGCCTAGGGCCCCACAGTTTCTGAATTCGCCCCTGGTACAGACGTACATTTTGGCCGTTCTTCTATTCCAAGTAAAGTATTAAATTTGGTTTAATTCTGGTTGTATCGATTTTATAGGTAAATTTGTGACACTAAAAGGTTCAAACTAGATGATGTTTTAGATTTCATCACCATGTCAGATGAAATCTTTTACTTCTTTATAAGCTGACCTGATGTAAGAATAGATTCCTTCATGATTAAAAGGTGCAAAAAATCGTTTAGTTAAGATTCGGATTTATCTATTGAAGCATTTCTACACCCTTTAATCCGTTAATGCTTCTCACCTTGACGTTATTCATGCTCATTAGATTTCCACAGTTGTCCAAGTAGTGCTTAAGGTCGCTGTCCTGCAAAACAGAACAGCACGTTGATGCCCTGCTTTTCCTTTCGGCTGATTGGTCTTAACGACCCGTGACGACGACGTTCTTACCAGATACTCAAACACCAGCGTGAGGCAGCGGTCCGTGTGGATGATGTCGTGCAACGTGACGATGTTGGCGTGTTTGAGGTTCTTCAGCAGAGACACTGGTTTACAGAGATGAAGCGTAAATGAGGAGCTCGTTTCAAGCAATGTGACAACAGGAGGATCGTTGTTTAGTGTGAAACAAGATAATTAGGTGTTAGATCAAATCACCTTAAATAACAACAGGAAACTGCTGTAGATGATTAACATCAAACTCTATAATCGGTTAAAACATGGTTACTGCTATTAAAGGAATAGTACACCCAAAACATGAGTAGCCTTCATGTTCTACTCACCCCCATGCTGAACAACACTCTGGAGTACTTTTTTGATATCTCAAATGCATCTGGAGATCTGGGAGGCTTCTTGCTGTCTGCTGACATTCAAATAATGGAGGTCTATGGCGCCCGAGGCAGAAAGGTCCATAAAAGTCCACAAAAAACGTGTCAATATTCCTCCATACTGCTCGTCCAATGTATTCCAAGTGTCCTGAGTGGGTAGCGTCCATAATTTACTCGAAACAAAGTCATTTAGAATGTTTTTAGAGCATAAACAGTAGTGTATAGGATTTCCTGAAAGCGCGTTCACGAGCCTACGGAAACCGCGGCAGACCAAACCAGATGAAAGTGCGCATTCAGCTCGGCAAAGAACTCATGCTCTTCCTCAACACTGAAGTCCTCAGACATTTTTCTTTTGTTGTTTCTTTCTTTGCAAATTTCTTCTTCTACGCTTGCATTATCAAGAGCAGACGCTGAATGCGCACTTTCATCTGGTTTGGTCTGCCGCGGTTTCCGTAGACTCGTGAACGCGCTTTTAGGAAATCCTATACACTACTGTTTATGCTCTAAAAACATTCTAAATGACTTCGTTTCGAGTAAATTATGGACGCTACCCACTCAGGACACTTGGAATACATTGGACGAGCAGTATGGAGGAATATTGACACGTTTTTTGTGGACTTTTATGGACCTTTCTGCCTCGGGCGCCATAGACCTCCATTATTTGAATGTCAGCAGACAGCAAGAAGCCTCCCAGATCTCCAGATGCATTTGAGATATCAAAAAAGTACTCCAGAGTGTTGTTCAGCATGGGGGTGAGTAGAAAATGAAGCTAATCATGTTTTGGGTGTACTGTTCCTTTAAAGTAGAAAATGTTGTTGTTGTAAATCAAGTCAATTAATTAAAGCTTCTAGTTAGAGTGGCTCAGGTTATCCTGAGCTATCTCTATAGTTCTGCTGCTATAGGCTTTAGGCTTTTTCTGCTAGAGTTTTTCCTCTCCACTGTCGCTACAAGCATGCTTAGTGTGAGGGATTGCTGAAGAGTCAATGGAAAACGCTGTGATTGGTCTGACGGGGCTTTATTAGCGTCCAGCATGAGCAAAGCTTCCGGTACCTTCTCTGATGGCGGTGCAGGGCGCCCCCTCCTCATGCTCAAGACGAATCTCCTTCAGGGCCACCAGGTTCTCCGTTAGCTTGCTTCTTCCTTTAAAAACTGTAGCATACGTTCCCTAGAAGCACAAAGTTGGGTAACATATCAGATGACATCACGGAAAGGGGAATTTAAGAGAAATTTGCTGCTTTATGAACAAGTTCTCAGTTTTTTTTAATGTTTTTTTGTCTTTGGTCTGAATGCATTTTAGCTCAGCATCGTATGGAAGACATTCAGGAAAGTAAACGAATATCAAGAAGCTGGAGAAGCTAGCATTAGCCATAGCAACCCTCCCCATTGGGGCTAATGTTTAATTTACCCACCAAGGAGCGGAAGCATGGAGGGAGGATTTTCTATGGAGGTTTGAATTTCTACCCAGCAGTAAGAAATGAAACTTTAATGTCAAGTTTCAATCCTAATAATGGAGACTTATTGGATCTGAACCTGTTTACCCTCCCTGTCTGTTTCCTTTCATCATCATTTACGGCTCAGTAATAATGTTTAACGTGTGTAATTAATGCTGACTGACTGAATCAGGTTAAAATCTACAAAGAGCAGAGTCAAAAAAACAACAACATCAAAACTAATTCCTTACAAGAATCTACGGAAGAGGATTAGGGCCACTAAAAAAACATAAAAAGTTCACTGATTTTTTAAATTTTATTTCAGTATAGTATGGGAAAAAAGTCAGAATTCTGGGAAAAAAAGTCAGAATTCTGACTTTTTTCTCTGCACCAATCGGTTCTACTTCAGATTAAATTGGACTTTAGTTGTAGAGAATCGGATGAATTAAAGTTAAAGGAAATGAACATTGTGGACTGGTTTTGGTCTATTTCAGAACCAGGATACTAAGCCAAAGCGTGTCAGCAGTCATCATGCTAAGTGTTGTCTGAATAGTGCTGGAGGAAGGATGCTTCCTATCTATGGTTCCTTTAGCTTTGGGACTTCCTGACCTTTTGAGCTGCTGCATATGAGCTGAACTCCTCATGGAGTTTAACAAATAGTCATGATGATTCATCTGAGTCACACAGACGGATATAGACTTCCTGTTTCTATGGGTTTCACAGCAGTTCACTACATTAGTTTCTATTTCCTTAAATTGAATAGGTTATATGGTTAAATAATGCAGGATAAATATCATAATGGACATAAATATTATCTATTATTATTTATCATGGACTCATTTTTATATAAATTTATCAGACAGCGACTATTTCTAACAAGCAAACCATGAAATGCTGCATTAGATGGAGAAGAGCTTTAGTGATTAACCAACAGTCACGTACCTCACCTAGTTTTCCAAGCTTCACATACGTTTCCAGTTTCCCAAATCCTATATCAGACTAAAGAAAGACAAAAGAAGACTGTTTATTCCATCGATGCTTTCTGATGAGGTTCAACTTTCATCTGTAAATAAATGGTTTAGAAATGTTACTGACTGTTACCATCATGTAGAGATAAGCCCCCTGTAGAGATAAACCCACCTGTAGAGATAGAACCCCCTGTAGAGATAAACGACCCTGTAGAGATAAACCCCCCTGAAGAGATAGACCACCCAGTAGAGATAAGCCCCCCTGTAGAGATAGACCCCCCTGTAGAGATAAACGACCCTGTAGAGATAAACGACCCTGTAGAGATAGACCCCCCTGTAGAGATAGACCACCCAGTAGAGATAAGCCCCCCTATAGAGATAGACCCCCCTGTAGAGATAAACGACCCTGTAGAGATAAACGAACCTGTAGAGATAAACCCCCCTGTAGAGATAGACCCCCCCGTAGAGATAAGCCCCCCTGTAGAGATAAACCCCCCTGTAGAGATAGACCCCCCAGTAGAGATAAACCCCCGAGCTCAAATAAACCACCCTGCAGAGATAACCCCCCTTGTAGAGATAAACCCCCTGTAGAGATAAACCCCCCTGCTCAAATAAACCCCCCTGTAGAGATAAACCCCCTGTAGAGATAACCCCCCTGCTCAAATAAACCCCCCTGTAGAGATAAACCCCACTGCAGAGATAAACCCCCCAGTAGACATAAACCCCCTGTAGAGATAAACCACCATGTAGAGATAACCCCCCCTGCTCAAATAAACCACAATGTAGAGATAAGCCCCCTTGTAGAGATAAACCCCCCTGTAGAGATAAACCCCCCTGCTCAAATAAACCCCCCTGTAGAGATAAACCCCCTGTAGAGATAACCCCCCTGCTCAAATAAACCCCCCTGTAGAGATAAACCCCATGCAGAGATAACCCCCCCTGTAGAGATAAACCACAATGTAGAGATAAGCCCCCTGCTCAAATAAACCCCCCTGTAGAGATAAACCCCACCAGACATAAACCCCCCAGTAGATATAACCCCCCTGTAGAGATAAACCCCCCTGCAGAGATAAAACCCCAAGTAGAAATAAACCCCCCAGTAGAGATAAACCACCCTGTAGAGATAACCCCCCTGTAGAGATAAACCCCATGCAGAGATAAACCCCCCTGTAGAGATAAACCCCCCTGCTCAAATTAAACCCCCTGTAGAGATAAACCCCCCAGTAGATATAAACGACCCTGTAGAGATAAACGACCCTGTAGATAAACCCCCCTGTAGAGATAAACGACCCTGTAGATAAACCCCCCTGTAGAGATAGACCACCCAGTAGAGATAACCCCCCAGCTCAAATAAACCAACCTGCAGAGATAAACCCCCTTGTAGAGATAAACCCCCCTGTAGAGATAAACCACCATGTAGAGATAAACCCCCCTGCTCAAATAAACCCCCCTGTAGAGATAAACCCCCTGTAGAGATAAACCCCCCAGCTCAAATAAACCACCCTGTAGAGATAAACCCCCCAGTAGAGATAAACCCCCCAGCTCAAATAAACCCCCCTGTAGAGATAAACCCCCCTGTAGAGATACCCCCCCTGCAGAGGTAAACCCCCCTGCTCAAATAAACCCCCCTGTAGAGATAAACCCCCTGTAGAGATAAACCACCATGTAGAGATAAACCCCCCTGCTCAAATAACCCCCCCTGTAGAGATAAACCCCCTGTAGAGATAACCCCCCTGCTCAAATAAACCCCCCAGTAGAGATAAACCCCACTGCAGACATAAACCCCCCAGTAGATATAACCCCCCTGTAGAGATAAACCCCATGCAGAGATAAACCCCCCTGTAGAGATAAACCCCCCTGCTCAAATAAACCCCCCTGTAGAGATAAACCCCCTGTAGAGATAACCCCCCTGCTCAAATAAACCCCCTTGTAGAGATAAACCCCACTGCAGAGATAAACCCCCCAGTAGAGATAAACCCCATGCAGAGATAAACCCCCCTGTAGAGATAAACCCCCTGCTCAATTAAACCCCCCTGTAGAGATAACCACTTGTAGAGATAAACCCCCCTGTAGAGATAAACCCCCCTGCTCAAATAAACACCCCAGTAGATATAAACGACCCTGTAGAGATAAACCACCCTGCAGAGATAAACCCCCTTGTAGAGATAAACCCCCCTGTAGAGATAAACCCCACTGCAGAGATAAACCCCCCAGTAGATATAAACCCCCCTGTAGAGATAAACCCCCTGTAGAGATAACCCCCCCATCTCAAATAAACCCCCTTGTAGAGATAAACCCCACTGCAGAGATAAACCCCCCAGTAGATATAAACCCCCCTGTAGAGATAAACCCCCTGTAGAGATAACCCCCCCGTAGAGATAAACCCCCCTGCTCAAATAAACCCCCTTGTAGAGATAAACCCCACTGCAGAGATAAACCCCCCTGTAGAGATAAACCCCCCTGCTCAAATTAAACCCCCTGTAGAGATAAACCCCCCAGTAGATATAAACAACCCTGTAGAGATAAACGACCCTGTAGAGATAAACCCCCCTGTAGAGATAGACCACCCAGTAGAGATAACCCCCCCAGCTCAAATAAACCAACCTGCAGAGATAAACACCCTTGTAGAGATAAACCCCCCTGTAGAGATAAACCACCATGTAGAGATAAACCACCCTGCTCAAATAAACCCCCCTGTAGAGATAAACCCCCTGTAGAGATAAACCCCCCAGCTCAAATAAACCACCCTGTAGAGATAAACCCCCCAGTAGAGATAAACCCCCAGCTCAAATAAACCCCCCTGTAGAGATAAACCCCCCTGTAGAGATACCCCCCCTGCAGAGATAATCCCCCCTGCTCAAATAAACCCCCCTGTAGAGATAAACCCCCTGTAGAGATAAACCACCATGTAGAGATAACCCCCCTGCTCAAATAAACCCCCCAGTAGAGATAAACCCCACTGCAGACATAAACCCCCCAGTAGAGATAAAACCCATGCAGAGATAAACCCCCCTGTAGAGATAAACCCCCCTGCTCAAATAAACCCCCCTGTAGAGATAAACCCCCTTGTAGAGATAAACCCCCCTGTAGAGATAAACCCCCCTGCTCAAATAAACACCCCAGTAGATATAAACGACCCTGTAGAGATAAACGACCCTGTAGAGATAAACCCCCCTGTAGAGTTAGACCACCCAGTAGAGATAAACCCCCCAGCTCAAATAAACCACCCTGCAGAGATAAACCCCCTGTAGAGATAACCCCCCTGCTCAAATAAACCAACCTGCAGAGATAAACCCCCTTGTAGAGATAAACCCCCCTGTAGAGATAAACCACCATGTAGAGATAAACCCCCCAGCTCAAATAAACCACCCTGTAGAGATAAACCCCCCAGTAGAGATAAACCCCCCAGCTCAAATAAACCCCCCTGTAGAGATACCCCCCCTGCAGAGATAATCCCCCCTGCTCAAATAAACCCCCCTGTAGAGATAAACCCCCCTGCTCAAATTAAACCCCCTGTAGAGATAAACCCCCCAGTAGATATAAACAACCCTGTAGAGATAAACGACCCTGTAGAGATAAACCCCCCTGTAGAGATAGACCACCCAGTAGAGATAACCCCCCAGCTCAAATAAACCAACCTGCAGAGATAAACCCCCTTGTAGAGATAAACCCCCCTGTAGAGATAAACCACCATGTAGAGATAAACCACCCTGCTCAAATAAACCCCCCTGTAGAGATAAACCCCCTGTAGAGATAAACCCCCCAGCTCAAATAAACCACCCTGTAGAGATAAACCCCCCAGTAGAGATAAACCCCCAGCTCAAATAAACCCCCCTGTAGAGATAAACCCCCCTGTAGAGATACCCCCCCTGCAGAGATAATCCCCCCTGCTCAAATAAACCCCCCTGTAGAGATAAACCCCCTGTAGAGATAAACCACCATGTAGAGATAACCCCCCTGCTCAAATAAACCCCCCAGTAGAGATAAACCCCACTGCAGACATGAACCCCCCAGTAGAGATAAAACCCATGCAGAGATAAACCCCCCTGTAGAGATAAACCCCCCTGCTCAAATAAACCCCCCTGTAGAGATAAACCCCCCTGCTCAAATAAACCCCCCTGTAGAGATAAACCCCCCTGCTCAAATAAACACCCCAGTAGATATAAACGACCCTGTAGAGATAAACGACCCTGTAGAGATAAACCCCCCTGTAGAGTTAGACCACCCAGTAGAGATAAACCCCCCAGCTCAAATAAACCACCCTGCAGAGATAAACCCCCTGTAGAGATAACCCCCCTGCTCAAATAAACCAACCTGCAGAGATAAACCCCCTTGTAGAGATAAACCCCCCTGTAGAGATAAACCACCATGTAGAGATAAACCCCCCAGCTCAAATAAACCACCCTGTAGAGATAAACCCCCCAGTAGAGATAAACCCCCCAGCTCAAATAAACCCCCCTGTAGAGATACCCCCCCTGCAGAGATAATCCCCCCTGCTCAAATAAACCCCCCTGTAGAGATAAACCCCCTGTAGAGATAAACCACCATGTAGAGATAAACCCCCCTGCTCAAATAAACCCCCCTGTAGAGATAAACCCCCTGTAGAGATAACCCCCCTGCTCAAATAAACCCCCCAGTAGAGATAAACCACACTGCAGACATAAACCCCCCAGTAGAGATAAAACCCATGCAGAGATAAACCCCCCTGTAGAGATAAACCCCCCTGCTCAAATAAACCCCCCTGTAGAGATAAACCCCCTTGTAGAGATAAACCCCCCTGTAGAGATAAACCCCCCTGCTCAAATAAACACCCCCATAGATATAAACGACCCTGTAGAGATAAACGACCCTGTAGAGATAAACCCCCCTGTAGAGTTAGACCACCCAGTAGAGATAAACCCCCCAGCTCAAATAAACCACCCTGCAGAGATAAACCCCCTGTAGAGATAACCCCCCTGCTCAAATAAACCCCCCAGTAGAGATAAACCCCACTGCAGACATAAACCCCCCTGTAGAGATAAACGACCCTGTAGAGATAAACCCCCTGTAGAGATAAACCACCATGTAGAGATAAACCCCCCTGCTCAAATAAACCCCCCTGTAGAGATAAACCCCCTGTAGAGATAACCCCCTGCTCAAATAAACCCCCCAGTAGAGATAAACCCCACTGCAGACATAAACCCCCCAGTAGATATAACCCTCTGTAGAGATAAACCCCATGCAGAGATAAACCCCCCTGTAGAGATAAACCCCCTGTAGAGATAACCCCCTGCTCAAATAAACCCCCTTGTAGAGATAAACCCCACTGCAGAGATAAACCCCCCAGTAGAGATAAACCCCATGCAGAGATAAACCCCCCTGCTCAAATAAACCCCCCTGTAGAGATAAACCCCCTTGTAGAGATAAACCCCCCTGTAGAGATAAACCCCCCTGCTCAAATAAACACCCCAGTAGATATAAACGACCCTGTAGAGATAAACGACCCTGTAGAGATAAACCCCCCTGTAGAGTTAGACCACCCAGTAGAGATAAACCCCCCAGCTCAAATAAACCACCCTGCAGAGATAAACCCCCCTGTAGAGATAAACCCCACTGCAGAGATAAACCCCCCAGTAGATATAAACCCCCCTGTAGAGATAACCCCCCCTGTAGAGATAAACCCCCTGTAGAGATAACCCCCCCATCTCAAATAAACCCCCTTGTAGAGATAAACCCTACTGCAGAGATAAACCCCCCTGTAGAGATAAACCCCCCTGCTCAAATAAACCCCCTTGTAGAGATAAACCCCCCTGTAGAGATAAACCCCACTGCAGAGATAAACCCCCCAGTAGATATAAACCCCCCTGTAGAGATAAACCCCCTGTAGAGATAACCCCCCCTGTAGAGATAAACCCCCCTGCTCAAATAAACCCCCTTGTAGAGATAAACCCCACTGCAGAGATAAACCCCCCTGTAGAGATAAACCCCCCTGTAGAAATAAACCCCCCTGCTCAAATAAACCCCCTTGTAGAGATAAACCCCACTGCAGAGATAAACCCCCCTGTAGAGATAAACCCCGCTGCTCAAATAAACCCCCTTGTAGAGATAAACCCCCCTGCAGACATAAACCCCCCAGTAGATATAACCCCCCTGTAGAGATAAACCCTGTTGTGGGAAAATTTTTATCTTTCTTCTATTATATATTAATATTCATATTTACTCACTATAAAAGTTTTCACTCAGTCTGTTTCTCTCTCAAGGCCACACCATTCCCTGCAGGTTGGTGTTTGTAGACCAGACGTAGCTTCTTCCCATAACAATCCAGATTCTTTCTCAAGGTTTATTCATAACATGTTACTGTTAAGCAAAGTGTGTGTAATTTGTTATGACTCTGACTGCTTTCCATTGCTGTAACTAGGGGGGGGACGAACGCTGCCCAGATCAGAACAGAGCAGAATGCTGCCATGATGACTGTTCTCTCTTTGCAAAGATTATTAATAAATGTGCCGACTGAGTGAAATCCATCGATCTCCGTTTATTTAACTAGGATGAATAGTTGAATACTTTTTTCCCACAACAATTTGCGTTGTCGGCAGGATTCTCCTTGGCTGATTTTTCTGAGGAAAGCGATTGTCAGAAGTGTCAGGAACCACCTGGAGGAAGCAGTCTTCCAGCCTCAATACCCCGTTAGCAGGTTAAGGGAGTGAGGACTTCTGGCATCGAGGTCCCTGGAGGTCAGCAGGAGGATCAAAACCAACCTTTTTTTTGAGACGGTGAGATGAATCTTTTGTCGGCACAGTTTAAATTAAATTTCAAAAACTAAATTACAAAACAAAAGGTTGTTAACAGATTTAAAGATAATTAGAAATCAAATACTGTAAAATTAGCTAAAACAAAGTCCTCTTTTTCTCCACCAAAATTATAATCTAGCAAAAAACTAACTAAATTAAAGATTAATAGGTTAATCATTTTAATGCACTAAAATTAGTATAATACTAAAGAATATACATACAAAATAAAAGATAACTTTTCTTTCTGGGGAGCAGAAAGGCAGTTCAGGTTTTGTTCCAGCTGTGAACCAAAAGACCTCGCATAGGAACGTGAGGCTCTCTAAGGGTGAGAGGAAGGGTGTAGGTGCCACCAGAAGGCATTTCATTTTACTGAGACGTCGGTAATCTAGAGTGGGATCCCCCCAGTTATCCAGGTCGGCACCAGAGGAATGGTGTGCATATTGGAAACCGGTAAATTACCTGTAGATAATGGGAAAGGTTTTGCAGTTCTATGGTAGAACAAAAGGCAAGGTTCCAGGGAACTGTCAACTCCTCAAGAAGAAATATTTGATTTAATGTTCCAATAGAAAAAATGTTGAAGATAAGATAAACGAATATCATGAGAAGTTAGAGGCTAAAAGAAGGTAAGGTAAGAAATTTACAGATTTTGGAAAAAAAAAAAAGACAAAAAAAAAAATGGAAAAAGAAAAAAGAGAAGAAAACAGTTTAAGATAATGGATGGATAAAAGGAGAGTTCAAAGAAACTCTCAGCTTCAAAAGAAATGGGTTAAAATAGGAAGTCAAAAAAGGCAGAGTTTAAACCTGATACTAAACATATTTACACTGTATTACATATTAAACTTACACTATACTAAGTTATAATAATGAATTTTCATTTCAATGGTGCTTTTAAAGAAACAAAACTCTCTCAATTTTTACAGGAAGTTAATAACTCATAGCTAAAAATAAAAAACGATTAAATTATTACAGAAAAAAAAAGTAAGTAGGGCATAAAATAAGGAGAAATTAAAAGTTTAAAAACTTAAAATAGAATAAAATGGAGGAATTAACCTAAAATTAAATAAAGAAAACAACAAAATTAAATAGAGAAAAGTAAGGTTGATGATAAAAGCAAAATTTGAGAAAATTAGATGAGAAAAGTTTGTGACGAGAGGGAAACGTGACTTAAAGTGACTGAAGGATGAAGTGGGGCGACTGACGAGACGACATTTCCTTCCTGAAAAGGCTTCTTCTTTTATATGGTAAAGATGAACAACTTTATTTTATTTTTTTATTATTATTATTCATTTGAAATATTGAAACTTAAACTAATCATTGTTTTTTTTACTCCCTGCCCTTTAAACATGGACTCCCTGATCGGAGCCGCTCCTTGTGGAATTCAGACCTGGAGGAGTTGCCCCCCCTCCCATCAGCCCGCCGGAGAAAGGCAGCCTGCTTCAAGCATCAATCTCCCCCCACCCCCCAACGCACACACACCGACACAGCAGCCGGATGGAAATGATGGGTTAAAATCTGGGGAGGGCAACACAAAAGGATTTTCATCTGCTCTGAACCCCCGACCCTAATAGCTCACCTGAGCTGCAACCTGCTCCACAATGTGTGTGTGTGCAAAAACCATGAGGACAGAGACACTGGGGGGAAACCAGGAGGAGGTGCACCAACATGAGGCTTTCCTTCTCTCCGGTGCTAAATTATTTTTTAATTATTTGTTTTGTTTGAGGAGTGGCTGACCTTTTTAACTGAGGTGGTGGAGCTCCAGGACTGAAACCGCCTGTTGGCAGAAATCAGTAAAGGGTAAAGTGATCGATTATATATTTTCTTTTTTTTTCTTTTCTTTTATTTCATATTCTATTTCCATAGACTTCCAACTATTCAAGAAAAGTTTGATAACTTTCTCTTATTAGATTCCTTTCTAATTCCTTTCTAATTCCTTTTTAAATCAAGGATAAAAACAAAAAAAACATCCTAACTTTCAGAATTAGGAGTGAAATAGCTCCAGACATAAAGTTATAAATGGTTGGCTTCCAGCAGAATAGTAACTGATCCGCTGTTTAGAGTTAAAGTACCTGCGTATAAATAGACTGAAAGCGTCCATTTTACCGTTGAACCAGTTACAGGAGGTTCGGTAAAGATGGGCGGGCTAAGGGTCCCCCCCCCCAATGAGAGAAAAGGGCCTGACACACATGAAGGTTTGCATGCAACAATTACGTTTAATCATTTATGTTATGGCCATTTGTTTGTGTTTCGTTTGTCTTATATGTTGTCTGTAGTGTCTGTGGATCCACTCTACCTATTGTATGTTGTCCATTTGTGAAATGATAATTTAGTTATTTTTGTCTTGGTAAAATAGAAATGAGGGAATAATTAAGGTTAAACTTTAAAATAAGGACAGTTTCTAGTTTCTGTGGCTCATTCTTCCCCCTAACCTGTTTTCAAAACAAAGCAGGAGTTAAATGTGTTAAAGATAACGCACAGCTCTTTAAATTGGTAATAAAGGGGATTGATATAAGGTTCAAATATCACAACAAATAAAGTTTAATGAGACAGATTTTAAAAATTAAATCAAATGAACAGATTATGCTTGTTTAACAATTATTGGGCATTTCTTCAAATAATCAAGGAGCGGTGTCATTATTTAAATGCTAAATGCTAAAGTTTAATTTGTTAACCTTAATTCTTTAAGATTTAGGTTAAACTTTAAGGGTAAATAAATCTATATGTGTGTAGCACAAATAACTTGTATAAAAATAACTTAGGCTGGTTGAATTTGCTTTTACATTATTTACAATTCTTTAAGAAGTAAATCTATATTAAGCTGATCTGGAATAAATATGCAAATTTATTTAACATAATTATTGGTTAATAATTATAGGGTGTTCAAATGACTCAATTGGAAATAATGATGATAATAATATTATTTAATAATAATAATAATGATAACATTAATAATAATGATTACAGTGATAGAGGATATAAATAACAGAATTTAATTCCTACATTAAGATGAATGGTGGAGACTTTAAAATGATCTATTCTCAATGAATCCATAGCTCAGATATATCTGGAGGTTAAAATGACTGAAACTTTGTGGTTTTTCTTCAACAGAACATATTTTATTTGTTCTGAGGAAGAAAAGGGTGGAAAGAAGATAAAACAAGAGAAAAACAGCAAAGCTAAACTAATAAGTATCCATATAGATGCTGTTTATTTTTCCATCTGGAACAGTCCATGTGGAATATGGGTTGATAATTGAGAGTAGAATAAATAAACAACCTAAATAAAATACTAATTATGACTAAACCAGTAAAGTTAATAAATATGGGAACAAAATGGCCTTATAAAGGAAAACAATCTATTAAGGTAATTGTTAGCAGCAGAGGACAGAAACGACTGCTAGGCTGCTGGATGAAGTTTGAACACCTCAGCCTGACTGTCTGATGTGTGTTTGGGAAAACCAGCTTTGTTGATGTTTGTTGATGGTTCAGCTTCTTGCACCCCTGGTTCGGTGTTTCTTCACCTCATGAAACTCTTGTTTCTGGTTCTTTGATTCTGCTTCGCCTTGGAAACATCGTTCTTTAAATCGGATGGAAAGCCTATATTCTTCTTCCACACATCATGTCTGGTGGAAGCAGCAGAAGGCTGCGCTGCAGCGTCTCCCCTTGTTTACAGCGCTGCAGCTCCTCCTCCTGCAGCTCCTCCTGCAGCTCCTCCCTCCCTCCTCTGCTGAGGAGAAGTTAGTTTGGATTTCTGCAGGTGCAGAAGTGATAAAGAGAACCGAACACTAAGGAAGTACATTTACTGGGTAAGTTTGAAATTATGGAATAATTCAATGATTTGTGACAAAGTTTAAAGTTTAGATTTTCATCTAAAGTTCTTTAAGCTACATGAAATTGTTTTGATCTACTATTGTTTGTGAAAGGGTAAGATAACATCTGATCTGTCCTTCCCTCAGCTCCTTTAATTCAGCATGTTGGTAACTTTGACTCCCAGTTTTCCTCCCCATGAGCTCATGACGGGTCGACCCTTTCCTGGACCACAAAACGGACCTGACCTCTGACCTCTGGCCAGACTGGGACTGAGAGGTGACACATTAAAATTAAAGACCTTTTTTCCCCTTAGTCAGAGACGGCTTTACAGAGGGACCAAGGTGCCTGGAGACCCTGATGAGGACCTTCTCAGCCATCCTTCAGCAGGAGGAGGTGTGGCTCAAAGACATCAAACGAAAGTGATCAGAGCTCATCAGGAAGGAACCAGGAAAAGCTCCAACAAAGCAAATCAGAATAAAGGGGCATAATAGTCCCCTCTGATTGGTTCATTAACACATCAGTAGTCCACCTGATGTGTTGAAGACCTGCTGTTCCTCAGACCGCGTTTAAAATGTCGCCTGTATAAGGGACCAACATCAACAGAAAGATGGAGACGCCCACCTGAAGATGTCTGACATCAGTTTTGGCTTTTTGATTTTTTAATCATAGAACATGAATGAGAAGGGAAATGTGTTGTATTTTAATGAAAGATGAACATTTTTAGTATCTAAGTGTTTGATATTACTTTTCTTGATAATAAAAGAAAGTCCATGTGTTAGATGAGCAGCTGATGGTCAGTATTGGAGAGAGATTTCTGGATTAGAGAATGAACTCTGATGATCGGGTCTCAGCTACCGTTGGGGAAGAGGAGCGCTGAGATTAAATCCTCCAACTTTTCAATGTGAGCTTTGACTGACCCTGATTCTGAAGAGCTGAACTCATCATCTGCGTGAAACATCTTTGTGTTTTGATTTTAACATTTTGCATAGAGATTGATCCTTTTTACTTTTAATGAAGCTCAGATTAATAATTTGACTTACAGTTTGTAGACATGAAGGGGTCTATTGTTTTGACTGATTTGAACTTTTCTCTTTCCAGGGAAACAAAAAGGGTAACTGAAAATGATAAGAACTAAAAATTTAAATTCTCAGCAAATAGATACACTATATTGCCAAAAGTATTTGCTCACCCATCCAAATTATTGGAATCAGGTGTTCCAATCACTTCCATGGCCACAGGTGTATAAATTCAAGCACCTAGGCATGCAGACTGTTTTTACAAACATTTGTGAAAGAATGGGTCGCTCTCAGGAGCTCAGTGAATTCCAGCGTGGAACTGTGATAGGATGCCACCTGTGCAACAAATCCAGTCGTGAAATTTCCTCGCTCCTAAATATTCCACAGTCAACTGTCAGCTGTATTATAAGAAAATGGAAGTGTTTGGGAACGACAGCAACTCAGCCACGAAGTGGTAGGCCACGTAAACTGACGGAGCGGGGTCAGCGGATGCTGAAGCGCATAGTGCGAAGAGGTCGCCAACTTTCTGCAGAGTCAATCACTACAGACCTCCAAACTTCATGTGGCCTTCAGATTAGCTCAAGAACAGTGCGCAGAGAGCTTCATGGAATGGGTTTCCATGGTCGAGCAGCTGCATCCAAGCCATACATAACCAAGTGCAATGCAAAGCGTCGGATGCGGTGGTGTAAAGCACGCCGCCACTGGACTCTAGAGCAGTGGAGACGCGTTCTCTGGAGTGACGAATCGCGCTTCTCCATCTGGCAATCTGATGGACGGGTCTGGGTTTGGCGGTTGCCAGGAGAACGGTACTTGTCTGACTGCATTGTGCCAAGTGTAAAGTTTGGTGGAGGGGGGATTATGGTGTGGGGTTGTTTTTCAGGAGCTGGGCTTGGCCCCTTAGTTCCAGTGAAAGGAACTCTGAATGCTTCAGCATACCAAGACATTTTGGACAATTCCATGCTCCCAACTTTGTGGGAACAGTTTGGAGCTGGCCCCTTCCTCTTCCAACATGACTGTGCACCAGTGCACAAAGCAAGGTCCATAAAGACATGGATGACAGAGTCTGGTGTGGATGAACTTGACTGGCCTGCACAGAGTCCTGACCTCAACCCGATAGAACACCTTTGGGATGAATTAGAGCGGAGACTGAGAGCCAGGCCTTCTCGTCCAACATCAGTGTGCGACCTCACAAATGCGCTTCTGGAAGAATGGTCAAAAATTCCCATAAACACACTCCTAAACCTTGTGGACAGCCTTCCCAGAAGAGTTGAAGCTGTTCTAGCTGCAAAGGGTGGACCGACGTCATATTGAACCCTATGGATTAGGAACGGGATGTCACTTAAGCTCATATGTGAGTCAAGGCAGGTGAGCAAATACTTTTGGCAATATAGTGTATTTTACCATAAAAGTATCATAATGGGAAAAAACAGTAAACATTTTTGCCAACTAAGATGTGATAAATAATGTGATAGATAAAGCCCCCTGCTCAAATAACCCCCCCTGTAGAGATAAACCCCCCTGTAGAGATAAACCCCCCAGTAGAAATAAACCCCCCTGTAGAGATAAACCCCCCTACAGAGATAACCCCCCCTGCTCAAGTACCCCCCCCTGTAGAGATAAACCCCCCTTCTCAAGTAAACCCCCCTGTAGAGATAAACCCTCCTGTAGAGATAAACCCCCCTTCTCAAATAAACCCCCCTGCTCAAATAACCCCCCCCTGTAGAGATAAACCCCCCTACAGAGATAAACCCCCCTGCTCAAACCCCCCCTGTAGAGATAAACCCCCCTGTAGAGATAACCCCCCCCCAGCAGAGATAAACCCCCCTACAGAGATAAACCCCCCTGCTCAAATAACCCCCCCGTAGAGATAAACCCCCCTTCTCAAATAAACCCCCCAGTAGAAATAAACCCCCCTGTAGAGATAAACCCCCCTGCTCAAATAACCCCCCCTGTAGAGATGAACACTCCTGTAGAGATAAACCCCCCTTCTCAAATAAACCCCCCAGTAGAAATAAACCCCCCTGTAGAGATAAACCCCCCTACAGAAATAAACCCCCCTGCTCAAATAACCCCCCCTGTAGAGATAAACCCTCCTGTAGAGATAAACCCCCCTGCTCAAATAACCCCCCCTGTAGAGATAAACCCCCCTACAGAGATAAACCCCCCTGCTCAAAACCCCCCCGTAGAGATAAACCCCCCTGTAGAGATAACCCCCCCCAGCAGAGATAAACCCCCCTACAGAGATAAACCCCCCTGCTCAAATAACCCCCCCTGTAGAGATGAACACTCCTGTAGAGATAAATCCCCCTTCTCAAATAAACCCCCCAGTAGAAATAAACCCCCTGTAGAGATAAACCCCCCTACAGAGATAAACCCCCCTGCTCAAATAACCCCCCCTGTAGAGATAAACCCTCCTGTAGAGATAAACCCCCCTTCTCAAATAAACCCCCCAGTAGAAATAAACCCCCCTGTAGAGATAAACCCCCCTACAGAGATAAACCCCCCTTCTCAAATAAACCCCCCAGTAGAAATAAACCCCCCTGTAGAGATAAACCCCCCTACAGAGATAAACCCCCCTACAGAGATAAACCCCCCTGCTCAAATAACCCCCCCTGTAGAGATGAACACTCCTGTAGAGATAAACCCCCCTTCTCAAATAAACCCCCCTGTAGAGATAAACCCCCCTACAGAGATAAACCCCCCTTCTCAAATAAACCCCCCTGTAGAGATAAACCCTCCTGTAGAGATAAACCCCCCTTCTCAAATAAACCCCCCTGCTCAAATAACCCCCCCCTGTAGAGATAAACCCCCCTACAGAGATAAACCCCCCTGCTCAAAACCCCCCTGTAGAGATAAACCCCCCTGTAGAGATAACCCCCCCCCAGCAGAGATAAACCCCCCTGCTCAAATAACCCCCCCTGTAGAGATAAACCCCCCTTCTCAAATAAACCCCCCAGTAGAAATAAACCCCCCTGTAGAGATAAACCCCCCTACAGAGATAAACCCCCCTGCTCAAATAACCCCCCCTGTAGAGATAAACCCTCCTGTAGAGATAAACCCCCCTGCTCAAATAACCCCCCCCTGTAGAGATAAACCCCCCTACAGAGATAAACCCCCCTGCTCAAAACCCCCCCGTAGAGATAAACCCCCCTGTAGAGATAACCCCCCCAGCAGAGATAAACCCCCCTACAGAGATAAACCCCCCTGCTCAAATAACCCCCCCTGTAGAGATGAACACTCCTGTAGAGATAAACCCCCCTTCTCAAATAAACCCCCCAGTAGAAATAAACCCCCCTGTAGAGATAAACCCCCCTACAGAGATAAACCCCCCTGCTCAAATAACCCCCCCTGTAGAGATAAACCCTCCTGTAGAGATAAACCCCCCTTCTCAAATAAACCCCCCTGCTCAAATAACCCCCCCCTGTAGAGATAAACCCCCCTGTAGAGATAACCCCCCCCCCAGCAGAGATAAACCCCCCAGCAGAGATAAAGCAGTGGTTACTTACCAGGGAAGCCCGTCGGGACATGCGGCTCAGAGGTTTGCAGAGTGGAGAATTTTCTCTTTCCAGTTGCAGTTTCTGGAGAAATTCTGCAGGTAGGCGGATGTCCATGGGCACAGCCATCTGTTTGCTCACATCCTGAAAGACACAACAAAAAAAAGTGATCAAGAGAATCATTTTCTGATGTTTTTCACCGTAATATGTTGCTAATTATGGAGTGGATTCATCTGTTGATCAAATCAGCATTGGCACTGATGGGAGGAGACAGTGAAACTAAAAAATGGAAATTAAAGCAGTCTAGTTCTACAGATAATCTGGAATGACTTTTTTATTTAAAATAAAATGTTTTAATTTCCTAATTTTTTTTGTTTAATTACTTTGGTCGACAAAAAACAACATTTTAATGCCTTGTTCCTGATTCTCAGGGATTAAAACCTGGAACCTGATATTGACAATCTAGTTCCTCCTGAACCGTGCCAATAAAGGATGGAGATGAAATGTATTTCTTAATCACATAATATTGATTAAATTACAAATTAAAAGTTTAGATTTAACCCCTTTCTACTTTAGCACTGCTTTAAGACTTTTCCAGACCTTCATAAAACTTTACAGACTTCTATTTATAGTCACGTCATACATTTGTAGTCCAAACAAATTGCCTTATTGCATAAATACTTTGACTTTATTCTGGCTGAGATTAAATCTGATTAAAAAACTGTTCTTTGTTTTTTAATGTCAGGTAGGATGAGAAAAAATCAGTTTGCCTAATACTGGAGTAATAAGAGGATTATTTATTTGAAATAGTCTTTTAAACACAAAGGTACAGAAGAGGATTAGGGCCACTGAAAAAAAAAAAAAAGTAAATTGATTTTTAAATTTTATTTCAGTTTAACATGGGAAAATCACAGAATTCTGTCTTTTTTCTCAGAATTTTGACTGAATTCCGACAATAAAAAAAGTCAGAATTCTGAGATTAAAGTCAGAATTCTGACTTTTTTCTCATACTATACTGAAAAAAAAAAAAAAAATCAGTTAACATTTTTTTTCAGAGGCCCTAATCCTCTTCCGTAATATTTAGTTGAAATTATTGATTTTTTTTAATTACAGAATTCTATCTATTTCCCAGCTTGCAGCTGAAGTTTGTTCCGCCGGTCGATTCCAGGTCAGGATGAATGAAGCATCTCGGAGTTTTGCTGGATTCTTACTTCCATGGAAAAGCGTCTGTGCTGAGCCTGGCTGTGGTAGTGGAGGTGGGATGGAGAGTGAGCTCCTGGTGTTGTAGCTTCAGGGCTCACTGGGCTGGCATCATGAGACGGAGGACCGAGTCTGTCTGGAGTCAGGCCTGGAAGATAAACAAAGGAAGCAGCATCTGACAGTTAGACTGTGGAGATCCTGAGCTGAAGGTGAAGCAATGGCTTCCTCTGCACTCATTACACCAAAGCAGCTGTTGTTTTATCTCTTTTTTCTCTGCACAGATGTTTTATTGCAGAGCTTGAACTGCAGGTTTCCTCCTCTGGTCCATGTGAATCATTAAACCGTCCCTCAGATGCTGAAGATTGATCCTAAGAAGCATGTAATTATGCAGGATATGTTAATTAGATCAAAACCTCGTTGACCTGGATCTGGACTTTGATCGCATTCAACAACCTTTAAATTCGCAAAGAGTGTTTAGATGGGTTTGTGATGCAAACAGGGCGTTTTTTCATTTTGTGTTTTTATTAGGTGTTTGTGTTTAATATGAATAAAAAAAAATGCAGGTTTGCTCCTGTTAATCCTCTACAGTATCTCTCAATCAAACAGCAAATTATCAAAAGACGCTGCAGTTCAGGCAGATAAAGTCTAAAGTATCGACATAAAAAGATGATTTTATTGTTTTTATGGGGAAGAATGTCAGAAACATTTAATGAGTCTTCAATCTAACTCATTAAAAGGAGATAAAGTTTTAGTGCAGAATATATTAAGATAGCTTTGAACCAATCTGCATGATCTGGTTGAAGTGTTTCTGTAAAGGGACCTGAGATGATGTGAATTAGAGCTTTAGAAATAAACTGAGGTGAAAATAAAGGCTTTGAACCTCAGATTTAAAAGGTTTTATTGATGCTAGATTTATCCAGTTTGTTAAGAGAAGCAGCTCATGTGGTTAAATGATGACTTTAAAATCATCTAGACTTAATGAAGGTCTGACTAAATAGGCTGGGGTTATTATTTATTATTATTTATCCTACAGCAGCTATGCTAACGGTCTGATCTCACTGTGTTGCATTCTGAAGTAAAGGACCAAACAAGAGGATCCCTTCGACTCATTGACTTTTCAGCAATCCCTCACACTAAGCATGCTTGTAGCGACAGAGGAGAGAAAAACTCCCTTTGAACAGGAAGAAACCTCCAGCAGAACCAGGCTCAGTGTGAGCGGCCATCTGCTGAGGCCCACTGGGGTTCAAGGAGACAGAAGCAGACATAGAAAAAAGAACAAAGATGCTCTGATCCATAAACACTTTCTACGTTAAAATTCTCAAAAAGTAAAAAAAACAACAACAATCCTCTGGACTTTGTTTCCAAGTTTGAAGACGTTTCTCTTCCATCCAGGAAGCTCTTTCAATTAAAAATGTCAGAAATAGCGTTTAGTTCCAAGTTTTATCCAGCAGCCCAACAAAACTACATAAAGCAAAGCGCAACTACATTAAGGAAAACAAAACTACATAAAGCAACGCGCAACTACATTTAGAAAAACAAAACTACATAAAGCAAAGCCCAACTACATTAAGGAAAACAAAACTACATAAAGCAAAGCGCAACTACATTTAGAAAAACAAAACTACATAAAGCAAAGCCCAACTACATTAAGGAAAACACAACTACATAAAGCAAAGCGCAACTACATTTAGAAAAACAAAACTACATAAAGCAAAGCGCAACTACATTTAGAAAAACAAAACTACATAAAGCAAAGCCCAACTACATTTAGAAAAACAAAACTACATAAAGCAAAGCGCAACTACATTAAGGAAAACAAAACTACATAAAGCAAAGCGCAACTACATTTAGAAAAACAAAACTACATAAAGCAAAGCCCAACTACATTAAGGAAAAAAAAACTACATAAAGCAAAGCGCAACTACATTAAGGAAAACAAAACTACATAAAGCAAAGCGCAACTACATTAAGGAAGACAAAACTACATAAAGCAAAGCGCTACTACATTAAGGAAAACACAACTACATAAAGCAAAGCGCAACTACATTTAGAAAAACAAAACTACATAAAGCAAAGCCCAACTACATTTAGAAAAACAAAACTACATAAAGCAAAGCCCAACTACATTTAGAAAAACAAAACTACATAAAGCAAAGCGCAACTACATTAAGGAAAACAAAACTACATAAAGCAAAGCGCAACTACATTAAGGAAAACAAAACTACATAAGGCAAAGCGCAACTACATTAAGGAAAACAAAATTAATTAAAGCAAAGCGCAACTACATGTAAATGCTGATGAAGGTTCTCAGTCATCCAGGTCATAGTCATTCCGTAAAAATTAAAAAAATATCCACTGGACTTGGTTTTCAAGATTTGAAGACGTTTCTCCACCTCTCCAGGAAGCTTTCTCAATTCAAATGTCTGGATCCGCAGTGAGTTTGAGTCTTATATGGACAAGGCCTTGTATTGCTTGGAAACATGCAAATGGTAACCGATGAATGGGTCGTTTAGTTCCATCGTTAACCTGTAATATCTGAACCTGTCTATGATTCTAGGGGTCAGTCGTTAAAGGGGGGATTGCCATTTAAGGGGGGGATTGTCTCCTGTAATACCTGAAACCAAAACCAAGTCTAGTGGATATTTTTTGAATTTTTACGGAACTACATTTAGAAAAACAAAACTACATAAAGCAAAACGCAACTACATTAAGGAAAACAAAATTACATAAAGCAAAGCGCAACTACATTAAGGAAAACAAAACTACATAAAGCAAAGCGCAACTACATTAAGGAAAACAAAACTACATAAAGCAAAGCGCTACTAAATTAAGGAAAACACAATTACATAAAGCAAAGCACAACTACATTAAGGAAAACAAAAATACATAAAGCAAAGCGCAACTACATTTAGAAAAACAAAACTACATAAAGCAAAGCGCAACTACATTAAGGATAACGAAACTACATAAAGCAAAGCCCAACTACATTAAGGAAAACAAAAATACATAAAGCAAAGCGCAACTACATTAAGGATAACGAAACTACATAAAGCAAAGCCCAACTACATTAAGGAAAACAAAAATACATAAAGCAAAGCGCAACTACATTTAGAAAAACAAAACTACATAAAGCAAAGCGCAACTACATTAAGGATAACGAAACTACATAAAGCAAAGCGCAACTACATTAAGGAAAACAAAACTACATAAAGCAAAGCGCAACTACATTAAGGAAAACACAACTATGTAAAGCCAAGCGCAACTACCTTAAGGAAAACACAACTACATAAAGCAAAGCGCAACTACATTAAGGAAAACAAAACTACATAAAGCAAAGTGCAACTACATTAAGGAAGACAAAACTACATAAAGCAAAGCGCTACTACATTAAGGAAAACACAACTACATAAAGCAAAGCGCAACTACATTTAGAAAAACAAAACTACATAAAGCAAAGCCCAACTACATTTAGAAAAACAAAACTACATAAAGCAAAGCCCAACTACATTTAGAAAAACAAAACTACATAAAGCAAAGCGCAACTACATTAAGGAAAACAAAACTACATAAAGCAAAGCGCAACTACATTAAGGAAAACAAAACTACATAAAGCAAAGCGCAACTACATTAAGGAAAACAAAACTACATAAGGCAAAGCGCAACTACATTAAGGAAAACAAAATTACATAAAGCAAAGCGCAACTACATGTAAATGCTGATGAAGGTTCTCAGTCATCCAGGTCATAGTCATTCCGTAAAAATTAAAAAAATATCCACTGGACTTGGTTTTCAAGATCTGAAGACGTTTCTCCACCTCTCCAGGAAGCTTTCTCAAATCAAATGTCTGGATCCGCAGTGAGTTTGAGTCTTATATGGACAAGGCCTTGTATTGCTTGGAAACATGCAAATGGTAACCGATGAATGGGTCGTTTAGTTCCATCGTTAACCTGTAATATCTGAACCTGTCTATGATTCTAGGGGTCAGTCGTTAAAGGGGGGATTGCCATTTAAGGGGGGGATTGTCTCCTGTAATACCTGAAACCAAAACCAAGTCTAGTGGATATTTTTTGAATTTTTACGGAACTACATTTAGAAAAACAAAACTACATAAAGCAAAACGCAACTACATTAAGGAAAACAAAATTACATAAAGCAAAGCGCAACTACATTAAGGAAAACAAAACTACATAAAGCAAAGCGCAACTACATTAAGGAAAACAAAACTACATAAAGCAAAGCGCAACTACATTAAGGAAAACAAAACTACATAAAGCAAAGCGCAACTACATTAAGGAAAACAAAACTACATAAAGCAAAGCGCTACTAAATTAAGGAAAACACAATTACATAAAGCAAAGCACAACTACATTAAGGAAAAAAAAACTACATAAAGCAAAGCACAACTACATTAAGGAAAACAAAAATACATAAAGCAAAGCGCAACTACATTTAGAAAAACAAAACTACATAAAGCAAAGCGCAACTACATTAAGGATAACGAAACTACATAAAGCAAAGCCCAACTACATTAAGGAAAACAAAAATACATAAAGCAAAGCGCAACTACATTTAGAAAAACAAAACTACATAAAGCAAAGCGCAACTACATTAAGGATAACGAAACTACATAAAGCAAAGCCCAACTACATTAAGGAAAACAAAAATACATAAAGCAAAGCGCAACTACATTAAGGATAACGAAACTACATAAAGCAAAGCGCAACTACATTAAGGAAAACAAAACTACATAAAGCAAAGCGCAACTACATTAAGGAAAACACAACTATGTAAAGCCAAGCGCAACTACCTTAAGGAAAACACAACTACATAAAGCAAAGCGCAACTACATTAAGGAAAACAAAACTGCATAAAGCAAAGCGCAACTACATTAAGGAAAACAAAACTGCATAAAGCAAAGCGCAACTACATTAAGGAAAACACAACTACATAAAGCAAAGCGCAACTACATTAAGGAAAACAAAACTACATAAAGCAAAGCGCAACTACATTAAGGAAACACAACTACATAAAGCAAAGCGCAACTACATTAAGGAAAACAAAACTGCATAAAGCAAAGCGCAACTACATTAAGGAAAACACAAGTATGCAAAGCGCAACTACATTAAGAAAAACACAACTACATAAAGCAAAGAGCAACTACATTTAGAATAACAAAACTACATAAAGCAAAGCGCAACTACATTAAGGAAAACAAAACTACATAAAGCAAAGCGCAACTACATTAAGGAAAACAAAACTACATAAAGCAAAGAGTAACTACATTAAGGAAAACAAAACTACATAAAGCAAAGCGCAACTACATTTAGAAAAACAAAACTACATAAAGCAAAGCCCAACTACATTTAGAAAAACACAACTACATAAAGCAAAGCGCAACTACATTAAGGAAAACACAACTACATAAAGCAAAGCGCAACTACATTAAGGAAAACAACTACATAAAGCAAAGCGCACCTACATTAAGGAAAACAAAACTACATAAAGCAAAGCGCAACTAAATTAAGGAAAACACAACTACATAAAGCAAAGCGCAACTACATTAAGGAAAACAAAACTGCATAAAGCAAAGCGCAACTACATTAAGGAAAACACAACTATGTGAAGCAAAGTGCAACTACATTAAGGAAAACACAACTACATAAAGCAAAGCGCAACTACATTAAGGAAAACAAAACTACATAACGCAAAGCGCAACTACATTAAGGAAAACAAAACTACATAATGCAAAGCGCAACTACATTAAGGAAAACAAAACTGCATAAAGCAAAGCGCAACTACATTAAGGAAAACACAACTATGTGAAGCAAAGCGCAACTACATTAAGAAAAACACAACTACATAAAGCAAAGCGCAACTCCATTAAGGAAAACACAACTATGTGAAGCAAAGCGCAACTACATTAAGAAAAACACAACTACATAAAGCAAAGCGCAACTACATTAAGGAAAACACAACTACATAAAGCAAAGCGCAACTACATTAAGGAAAACAAAACTACATAAAGCAAAGCGCAACTACATTAAGAAAAACAAAACTACATAAATCAAAGCGCAACTACATTAAGGAAAACACAACTACGTAAAGCAAAGCGCAACTACATTAAGGAAAACACAACTACATAAAGCAAAGCGCAACTACATTAAGAAAAACAATACTATATAAAGCAAAGCGCAACTACATTAAGGAAAACACAACTACGTAAAGCAAAGCGCAACTACATTAAGGAAAACACAACTACGTAAAGCAAAGCGCAACTACATTAAGAAAAACAAAACTACATTAACCTACCAGAAAAGGTAGGTACCAGTGGGAAACGAGACATTGCTGATTGGACGACGGCGCCGTTTGACCCTTGAACCGGAAGTCATTCTGCCTGCTGCAGCTTTTGAAAACATGGATATTGTCGGCGCCCCAAACATAGCTGCCGTTATCCAGGAATATTTTGAATCAGGACATACGTACGAGGTGATACTGGATATGCTCAAGACTAATCACGAAATTTCAGTTAGTTTGCGTACACTGAAGACACACTTAAAAGAAGCTGGACTGTTCAGATGACGCAAATTCCGGTTCAAGGGTCAAACGGCGCCGTCGTCCAATCAGCGATGTCTCATGTTTCCCACTGGTACCTACCTTTTCCGGTAGGTTAATATAATTGTGTTTTCCGTAATGTAGTTGCGCTTTCCTTTATGTAGTTGCGATTTCCTTAATGTAGTTGTGCTTTTAGATTTGTAGTTGCAGTTTGCACTTCAGGGCCACCGATACCATTTTGAGAGCCAAAAGTTTC
Source organism: Cyprinodon diabolis (assembly GCA_030533445.1). NCBI lineage: Eukaryota > Metazoa > Chordata > Actinopteri > Cyprinodontiformes > Cyprinodontidae > Cyprinodon > Cyprinodon diabolis. Next base: position 609,077 of record CM060081.1, read on the forward strand.
TTCAACTATTGTCACCCATTCCAGGTAGGCAATAAAAAGTTCTACTGGATTCACTCTGTTTCAGTCTTTTTCCTGCTTCACAAAGGTAGGCAGCAGCCTGACATGAAGCCATGATGGCTATTATTTTACGTCCAGGTAGGATGCAGTTCTTCATATATAAACACATCAATTTCAAACAGATGGTATCAGTAGCGGCCGAGAATGCACAGCCAGGTATCGGGAATCGGTAATCTTCAAGATCTCATCTGCTTCCTGATCTCTGCATTTGGGTCCTCAAAATCCCCCCCCCCCCCCCCCCCCACCATGACACCAATAAGGTTTTCAGATATTTATCTAATAAAGTTAGCAAACTATTACTTTAAGCGCTACTTGCTACGTTGGTCAGTTTCATAAACTCCCAGTCAAACGTTTGCATGACATTGTGGCATTCATCAGTCAGGAAGCGGTAACCCTATTTACCAACATGCTCTGCTGTGTTTGATGTAAAGAAGCAGAACTGATTAATTATCGGTCTTTCTGAAGAAGACTGTAACAAGCCATTTTATACGCTGAACACGAGTTGATAAAACAGCTGGGTCACTGTAAGAGAGAAGGTTCCAGTAAAGACCAGTGAAGCAATGCTTTATTCAGTTACACGGTGAAAAATGAGAGATTTATGAGGTCACCCAGCAATGAGGTGGAGAGGAAGGGCTTTGATCCTCGGCATTGATGCCATGGATGTGGATCTGTGTCTGATTCCTGGGTGGGTCCAAAATGCTTCCCACAGAGATATTTATAAAAGAACAACGACTTTATAGTGGACATGTCACCCCCTTGGTGTGCAATTTGCAATCCCTGTTTCCATGGAGACGATAACTAACACGGAGCAGGTCTCCTTGTTAAAGGGAAGGTCACTTTATTAGGTGTTACTAAAGCTACCTTTCCAACACAGAGGCATGCATACTGCACTAAAACCTAAATAATTACAGCTCAACCTGCGGTATGTTTCATCCTCTGCTCGCAAACATGGAACAACAAGCTTAACACCCATTAGAGAAGCAAACAGGTGAGGAAGGAGAGAAAAAAGAGCTTAGGAGGCTTTCAGATCTATAAAATGCCTTAATGAATCCTACAGCACATTTGATAAAATGGACCACCAGGACCATCAGCACCATCAGCGCCATCAGGACCATCAGCACCATCAGGACCACCAGGACCATCAGCGCCATCAGGACCAACAGCACCATCAGCACCATCAGGACCACCAGGACCATCAGCGCCATCAGGACCACCAGCACCATCAGGACCATCAGCACCATCAGGACCACCAGCACCATCAGCACCATAAGGACCACCAGCACCATCAGGACCATCAGCACCATCAGGACCACCAGCACCATCAGCACCATAAGGACCACCAGCACCATCAGGACCACCAGGACCATCAGCACCATCAGCGCCATCAGGACCACCAGCACCATCAGGACCACCAGGACCATCAGCACCATCAGCGCCATCAGGACCATCAGCACCATCAGGACCACCAGCACCATCAGGACCATCAGCACCATAAGGACCACCAGCACCATCAGGGCCATCAGGACCACCAGGACCATCAGCGCCATCAGGACCACCAGCACCATCAGGACCATCAGCACCATCAGGACCACCAGCACCATCAGCACCATCAGGACCATCAGCACCATAAGGACCACCAGCACCATCAGCGCCATCAGGACCACCAGGACCATCAGCGCCATCAGGACCACCAGCACCATCAGGACCACCAGGACCATCAGCACCATCAGCACCATAAGGACCACCAGCACCATCAGGACCACCAGGACCATCAGCACCATCAGCGCCATCAGGACCATCAGCACCATCAGGACCACCAGGACCATCAGCACCATCAGGACCATCAGCACCATCAGGACCACCAGGACCATCAGCGCCATCAGGACCATCAGCACCATCAGGACCACCAGCACCATCAGCACCATAAGGACCACCAGCACCATCAGGACCACCAGGACCATCAGCACCATCAGCGCCATCAGGACCATCAGCACCATCAGGACCACCAGGACCATCAGCGCCATCAGGACCACCAGCACCATCAGCACCATAAGGACCACCAGCACCATCAGGACCACCAGGACCATCAGCACCATCTGCGCCTTCAGGACCACCAGCACCTTCAGGACCACCAGGACCATCAGAACCATCAGCGCCATCAGGACCATCAGCACCATCAGGACCAACAGCACCATCAGCGCCATCAGGACCATCAGCACCATAAGGACCACCAGCACCATCAGCGCCATCAGGACCACCAGCACCATCAGGACCATCAGCACCATCAGGACCACCAGCACCATCAGCGCCATCAGGACCATCAGCACCATAAGGACCACCAGCACCATCAGCGCTATCAGGACCACCAGGACCATCAGTGCCATCAGGACCACCAGCACCATAAGGACCACCAGGGCCATCAGCACCATCAGGACCATCAGCACCATAAGGACCACCAGCACCATCAGGACCACCAGGACCATCAGCACCATCAGGACCACCAGGACCATCAGCGCCATCAGGACCATCAGCACCATCAGGACCACCAGGACCATCAGCACCATCAGCACCACCAGCACCATCAGCACCATAAGGACCACCAGCACCATCAGGACCACCAGGACCATCAGCACCATCAGGACCATCAGCACCATCAGGACCACCAGGATCATCAGCGCCATCAGGACCACCAGCACCATCAGGACCACCAGGACCATCAGCGCCATCAGGACCACCAGCACCATCAGGACCACCAGCACCATCAGGACCATCAGCACCATCAGGACCACCAGCACCATCAGTGCCATCAGGACCATCAGCACCATAAGGACCACCAGCACCATCAGCGCCATCAGGACCACCAGGACCACCAGGACCATCAGCGCCATCAGGACCATCAGCACCATCAGGACCATCAGCACCATCAGGACCACCAGCACCATCAGGACCACCAGGACCATCAGCACCATCAGGACCACCAGCGCCATCAGGACCACCAGCACCATCAGCACCATAAGGACCACCAGCACCATCAGGACCACCAGGACCATCAGCACCATCAGCGCCATCAGGACCACCAGCACCATCAGGACCACCAGGACCATCAGCACCATCAGCGCCATCAGGACCACCAGCACCATCAGGACCACCAGGACCATCAGCACCATCAGGACCACCAGCGCCATCAGGACCACCAGCACCATCAGCACCATAAGGACCACCAGCACCATCAGGACCACCAGGACCATCAGCACCATCAGCGCCATCAGGACCACCAGCACCATCAGGACCACCAGGACCATCAGCACCATCAGCGCCATCAGGACCATCAGCACCATCAGGACCACCAGCACCATCAGGACCACCAGGACCATCAGCACCATCAGCGCCATCAGGACCATCAGCACCATCAGGACCACCAGCACCATCAGCGCCATCAGGACCATCAGCACCATCAGGACCACCAGCACCATCAGCGCCATCAGGACCACCAGGACCATCAGCGCCATCAGGACCACCAGCACCATCAGGACCATCAGCACCATCAGCGCCATCAGGACCACCAGGACCATCAGCGCCATCAGGACCACCAGCACCATCAGGACCACCAGGACCATCAGCACCATCAGGACCACCAGCACCATCAGGACCACCAGGACCATCAGGATCATCAGCACCATAAGGACCACCAGCACCATAAGGACCACCAGCATCATCAGGACCATCAGCACCATAGTTCTTACCCTGGGTATGCCTGATGTTCAGCTGGTTGATTTGTTCAGTGAACTCGTTCTCCTCTATGGTTTCAGTACGTGGGACCGACAGCGAGAACCGTCTCTTAAAGTTCTTCATCTTGTTCATGGTATTGAGGAGAAGAATCTGAAAGAGAAAACAATTTTAATTCATTAAAGTGAAAAAAAAGCAAATAGAAACCAGACATTTAAACTAGGGAACAATATTTATTCAAACATGATCAGTCAGTATTAGTGAATGTAGACGGCAGGCTGAAAGCTCGCCTTCCTCCTGGGATGGATCTATCTGAGCTGCTGCATCAAACACTGCTGTGTTTTTCATCGGCTAATGAGGCAGAAAGCAGCAGGAAAACTACAAATCAATATCTCCTCTCCTGCAGTTTGCTTTCCAGTCCCCTGCAGCCTGACTAGTTTCCTGTTTTTTACTACTTCCTTTCATCCTCCTCACTTTCTCTGCTCTGTCTGCCTTTGACTGATATCATTCCTAGATTTCCCCCTCAGCCTTGGATTGTGTATGTGGGAGGAAACTCCGGTCTAGACTGATGGAACCGTGTTTGTATCAAAGTCAGGACATTTCGCATGCGTCTTTTCCAACAGTTAGACTAATGACTGAAGCATGAATTGAGTTTAGATTAATGTTAGCTCTATGTTTGGGGTTACCTCTATGTTTGGGGTTAGCTCTATGTTTGTTGTTAGCTCTATGTTTGGGGTTAGCTCTATGTTTGTTGTTAGCTCTATGTTTGTTGTTAGCTCTATGTTTGTTGTTAACTCTATGTTTGGGGTTAGCTCTATTTTTGGGGTTAGCTCTATGTTGTTAGCTCTATGTTTGGGGTTAGCTCTATGTTTGGGGTTAGCTCTATGTTTAGGGTTAGCTCTATTTTTGGGATTAACTCTATGTTTGGGGTTAGCTCTATGTTTGGGGTTAGCTCTATGTTTGTTGTTAGCTCTATGTTTGGGGTTAGCTCTATGTTTGTTGTTAGCTCTATGTTTGGGGTTAGCTCTATGTTTGGGGTTAGCTCTATGTTTGGGGTTAGCTCTATGTTTGTTGTTAGCTCTATGTTTGGGGTTAGCTCTATGTTTGGGGTTAGCTCTATTTTTGGGGTTAGCTCTATGTTTGGGGTTAGCTCTATGTTTGTTGTTAGCTCTATGTTTGGGGTTAGTTCTATGTTTTGTGTTAGCTCTATGTTTGGGGTTAGCTCTATGTTTGGGGTTAGCTCTACGTTTGGGGTTAGCTCTATGTTTGGGGTTAGCTCTATGTTTGGGGTTAGCTCTATTTTTGGGGTTAGCTCTATGTTTGTTGTTAGCTCTATGTTTGGGGTTAGCTCTATGTTTGGGGTTAGCTCTATTTTTGGGGTTAACTCTATGTTTGGGGTTAGCTCTATTTTTGTTGTTAGCTCTATGTTTGGGGTTAGCTCTATGTTTGGGATTAGCTCTATTTTTGGGGTTAACTCTATGTTTGGGGTTAGCTCTATGTTTGGGGTTAGCTCTATGTTTGGAGTTAGCTCAATGTTTGGGGTTAACTCTATGTTTGGGGTTAGCTCTGTGTTTGGGGTTAGCTCTATGTTTGGGGTTAATGCTATGTTTGGGGTTAGCTCTATGTTTGGGGTTAGCTCTGTGTTTGGGGTTAGCTCTATGTTTGGGGTTAACTCTATGTTTGGGGTTAACTCTATGTTTGGGGTTAGCTCTGTGTTTGGGATTAGCTCTATGTTTGGGGTTAGCTCTATATTTGGGGTTAACTCTATGTTTGGGGTTAGCTCTATGTTTGTTGTTAGCTCTATGTTTGGGGTTAGCTCTATGTTTGGGGTTAACTCTATGTTTGGGGATAGCTCTATGTTTGGGGTTAGCTCTATGTTTGGGGTTAACTCTATGTTTGGGGTTAGCTCTATGTTTGGGGTTAACTCTATGTTTGATCCATATTATAGGGACATTACCAACATAGCTACATAAATATGTTCTTAAATACTCCAGATGCAGTAACTACATCTATGCCTTTTGTTTCTGAGATTAATTCAATTCTATTCAGTTTATTTCTATAGCTCCAATTCACATCATGTCATCTCAGGTCACTTTCCAGTTCACCAGATCATTCAGTCAGATTGATACAAAGTTTTCTATCTAAGGAAAACCAGCTGATTGCATCGACTCATTGACTCTTTCGCAAACCCTCACACTAAGCATGCTTGTAGCGACAGTGGAGAGGAAAAACTCCCTTTGAACAGGAAGAAACGTCCAGCAGAACCAGGCTCAGTGTGAGCGGCCATCTGCTGAGGCCCACTGGGGTTCAAGGAGACAGAAGCAGACATAGAAAAAGAAGCATAGATACAAAAGGCAACTGTCAACCAGCTCCACAGGCGGCCCCGTCCAGGAAACACACAGCCAGGCAGACGAGCTCCGAGCCAGCTCCCATGTCAGAGGATGAAGAGAGCACATCCAGTTAGTCACAGTCAGAGAAACAGGACTACACTGGAAAACAGGCCAAGCTCCAACATCTAGAAACAAAGGTGTTGATGGCAGCAGCACAGCTGATATTTCTCTCCAGGATGGAGTCACAGCCAAACAGGAACAGACCAGATGAAGCTACTATGAGAAAAAGCAGAGAGAGCAGAACGTTAGAGATTGAGCTAACAGATTCTGCAGAGTGGGAGAATAGAGATAGAATGAAGCAGAATGATGAAAAAGGGGTCCCTATGTCCTCCAGCAGTCTAAGCCTATAGCAGCAGAACTATAGAGATAGCTCAGATTAGGATGAGATACTTCAGATCATCAAATGAACCTCAGGAAATTGGAAAAATAACAACAAACAAGACAACAATACCTAAAAACTTGTCACATACAACAGAAGGAATAGACATCTATTAATCTGGATATAGATTATAATCCACAAATGGAGCAAAACATGGAAAAACAGTGAGTTTTCCTAGTGAGCTTAGTCGGGCTAAGCTATTCCAGGGAGACATTGTCTTATTTAGGAAGATAATCCAGCAACAGGATTCTTGGATGTCTGCTGTCTCTTCATTCCTCCATCAAATGACTGGGGTTGTTTTAGCTCCGCCCTCAGGCAGGTGGCATCCGGAGCCATATTCTATACTCCACTGTAAATGCATTTTACTGCACTGGTTCATTGAAATAAATGTTAATTTGTTTTATTTTATGAATTATCCATTTTTAAGATGTTTTTAATCCAGCAAGTTTCTAATTAGGCCTATTCAGAATTTTGTTAATGCCATGCAATCAACACCTTTGTTTCTAGATGTTGGAGCTTGGCCTGTTTTTCAGTGTAGTCCTGTTTCTCTGACTGTGACTAACTGGATGTGATTAGCGGACAGGGGTCCAGATTCGGACCCATTCGCTGGTTAATCTGGATCCAGCCTGATTTTAAACACGTATAATTTACCACATGTTGTCCAACGACAGTGTCGAATTTCACTTGCGCCTGCTTACATGTTTGATATGCAGATGGTTAAAACTGAAGCAGTGAAGTGAAGGAAAACCAAAATCCAGGAGACGTCAGGGAAAAAACACACGAGGAGCAGAAAAACTACGAGGAACCAGCAAACAGTGACTGAAGAGGAGGAGTATAAGATCTGATCAGAGGAGGAGCTGATCAGCAGATTGGGAGCAGGTGTGGATAGAAGCATCTAGAAGGGAGCTAGAGGAAAGAAACTTACACAAGGGGGCGACAGATGATGATCTAAAATACAACCAGAAACAACTAGAATAACACAAAAAAGAAATGAAACCAATAAAAATTTAAGCACAACCAAAACAATGACAACATGTACTAATAAATAAAACCATCGTCACTTAAAAAGATGAGGTTTCCACCAGTTTTGCTTCTGTTTTTAACTATGCAAGCAAACCGGATTGATCATCCACAACAGCCAGTAACACATGTAGCATAATTTTCTCTTCTGATCAACCAATTTAGAGCTTTTTGGGATCTTAGTAGATCAGACCAAAAGTTTTGGAATGTTTTTAAGTCAAGCTTTGGTTTTGTCAGTATAACAAATGTGTTTTGCTAAGTAGTTTGTGTTTAAGGCATAACGTTACTTTAAATTAATATTGTTAGGTGCTAATGTGCTGTAACTGTTGTTATAAATAATAATAATAATAATGAAAATGTCAATATCATTTCTGTTTGCCCGTCTGCAGCAGACAGGGCTTCTGTCAGATTTACCATCAGACCAGTTTTATGTCACACAATCATCTTTTAACAGCATGGGTCGTGGAAAACTGAACATATTTTCTTTTAGCTGTAATTTAGGAACATATGTTCCTTCTATTATGCATCTTTATATGTGAGAAAATTAAATGTTGTTAATTTTCCTGCAGCGATATTTAATGAGTACATATTTCTTTCCTTATAGTCTAAGAATAAAAGGATATTTTCAAGCGTCCCACAGTTATCAGTGTGAATTTGGCCCAAATGTTTAAAAGTCTTGTGCAATAAGAGAATCAGATAGATTACATAATAAGTAGAATTATACCAACAAGATCAGGCATTCTTGTTAATAGGAATAAAGAGCAAAGAACAGATAAAAAAAAAACAACAATCTGAAACCGACAGACAGCTCAGATGTATTTTGACTTTCTTATTTGCAGATTCTCTGGTTTTATAGCCAATAATTAGACGTGACTGCGAGGCTTGTAAGTGAGAAGGTTTGTGTTTCTGTTCAGCAGTATTTATGTGAATTAGCTGCGATGGAGCCGCCGGTCCGCAGCTCCATTCATCTCCCAGACAACAAAAGCTTCTGTGCAACACAGAGGAAGGACTGGATTCTTTCAATCGTTTTAAAGGTTGTTTAGTTTTATTTCCTGTGGTTTTCGGTTTAAAGAGGGAAATTTTTCTTTTTTGTGAATGTGATGTGACACTTTTTATCGAGCAAACCCTAGAAAACGAACCCTAGAAACACTCTAAAAATTAAACCTTAAAAAAAAAATAAAATAAAATAAAAAATATAAAAAAAAAAAAAAAGAAAAAAAAAGAAAAAAAAAAAAAAAAAAATATATATATATATATATAAATAATAATAATAAAAAATAACATAAAAAAATAATAATAAAAAAAAAAACCCTCTTTGTTTTAATGGGGGACCCCAGTACCCCCCCCCCACCCCCCCCACCCCGCCCAATACACACACATGCAGATTTGCTTTAATCATCCTTGTGGTTGCTAGGTTCCCTCTCCCCTTTTCTCTAAAGATCCACTTTGATCTTCATTTGTCAAACACCTCCAGCTTTTATCGACCCCCATGAAGGATATCTGACCAAAAACCACTCTGCATATTTGTATAATTTATAAAAGTAAATCAATAAGGCCTTTTTATTTATTTATTTGTTTGTTTGTTTATTTGACAGGAACAGTACAATCAAACATTGCAACCAAACAGGTGGCCGATGTCCAAGTACATAAGGCTTGTAGCCATGGGCTAATTTGCAGCCTTCGTCCCTGGTTAGGGTTTTAAAAGGTGTTAGCATTAAGGGGGAGGGAGGTTAGTAACGACACACAAATGCATAAAAATACAAAAAAAACAACAACAAAAAAACAGGAGAAGTTAAAACAAAAATGTACAGTACAAGCCAGTTTAGTGCTCACACTCTTGATTGTCTTTGAGCCATTTTTTCAATCTTGTGAAGAAAAGTCAAATATCAGTCTGTGACTGAAGCTCCAGAGGCAAAGAGTTCCAGAGATGTGATGCTTTCACTGAGAAGGCCGACTGACCCATAGATGTCCGACATCTTTTAATCCTGCAGTTCCCACTAGCTCCAGCTCTGGTCCTGATTCCTTCATTTGCATACTTTAAAACTAATTTACAGATTACTTCAGGGGCAAGACCATTAAGACATTTAAAAATAGCTTTTAAAAATGAGAAATTTATAAAATTTTCAAATGTCATCATGTTGTATTTTTTAATAATTTTGCAGTGATGCCACTTCACCGGTTTTTGATAGAATATTTTTAATGCTTGCTTGTGAAGTGAGAGTAAAGATTTTAAAACAGACTTTGTGGCCTGGACCCAAACGATGGCGCAATAAGACATATGGGATAAAATCATTGCATGTAAATATACTTGTGCAGCTTGATTTGATACATATGGTCGAATCATTCGAAAACAGCTTTTATTTGTCCTTATAGTTTTTGTCATTTTCTTAATATGGGCATCAAACTTAAATTTTGAATCTAAAACTACACCCAGATACTTAAATTAACTAGCCGGCTTTATTTCATGTTGATTAATAATTATTGTGAGTTTATTGTTTATAATTTTCTTAAGGGAGAAACGCATGGAGACAGTCTTTATACCTTTATATTGTGACAGCTGACCAAAGCTCATTTAATCTGTACTAATGCAGTTAGTTTGGGTTTTTTTTAATCCGCTGTTATTCTTTTTTTGATTAGCAGAATGATGCAAGCCTGATGGGAGACTTTAGTTAGTCAGGTCTGTGAATGCGATCCCCTTTAGACTGCTGGACATGCAGTGGCCCTATTTCCATGTTTCTCTATTGTTTTACTTTTAGCCAAACTAAAAATAAAAATCTGTTCTGTGATAAAAAGGTTGAACTAGAGTCTTAAATAAGGTGAAATTACTTTCATTTATACTCTGAGGAATACAGGTAGGAAGGAATGAAAGAAAGGATTCATCGCTAGAATTTAAATCTTAATTTTCCCTCAAAGAGAAAATCTTGTAAACTTATTGATAAAAAAGGAAACTACTGTCTGTTTTTGCCGTGTATTTAACACCGTCCACTTCTGGGAGTTTTATCTTTCCTCTTCGTACCCTCTCAGAGCAAACTCTGAGCTTCACCTGGATGTCCGCCAAGTGGACCGAATGAACCGCAGTTTGTAGAAATGGTGAAATTCACAGAGTCCAGCAGGCAGTATTGATCTCTATGTGTACAGGAATCTTTTCCCTCCACCCAAACCCGTTAACCTGATTTTAGTTTTACTGAGAAGCAGAGCTTTAGCTTAGGAATGAATAACATTCTTATATTTCACGCCGCTAACTTCTTGTTCTGTTTGGCATTTATCCTCCTGCTCAGCAATTATTCTTGGCTAGATTGTCTTAATTGGCTCCTGAGGTGTTTCCTTTTACCCTCTGTTCTGGTTCCTGTGTTCTCTGGTTCGTTAGTTCTGGATTTCTGCTTCTGTTGCCGCCAACTTCATCATTAATCAGCAAGAAACCCCCTCGACCTCCTTCATTGCATTTGGATATGGATTCCCTTCCAAAGGTCAAATATAGGTTTTTTTAAGGCCAATGTCCAGTACTGGAGTTGAGGGGGGTGGCATCCCCCTTCTTAAATGCTCACCCCCCCCCCATACCATCCCCTGTGACATTTTACACTGAATGTGTAAATGTCTACTATATATTAAGAGTAATGGTGATAATATTGCCCTTTCAGCATTTGGCGGGCTGTGGGCTAACGATTAGCCTGAGCTAATGACGGTGGCCCAGAAGGAACACGTGATTTCATTTTCTTTTTTTTTTTCCCTTTAAAAAAATTAAATAAATTAATTAAAAAAAAAAAAAAAAAAAATATATATATATATATATATATATATATATATATATATATATATATATATATAAAAAGTTATTTCATTTTCTTTCTTCTTTTTACCTTTAAAAAAAAATAAATAAAAAAAACAGAAAATAAAAAAATAAAAAAATATATATATATAAAAAAAGTGATTTCATTTTCTTTTTCTTTTCTTTTTTTTCCCTTAAAAAAAATGAAAAAAAGAATAAAAAAAAAATATATATATATATAAAAAAAAAAAATTAAAAAGAAAAAAAAAGTGATTTCATTTTCTTTTCTTTTCTTTTTTTCCCTTAAAAAAAAAGAAAATGAAAAAAAGAATTAAAAAAAAAAAAAAATATATATATATATATATATATATATATATAAAAAAAAAAATTAAAAAGAAAAAAAAATGTGATTTCATTTTCAACCTCAGTGGCGCAGCCAGCGGAGCAGGTGACGGTGTTCTGATCGCGGCAAAGACAACGCCATCTGAAGGACTTCATTTTTAAGAAGGCAAAATCTAACGCTTCAGGAAAGTCCAGAGTCAGAAGACATTACCTTTTTTAAGCTCACCATTGTGTCACCAAATATGTAGAAGTCCTCATCTCTGGACACAGCGATAGCTGCACAACTAGATAAACTTTTTTCTGTCTTTAAAGTTGTCATGCCAACCGAGAATTAGTCTAGAGTTTACAGGCACTAGTGAACATTCAAAATCTGCATTCTGGTTGTGAATTGAAATTCATTTCCCAGTTTCAACCCCTCAAATCTGTAATTCTTGGCCATTGCACAAATAGCCTTTATTAAAGGTGATATATTTTTGTGAGCCTTTAACCATTTTTTTAAATCATACACAAAGTGGTATTTTGTTTTATTCGTGCATGTTTTAGTGATCCTGGTGAATTCTGCCTCTCCCTATTCTGAGAGACCACTGAGTGGCCATGGTCGTTGTACAAAAGAAAAATGACAACATCCTTCAGGAAGTGCCTTCCCTGACCGCGCTGTGCCTGCCCAGTAAACATCACTCAGATCCGCGGTGTGATGGTAGACAGAGCGCATTCGTTTCTGCTTAAATTTGAGTTCAAGGGGCTCTTTTAGCTCCTCATCTGCTCACCGACTGAAGCCGTCCTTATTTTAGCTAAGGTCTTAGTCACAAATCTGCAGTAGAGAAAAGTCTGTGAATTTGTCCAGTCTTCCTAGAAAAGAGTCTAAAAGCGTTGCTGCAGCTGCTTTAGGATAATTTAATGACATGATTGGTACCCACATGGGGAGAGTGGTATTACTGTGAAGGGAAATGTTTTTCCAGGTTGGTGACAGGGTAACAGTGCCGTCGGATGTAGGAGTTTGCCCTGAAATCGAAGGATTGACGGTTCAAGCGTTGGCTCTGACTTTCAGTATCCTTGTGTCCTTGGGCAAGACACTTCACCTGCATTGTCTACTGATGGTGGTCAGAGGGCCCGGTGGCGCCAGTGTACGGCAGCCCCGCTTCTGTCAGTGAGCCCCAGGGCAGCTGTGGCTACAATGTAGCTTGCCACCATCAGTGTGTGAATGGGTGAATGAATGTAGTGTAAAGTGCTTTGAAGTCTCCTAAATTGAAAAAAGGCGCTATATAAGTACATGCCATTTACCATAGCTGAGTTTGGGAGTTTGGTCCATATGACATGATGGCATCACACAGTTGCCGCAGATTTGTCGGCTGCACATCCATGATGCGAATCTCCCGTTCCACCACATCCCAAAGATGCTCTATTGGATTGAGATCTGGTGACTGTGGAGGCCATTTGAGTACAGTGAACTCATTGTCATGTTCAAGAAACCAGTCTGAGATGATTCCAGCTTTATGACATGGCGCATTATCCTGCTGAAAGTAGCCATCAGAAGTTGGGTACATTGTGGTCATAAAGGGATGGACATGGTCAGCAACAATACTCAGGTAGGCTGTGGCGTTGCAACGATGCTCAATTGGTACCAAGGAGCCCAAAGAGTGCCAAGAAAATATTCCCCACACCATGACACCACCACCACCAGCCTGAACCGTTGATACAAGGCAGGATGGATCCATGCTTTCATGTTGTAGACGCCAAATTCTGACCCTACCATCCGAATGTCGCAGCAGAAATCGAGACTCATCAGACCAGGCAACGTTTTTCCAATCTTCTATTGTCCAATTTCCATGAGCTTGTGCAAATTGTAGCCTCAGTTTCCTGTTCTTAGCTGAAAGGAGTGGCACCCGGTGTGGTCTTCTGCTGCTGTAGCCCATCTGCCTCAAAGTTCCACGTACTGTGCGTTCAGAGATGCTCTTCTGCCCACCTTGGTTGTAACGGGTGGTTATTTGAGTCACTGTTGCCCTTCTATCAGCTCCAACCAGTCTGGCCATTCTCCTCTGACCTCTGGCATCAACAAGGCATTTCCGCCCACAGAACTGCCGCTCACTGGATGTTTTTTCTTTTTCGGACCATTCTCTGTAAACCCTAGAGATGGTTGTGCGTGAAAATCCCAGTAGATCAGCAGTTTCTGAAATACTCAGACCAGCCCTTCTGGCACCAACAATCATGCCACGTTCAAAGTCACTCAAATCACCTTTCTTCCCCATACTGATGCTCGCTTTGAACTGCAGGAGATTGTCTTGACCATGTCTACATGCCTAAATGCACTGAGTTGCCGCCATGTGATTGGCTGCTTAGAAATTAAGTATTAACGAGCAGTTCGACAGGTGTACCTAATAAAGTGGCCGGTGAGTGTACACACATACATATTCATCAGTCGGACCTGAAATCCACAATCAAGGTGCCTCAAGGGAGACAAAGCTTCTATGTTTCCCTCATCCATAAGGCCATATGCTACCAACTTTAATTGTCTTCGTCTGGTTTAAACCCCAAGACAACTCTTGTGTGCACTCATTTAGAATGAGGCCAGCTGATGGAAAAGATGTCTGGCTTGATCAGATGGTTTTATACAGGTCAGTGGGCACAGTCAGTAAATAATATAGCAGACCAGGCCAGAAATATGCATACAGCTGTGACTCTCTGGATGAGCTGAAGTCAGAAAAAAGCATGTAAACAAACTAGAGGGGTTGTGTATAGTGCTGTGAAAAAATATTTATCCCCTCACAAATTATTTCTGTTTTTACTTTTTGTTTTACTTGGGGTATTCAAAAGGTTTTTGGGGGCAAAAGGAGGCAGATTCCTGCCATTTTTGTTCATAAACTGGACCTAGACAAGTGGTCTTAAATTAAATACCAGACGGTTAGGGTTTCCTGCACCTTTTCTCTTTTTCATTTTCATCAGAACTCTGGCTGCAGCATTTTGGATCAGCTGAAGGCTTTTAACTACAGTTTGTGGACTTCCTGATAGTAAAGAATTACAATAGTCCAGCCTTGAAGTAACAAATGCATGGACTAGTTTCTCAGCATCACCCCTGGACAGGAGATTGCTCATTTTTGCAATATTCCTCAGATGAAAGAAGGAAATTCTAGAAACCTCTTTGATCTGGGATTTAAATGACAGGTCCTGATCAAAAATAACACCAAGATTTTTTACTTTATTATCTGAAATCAGTTTAATCCCATCCAAATGAAGTGACTGGCTAATCAGCTTCTTTTTCAGAGACTCTGGTCCAAAGACTATAACTTCTGTTTTGTCTGCATTCAGAAGCAGAAAGTTAAGAGTCATCCAGGTTTTTATGTCTTCAGACATGCCTGTAATCTATGTAATGGGTTAGCTTCATCTGGATTATAGACAGATATAGCTGGGTATCATCAGCATAACAGTGGAAATTAATCCCATGCTGTCTAATAACTCTACCAATTGGGAGCATGTATAAAGTAAAGAGAATTGGTCCTAGCACTGATGCCTGTGGTACTCCACAGGTAACCTTTGAGCATGTTGAAGATCTATCATTAACATGAACAAACTGAATTCGATCAGATAGATCAGATTTAAACCAGTCTAGAGCTGTTCCTTTAATTCCAACAAAATATTCAAGTCTTTCTAAAATAATATTATGATCAACTGTATCAAATGCAGCACTAAGATCCAACAGGACGAGCACAGATACAAGTCCATTATCTGAGGCCATGAGAATATCATTAGTGACTTTCACCAGAGCTGTTTCAGTGCTATGATGAGCTCTAAAGCCAGACTGAAACTCTTCAAAAAGTTCATTATGGTGGAAGTGATCGCACACTTGTTTGGCAACTACTTTCTCAAGAATTTTAGATCAGAAAGGAAGGTTGGATATAGGTCTATAATTAACCAAGTCATCTGGGTCAAGAGACGGTTTCTTAAGCAGAGGTTTAATTACAGCAACCTTAAAAGCTTTAGGTACATATCCCTGTAACAGAGATAGATTAATCACATCTAAAATGGAGGAGGAGATCAAAGGGAATACCTCCTTAAATAACCTGGTTAACATCCAAGTTGAAGGCTTAGATGAAGACAATAGTTTTCCTAATTCAGAAAGTTCAACTGGATCAAAGCAGTCTAAACCCGGTTCAGATTCCATGACTACCTCAGGTACAATCGCGGATAGAGGAGTGCTTATGATCTTATTTTTGATAAGATCAATCTTATTTATAAAGAATCCCATAAAATCATTGCTGCTAAGAGCAGGTGGAATGGACGGTTCAACAGAGCTATGGCTCTGGGTGAGTTTGGCAACTGGATTAAAAAGAAATCTAGGATTATTCTTATTCTCCTCTATTAATGAGGAGAAGTATGCTGCTCTTGCTTTACAAAGGGTCCTCTTATACAGCAGTAAACCATTTTTCCAGACTAGGTAGGATTCCCATAGGGCTGCATTGTCTATGGCAGTACACAGAGAACTAGCAAGCCAATCAACAAAATCATCAAGCTGTGAAAGGGAAAAAGCTAAATGTTTGCCCTCTGCAGCGCTGCTCAGCAACAACGAGGAGAGAGAAAGCGAAACATGTTATTTAAAATTTATAACTGCATTATCTAATAATCCTGAAGGTTATTAGAAAGTGGTCAGAGAGGACAGGGTTGTGAGGAAATACTGTTATTTCTTCACATTCTATGCCGTATGTCAGCACAAGATCCAAAGTATGAAGATGAGAATGTGTGGGACTATTCACATTTTGAACAAAGCCAATAGTGTCTAAGATAGCATTAAAGGCTGTTCTTAAGCTATCGCCTTCAATGTCAGCATGGATGTTAAAATCTCCCACTATGATGACCCTGTCAGTATTTAATACCAAATCAGAAAGGAACTCTGAAAACTCATCTAGAAATTCAGAGTAAGGACCTGGTGGACGATAGAAATGTACAAAAAGAAGAGGTTTTCTGGCTTTGAAATTTGGGTGAGGGAAATTAAGGGTTAAATGTTCAAAAGAGTTGTAGGTATTAACTGTTTTGGGAGTAATCAGTAAGTCAGACTGGAAGATTGTTGCTACTCCTCCTCCTCGCCCAGAACTTCTGGGTATGTGAAAATTTAAATAGCTTGAAGGAGTTGCCTCATTTATGCTCACATAATCCTCTTGCTGCAGCCAGGTTTCTGTAAGGCAACATATTTAATCGTTTTAACTTTTTCCCCAATTGGAGTTATTTTGATTTTAATTAGATTATCATGATTTACTCCTTTGGGAATCTTTGCTAATTTATTAGATTTTGGTCGTGGGCAAGACACTGTCTGGATGGAGTAAAGAGTGGGTAACAGTAGAGAAGCTGCAGAGAGATCTGTTAAACTACAACTCTGCTTCCTGGTCTGCACCCTGGGTGGTCAGGGTTTTGGAGGACTAATAAATGTGGCCAGATTCCTAGAAAGAAGAGCTGCATCATCCAAAGTGGGATGGATGAATCAATCTAGGCTTTCCTCAAAAGGATTGCCAATTATTAAAATTAAGCACTTATGACGATAAACGGAGTACAAAGAAATGGATTCAGCATAAATTCTGAATGGAAATAATTCCCCTAAATACCTCTAATAGAGGGCTGTTTCATATGCATTATAAAAAGCAGCTAACCCTAACCCTGGTTTAAGAATTGGTCAAGCAACATTTTAATCTAAATAGTTTTTTGGTGATGCATATGTTAATGACAGTTTTTTTTAACAATTGATGACATCCAGAGGCTGATGTGCTTCCTCCAGTTACTGATTTAGCCATTTTTTTTTTCAGGGTACCAACTTGTTCTCATGTCCACCTTAGAGAGCAGTGCACTCAGATGATATCATGTAATATTTGCATATATTAAACAAACGCAGCACATTAATTTTGCCACATCTCTTCATGTTATCTGTTTCATTCAGTGGACAGGAGTAAAAAAAAAAGAAGCATCTAATTTCTAGATTTGTAGCATATGAACATGGTCAGTTTGTATAAATAACAGCTTTTCAAAATAAAAGAGGTGTGCCTCAAAGTGTAATCTATGATATCAAATGAGTAATTATACGTGTTTTTAGACCAACACATAATGTTTCTCTTTTAATCCTTTGATTTTCTCTTTCCACTGCAGAAGCACAACCGGAAAAGGAAAATCTTTCTGCCATAAATAACAATAATAACTCTCTCTAAACATTGCTTATTATAACTACTTCATTTACACAAAGCACCTAAATAAATCTTTTATTGGTATTAAGATTTTATATCAATATATTTTTATTGTATTTCAGTATAATAGGTTGCAGCTGCACAATAATTTCAGTGTCGGGAATAATAAGGTGCATCATATCTTATTTAAAAATAAAAGTTTGTGATTGTCACAGTGTTGGTTTTCCATTTGTTGTCCTCCGCTGCCCTCTTGTGTCCTCTTTCCCTTGCTCTGTTTTCTGTTCTGCCCTCACCTGTTTTTCAATCCCCTCGTTAGTCCTCTCTTTGTCTCTGTCCCCTTTAAAAGCCTCCCTCTTCAGTTCCTGTTTGCTGGATCCTCGTCTAACGTCTGTCTGCTTACCTCGTCTCTCCCTGGCTCCTAGAGTTTGGTTTCCCCTGATGTCTCCTTGGTTCTGGTTCGTTTGTTATTTCTGTTGGATTTTTGATTCCTGCCTCAGTTCCTGTGAACCTCATTAAACCCCCCTAAATTCACCTCTGCCTACTTGCCTCTGCATTTGGGTCCTCAATCCAACTTCTAATCTTGACAGTGATGGTAAATATATTCAATTTAATTTATTCAGTTTATTTATATGGCTCAAATTCACAACACATTTCATCTCAGGACAGTTTATAGAGACAATTCAAATTGCTTTATTCAGCTCAGAATAAAAGAAAAACAGTTTTACCCAAGGAAACCCGGCTGATTGCATTAAGTCATTCACTTTGCAGGAATGAATGAGCTTGTGATGACGGTAGAGAACAGGTTTCTTCTGCTACACTATCATGTGGTGTTCCCCAGAGCTCTATCTGAGGAACTTTGCTCTTTTCATAAGAGGACCCTTTGTAAAGCAAGAGCAGCATACTTCTCCTCATTAATAGAGGAGAATAAGAATAATCCTAGATTTCTTTTTAATACAGTTGCCAAACTCACCCAGAGCCATAGCTCTGTTGAACCGTCCATTCCACCTGCTCTTAACAGCAATGATTTTATGGGATTCTTTATAAATAAGATTGATCTTATTAAAAATAAGATCATAAGCACTCCTCTATCCGCGATTGTACCTGAGGTAGTCATGGAATCTGAACCAGGTTTAGACTGCTTTGATCCAGTTGAACTTTCTGAATTAGCAAAATTATTGTCTTCATCTAAGCCTTCAACTTGTATGTTAGATCCAGTTCCAACCAGGTTATTTAAGGAGGTATTCCCTTTGATCTCCTCCTCCATTTTAGATGTGATTAATCTATCTCTGTTACAGGAATATGTATCTAAAGCTTTTAAGGTTGCTGTAATTAAACCTCTGCTTAAGAAACCGTCTCTTGACCCAGATGACTTGGTTAATTATAGACCTATATCCAATCTTCCTTTCTTATCCAAAATTCTTGAGAAAGTAGTTGCCAAACAAGTTTGCGACCACTTACACCATAATGAACTTTTTGAAGAGTTTCAGTCTGGCTTTAGAGCTCATCATAGCACTGAAACAGCTCTGGTGAAAGTCACTAATGATATTCTCATGGCCTCAGATAATGGACTTGTATCTGTGCTCGTCCTGTTGGATCTTAGTGCTGCATTTGATACAGTTGATCATAATATTCTTTTAGAAAGACTTGAATATTTTGTTGGAATTAAAGGAACAGCACTAGACTGGTTTAAATCTTATCTATCTGATCGAATTCAGTTTGTTTATGTTAATGATAGATCTTCAACACGCTCAAAGGTTACCTGTGGAGTACCACAGGGATCAGTGCTAGGACCAATTCTCTTTACTTTATACATGCTCCATATTGGTAGAGTTATTAGACAGCATCAGATTCATTTCCACTGTTATGCTGATGATACCCAGCTATATCTGTCTATAATCCAGATGAAGCTAACCCATTACATAGATTACAGGCATGTCTTGAAGACATAAAAACCTGGATGACTCTTAACTTTCTGCTTCTGAATGCAGACAAAACAGAAGTTATAGTCTTTGGACCAGAGTCTCTGAAAAAGAAGCTGATTAGCCAGTCACTTCATTTGGATGGGATTAAACTGATTTCAGATAATAAAGTAAAAAATCTTGGTGTTATTTTTGATCAGGACCTGTCAATTAAATCCCAGATCAAAGAGGTTTCTAGAATTTCCTTCTTTCATCTGAGGAACATTGCAAAAATTAGAAATCTCCTGTCCAGGGGTGATGCTGAGAAACTAGTCCATGCATTTGTTACTTCAAGGCTGGACTATTGTAATTCTTTACTATCAGGAAGTCCACAAACTGTAGTTAAAAGCCTTCAGCTGATCCAAAATGCTGCAGCCAGAGTTCTGATGAAAATGAAAAAGAGAGATCATATCTCTCCTATCCTGGCTTCTCTTCATTGGCTTCCTGTTAAATCCAGAATAGAATTTAAAATCCTCCTTCTCACATATAAAGCCTTAAATGGCCAAGCTCCATCTGATATCAGAGATCTGATTGTTCCTTATGTTCCTAACAGAGCACTTCGCTCTCAATCTGCAGGTTTACTAGTGGTTCCTAGAATTTCTAAAAGTAGATTGGGAGGCAGATCTTTTAGTTATCAGGCTCCTCTCCTGTGGAACCAACTACCAGTTTTAGTCCGTGAGGCAGACACTCTGTCTACTTTTAAGACTAGGCTTAAAACTTTCCTTTTTGATAAAGCTTCTAGTTAGAGTGGCTCAGGTTATCCTGAGCTCTCTCTATAGTTCTGCTGCTATAGGCTTAGACTTTTGGAGGACATAGGGACCCCCATTTCATCATTCTGCTTCATTCTCTCTCTGTTCTCCTATTCTGCAGAATCTGTTTGTTCAATCTCTAACGTTCTGCTCTCTCTGCTTTTCCTCAGAGTAGCTTTGCCTCGTCTGTTCCTGTTTGGCTGTGACGTCATCCAGGAAAGAAACATCAGCTGTGCTGCTTCCATCAACACCCTTGTTTGTAGATGTTGGAGATCGGCCTGTTTTCCAGTGTGGTCCTGTTTCTCTGGCCGTGGCTGGGTGGATGTGCTCTCTTCATCCTCTGGCATGGGAGCTGCCTTGGAGCTCGTCTGCCAGGCTGTGTGTTTCCTGGACGGGGCCGCCTTTTACAGCTGCTTTTTGTATCTCTGCTTCTGTCTCCTTGAACCCCAGTCGGCCTCGGCAGATGGCCGCTCACACTGAGCCTGGTTCTGCTGGAGGTTTCTTCCTGTTCAAAGGGAGTTTTTCCTCTCCACTGTCGCTGCAAGCATGCTTAGTGTGAGGGATTGTATTTGAGTCAATGAGTCGATGCAATCAACTGGTTTTCCTTAGATAGAAAACTTTGTATCAATTTGACTGTATGATCTGGTTGAACTGTAAAGTGCCTTGAGATGACATGTGTTGTGAATTTGGCGCTATATAAATAAACTGAATTGAATTGAATTGAAATTGAATTTTCTTTTTCTAGGGTATATTTTTATAACAAATGGCTTCTTCCACAGCTATATAGATGATTGCCAAATCTATGTACTGATGGCTTGTTCATTAAGTGGCTTTAACGATGGTCCATTAAGCCACTTTTATTATGTCTTTATATTAAAGCTGAAGAAGGAATCCTGTCGAGTCTGGTTGGCTTGTGGGACTCCTGAGGCAGTGAGCAGCTATCATGGAGCCAAACCTGCCATTGCCTGGGGCAAAAGCTTGGGCCTGGGAGAAGGTTGGAGAGGCCATGGAGAATTGGTCATCGGTTGGCCTCAAAGCGATTCTGGCAAACCACTGAGTCGCTGACATTGAAAGTGGACATCGTTAGACAGTGGAAGGAGTCATTTTAGGATTTCCTTAATCTAGTTGGAAAGCCTTCCATGGTGGAAGAAGAGACGGGTGTTTTGGGGGTCGGATTATTATTATTGCATTACTTTCCCTGCTGAATCCTGAGCTATGTCTATAGTTCTGCTGCTATAGGCTTAGACTGCTGGAGGACATAGGGACCCCTTTTTCATCATTCTGCTTCATTCTATCTCTATTCTCCCACTCTGCAGAATCTGTTAGTTCAATCTCTAACGTTCTGCTCTCTCTGCTTTTTCTCATAGTAGCTTCATCTGGTCTGTTCCTGTTTGGCTGTGACTCCATCCTGGAGAGAAATATCAGCTGTGCTGCTGCCATCAACACCCTTGTTTCTAGATGTTGGAGCTTGGCCTGTTTTCCAGTGTAGTCCTGTTTCTCTGACTGTGTCTAACTGGATGTGCTCTCTTCATCCTCTGACATGGGAGCTGGCTCGGAGCTCGTCTGCCTGGCTGTTTGTTTCCTGGACGGGGCCGCCTGTGGAGCTGGTTGACAGTTGCCTTTTGTATCTATGCTTCTTTTTCTATGTCTGCTTCTGTCTCCTTGAACCCCAGTCGGCGAATTTGCGGAAAAAACGCTCACTTTTAGCGCATGAATTTAAACCTTAATGTCATAATTAGATGCAAATAGTGGCATTCTTGGCTTGCCATATTTGAGCATCTGACGCGAAGGAGCTGCAAATGCAGCAGCTGCTGGGAGATGGAAAAATGTAACATTAGCTGCTGGACGCGCCACATCAACCAATGAGAGAAGCTGATCTGGGAGCTGGCAGGGAGTCAGACGCAGCACTGCTGATGCAGAGCGCTATGATCAATCCTCTCAAACAGTTTATTAACGCCTAAATTAACTTCAAATGTAGAAACCTGCCGGCAGAATATGTTGGCTTTTATTATCCTGCTGCCTGCAGTTTGTAGCACAGACCTGAAAAACGCTAACATCTACTTCCAGCCGCCACCAACAGGAGGGGAAAACCCCCAAGAGGCGAGCGGGCCTGAGGCAGCTGCTGCTGGGGATTCCCAGTGACAGCGCAGCGCCGGTATGTGGGGGTCTGAGCGGCTCCCACAGAGAAATAATCTTTGAAGGCAGGATGGTAATCTGGATGAACTGACTGCACAGACCATGTTTTCAGGAGGACTTTCTCACTTCAACATAGATTCTAACTACTTTCTACCCGCTGATCACAGCTAATATAGCAAAGCTGCTCTCTGGCATCAAACACAGGAGCGGCAGAGCTTCCTGGAGAGGTGGCGAAACGTCTTCAAATCTTGAAAACCAAGTCCAGTGGATATTTTTTGAATTTTTACGGAATGACTATGACCTGGATGACTGAGAACCTTCATCAGCACATCTGGACTCACTTTACTGGATGTCTGACCTTAATGAGGATCAGAGATGAAGCAGCGGAAGCTTCTTTGCTGCCCAAAGCGCTTCTGGTGTGAACGTAGCATAAATCATTAAGTCCATGAGATGAAATTCTAATGAGGCGTGACTGTGCTAACCTTACCATTTGTTCCCACAGCATTTTTTACACCTTCAAAAAAATTGTTGATTATTAACAAAATGCTCGTTCTTGCATCTTATTCCAAACATGTGAAAATATTGTTTCCAGAATTTTACCTTTAAATGTATTTTGTGTGCTATCCAGTGTTAATTTCATCAAGCAGAAACACTGAAACCACAGCCAGATCAGAGGTTGGGGAAGGAAGGGAAGTCTGTTGCAGCGATGTAGGGAGCCCCCCACTGTACAAACCTGAAGGCAAAGAGCAGAAAGCCCTGGAGAACTCAATGGCAAAGTGGATTGGGCGTTCTGGCCTGCCTGCAAGGACCATTGAGGATGAAGACTTTGTGTCATGATCTGGCCTGTTTGCTCCTCCCTAATTAGTCATTTCTTTCACCTGCTGTTTTCCCTCCCTGCCTCAGTTATCATTTATTCCTCTCACCTGTTTCCTCTAGTTTATATTCAGTTCAGCCTGAGCATTCAGGGCCAGATCATTGCTTGCCTTTCTGTCAGTCTTTCTGTTCAGTTTTATTTGGTCCATGTCCTGGATCCTAGCAGCCAGTGGAAAGAGGGTTTTTGTGTTTGTCTCGTCTCCTGATTGTCCACTGTTCCTCCCCAGCGGAGTCCTCTGGGTTTTTGGCTCAATATGTGGGGAGGTTCAGTTTTTATCCAGTAAGCCTGGCTCCAGGAAGGAGACCAGATTAAAGTCCTGCATCAAGTTCCGGTTCAAACGTCTTGTCTCGGCTACCCTCTTCCACTGAGCCTGCCTGTCTGCACCTGATCCTGTCTGCTCCTGTGCGTGACCACCTGGTCAAGCTTCTGGTCCCAGTCAGACTCTGAACCCTTCTGGAAGCCTGTGGATGCCTGGAAGTCTGGATCCTACCACCTGTTTCTGTTCCTGCCTGATCTGGATCCCTGACCAGGATCGGCTTCCAGCATCACCTCTGGGACTGCAGCACTGGGGACATTCTTGGTCTGGACTGTTAAACCAGGAAAGTGACCAACACAGATAATCTTCTGTCAGATGATCGTGGTCACTTACCTGTGTTTCTCCCACTACAGAGTGTCTGTGATTGGCCGCGTGCCACAGATCCTAGCAGCTCCCCTTTTAGTTTTGTTTTTTCATTTAATAAACCTTTTGAACTTTCCTACTGACTGTCTCTCCTTGAATACTGGGTCCCTCTGTCCTCGGTTCTTGACACTTTGTGGATATGAAGAAACAAGCCGATAAAAGGTTCAATGTGTGCCGAGAGATATATGTTAAAAAGAGAATCGGTGAGCGGAGAGGTTCTATTATTTACAGTTTTGACTAAATTGACAAAAATTTGACTAAGACTAAAATTGATTTTCATCATTTAGACTAAAACTAAATCAGGAAGGCAATGACTAAATATGACTAAGACTAAAGTTTATATTTGTCATTGTGACTAATACTAAATTAAAAAAAGCTGATGATATTAACACTGGCGCTATCATCATTCATGTATTTGTAGTAAGTTTTGTGTTTGTAGGACTTTTGCACCTTGCTGCACTGGAGCATTTCTCAGTTGCTGCTTTTTTGTCTTTTCTCTCTTATTTTAGATTTTGCTTTCCTTAAATTTGTATTTGCAAACATTCTTTTATCTTTTCTTTCCTTTTTTGCTTTGCATTTACATATTTGTTGGGTGTTTGCTCTCCGTGGCGACTGTAAGTTCAGAGTAAAATAAACCTTGAAACTAATTCCCATCACATGTTAGTATTTACTGTTATAGTTGTAGGTTTAATTTCCAATACTGTTTAAAAAGGCAAGTAAAACAACAATATGTTAAATTAGACATTATCCAGTAAAACCACAGCGCACATATTTCCCTTTAACTTCACATTTTTGTATTTCTTCCTATTACAGAAACTAAATCTAAAGTGCGTTTAGGTTTATGGCTGTGATGTAACAATATTTGATCAAGTATAGGCGATACAGAGACTCTATCGTCCTGTAATAAGGATATAAAGACTTGCAAAAATCCCATGATGGAAAATAAATTCTTTCAGTTTCACCTCACAACAGCCACATTGTTTATAAAAGACTTAATCAAATCTAGGAGAGATGCTGATAAGAGCTGATCTTGCGTCACTGACAGCCTAGTTCACGGGTATGGAAGCTCTCCTCCTCATAGGTTCACTCATGCAGTCAGTTTTATCTACCCTTCAACATTTAAAGTTTAATCACAACATCCAGTATGATTTCTGTCATAAATATCCATGTAAATACATATTAATCCTTGATTTGTATTCATCAAATTGATGTTATCAGTAGTATACGGTGGCCCTGAAGTGCAAACTGCAACTACAAATCTAAAAGCGCAACTACATGAAGAAAAACAAGTTTTGTTTTTCTTCATGTAGTTGCGCTTTGCTTTATGTAGTTTTGTTTTTCTTAATGTAGTTGCGCTTTTAGATTTGTAGTTGCAGTTTGCACCTCAGGGCCACCATAGTAGTACATTTTAACAGGAAATAGGTCAATAGTTATCGAGGAGATGGTCAGAATGAAAAAAACATCCACACACTCCTAGGTAGGATCATTTTGAGACACAGATGTAGACGTTATGCATGAAGAACCTGGGATAACAGGGAAAAGCAACATGCAAACTTAACACGCCACCTGGTTTCAAACACATTCCTGCTGGAACAAAACTATAACATCAAACTGAAGTTTTTGCATTTAGTCTCTGCATCAAAGTGGGAAACATTACAGTGTTTCCTTTAAATCTCTCGTCCAGATCTAATAACAGAACAGGCGGTTTGAGACAGAAAACTGCATCATTTCTCTCCCCAGAGGAACTTTATCGAAGAATAGAAAAGAATTCCACTTTATTCTCAATCCACTAGCAGGGTGGGGTTAAGGGTCTGTCTCAGGGACCCATAACGATCTAAACATACAATAAAAATACAGGAGAAACAAACAACCATCGTTAAACTGCTGAAAACTGTGAATGTTTCTCTCTTATTTCCTCAGTCTCTGTATTCCACCGTTTGGACGCTCTGGATGGAAAAACCTTCTGACCAAAGACGGTTCTCTATTAGTGACAATGTTAGTTAAGGTAAAATCAATTTGATGCTGTGAGGAGCTTCTGTCCTGGTTAACAGATTATTACTGACTAGAGTCATTTGCTGTTATAGAAAGACTCGAGGATTTTCCTCCTGGCTGTAATTGAGCGTGTCAGAGAACTCACCGTGAAAGAGAGCAACCAGATGTGGGTTAGAGCTGCACTCCTAACTGGTTAGGATGGAAGCGGATCTACATCTCTTACTTGACATTTCTGTAGCATGTTACCCAATGCGTGTAGCTGCAAGTGTGATGTCACATGCAGGCCTGCTTTGTGTCCTCAGGCTGTTGTAATGAGTGGTAATAAAGATGACCTTTTGTTCGCCCGCTTTTACATTCATGCTTCAGCAGACAACAAATGCAGCTCTGTGTTATCCGCTAAACGTCTATAAACAACAGATCTATGTTCCTCGGATGGACGAGGCTATCGGCATTTTTCCTCATGTTTCTTATAACTGATTGTTTCTCTTTCTCTGAATGATCTAGAGAATAGATATAGAAAATCAGAGCTACGGACGTTTCACCCGTTAAAGAAAGAAAATCCTCTTTTTGTGTGTTTTGTTTTTAAACTAATCAGCGGGTGAAGTCTGTTCACCCACTGAGCTGCATGACAGTGGGATCCAACATAGGTCTGGACTTTCTAATTATTATTTTATGAGTTCATTCTATTCTTAATTAGGCCTTTGCAGCGCTTTGCTGCAAAAACGTGGCAGTAAATTGTCCCCCGTGTGAAATAGCCGGTCTATAATGGAATCCAAAATGGCCGCCCCCAAATTACGCCACAGCGCCCCCTAACGTGAGTTGGGGGAAACTGTAAGTCACAGAGATTTGAAATTTGGCACACAGGTAGATCTCCTCAAATCATGAAAAAAAGTCTCTTGGAGGTATGCCTTAAAACCCACAGGAAGTCGGCCATTTTGGGTCAAAGTGCGATTTTTTCGCTCATGTCGAAATAACTTTTACAAAAAAAATTCAAATCGAACCAAGTTTGGCAGTAAGGAGCCCCATTGGGTGCTTGACCATACTGGCTGGTCAAATGATGACATAATCTAAGCCCCGCCCCGTAAGGGAAGAAAGTCCCTTTTTTCACTTGTGAGGGTCCCATTCAGTCATTTTAAACACCAGCACCTTGAAACTTTGTCAGATGATAGAAAACATGTTGGTCTAACTTCGTTTAAAGCACAAAGATTTTGAGTTAAATGGCGTTGCCATGGTGACCTGAAAGTCAGGCGTTTTGCCGTGACCATACTTTTGGCTCTCATCTTCTCATAGATCCTTCAATCTGCACCAAAGTCACTAGGATGGAACTTGGTTCAAGCCCACACAAGAATCTAGGCCAATAATTGGTGGGCGTGGCTTACTTTCTCTACAGCGCCCCCTGGAAAAACTAAAACGACCAGCCCCAAGCCATGCAATTACTTAGGATTATGAAAATTGGCACACATGTTAAACTCACCAGGACCTACTAAAAAGCCTCTTGGAGCCAAGGTCTAAACCCCACAGGAAGTCGGCCATTTTGGATTGAAGTAAGCGTCCAAAAAACGCTCCGTCATAAAAGGTCATTTTCATGCTAACATGCATGCATGGTGGCTCATTGCTGGATCAAGTTTATTATTCCAAGGTGGAGATTAAGGACTTCAGATTACAGAACGTTAGTTTAGTCGTGTTATGTGAAGGATTTTACAGGTTTCTTCTCAGTTCCTTTTAAACATCTCAGGTCAAGTTTTCACCAGAATAAGCTCTGTGAATAGCAGCCTAGCCCAACTATGGCGCATCATTACATAATAAAAGCATGTTGATGAGAGAGCCATAGCAATAGCAGCAGTAACAGCTGGAGAGCTTGGAAAGCAGCAGCTGAGAGAAACACTTTGGAAATGCTCCTAAAATCACTGCAGAGCTCAACAATGGCCAAACTTTCCGTCTGTGGCTGTGGACTACAGGGGGGCCCAGTCACTTAGCAAACAGCTTTTAGTGTCAGAACTGGCTGTTATTTTTCTGTCTGCATGATCAAAAATAAACTTTTTCCTTCTGAAACTAGTGCCTGCCTGAGGTAGGGTTAATAAGGTCAGCTGTGAATGCACTTGCTACCCACCTGCAGGCATCCTTTGAAGCATGAATGGAGGGAATAACAGCTGCAGTATTCGTGGCTCATTGATTTGATGTATTTTGAAGTTATGATTTCATTTAAGGATGCATGATGTAGAACATGCATCTGTCCTTCCACGCAGTAAAAACATTCCAGGCCTTCCTGTTGATGTTGTTCCTTTACGTAAACGGTTTCTCTGATTAAAACTAAATGGATGTTATATCTGCATGACTCTGATGTTTTCCAGCGGGTTGAAGGCAAAGCTACGGTGGCCCTGAAGTGCAAACTGCAACTACAAATCTAAAAGCCCAACTACATTAAGAAAATTGCAACTACATAAAGCAAAGCGCAACTACATTAAGAAAAACAAAACTACATAAAGCAAAGCGCTACTACATTAAGGAAATCGCAACTACATAAAGCAAAGCGCAACTACATTAAGGATATCGCAACTACATAAAACAAAGCGCAACTACATTAAGGAAATCGCAACTACATAAAGCAAAGCGCAGCTACATTAAGGAAATCGCAACTACATAAAGCAAAGCGCAACTACATTAAGGAAAACACAATTACATAAAGCAAGGGTCAAGGGTCAAACGGCGCGGTCGTCCAATCAGCGATGTCTCATGTTTCCCACTGGTACCTACCTTTTCCGGTAGGTTCATGTAGTTGTGTTTTCCGTAATGTAGTTGTGCTTTGCTTTATGTAGTTGCGATTTCCTTAATCTAGTTGCGCTTTTAGATTTGTAGTTGCAATTTGCAATTCAGGGCCACCGTACAAAGCCATTAAAAAACAAAACAATGGAAACCAAAGGCATATTTGACAAAACTCAAAATACAAGAGAAAATAATACTAGATTGGTGATTTTTTTATTTATTAATCTGAGATTACATTAGCTATACAGCTTCCTCATGATGTTATGTTGGGATTATGACAATAAAACAGAATCCATTAAATTCATAATCTTCTCTTTAAACCACAGTTTAAATTACCAAAGAACCGGTAGAGGTTTTATTGGCCGCTCAGAGAGTCCTGATATTTAATCACCAATGATTTCTTTCTTTATCAAGGGAATTATAAGACATTTTAAATTTTATTTAATATTAAATTCGTAAAGACTTTTCATTTATTAATAGTTTTGTCAGATTAGAATTATTTCTGTGATCATTGTGTTTTTTTTATTTCAACAAACAGGGAATAACAGTAATTTTGGCAAAGCAAGCATCCGGTTTATGACCTAAAAAAATAGATCTTAAAAGTATCTACAAGCGGTTCTTTAAAAATCATGATGTGAAAATTAAAAAAAAATTGCTTTCTAGATCCTAAACTTGCATTTTATCTTTTTTAGTTTGTCCTTTATTCGTTTTTATCCAGTTATTAAGACGCTTTGGAAAGTCTGGAGCTCCTGGGGGATCCAGACCTCTGATCTAGAACAACGTTTATTAGATTGGCTGACTCGGAGTCTAAAACTAGATCTAACTGGGAATCTAAGGCATGATTTTACAATTTACATTTAAAATGTGACTACACTGCAAAAAATCTAAATCTAAATAAGTAATTTTTTTCTTAAAATAAGTGCATTTGTTCTTGAATTAAGGAAGTAAAAGAGACTTTCTGCAAATGGAACAAGACAATTTACACTTAAAATAAGAAAACACAATTGCATTTTCTTATTTCAAGTGCATATTATATAAAATTACTCATTCCATTGGCAAACTTTCTCATTTACCTACTCAAATTAAGGGTGAATACACTAAATTAAGGACATTTTTACTTAATTCTAGATCGTTTTTCTAGGGATGCACGATATTGGGATTTTGGCCGATATCCGATATGCCGATATTTTAAAACTCATGTAGCCGATAACCGATATCGATACCGATGTTAAAGCTGGACAAAAATAAGTAGTCATTGAAAATAGCAGTTTTGTTATCCATTTCTGACACTTTGAAAAATAATAAACTCAAATATATTTTCATATGCTGATATCAAATAGATTTTAAAAACGCGGTATCGATCTATTTTACTTTCAAAATCTCGTGAAATTTCATCGTTCTGTTACAAACTCTCGTGATATTTTGCAAATTCTGGTGAGATTTTGTTAGTAAAATAGATCGATACCGCGTCAATATATCAACGTATAAAAATATGGCAACATTTGGTGAATTTTGGGGGGATTTCGTAGCATAACGATGACATATAGCAATATTTCATTAGTAAAGAGATTGATATGGTGTTTTTAAATGGCAATATATCAGCATATGAAGATATTGGGATATTTTAATGTATCAATATTTTTCCCCTCGTCTTTAGAAGTTTTTAAGTCTGTAAAAAAGAAGTTTTTGAGGAAGAAGAAGAACAAGTATTTATTTTTATTTTTTTAGACTTTAGAAACTCAGAAGCTGATCAAATATCGGGTTAAATATCGGTGGGGTGGCCGATGTCCGATATTCAGTTTTAAGGCCGATACCGATAGGGGGCCGATTATATCGTGCATCCCTAGTTTTTGCAGTGTATTTCAAGTTTTTTTTGCGAAGGAAAATCAGCAAAAAAATAAATAGAATAATAATAATGTGAATCACAATTTTCCAATAACTATTTCTACAGTTTATTAAAAATCATTGATGGTTTGCCTCCTGCTGTCATTCCAGTTCAACCCTGTGTAGATCTATCACAGATAGATGCTAATTTGAAGCAGGAATGAGTGTGTTTTAAAATCAGCTCCTTTTCACTGCAGATTTAGTTTCCTAGCATCTTTCATTACAGCAGCTTATGAATCAAATGTTTTTTTCCTGGGTTTGTTTACCTCTGAGTTGCGTTCAGGGACAGAGCGAGGGCCGTTGCAGAACACAGTCAGGTTGATCTTCACATTACCATACCAGAGTGGGCCTTTAAGGGTCGCAGGATGATTCATAGGCTGCTTATATAAACACTATTGTCGCAACATGCAACTTTTGTAAAAACAAATGAACATGGCGCGGAAGCACCGCTGTTATGATGCAGCACCTGAAAAGGAAACACGTCGGAGCCTTCGATGGCGTGAAGAGAGCTGATCAGCAGGGTGAGCGGCCATGTTTGTTTGGTTTTAAAGTGGGGAAACGTAACGTTAGTTTCTCAGTTTTCCTTTCATTTGAATTAGCTTAAGCAGCGTTTATATTTTCTTTATAAATAAATTAACTTGCAAATTATGAGGGCAAGGCTTTAAAGTTTAAATCTTCTGGCAAAGATAAAGTAAAGAAGATCCTGCAATTTATGGAAGTAAAGCAGAATAAAATCCAGCAAGATCAGTAATATGTCAATTAATTATCTGCCACATTCCCATGTAAATATCTGTCTTTGGAGGATGTGTTTTTTAGCACCCCTAGTTCTCTCATTTTTATTCCAAATACAATTTATAATTTGAATCACAGGCTATTTTTATCTCTATGGTTCAGTATTTTCTCAGGTAGCAACTTTAACTGCTATACTTTCCTGTCTTAAAAGGCAGAACTCTTCTAGTCTAAAAAAACTCATTTGTTGAAATGGGGGGGCCTGTTGTTTGAACCCCTTAGGGGCTTTTAAAAACAAAAATGTCTTTTTTTGCGCTTTATGAAACAAAGTAGCCTATATTTTGTGGATGTACAGCTACATTTCTCATGTAAGTTTGCGTAGTTTTAACACAAACATTTATTTTTCATATTGCACCAGGACAGTTAATGAGCAACCTGTACTTGTGTGCTTGTTTGTTCTGTCTAAAATGTTTATTTTGGAATAAAGAGGTTAATATAAAAAAATATAATCGATTTTTAAAATAATCGTTAGTTGCAGCCCTAGTCCGAGCAGTGTTGTTTTCCTCAACGTTGACGCTCCTGTTTTTCATGACGATAACAAAAAGGGATCTTTGACGATGAAAACACGACCAGCCATAGAGTTTTAGCCAAGGAAAAAAGACTAAATAAAAATTAGCGGGTCGTCGGTCAGACGTTTAAATGCGTCTTTGCGCTGCTTAGCTCAGAGTCGGTTCACTCTCAGCAGTACGGCTCTTCCTGCTCTCGATACTTAATAAACTAGATGTGGCTGATCATCCTCTGAGAGCATAAAATAAAGATTTTATTCCTTCCAGCTCACAGGAAATGATGCTAAACATTCTCTAATTTCTACCAAAATGAATCCCTAAATTATATCCAAAGCAAATATTTCATTGCATTCTGTTTATTTTTGGATATAGATCCAGATGAAAAGGTTCATAGATCTTTGAATATTTCTCTCTCATTGTTCTCGTTTCTATTTAAATATGATGTAAATGTTTCCTTGTATTGTCATTAAAACATTTTCTCTTTTTCTTTTAAATGTTTCAACATATTTAGCATATTGATTAACTTTAGGTCTGGGTTGCCATGGCGTTACAAGGCAGTTATGGAGGTCCTCTCTGTATTTGTTTTCTATCGAACCCTGTGAATTTAAATCTACTTTGAGGAGCAGGAACCAAGGGGGAAATCCTCAGAAATAAAGTTTTTGTTTTTGTTCTTTGCTTTTTTGGAGCAATGCAGATTTTATAGATCTGTGTTTAATGCAGAATTCATAGCAGATCAGGAAGTGTTTGCTTAGGGATGGAAACATTGGATGATAAAATCATTCCTTTATTGGACATTCTGTCTTTCTGCTATATTAACCAAATAGATCTGCTATTTGTAAAGGTTCACTTTTTTTGCAACATAAATCTAGACTAAAACTTTTTTAAGTTTTATTGGACTAAAACAGTAAAACTATCACATATCATAATGACAAAAATGAGACTAAAACTAATAATAGTTTTCATCCCGAAGACTAAGACTAAATCTAAGATGGCTGCCAGAAACACCCCTGCATCTAAGAGACACTTTCTGCCAATAGTAAAATAAAAGCTGATGATTATAATTCCAAAAAAGTAAAACAAAAAAATAAATAATATATCCACTGGAGTTTGAAGACGTTTCTCTTCCATCCAGGAAGATTTTTCAATTCCAAATGTCAGAAATAGCGTTTAGTTCCAGGTTTTATCCAGCAGCCCAACAAAGCCTGGTTTTAGTTTAGAAAACATGCAAATAGAAACGGATGAACGGGTCCCCCCCTTTGGAATGGGGGTCGTTTGGCTTCTTTGTTAGCCTGCAATGCCCCATACCTGTCTATGGGCCGGATCTATCAAAGGTTTGCGTGTATAAAAACGTGAGCTATTTCACTGCGCACGCTAAAAAATGTACAAACTGATCTATCAACAGCGTGCTAAAAGGATTTGGTCTTTAAAACGTGCTAAATAGCGCCTCTTATCCGTTTAGTACTTTTTCTGCAATGAATATGCAATATGGGGCGTTTACACGCAAAAGTGCGTCTTGTGGGAGGAGAACATGTAAATATATTAATTTAGCACTCGCAATGTGATTTATTAAACCTGAGAGCAATTTTGCTAACGGTATCTGACTCTATATTTAACACGTTTCAAAAGAAGGTGCAAATGGTCTGTATGCGTAATTGCGCACACATGGCAGCGGTTATTGTCGCAAGAAGGAGACATGGAAATGAAGCAAGGAGACGCAGAGAACGCATTTTTTCACTCCGTGTGAATATTTTTGGAATGAAGGAGGAAACGATCATCAAAACATGTCGTTTATCCAGCATTGCCATTTTGGAGCTGTTGGGGGAACTCCGAATGGATTTGGAGCCAGCCACAAGGAGGACCCACGCAATACCAGATATCACTAAACTCCTTGCAACGTTGCACTTTTTTGCATCTGGGTCATTCCAGCGTACGGTTGCAGCAAGAGCTGGGATCTCCCAATCTCGTTTTTCAGAAGTGCTGTCCGACGTTCTAAATGCCATGTCGCCCTGACGCCCTAACGGAGAACCCCGACCTCCCCCCTGCACCTGTGGAGCAACATGCCAATGCTGCGGGGATGCGTACGCGCAGTAATCTCATCCACAGTCACTTCCTGTGAGCCATTTGGTATGTGCATTTTTCTACAGGCCAATACTAAACACCTGTTTGTTTTTTGTACTGCAGTGAAGTAGAAATTCAGCCACATACCACCCTAGGGAATAAAGGTTGCCAAAGTTTATATATATATATATATAGTTTCAACCCAGCATGTCTCCCCCCCCCCCCCCTTCAGTTTCACACCCTCCTTTAAGCTGTTCATTGTTTCCAAAGCTGTTATTGCTAAGCTTCTGTCCATTTTAGCACGTGACTGTAAGGCATAAACCGAAACATCAATCGATAAGTGAAACAGAAACACAACAGCAGAGTGTCGGGAATCTCACTGGGATGAGAAACGTTTAGGATACAGATCCCAGGGAAACCAGACCAATGATTCTGGAACGACTAAAGTACCGCTTCTCTTCCTTTTAGTTATAATGTCAAAAGAGAAGTGTGAAGGACGAGACATTATGGTGAGGATTTATTCACAGTATATGATGCTGGAGCACCTTATGTTTAAAAAAGGAAAGTTAAATGGAGAAATATGCTGGGAAAATAGTATGGTTGTCTTTTGAGTCGCTTTTTATTCTACTTTTATTCTTTTGTTGTTTTTGTTTTATTTTTTATGTAATTTGTACTTTGAGTCTGTAATTAAATCTATTACTGAATCTCTGAGAGTGAAGATGGACGCTTCCTGCCTCATTCTTTCATTCTCTTACGCTTTCTAACATCTAACAGAGTTACACAAAGACAGCTTTAAACGGAGAAGATTAAAAAGATTAAAAACCCCTCTTTCCTTTTGTAAATTCATATTTGTTGGTTATTCAGAATGTGGGACATAAACTAGTGGCAGAAAGTCAAAACACTAGTACGGCCTATAATAAAGCTAAATGGCAAATTGAAGCTGAGAGGCTATACGTCATCATGCAGCTTTGCTCCATGCCTTCATATCAGCCAATCACAGAGCAGGACATCTTTGCTTTTTGCTGAACACCAACCGTCCTCCACCCATTCATCACTTCCACCAGCCTTCCTATGGCTCCCCTCATTCTGCAGCCTCCATTTCACCACCAGTGTCAGAGAACCTGTTTCCACCTGCTTTACACAGATCCACAGCATTCAGCATCGACTTCTTCTGCCAGGGGGCGGAGCACCAGTCATTAAATGCCAATAAAATTCTTCTAACCGCTGATTTTTCTCCATGTTGGTCTCTCCAGGTTGAAAGAGCTTAATTTCCTAATCCTAAAACCATCTATAAACTCCAATAATAAATAAATACATATGGAAAAAGGCGTCTTATATTTTAATTAATCTTTATTTAACCAATAAACATTTAAATTGAATATGTTGAGCACTGACGTTCTTCTGTTAAAGGGATTAATTTGATCATTTATGAGTTTTTTACAGAATTTTCCTGCAAATGGCTTTTAAAGTCCATTTCTACGGAAGAGGATTAGGGCCCTGAAGAAAAAAAAGAGTTAACTGATTTTTAAATTTTATTTCAGTTTAATATGAGAAAAAAGTCAGAATTCTGACTTTAATCTCAGAATTCTGACTTTAATCTCAGAATTCTGACTTTTTTTCTCAGAATTCTGACTTTAATCTCAGAATTCTGACTTTTTTTCTCAGAATTCTGACTTTAATCTCAGAATTCTGACTTTAATCTCAGAATTCTGACTTTAATCTCAGAATTCTGACTTTTTTCTCAGAATTCTGACTTTAATCTCAGAATTCTGACTTTTTTCTCAGAATTCTGACTTTTTTTCTCAGAATTCTGACTTTAATCTCAGAATTCTGACTTTTTTCTCAGAATTCTGACTTTAATCTCAGAATTCTGACTTTTTTCTCAGAATTCTGACTTTTTTTCTCAGAATTCTGACTTTAATCTCAGAATTCTGACTTTTTTCTCAGAATTCTGACTTTTTTTCTCAGAATTCTGACTTTAATCTCAGAATTCTGACTTTAATCTCAGAATTCCGACTTTTTTCTCAGAATTCTGACTTTTTTTCTTGGAATTCTGACTTTAATCTCAGAATTATAAAAATATGCTGCTTTAGAGGATTTACAAACCAAATAATGAAATCATATCTAAAACACTCTGTCAGGCTTTCATTGTATTTAACAATCTTCTTTGTTTCGGTCTCATTGGTGATATGATGTCATAACATTGAGGAAAAGTTCTCCCGGAGCTTTGCTTTTAAAACTGTTCATTGGCTCGTTTACAGTCAACAACCGTCTGTCAGCAGGTGGATGAAGTTACAGCTAAAACCTGCAAAAAGCCAATATTACATTTAGTCCTGATTCGCTGTTTGCTTTGCTAATCACGCTGTAAGCTAACTTAACCCGCTACGGTTCTAGGTGGTGAACATCTAGAAATAAGTAAACATTTCTTAAATCAAGTGTATTTACCCCTTAAATTTAGTAGGTTAATAAGAGGATTTGCCAATAGAATGAGTATTTTTACTCTTAAAATACGATAATTAGATAATATGTGTGTGTAATCGGACAATGCAGTTGCTTTTTCTTATTTTAAATGTAAATGTCTTGTTCCATCTGTAAAGTATCTCATTTACCTACTCCATTCAAGACAAAATTCACCTATTCTAAGAAAAAAGGACTTATTTAGATTTTAATTTGACTTTTGCAGTGCAATAGAAACAAAGTACTACACTGCAAAAATGATCTAGAAATAAGTAAAGATTTCCTAAATTAAGTGTATCCCCCCTCAATTTGAGCAGGTGTTAGGTTTAACCAAATGATGATTATAAAGTTAATGTTTGTGCTTATGAAACATTGAAGAAATAAGATGCTACATTCTGCCCTGTGATTCAAACAGGAGGGTGCTGGCATGTAAGCAGCCTTTCTCATTCCTGCAGGAAAAGCTCTGTTTGAAAAACCCTTTGTGCTTCAGATTCATTTTTGTCCTATATAAAATATAAACTCACAATATTTTGAATCTAACAGCAGGTACACTGGGAAAAATCGAAATCTAAATAAGTCATTTTTTCTTAAAATAAGTGCATTTGTTCTTGGATTAAGGAGGTAAAAGAGACATTTTGCCAATGGAACAGGACAATTTACACTTAAAATAAGAAAACACACCTGCATTGTCTAACTTCAAGTGCATATTATCTAATTATCTTATTTTAAGACTAAAAATACTAATTCCATTGGCAAACTATCTCCTTTACCTACTTAAATTAAGGGTAAATACACTTAATTTAAGAAATTTTCATTCATTTCTAGATCGTTTTTTCCAGTGTAAATAAAAGGATTTGCCAATAGAATGAGTAGTTTTGATTTGAAAATAAGATATTAGTTAATATTCACTTGAAATAAGACAATTTAATATATTTTTTTTCTTATTTTAAAAGCAAATTGGCAAACTGTCTCACTTACCTCCTAATTTCAAGAAAAAAAGCACTTATTTTAGGTAAATAAACGACTTATTTAGATTTCCATTTTTTGCAGTGTAACAATATTCAGTTTTATTCCTACAGCAATCTGTAGATTTCATAGTATATTATAGTAGATGTGTTAATCTCTACAATACTAGTGAACATCTTGCTCCTTTTTCCACACAATGAGATTTGAAAGCAGTTTAAATGATTAATCTACAAAAGTAACCCAAACTTTCTTGTTACACTGGAAAAAGAATCTAGAATTAAGTAAAAATTTTTTAAATTAAGTGTATTTAGCCTTAAATGGAGCAGGTAAATTAGATAGTTTGGCAATGGAATGAGCATGTTTACTCTTATAATAAGATAATCAGATAATATGCACTTCAAATAAAACAATGCAATTGTGTTTTCTTATTTTTAGTGTAAATCGTCTTGCTCCATTGGCAATATTGCACTTTTACCTCCTCAATCCAAGAACAAATGCACTTATTTTAAGAAAAAATAACGTATCTAGATTTCGATTTTTCCAGTGTACATGGCAGCATCGTGAGCAGAGCTGTAATTTCCCTCCATCTCTCTCTGAGACAGTTTGTGAGGCAGCAGACTAAACTGCATGATTCAACGGTGCATGACAATGAGGTGGAAAAGGGAAGCAGGGTTTGTGCACACAGACACACACAAGTTAGATAGCCAATTACACCCACAGGCCCCCATGGGTAAACAGTGCTATGTATGCAGCGGCTCCAAATGGATTTCTGTGAATCAGAGGAAGCTCCTGGTTTACCTGTCACGCTCCATGTCAGGGAGATGACTCGCTGGGGGTTTAAGGGAAAAATAAGGAACGATATCTAACATGTCCTTCGATAAAAAGCAGCAGCAGACGACTGGAGCCTGTTTCTAAAAGCCTCATGTATCATCCTGTCAGCACCTGTTGAACTCATTGTATATTATGTAATGGCTGTGACCTTATTATTACTATATATGAGAGACCATGCTGAAAAAACAGCATTTAAACACGATATAACAGGATTAAACCTCTGAATATCATCGCTTTAGCTGTGATATGCAGGATCAAAGCAGATCTGGTGAAGCTGCAACCCAGCTGATTACTTACAGGAGAGCAGAGGTCATCTACGGCCGACTGGATGGAGAGATGAGCCCCAAGGCTGCAGAGGAGGCGAGCCGCCTCTTCGCTCAGGTTTCCCCCTTTCCTTCCGAGCTGTCACCCACAACAGAGATAGATCCACGAGATGCAGACGCTGGGAAGGACTGATGGACAGAAAGCTGGGCAGGTAGAGGTAGGGGAGAGGTGGAAAGAATCAAGATACACAAACAGTCTGACAGCTCACCCTTTCCCCCCCTCCCTCGGTCCTCCTCTCAGAGTGTCGGCTCGCCGGCCAGATAACATGAAAGACTAAATAAAGAAGCAGAATAAGAGCTCAGCAGAGCAGAAACTGCTCCCAGGGAGAGCTTTATAATGGGTCCACAGCTCCTCCTCTCCTGTCTCTCACTCCGGCTCTCCCCTGTTGGTATGGCGAGGACCAATCAGCAATGAGCATTTTGCCAGTCCCCGCCTCCCTCACCAGCCTCTGGTGTTGACAGGACTGTCACATGCATTAGCGACATCTATGAAAGCATGTGTGTATGTCTGAGGGGGAGACAGATGATTCTTATAGTCATAAAGCACAAGTCAGGCTTTTAATTAAAGCAGCATCGCTTTTTCAAATAATCATAATTGCTGATTTATTGGCTTATATGTGGGTTTAAGTGTTTGTGTTAGTGAGAGCATGAGCTTTAATTCGTTTTTTGGTATTAGCTGATGTCTATTAATGATTGACAGGCCTTTTAGGGTATTTATTCAGATTGTCCTAATGAATGAGAACGGTTACGGTTAAGAATCGCAAGTAAAGATGAAGATATGGTGGGAAAACTTTCACAGAACTGAGAAATGACACCAGAGGAGTGAACAGACACTTAAAGGTATACTATGCAACCGGTGTTGATTTTCCAGCGAGGCTCCCCCCAGAGGGCGAAAGTAAAAGTGCCCCGTCGTAAATATGCTCAGCTGTTCTCCTGGTTTCTCCGTCAAGCCAGGCGCGGTTGTTTTGAGCTTAGCAGACAGGCGAACGCATCAAATGACTAACACAGTGAAAGTATGAACATGCACACAGAGAGAGAGAAACCGTTCCAATGTTACTTACAATCGCATCAGCAGAAACGCGAGGTCCGCGTCAGCCTTGCAGCCTTCTTTTTATTTTAGCTCTCGCCATTCGGAAAAAGCTTGCCCGATGTTCGCCCGTGTACGACTCCTCTCTCTGTCCGGAGCCCTTTTCCTCTTTCTTGCCTGCTCCGACATGGGCTTTCGCTGTTTTCACGCTGGTTCCGCCATGATAACTGCACAAAGATCGCCACGGCGCTAGCAACGAGCATGCTTTTAACTGGGGGCGTGTAGCAGTTCACGCCGTAAAGCAAGACCGACTCTCGCGAGACTTCTGAGCCTGTGGGTGCGGGCCGAGGGCTCCTGCAATTGCAAGTGCGGTATTTCCCCCACAGACCACCAGGGCGGCCGAGAAAACCTTTGTTCAACCTGAAATGACTCATTTAATCATCCAAAACGTTATGGAACACATTCATTAACTGAAAAAAGTTGCATAGTGTGCCTTTAAAATCAAGTTAAAGAGAAGGAGGAGAGGGAGATGATGGAGTCATTGGTGCTGCCTCACTAATAACCTAATAACAGTCTATAGACTGTAAAGTTACCAGTAACATTTACAGCGTTGCCTATAGAATGTTAATGAGCGTGTCGTATCACAGCCCCATTAGCTTCTCTGATCAGTTCTTCTCCGGGGAGCCCTCAGGGTTTTGGCTCAGCGTGCAGGGGGGAGGTCAGTTTTAGTCCAGTAATCTTGGCCCTGCACTGGAAAAAATTAAAACCTAGATGAATCATTTTTTCTTAAAATAAGTGCATTTGTTCTTGAATGGAGAAGGTAAAAGAGACATTTTGCCAATGGTACACGACAATTTACACTTAAAATAAGAAAAAAGCAATTCCAATGTCTTATTTCAAGTGCGTTTTATCTAAATATCTTATTTTAAGAGTAAAAATACTCATTCAATTGGCAAATCATCTCATTTACCTACTCAAAAAAAGGGTAAATACACATAATTTGAGAATTTTTTACTTATTTCTAGATCGTTTTTCCAGTGTGAGGTGGAGTAGAGTTTAAAGTTCAGCAGTACTCCTGGTACCATGTCTTGTCCGTGTCCCTCAACCACTGGGCCTGCCTGTCACCATCTGAGCATGTCTGCCTGATCTCGCTGCTGAACTCATGGAGCTCTGAACCCGCCTTCACGCTCTGTGGATTCCTGGAATCCTGAATCCTGGAGAGGATGGACTGAACTGTTAAACCAGGTATGTGACTCACCCGTCAGATGATCGGGGTCACCTTCCTGTTTCTCCCTCCTGACTGTTTTGAAACTTAATCCATACCAGCAAAATGTAGCTCTCAATGAACTCATGTCATCTTTACAGGAGCAATCCCGGTCCACTGATCTGCCCGCTTTGAACCAGGACCGTGGAGCCATCTCTAGAACATAAGCCCTCTATTCTCAATGCTGGGATTTAAGACTGAACTACCCATCATATTATTTGGCCCCACCTGGTCCCACGTAGTCCTCTGTTGGTGCCCAGAGTGTTAGGAATCCAGCTTGTGAGGGTTGTGCTTTTGTTTGTCTTCCCTCCACCTGGTGGTGGAGGGAAGACAAACAAAAGCAAAAGCAAACTGAGTTTCTATCTAGCTGAGTTTTAACCTTGCTGTTTTTGTCTTTGCCTCTCGGCAGGAAGTCATCCTGCAAACTGGATGTTTTGGACCTTCTCCCCCCTGGAAGGATTCTTTGAGCACCAAACTGAGCTGAGGATTCAAGCTAGTGATTTGTATCTACTTTTCCCCCAGGATCGTTTGGGCGTCTCTCTGAGCAGGGGATTCATCTCCACAAGAAACCGTTCAAATACCGCAGGAAAACTAAGTGGCAGTCAGCTCTTCTGTTCCTCAAGGAAAAACCGCAACCTGGGTAAACCCTGTCCGCCCTCCAACCAGCAAGTCATTCACTGGAACAACCCACACTGACTGGATTCAACAAGATGTTGGGATCTGGAGGCTTTGTCCACCTCCTCCACCAGAGGGCGCACGAGATCTCTTGAGGGCTTGAGCTGACTGCAACACCTGTCTTCCATCTGCTGATCAGGAGGCCCTATTTAAGGAGGAACAGGCTGACACTTCCCTGCCAGAGTGTTTGCCAGTAATGGTACCAGCAAAACCTGAGCCTGCTTCTCTGATCTGTTTATCCTGATTTTTGTGAATCTGCCTGACCGTGTTTCTATCTGCCTCACAGATCCAGTGCTGTCAGATCAACCTGAAATCCTGGAGAACATCTCAGTCTGGAATCTGCCTGCCTGCACTCAGTTAGCCTCTGCTTGCCCTCAGCCCTCTGCCTGCCGACTAGCCTCTGGACCCTCAAGGTTCCCCCCCTGCTGATCAGTTCCACCTCTGAGCAGGTATTTACCCCATCATCTGATAAACGGCAGTTTACCTGGAACTCCTCTAACCTCTCTGTCCTCCTCAGTGGTGATCCTGCCGTGACCAGTCTGACCACCCAAGTTCCAGTTCACATTTTAATAAACATTTTGTCAATAAACCTTTGAATTTTTTCCCTGCCTCCGAGTGTTTCTGCATGTGGGTTAGACATCTAAATCCAAACATGACACAAGAGACGCCTGAGTCCTGTTGCCTTAATTCCCTTCTTCAAATCGAAGACACAAATTTCCCACTGAGCCTGAATTTTTCAGTCGCGGTTCGACAGTGTTCAGTGCAGCACTGGAGTCCTCTCAACCTACTCTCAATAAAACCTGTGAAACTTTTCCCCGGTCTCTCTGTTTGGTCTTCTGCATGTGGGTCAGAGCTTTAGATAAAACCATGACACAGAGAGCGAACTAAAACCATAGCAATGCATCTTTGTTACCGTAAGTGAGTGTGTAAGAGGACCCTTTGTAAAGCAAGAGCAGCATACTTCTCCTCATTAATAGAGGAGAATAAGAATAATCCTAGATTTCTTTTTAATACAGTTGCCAAACTCACCCAGAGCCATAGCTCTGTTGAACCGTCCATTCCACCTGCTCTTAACAGCAATGATTTTATGGGATTCTTTATAAATAAGATTGATGTTATTAAAAATAAGATCATAAGCACTCCTCTATCCGCGATTGTACCTGAGGTAGTCATGGAATCTGAACCGGGTTTAGACTGCTTTGATCCAGTTGAACTTTCTGAATTAGCAAAATTATTGTCTTCATCTAAGCCTTCAACTTGTATGTTAGATCCAGTTCCAACCAGGTTATTTAAGGAGGTATTCCCTTTGATCTCCTCCTCCATTTTAGATGTGATTAATCTATCTCTGTTACAGGGATATGTACCTAAAGCTTTTAAGGTTGCTGTAATTAAACCTCTGCTTAAGAAACCGTCTCTTGACCCAGATGACTTGGTTAATTATAGACCTATATCCAATCTTCCTTTCTTATCCAAAATTCTTGAGAAAGTAGTTGCCAAACAAGTTTGCGACCACTTACACCATAATGAACTTTTTGAAGAGTTTCAGTCTGGCTTTAGAGCTCATCATAGCACTGAAACAGCTCTGGTGAAAGTCACTAATGATATTCTCATGGCCTCAGATAATGGACTT
Source organism: Cyprinodon diabolis (assembly GCA_030533445.1). NCBI lineage: Eukaryota > Metazoa > Chordata > Actinopteri > Cyprinodontiformes > Cyprinodontidae > Cyprinodon > Cyprinodon diabolis. The sequence continues at coordinate 652,476 of CM060081.1, forward strand.
GTATCTGTGCTCGTCCTGTTTGATCTTAGTGCTGCATTTGATACAGTTGATCATAATATTCTTTTAGAAAGACTTGAATATTTTGTTGGAATTAAAGGAACAGCACTAGACTGGTTTAAATCTTATCTATCTGATCGAATTCAGTTTGTTTATGTTAATGATAGATCTTCAACACGCTCAAAGGTTACCTGTGGAGTACCACAGGGATCAGTGCTAGGACCAATTCTCTTTACTTTATACATGCTCCCAATCGGTAGAGTTATTAGACAGCATGGGATTAATTTCCACTGTTATGCTGATGATACCCAGCTATATCTGTCTATAAATCCAGATGAAGCTAACCCATTACATAGATTACAGGCATGTCTTGAAGACATAAAAACCTGGATGACTCTTAACTTTCTGCTTCTGAATGCAGACAAAACAGAAGTTATAGTCTTTGGACCAGAGTCTCTGAAAAAGAAGCTGATTAGCCAGTCACTTCATCTGGATGGGATTAAACTGATTTCAGATAATAAAGTAAAAAATCTTGGTGTTGTTTTTGATCAGGACCTGTCATTTAAATCCCAGATCAAAGAGGTTTCTAGAATTTCCTTCTTTCATCTGAGGAACATTGCAAAAATTAGAAATCTCCTGTCCAGGGGTGATGCTGAGAAACTAGTCCATGCATTTGTTACTTCAAGGCTGGACTATTGTAATTCTTTACTATCAGGAAGTCCACAAACTGTAGTTAAAAGCCTTCAGCTGATCCAAAATGCTGCAGCCAGAGTTCTGATGAAAATGAAAAAGAGAGATCATATCTCTCCTATCCTGGCTTCTCTTCATTGGCTTCCTGTTAAATCCAGAATAGAATTTAAAATCCTCCTTCTCACATATAAAGCCTTAAATGGCCAAGCTCCATCTGATATCAGAGATCTGATTGTTCCTTATGTTCCTAACAGAGCACTTCGCTCTCAATCTGCAGGTTTACTAGTGGTTCCTAGAATTTCTAAAAGTAGAATGGGAGGCAGATCTTTTAGTTATCAGGCTCCTCTCCTGTGGAACCAACTACCAGTTTTAGTCCGTGAGGCAGACACTCTGTCTACTTTTAAGGCTAGGCTTAAAACTTTCCTTTTTGATAAAGCTTATAGTTAGAGTGGCTCAGGTTATCCTGAGCTCTCTCTCTATAGTTATGCTGCTATAGGCTTAGACTTTTGGAGGACATAGGGACCCCCATTTCATCATTCTGCTTCATTCTCTCTCTGTTCTCCTATTCTGCAGAATCTGTTTGTTCAATCTCTAACCTTCTGCTCTCTCTGCTTTTCCTCAGAGTAGCTTTGCCTCGTCTGTTCCTGTTTGGCTGTGACGTCATCCAGGAAAGAAACATCAGCTGTGCTGCTTCCATCAACACCCTTGTTTGTAGATGTTGGAGATCGGCCTGTCTTCCAGTGTGGTCCTGTTTCTCTGGCCGTGGCTGGGTGGATGTGCTCTCTTCATCCTCTGGCATGGGAGCTGCCTTGGAGCTCGTCTGCCTGGCTGTGTGTTTCCTGGACGGGGCCGCCTTTTACAGCTGCTTTTTGTATCTCTGCTTCTTGTATCTCTGCTTCTGTCTCCTTGAACCCCAGTCGGCCTCGGCAGATGGCCGCTCACACTGAGCCTGGTTCTGCTGGAGGTTTCTTCCTGTTAAAAGGGAGTTTTTCCTCTCCACTGTCGCTACAAGCATGCTTAGTGTGAGGGATTGCTGAAGAGTCAATGAGTCAATGCAATCAACTGGTTTTCCTTAGATAGAAAACTTTGTATCAATTTGACTGTATGATCTGGTTGAACTGTAAAGTGCCTTGAGATGACATATGTTGTGAATTTGGCGCTATATAAATAAACTGAATTGAATTGAATTGAATTGTTATGCAAGAGTATCTATTTATTTTTGCACTGCTCAGAACGTCCACATCAATGCCTTTTGCGCCAAGTCCTACACTGTTTATATTCTGATCACCGCTGCAGTTTATGAATGGAAATGTTCATTTCACTGCTAAGCTCTTATAATATAACAGAGAAAACATAATATAGAAAAGGCCTTTGAACAAGGAGTGGCGGGGGCTCTACTTGCTAAGCTGGTGAGTTTTATTTTTTCTCCTGGAACATGTCACATTCAACAGGTTGCATCCTTTTCAGTGCTTGAGGAAGAAAACACTTGGCAGGATATCAGTTCTATTCAATTCATTTCTATAGCTCCAATTCACATCATGTCATCTCAGGTCACTTTATAGATCCAGATCAACCAGATCATCCAGTCAGATTGATTCAAAGTTTTATATCTAAGGAAAACCAGCTGTTTGCATCGAATCATTGACTCTTCAGCAATCCCTCACACTAAGCATGCTTGTAGCGACAGTGGAGAGGAAAAACTCCCCTTTAACAGGAAATTAAATTAAATTATTAAAAATAGAAAAATAGAAAAAACCAATCGAGTTATTTTTTTTTGTGATCTCATTTTTGACTAATCAAAGAAAATAAAAAATAACTAAATCATAAACTCATAACTTAGCATAATAAGCATCTAATTTTTCCTATTTGCTTGTCTTTCAGGATGGAACAAAATCTAAAACCTTTTCCTACATAAAAACCCGAAAGAAACAAAAATACTTAAATTTCACTTTTCAGGGCATTTCCAAAACTGTAAGTATATATTTACAATATGTATGCACATAATAATACCCTAACAATAACCATTACTGACATACCTGTACCTAATCTAAACTTGATCCACACCTTAGTCCTGAACGTTAACATTAATCCCCTTTCCCAAGAAGAGGACATATCCTGATTGGGACCAGTCGTTGGTTCCCACAAGTACCTATAAATCCCCCTAATGTAGCATATTCCTATTAATATGGTAGTAAAAATATGGCCACACCCCCCCACCTCCACCCACATGCACACAAACCCCACATGGTTGTGTAATACAAGCTCAGCAAATGAAGAAAATTAACATCTATCACGAGGAGCTGCTGGCAGTCTACAAGTTATTTAATATTTATTTATTTAATATTTGATGTTCAAACAAGAAGCCTCCCTTTCTACGATGATATGGTGCATCTGGAAAGTATTCCCAGGAAAATCCTAATTTTTTTATATTACAGTGTCATTGGAAATGTGTTTGGTTTCTACTGTCTTTCCTTAAAATTTACCACACAATAAAGCTTCTAGTTAGAGTGGCTCAGGTTATCCTGATCTATCTCTATAGTTCTGCTGCTATAGGCTTAGACTGCTGGAGGACATAGGGACCCCTTTTCATCATTCTGCTTCATTCTACTTCATTTCTCCCATTTTGTATTACTTTTCATTTATCATATTAAGAGAGCATAAAAACCCTTCCAAATCATTTGAACTTTGTGTGAAAACATAATTTCTTAAATTTTACTTGCTGAATAGAGACATTTAATTGACTAAATCTGTTAAAATAAAAGAGGCTGAAATGTCTCAATGTTACTCTGCATGCCCCTGAAAAGACTCAAGAACGGATGTGAAGTTTGGTAAAGTAAAAGCAAATGTTCAGTGAAATTATCAAACAAAGATAGCTTTTGGAAAGTAAGATGATGTTTATGGTTGTCACCGATTCTGTTCATAACTTTTATGGACAGAGTTTGTAGGTGCAGCCAAGGTGTTGAGGGGATCTCTTTTGGTGGCCTTAGGATTGCATCTCTGTTAGTCGCAGACGAGGTGGTTCTGTTGGATTCATCAGGGCGTGATCTGCAGCTCTCACTGGAGCAGTTCGCAGCCGAGTGTGAAGCGGCCGGGATGAGGGTCAGTGCCTCCAAATCTGAGACCATGGTCTGGACCCGGAAAAGGGTAGAGTGCCTTCTCCAGGTTGGGGAGAACGTTCTACCCCTAGTGGAGGAGTTTAAGTATCTTGGGGTCTTGTTCATAAATCAGGGGAAGATGGAGCGGGAGGTCGATAGGCGGATTGGTGCGGCGTCTGCTGTGAAGCGGGCGATGTACCTGTGGTGAAGGGAGAGAGCTGAGCCAAAAAGCAAAGCTCTGGATTTACCGGTCGATCTACAGGTGCTGGTCATAAAATTAGAATATCATGAAAAAGTAGATTGATTTCAGTAATTCCATTTAAAAAGTGAAACTTGTATATTATATTCATACATTACATACAAACTCATATATTTCAGATGTTTATTTTGTTTAATTTTGATGATTACAAATGACAACAAATGAAAATCTCAAATTCATCATATCAGAAAATTAGAATATTGTGAAAAGGTTCAAAATTGATGGCCCCTGGTGCCACACTCTAATCAGCTAATTAACTCAAACCACCTGCAAAAGCCTTTAAATGGTCTTTCAGTCTAGTTCTATAGGCTACACAATCATGGGGAAGACTGCTGACTTGACAGTTGTCCAAAAGACGACCATCGACACCTTGCACAAGGAGGGCAAGACACAAAAGGTCATCGCTAAAGAGGCTGGCTGTTCACAGAGCTCAGTGTCCAAGCACATTAATAGAGAGGCGAAGGGAAGGAAAAGATGTGGTCGAAAAAAGTGTACAAGCAAGAGAGATAACCGCACCCTGGAGAGGATTGTGAAACAAAACCCATTCAAAAATGTGGGGGAGATTCACAAAGAGTGGACTGCAGCTGGAGTGAGTGCTTCAAGAACCACCACACACAGACGTATGAAAGACATGGGTTTCTGCTGTCGCATTCCTTGTGTCAAGCCACTCTTGAACCACAGACAGCGTCAGAAGCGTCTTGCCTGGGCTAAAGAGAAACAGAACTGGACTGCTGGTGAGTGGTCCAAAGTCATGTTCTCTGATGAAAGTAAATTTTGCATTTCCTTTGGAAATCAAGGTCCCAGAGTCTGGAGGAAAAGAAGAGAGGCACTTCATCCACGTTGCTTGAAGTCCAGTGTAAAGTTTCCACAGTCAGTGATGGTTTGGGGTGCCATGTCATCTGCTGGTGTTGGTCCATTGTGTTTTCTGAGGTCCAGGGTCAACGCAGCCACATACCAGGAAGTTTTAGAGCACTTCATGCTTCCTGCAGCTGACAAACTTTTTGGAGATGCAGATTTCATTTTCCAACAGGACTTGGCACCTGCACACAGTGCCAAAGCTACCAGTACCTGGTTGAAGGACCATGGTATCCCTGTTCTTAATTGGCCAGCAAACTCTCCTGACCTTAACCCCATAGAAAATCTATGGGGTATTGTGAAGAAGAAGATGCAATACACCAGACCCAACAATTCAGAAGAGCTAAAAGCCACTATTAGAGCAACCTGGGCTATCATAACACCTGAGCAGTGCCACAGACTGATCGACTCCATGCCACGCCGCATTGCTGCAGTAATACAGGCCAAAGGAGGCCCAACTAAATACTGAGTGCTGTACATGCTCATACTTTTCATGTTCATACTTTTCAGTTGGCCAACATTTCTATAAATCCTTTGTTTTTATTGGTCTTCAGTAATATTCTAATTTTCTGATATGATGAATTTGAGATTTTCATTTGTTGTCATTTGTAATCATCAAAATTAAACAAAATAAACATCTGAAATATATGAGTTTGTATGTAATGTATGAATATAATATACAAGTTTCACTTTTTAAATGGAATTACTGAAATCAATCTACTTTTTCATGATATTCTAATTTTATGACCAGCACCTGTACGTTCCTACCCTCATCTATGGTCATGAGTTTTGGGTCATGACCGAAAGAACAAGATCCAAGCGGCTGAAATGAGTTTTCTCCGTAGTGTGTCTGGGCTCTCCCTTAGAGATAGGGGGAGGAGCTCAGTCATCCGGGGAGGACTCGGAGTAGAGCCGCTGCTCCTCCTCATCAAGAGGAGCCAGTTGAGGTGGCTCGCGCATCTGGTTAGGATGCCGCCTGGACGTCTCCCTGGTGAGGTGTTCCAGGCATGTCCCTCCGGGAGGAGGCCCAGGGAGAGACCCAGGACACGCTGTAGGGACTATGTTTCTCTGCTGGCCTGGGAGCGTCTTGGGATTCCCCCGGAGGAGCTGGACCAATTGGCTGGAGAGAGGGACGTCTGGGGCTCCCTACTGAAGCTGCTACCCCCGCGACCCGACCCCGGAAGAAAATGGAGTAGTTCTGTTTCATCCCAACTGACCGCCAGAGGCGGTGCTTCAAGCACTGAATAATCACTCTTGCACTTGCGCAGGTCGAGAATTAGTATCAACAAAGTCACCTGTGACCTACCGGTAATCAGCGGAAGCCTATATAGACACCGGTAGTTCAGTCCTTCTTATCTTCTTGCATGCAGGTTTGTTGTGAGTGTTTTTTTCTACAGACACGTGAGTTTTGCTGTATTACTGCTTTCTCCGTCAGCTAGCTGCCAGTAGCCCCGTGATCGTTTGTGGAGCTGTGGGCGTGCTCGTGCAAGTGACGATTGTTGCACCTATGGATCCAGAGGTGTCAAGTAACTAAGTAAAAATACTTTGTTACTGTACTTAAGTACACTTTTTATGTATCTATACTTTACTCCATTACTTATTTTTCTTCCCACTTCTGACTTCTACTCATTACATTTTCACGCAAGTATCTGTACTTTCAATTCCTTACATTTTTAAAACAAACGTTATGTTGGGATCTGGAGATGTACCACCTTTCTCCAGCAGAGTGCGCTGTGGGTCTTCTGGGCTGGAGCCCTCCAGCACACCTGACGTTCATCAACCCATCAGGAGACCTTCCTCTCTGGGTGTGAAAGAAATCTCATTGATTCAGATCTGGTCTTGCAATTAAATATTGAGACTGTCCCTTTATCTAAGCCTCTCAGAGTATCTGCTATTGATGGAAAGAAGCTTCATCAAGTCACTCATCAGACACAACCTCTAGAACTTTTAATCTCTGGAAACCATCGTGAAACATTAACGTTTTTTGTTTTTCCTTCTGCATGCTCCCCTCTGGTGCTGGGATTCGAGTGGCTGGAACGTCATAACCCCCATATCAACTGGGCTGAACGCCACATTGAGTCTTGGTCCACTTCCTGTCACGAGTCATGCCTTCGTTCTGCAGCCCCTGCTATTCAGTCCCCTAGAGGTAGGGGGGAGATGGACTCTCCTGACCTTACTTCTGTTCCTCCCGAGTATCATGATCCGGCACCAGTCTTCAGTAAGGTCAGTGCGACGTCTCTTCCACCTCACAGACCATATGACTGCGCCACAGATTTACTACCAGGAGCCCCCCTTCCCAGCAGTAGACTATACAACATCTCCAAACCTGAACGCGAGACCATGGAAAAATATATCAATGAGTCTCTAGCTGCTGGAATTATTCGTCCATCTTCATCTCCTCTTGGTGCTGGTTTCTTTTTTGTGGGTAAAAAGGATGGTTCCCTACGACCCTGTATAGACTACAGAGGCTTAAATCAGATAACCGTCAAAAATAAGTACCCCCTACCATTACTGGCATCAGCGTTTGAACCTGTTCAGGGTGCAACAGTGTTCACTAAACTCGATTTGAGAAACGCATATCACCTCCTTAGAATAAGAGAAGGAGACGAATGGAAGACAGCCTTTAAGACCCCCTTAGGCCAATTTGAGTATGTGGTCATGCCTTTTGGTCTCACAAACGCTCCTGCTTGCTTCCAAGCTCTAGTCAACGACGTTCTCAGAGATTTTTTGAACGTATTCGTTTTTGTGTACATCAATGATATTTTGATCTACTCCAAGAACCTCTCTGACCACAAGAAACATGTTCGTCTAGTTCTTCAGAGACTTTTGGAAAACAAACTCTTTGTGAAAGCAGAAAAATGTGAATTTCACCAACCATCTGTCACTTTTTTAGGGTTTGTGCTCGAGGACGGGCAGGTGAAGCCATCCGAAGACAAGATCAAGGCAGTTCTGGACTGGCTGACACCTGAAAACCGCAAACAGCTTCAGAGATTTCTTGGGTTTGCAAACTTTTACAGATGCTTCATAAGGAACTATAGTCAAACAGCTCTACCTCTCACAACTCTGACTTCTGTGAAGAAGACCTTTCAATGGACACCTGAAGCCCAGAACGGGGCCGAGCATCCAGTATTGGTTTGGACAGACCACAAAAACCTGGCTTATCTCCAATCGGCAAAACGATCCAACCCACGTCACTCTAGATGGTCATTATTCCTTTCCCGTTTCAACCTCATTATTTCTTACAGACCTGGATCCAAGAACGTCAAGCCCGATTCTCTCTCTCGTCTGTACTCCACTGATCAACCTGAGACACCCGAGCCTGTTCTTCCTGCCTCTTGTACTGTTGGAGTCGTTTCCTGGGAGATCACTCATCTTATCAACTCTGCCCTAGCCTCTGAACCTGACCCAGGTAACGGTCCACCAAATAAAACTTATGTTCCGTCTTCCGTCAGATCCCGACTGATCCAGTGGATGCATGCAGCTAAATTTTCCGCCCATCCTGGAGTGAGCAGAACCATTGCCCTCATTACAAGACGTTTCTGGTGGCCATCACTACACAAAGACGTTAAGGAGTACGTTCTGGCTTTTCCCATCTGCGCCAGAAACAAGACGTCTCATCAACCACCTTCTGGCCTGCTGCATCCTCTACCTGTTCCAACCCGTCCATGGTCACATATCGCCGTAGATTTTGTCACAGGTCTCCCGATTTCCAGAGGTATGTCCACCAGTTTAACCATCGTCGACCGTTTTTCCAAGGCCTGTCACTTAATTCCCCTCAGGAAACTTCCCACGGCTTTCCAGACGGCCCAGCTTCTCGTGAAGCATGTTTTCCGACTCCATGGTATTCCACAAGAAATCCTCTCTGACCGCGGTCCTCAGTTCATCTCACAGGTCTGGAAAGCTTTCTGTTCTGCGTTAAACTGTAAATCCTCCCTCACCTCTGGTTATCATCCTCAGTCTAACGGGCAGACGGAGAGGATGAATCAACAACTAGAATCCACTCTCCGCTGCCTAACATCCAATAACCCTACTGACTGGAGTCAGTTTCTGACCTGGATCGAGTACGCCCATAACTCCTTAAAATCTGCTTCTACTGGTTTATCCCCGTTCCAGGTTTCCATCGGTTATCAGCCTCCACTCTTCCCTGCAGACGAGAGAGAGATAACGGTCAGATCAGTCCATCACCACATCTGCCGTTGTCAGCGTATCTGGAAGGACACCATCACCACACTCAACCGCTCATCTACCTCCAATAAATGCTTCGCTGACTCCAAAAGACGTCCTGCCCCTGACTATAGGCCAAGAGGTATGGTTGTCAACACGTGACATTCCCCTCAAGGCCATGTCTAAGAAGCTGTCACCCCGGTTCATCGGCCCATATAAGATAGCTAAAATAATCAACCCCTCTGTTGTCCGCCTGCACCTGCCACCGAATCTTCGCATCCATCCTACGTTCCTGGTCTCCCAAGTCAAACCTGTCATTTCAAGCTCCTTGTGCCCACCATCCGACTCCCCTCCACCCGCCCTGGACATCGACGGCCATCCGGCCTACACAGTTCGCCGGATCGTAGACTCCCGTCCGCGAGGTCGCGGATGGCAGTACCTCGTCGACTGGGAGGGCTACGGTCCGGAGGACCGCACCTGGGTTCCCGGCTCATACATCCTCGATCCGTCCCTGATCAAGGAGTATGAGAGTTCCCTCCCGTCCACTTCCTCGGGACCGCCAAGAGGCGGTCGTTGAGAGGGTCGTACTGTTGGGATCTGGAGATGTACCACCTTTCTCCAGCAGAGTGCGCTGTGGGTCTCCTGAGCTAGAGCCCTTCCAGCACACCTGGAGCTCGTCTGCTCATCAGGAACCTTCCCTACATAAGCAGCAACCAGACCTTCCTTCGACGCCACAGTGTTGACCTTAGTTTGGTTAGCAACCTGAGCCTCTGTTACCTGAAAGAATCTAAGTTGTCTCTAAGTGAGAAAACTGGTTCTAACCTTCCTCTGTCTTTGCTCACAGGAAACCTGTCTCAAGCCTGAAGCTCTGGGTGAGCTTAACCTGCCTTCCAGCCCTGGTGAGCCAAACCTGAAGATTCCTATTTTGGATTTCCCCTGCTGCTCTCTGTGAAGAGCTGGAAACTCTGATCAAGGTCTGCCATTCAAAGTCAGAAGCTAGACGCTGCAGCTGCTTGAGCACTCTGCTGAACCAACAGTCTCTGGACCCAACGGTTCCCTCTCTCACAAGAGAAGCCTGGACCCCGTCAAGGTAGAATCAGAATTATCTAAAAGGACTCTTTAGTCATCTGCCTGCCCAGCTAATCAAACAATCATCTCTGCAGACTTAAGTGAACCCAACCCGGACCTGTTCCAGATCCAGTTCATGTCTTTTATGTCAAACATCTTTAATAAACTCTGTTAAACTTTTACCCAGCCTCCTTTGTGTTCTGCATGTGGGTTTGATATTAAACCAATCATGACACGTTACCCATTACTCTTAGCTTTGGTTTAATGTTTATAAATATTTATTTCAAGTCATGTGCGCCATCCAATGCAGATCATTGGCTCCATCCACATCTAGTGAAAACTAGTGTCATTCAATTAAATTCAGTTTATTTATATAGTGCCAATTCACAACACAAGTCATCTCAAGGCACTTTCCAGTTCACCAGATCATCCAGTCAGATTGATTCAAAGTTTTCTAAGGAAAACCAGCTGATTGCATCGACTCATTGACTCAAATGCAATGCCACACACTAAGCATGCTTGTAGCGACAGTGGAGAGGAAAAACTCCCTTTGAACAGGAAGATACCTCCAGCAGAACCAGGCTCAGTGTGAGCGGCCATCTGCTGAGGCCCACTGGGGTTCAAGGAGACAGAAGCAGACATAGAAAAAGAAGCATAGATACAAAAGGCAACTGTCAACCAGCTCCACAGGCGGCCCCATCCAGGAAACACACAGCCAGGCAGACGAGCTCCGAGCCAGCTCCCATGTCAGAGGATGAAGAGAGCACATCCAGTTAGTCACAGTCAGAGAAACAGGGCTACACTGGAAAACAGGCCGATCTCCAGCATCTTTAAACAAGGACAGCTACGTGGGGGGCCTACTTTAACTCCTGGATGTTCAACAGCCTGAAGCCTGGATTCTAACTCTGACACCCTCGCCTCCAAAGCTACAAAAATACTACACTTATTACACATCCCATTATCACTAAAGGAGGGAGAGGAATAACTGAACATCTGACACAGAGAGCAGGAGAGAGGAGAGGAAGCAGGAAGAGTTGGAAAAGAGTCAAGGGAGGGAGAGAGAGAAGCCATAGCAATGCTAAGCTAGCGCTAGTCTAGGCTAGCTACTCCTTACTACCAGAAATAAAACCGTGTGAAACTGACAAGTGCTCAGTAGAGAAGTCCAGCAGAAGGTGCTATGTTTTAAAGTAGTTCTGGTCAGTTAGAGTTACTGAGATCCAGAGATATCACTGAAAAAATAACTTAATTCAGATGGAGATCGTCTGGACAGGTACAACACCCAGTTAATCCAAACAGGAAGTGAGCAGCACCCTCTAGTGGCAGGAGGGCACTGTAGTATGACTTCAGTATAGGAGTAACATTTATTTCACCCAAGGAAAAGCACTATTTGGGGGCGACATGGGCCAAACAATAACTTGTGCATGGGCGACATCCCACGGGCACACTGCCAGATGGGCAGCTTTTGCTACCTGGTGTGACGATAGGGGGCTGGACCCCATAGGTTGTCCCATTTAACCCTTACTGGCCTTCCTTCAAGGGTTACTTAACTGGGGGCGGTCCCCTTCCACCTTGAAGGTCTATGTGGCTGCCATTTCCTGTTAGCACACTGGGTCCAATGGCTGCTCTGTTGGAAAGTGTAGGGACATAGCACTATTCCTGAGCGGAGCTAGATGTTTGCATCCTCCGAGGTGCCGGGTGGCTCCTACCTGGGATCTTCATTTGGTGATTGAAGCTCTTCATTCCCCACCCTTTGAGCCGATTGCAGCAGTGGACCTAGAAAGGCTCTCAATGAAGACTGCCTTCCTGCTGGCCATGGCTTCTGGTAGACGAATGGGGGAACTGCATGCCCTGTCTGTATCCGAGCCTTGTTGTCGGTGGAACCTGGATGCGATTACACTATGGACCAATTCCTCCTTTGTCCCGAAGGCCACCACAGTGGCAGGCACAGTCTTGCCGCTTCAGCTGTCTCGCTTTGAGCCAGGGACCCCTTCTGAAGCTATGTGTCCAGTCAGAGCGCAGGAGGCCTATGTCTGCACCACAGCGACCATTCGGCTGAATGACAGTCTCTTTGTATGCTATGCTGGCCCTTGGCTAGGTCGTGCCCTTTCCAAGCAAAGGTTGGCACATTGGGTTGTGGGGGCAATATTTGTGGCATACTCTCTTCAGGGTCAGCCCCTGCCTCAGGGAGTGCGGTGCCACTCTACAAGCAGCCTGTCAACCTCGTGGATTGCAAAGATAGGGGTGCCGCAGGATTCCATCTGCGAGGCGGCCTCACGGTCTGTGCCGACCACTTTCATGAGGTTTTATAGGGTTAACATGGCTATGCCTCATCCTCTTCAGGACATCCTACAGCAACCACCTGGTACTAAGGTAGGTGCTGCCAGGTTCTGGCGAGTTGTTCCTTTCTTTCTGCATTCCTCAGGACCTGGTTGGCATACGTCATTCAGTGCTTGAAGCACTGCCTCTGGCGGTCAGTAGGGATGAAATAGAACGAAAGTTACGTATGTAACTACGGTTCTATGAATACTGGATGACTGCCAGAGCGTTCGGTCCCTTAGTATTGCTGGCTCACGATAAGATTGAGGAACTGACCTGCCGGCCTATATGCTCTTCCGCTGATCGCCGGTAGGTCACATGTGAATTTGTTGATACTAATTCTCGAGTGATCATTCAGTGCTTGAAGCACCGCCTCTGGCGGTCATCCAGGATTCATAGAATCGTAGTTACATACGTAACTTTCATTTTCAGTTATTCTGTTTTGTTGATCTTTGGTATATTTTCCATTATATCCAAGCAGTCTTTAGTTACTCTCTGCTGCCCCCTTGTTTCCTTTCCCCTTGCCTTCCTTCTAGTTAGTTCCACTCACACCTGCTCCTTATTCAGCTTATTGGTCCATCCTTTGTTCTCTTCCCCTTATATACTCCACCTCTGCAGTCACTCACTGCTGGTTCCTTCTTGTTGTTTGTTGCTTCCTCATCTCTGGCTGCCCACGTGAGTTCTATTTCAACTTTAACACAAAAGCGCAAGTAATTGTTATAGTACCCCTTCACTGAACATACGCCAATTAAAACTGAAAATATGATGTTACATAACTAAAAGTCTGCATTTATTCTAGCTTTGATAATCGACAGATACAAACTACCAACTACTGCATGATAGTTTGAGACTATATGGATGAGAGATTGTTTCAGCATTGAAATGACATTTTCCTGAGGTGGAAAACAGATGGGGGAGTTTTCCCTCCAGACTGAACTGGTTAGCAAGAGATGTTTTCAGTAGGGAGGTGAGTACATTCCTGCTGTCTCTAAGCCCTGCTGAGACCTCTGCTCTTTCTCAACAGCTGCACCACCTTGATTACCCTTTACAGATATGTTCTCTAGCTTTCCTCTGCATCTCTGCTAATTGCGGTTTCTAAGGGTGGAAGAAAAGTAATAAAGGTCACGCCAAGAGTTTGCTTTCACCGACGAAATACATCACTGCAATTTCTATAGCTTAAAGTTCGCATTTTTTAAGTCATCTAAATTATCTTAGCAGTTTAAAATGGTTAAGATTTTTTCTCTAATATGTTAACTAGCACTACATGTTTTAATCAGACTTCCTGCTTCTAGGAAAATCCCTTCTCACCCTGATCTGGTTACACAATGAGTGGACTTCAGCCTGCTTACAAGGTCTTTAGAAATACATTAAGGTTTTTACGTTTTGTCACAAAACAGCAAAGTGTGGTTTATTTTACTGTGATGATATGACTTCCTTATATTGTTTTTATTTGAAATGTTCTGTGGGCCTGTTTGTCTTTGGTAAGAACAAGAATTCTCTTTTACCTTTATGTTCTGATCGGAGACTCTGGGCAGGATTCACTATTCAGTTCATATCAATTCAATTCAGTCTATTTCTATAGAGTTAATTCACATCATATCAGGTCAATTTATAGAGACTATTCAACCAGATCATCCAGTCTGATTGATTCAAAGTTTTCTATCTAAGGAAAACCAGCTGATTGCATCGACTCCTTGACTCTTCAGCAATCCCTCACACTAAGCATGCTTGTAGCGACAGTGGAGAGGAAAAACGCCCTTTGAACAGCTGAGGTCAACGGGTTCAAGAAGACAGAAGCAGACATAGAAAAAGAAGCATAGATACAAAAGGCAACTTTCAACCAGCTCCACAGGCGGCCCCGTCCAGGAAACACACAGCCAGGTAGACGAGCTCCGAGCCAGCTCCCATGTCAGAGGATGAAGAGAGCACATCCAGTTAGTCACAGTCAGGATAGTAGCTGCTGACAGGATAGCGTCGGGTTAGATGTATTGCATTCATTTCCTGTTTTGATGCTCAGGTTCTCTCTTCGTGTTTTCTGTGATATTCCTAAGTACCTCCAACTGTCCAGAACCACTTTAAAACACACCTTATATTGCTGCACTTTTCTACTCAGGACTTGTCACTTTCACACGGTTTTATTTCTGATAGCAAGGAGTAGCTAGCCTAGGCTAGCGTTAGCTTAGCATTGCTATGGCTTCTCTCTCTCCCTCCCTTGACCCTTTTCCAACTCTTCCTTCTTCCTCTCCTCTCTCAACCTATTCTCATTATGAGTGCGTATGAAATCGTACGAAAAGTTATGCATCTTAATTTCGTACGTTTTAAAAGTTTTTTTCGTCGTATGCGCATGTGCATCTGACGCACCATTCACGAATATAGAATATAAATTACAATTAGCCCTAACCCTGACCCTAACCCTGACCCTAAGATATTAAACAGCAAGCAACGTAGTTAGAGACATGAAGAAGTGATGATTGCACTGTTTTTCCCATTTTTACGTCCGTCCGCGGATCCGCTTTTTTTTTTCTGTCTGCCAGCGCATGCGCACTGATTTGGTTTTTTACAGAAAAACGTCAAAAAACATACGAAATAGTGTGCATAACTTTTCGTACGATTTCACACGCACTCATAATGAGAATATGTTGCCTCTCTCCTGCTCTCTGTGTCAGATGTTCAGTTATTCCTCTGCCTCCTTTAGCGATAATGGGATGTGTAATAAGTGTAGTATTTTTGTAGCTTTGGAGGCGAGGGTGTCAGAGTTAGAATCCAGGCTTCAGGCTGTTGAACATCCAGGAGTTAAAGTAGGCCCCCCACGTAGCTGTCCTCCAGCAGTGCCTGAGCAGCCAGACGATTGGGTAACTGGTGATTGGCAGCTCCATAGTCAGAAACATGGCATTAGAGACACCAGGGAACGCAGTCATCTCTGTTCTGCCCTCGGAGGAGGCGGACGAAACTTTCCTGCTGCTCCTGCACATGTCTTTTCTTTTCTGATCCCTCTTCTCGATGTCACTCAGACAATAGATCTGGTCAGCTGGTCTTTCAATATAATTGATCAAAGTTTCTCCACTGGAAGACATGGAAAAGGGGACCCTTCCTGTCCTGCTAGGGACATAGTTCGAGGGATACACCATGGACTCCTGGAAGGCTTGGAGGATGGGGCGTTTACCATGCTGTCAGTGGAGGATATCGATGTATGGATTATTGGTTTTATTTTATTTTGGTTTTACTCAGATTTCTACTGTTTGGATTTGGAGGATACCTGATGTACCTACAATTACAGAGGATGTTGGCGGCAATTTGGGCATTGATCAGGCTGCCGGCAGCAGCATATCAGCTGCAAAGATAAAAGACAGCGCCCTGATTATAATGCAAAATGCAGTTGAAAATAAAGATTGATTGATGTCGTCATTCAACCGCTGGTTGTCTAGGTGGTGTCCTGAAAATATGGTGGGCTACATTAATAATATTATTATAATAATATATTTTGGGGAAAACCTTTTCTCATTCAGAGAGTCAGCATCCATTCCAGAACCAGGGAGGGACTGAAAAGGACCATACACTGAAAAAAAGAATGCAACCGTTTTTACTTAATCACATTTAGTTACTTTAACACAATTGTTTTATGTCCTAGCCTGCTAACATGAAAAATTGTGTTAAAGTAACTAAATATATCTTTAAGTAAATGCCAAAAATGGTTGCATTCTTTTTTTCAGTGTACATTTAGGGGCGGGACTAACAAATACTGCAGGAATGGGAAATAGAAATAGATACAAAAATACAAAATTCTATTCAGTTTATTTCTATAGCTCCAATTCACATCATGTCATCTCAGGTCACTTTCCAATTCACCGGAGGGGGGCGGGCTCTGTGTTTACATCAACAAAATGCTGGATCAGTCTCCAGCTTCTGCTCTCCACACATCGAGTTTCTGACTGTTAACTGCAGGCCGTTCTATCTGCCCAGAGAGTTCAGTGTGGTTGGCATCACTACTGTTTATGTGCCCCCCCCCCCAGCGCTATTATTAATGAAGAGGCCATGGAGACTCTATACCAGGCTATCTCTGAGCTCCAATCTGCACACAGAGGCTGTTTCCATCATTGCTGGGGATTTTAACCAGGCTAACTTGAAGACTTTGGCTCAAACTGGAGGAGAAATTCCTCATCCAGCAAAATGAGAGATCTAAATATACAGATACTGATGCTGTAATAGTTTAAATAAAAAATAAATGTGTTTAAATACTGTATCAGCTTCTAGATCTCTAGAGCTAGTAAAGTGAAATAACAAATGAGTTATTATTTTTCCAAAGCACCTATTTTGTCAATTATTGAATAATATAAATTTATTTATAAAGCTTACAGTAATGCTGCCCTTAGTGGACTGCAGTCAGACGGATAGATCTATAAAACCAATTTCTAGACAGGTGGTAGAATCCAGTGGGAGCTTCTCTTCGTCCCCTAAACCCACTCAGCTTTATTGCTGTTTAATCAATTCTTGAACGTGGCTTCCAAATTCAAAAATGACCTCAAACTGAGATTCATTTTAACTGATGGGTTCGGCTGCATCAAACACCAGAGATATGGAAGAGAGGTGGCCAGACAGGGAACAGAAACAAAGAATGTTTCCATCAGAACAGCCTCTCTAATTAAGAGTTTAAACCAAGCTGAAATGTTTTTAGAAGTGTTCTTCTTACACTGTCAGAAACTAATAAGAAAGTCTCCCAATTATCTCTGCAACATCAGACACAAGCAACCTTCAGTACAACATAGATTAACCTTTGAACTCAAATATACCATCCAGTGTATTCATTTTTTAGTACTAAGTGTAAACTAACACCACAAACACGTTACCATGGGTGACTTTCCGCTGCAGAATTTCACAACATACACAAAAAAAGAAAATATGTGAGAAAAAAAGGAGAGAAAACAAGTTTATTTTTGGAATCAAGATGAAACAGAAGAATCAAACTGATCAGCAAGCTTTACTAAACGCTAGAGAGGAAAAGCATCTTTATATTCTTCAGAAGGTTTATAGAATTCATCCTTAGGATGCAGATGCTCTACTCTTTACCTTCTGAGCCACCATTGATTTTTAGAATCCCCTTGATTTGTTATTGAATATAGATAAAAAAAAAACCTCGGCTGTATATGTTGATCAGAAGATTAATCACTTTGTTAAATTGGTATCCATGTTGTTTGAGGTTTGAGTCAGTCCACATCCTCTACTACCCTTATTTCTAGATGTTGGAGCTTGGCCTGTTTTCCAGTGTAGTCCTGTTTCTCTGACTGTGACTAACTGGATGTGCTCTCTTCATCCTCTGACATGGGAGCTGGCTCTGAGCTCGTCTGCCTGGCTGTGTGTTTCCTGGACGGGGCCGCCTGTGGAGCTGGTTGACAGTTGCCTTTTGTATCTATGCTTCTTTTTCTATGTCTACTTCTGTCTCCTTGAACCCCAGTCAGCCTCAGCAGATGGCCGCTCACACTGAGCCTGGTTCTGCTGGAGGTTTCTTCCTGTTCAAAGGGAGTTTTTCCTCTCCACTGTCGCTACAAGCATGCTTAGTGTGAGGGATTGCTGAAGAGTCGATGCAATCAGCTGGTTTTCCTTAGATAGAAAACTTTGAATCAATCTGACTGGATGATCTGGTGAACTGTAAAGTGCCTTGAGATGACATGTGTTGTGAATTTGGCGCTATATAAATAAACTGAATTGAATTGAATTGAATTACTATGACTGCCTCAACTACAGAGATGCATCAAAACGGCTCCACAGCGCCACCTACCAGAGCGGCGGTCACAGGTAGCCCATCTTTTCCCATTGTTTTAGATAAAAATAGTTTGTGTTTTGTAAATCGATACTACAAACTGAAAGGTCGATATTAAACCGGGCAACCAAAACATCACTATATATCACCAAAAATGTTTTCCTCAACAAAAAGAATCGTTTACAAGAAGGGGGGGCAGTGGTGTCTACTTGGGTAGGTGGCTGTTGTACGGACCAAATCCAATTCAATTCAGTTCAGTTTATTTTTTATCATTAACGTGAACAAACTGAATTCGATCAGATAGATAAGATTTAAACCAGTCTAGTGCTGTTCCTTTAATTCCAACAAAATATTCAAGTCTTTCTAAAAGAATATTATGATCAACTGGATCAAATGCAGCACTAAGATCCAACAGGACGAGCACAGATACAAGTCCATTATCTGAGGCCATGAGAATATCATTAGTGACTTTCACCAGAGCTGTTTCAGTGCTATGATGAGCTCTAAAGCCAGACTGAAACTCTTCAAAAAGTTCATTATGGTGTAAGTGGTCGCAAACTTGTTTGGCAACTTCTTTCTCAAGAATTTTTTAGATCAGAAAGGAAGATTGGATATAGGTCTATAATTAACCAAGTCATCTGGGTCAAGAGACGGTTTCTTAAGCAGAGGTTTAATTCCAGCAACCTTAAAAGCTTTAGGTACATATCCCTGTAACAGAGATAGATTAATCACATCTAAAATGGAGGAGGAGATCAAAGGGAATACCTCCTTAAATAACCTGGTTGGAACTGGATCTAACATACAAGTTGAAGGCTTAGATGAAGACAATAGTTTTGCTAATTCAGAAAGTTCAACTGGATCAAAGCAGTCTAAACCCGGTTCAGATTCCATGACTACCTCAGGTACAATCGCGGATAGAGGAGTGCTTATGATCTTATTTTTAATAAGATCAATCTTATTTATAAAGAATCCCATAAAATCATTGCTGCTAAGAGCAGGTGGAATGGACGGTTCAACAGAGCTATGGCTCTGGGTGAGTTTGGCAACTGTATTAAAAAGAAATCTAGGATTATTCTTATTCTCCTCTATTAATGAGGAGAAGTATGCTGCTCTTGCTTTACAAGGGGTCCTCTTATACAGCAGTAAACTATTTTACCAGACTAGGTAGGATTCCCGTAAGCCTGTGGAGCGATATTTTCTGGATCTAACATCCGGACTCTCCTGCTACTACGAGTGTGAAATCACCACCAATGCTCAAAGTGGCCGAGACAGAAGGAACAGGTACTAAGAGGTGTTCTGTGGTCCCCACATGCAGAACTACTCCTTTATTCACTGTGTCATGTTAATTATCAATAATTTCCACCTCTTTTCTATTTCATTGGAACAACAGCATCCTAAGTGGACAGTTTGATTTCACAGCAGCACGATTTTATTGATGTTATATTGTGTTGTTTCTGTGTTCCCTTTATTTTTTTTTAGCAGTGTATATAGTTAGAGTTTGGCTACTTGAAATCAGAGGAGCTTTCTTTAAATTTTACATATTCAGTTTGTGGGCAGTCATTACAAAGGTTCAGCTAAGTTCAGCTCTGCTACACTAAGTTAATAAGCAGCAGCAGCTTCTCACAGGAGGCTAGGAATGAAAATGTGCTGCCTGCTTACATGATTTCTCCAGGGCTCCTTCTCATCAGGAAAAGTTGACATTAATGAGCTTAGCATACGCTAATTAACACGTTTCACTGAATGAAAAAGCTTCTCTTAACAAACGGTGGGTTACTTTGGGCTTTGGCCTTTTAGGAGCAGATCGCTGTTGAGCTCGAGGGAAGGACGCAGAAACCGCCGGCAGAAAGACGCTAAAGTTGGCA
Organism: Cyprinodon diabolis; assembly: GCA_030533445.1. Lineage (NCBI taxonomy): Eukaryota > Metazoa > Chordata > Actinopteri > Cyprinodontiformes > Cyprinodontidae > Cyprinodon > Cyprinodon diabolis. Next base: position 672,537 of record CM060081.1, read on the forward strand.
GAAAGAGTCAAACTGCTGTTTGAACTAAAAGGTTATTTAAGGGAAATTAAATGGCAACACTTCTAGTTCAGATAAAAATAAATAAATCATTTTCAATTAAACATTTGCTACCTTTTCATAATAATCTATTTACTGTATTTCTACTCACAGAAGTCCCAAAGCTAATTTTTTCAGAGGCCTGATATGGAGTCATTTTGTTTGTTTCTTTATTCCTTTTAAGCAAATTTGATTCTGTTTTATTGGGATCGTTTTGACAGTAAAACACCAAGAAATGTGGAATATAATAGATGGTTTAAGACATTTTCCATGAATACAAACTGATGAAATAGGAAATACTCCCTTTGATCTCCATTTTAGATGTCATTTATCTATACTATAACCCTGTCATTTAAATCCCAGATCAAAGAGGTTTCTAGAATTTCCTTCTTTCATCTGAGGAACATTGCAAAAATGAGCAATCTCCTGTCCAGGGGTGATGCTGAGAAACTAGTCCATGCATTTGTTACTTCAAGGCTGGACTATTGTAATTCTTTACTATCAGGAAGTCCACAAACTGTAGTTAAAAGCCTTCAGCTGATCCAAAATGCTGCAGCCAGAGTTCTGATGAAAATGAAAAAGAGAGATCATATCTCTCCTATCCTGGCTTCTCTTCATTGGCTTCCTGTTAAATCCAGAATAGAATGTGAGCCGAGGGTTTGAGGCGCGTGTCGAGTAACGGAGGGGGCGTTTCCACGAGGCGCGATTCATTTAGAGGAGGGGCTAAAATTGATGACGTCGGAGGCTACCGTGATGCCAGGTGACCGCTTCAGGAAGTGCGAGAATTTTGACAGGAACGGCCTCAGGATTCAGTCAAGATGTGGGAGATTGGAGGAGAGCTGCTGTCAGATGGATAGATTCTAGGAATAGATTGGTTGTTTTCCAACCAATCTAGTTGCTATTTTGGTGAGAATAAACAATGTGATGATCAAAATCTGAGCGTACGGAAGAGGATTAGGGCCACTGAAAAAAAAAAAAGTTAACTAATTTTTGCATTTTTTTTTTCAGTTTAGTCAGAATTCTGACTTTTTTCGCATAATTCTGAGATTCAAGTCAGAATTCTGACTTTTTTCGCATAATTCTGAGATTAAAGTCAGAATTCTGACTTTTTTTCGCATAATTCTGATATTAAAGTCAGAATTCTACTTTTTTTCGCATAATTCTGATATTAAAGTCAGAATTCTGACTTTTTCCCATGTTAAACTGAAATAAATTTTAAAATCAGTCAACTTTTTTTTTTTTTTAGTGGCCCTAATCCTCTTCCGTATGAGCGAGCCAGAGGGACACATCAGTGTTGAGTAGTATTTTGTCACTTGATCAGCAAACAACATTAGTGGTGTCATCTATAAGACACAGACTTCCACTCCTGAGGTTGATGGTTCAATACCCACCTCTGACTTTTAAAAGTTGTGATTATACTTAATTATTTTGGCTAGTGTGACTAATTTGCATTGGTTTGCCCCAGTAAAAATATAGATTGGGTAAAAACGCTGTCAAATTAGGTCGGTTTGACCTTCCAACCCGACTAAAACCAAAAAAATGTAGAAAAACTATAATGTTTGAATAAAGATAACTACCAACTTTCATTTTGCTCATCGTTGCCCAATTTGCACAAACTCTTTCACTGTCTGCTGGAGCTTATTACACTAAAATGGCAGAAAAACTGCAGCTGAGGAAAAAAAAAAACAAAGTCTGGGAAAACTCAAAACGTTTCAAGCCAGAGACCAGGAAAACAACCAACCAGCAGTGAGTGACTGCTAGAGGCAGGGTATATACAGGGAGACTGAACCAAGACAATCAGCAGATATGGAGCAGGTCTGAGTGGACTAACAAGAAGGGACCGAGGGAGAAGGAAATGACCACAAGAGGGCAACAGAGAGCAACACAAGAACTAAAGAACTCAGCACTGGTAGAACTAGAAAGACACAGAACATAAAGAAACTAAAAATAAACCCAAGCAGAGGGCAGAAACCTGACAGCCGTCTAAGAAACAACCCTGTTATTCTATGATTTATTTTCTATATGCATTTATTTCTTGCCAGGTTTCAGGTTTAGGGGCCTTAAAAAGAGGCGTTTAGAAGGTTATAAGAAAAACTGCTTTATAGTAAAACAAATAAAAATGCAAATACTATAATATGGTTTTATAAATCACAATCAGATCAGAATCACTTTATTAATCCCTTGCAGAAAACAATTTTCCTGCAGTGAAACCTTCTGCTCTCTCTGCTTTTCCTCAGAGTAGCTTTGCCTCGTCTGTTCCTGTTTGGCTGTGACGTCATCCAGGAAAGAAACATCAGCTGTGCTGCTTCCATCAACACCCTTGTTTGTAGATGTTGGAGATCGGCCTGTCTTCCAGTGTGGTCCTGTTTCTCTGGCCGTGGCTGGGTGGATGTGCTCTCTTCATCCTCTGGCATGGGAGCTGCCTTGGAGCTCGTCTGCCTGGCTGTGTGTTTCCTGGACGGGGCCGCCTTTTACAGCTGCTTTTTGTATCTCTGCTTCTGTCTCCTTGAACCCCAGTCGGCCTCGGCAGATGGCCGCTCACACTGAGCCTGGTTCTGCTGGAGGTTTCTTCCTGTTAAAAGGGAGTTTTTCCTCTCCACTGTCGCTACAAGCATGCTTAGTGTGAGGGATTGCTGAAGAGTCAATGAGTCAATGCAATCAACTGGTTTTCCTTAGATAGAAAACTTTGTATCAATCTGACTGTATGATCTGGTTGAACTGTAAAGTGCCTTGAGATGACATGTGTTGTGAATTTGGCGCTATATAAATAAACTGAATTGAAATTGAAACCATATACAGAAAGGAGAAAAATAAGATTTTATGTCCAATAGAGCAAAATAGAATATAATAAGACAGAATAAAATAAGTAAAATTACAACCTTCCCATATAAAAAATGTACATTAAAATTTCTAGGAATAAGATAAGGATCTTAGTCGATACAATTAGCTACGGAAGAGGATTAGGGCCACTGGAAAAAAATTTTTAACTGATTTTTAAAAAAAATTTTCAGTTTAGTATGGGAAAAAGTCAGAATTCTGACTTTAATCTCAGAATTCTGACTTTAATCTCAGAATTCTGACTTTTTTTATTTTCAGAATTCAGTCAGAATTCTGAGATTAAAGTCAGAATTCTGAGATTAAAGTCAGAATTCTGAGATTAAAGTCAGAATTCAGACTTTTTTCCCATACTAAACTGAAATTTTTTTTAAAAAATCAGTAAACTTTTTTTTTTCAGTGGCACTAATCCTCTTCCATAATTAGTAATATTCACAATTATAAACGATACATTTTCTTTAAAATTATTACACTCAAGGAAATGTACTTTTTAACCGATGTTATTTACTGTTGATCTTGTTCTGTTCAGTTTAATGTTATAAACCATCCTCCATGATTGAGAGCTTGAGATTATAACTGTAATGCTGCCGTTATTCCACCAGATGGCAGCCATGATGCATGTGTCTGAAAGTGAAGCCTAACTGATTCTAACATCACTATTCCTGCAGGTTTGAGTAAAGATAATCTGAGACAGAAATATAATGTTTAAACCTGCAGTAATCTTCCTGTTTTCAGCCACTGTAATAAAAAACAAAATAAAGGTCTTGGAGCAAATAACAAAATAAATGAGACTCTAAAATGATTGAAAATCTCTATAATCCAAGGCAAACAGATTCCATGTTGGCTAATATGCCGTTCACCCATCGTTTCTTAGCGTTTTGAAGCATATTTAACAGAAATAATTTAATGTCTTCCATCATTATGCAGAAATCTTGGTAATGTAGCTTGAAATGATTGGACACTAAGATCTGGACTTTGACTGGACCGTTGCTGAACGGTCGTCTTTTAGCCAGTCTGTCATAGACTGCTGTCGCTTCTGGGATCATTATCCTTCAACGGAAACATTGCTTTGATGTTCCGTCACGTTGAGCTTTTTAAAGTTAACCAGATGCTGTCGGTTAGCAGCTGTTAGGATTTTTGTGTCTTCTGTCCTCGTTAAATGTATGTTTCATCTGTGCTCTGTATTTCCTGTTACATGTTCCGGATGTTTCTCCTTTTACCTGCTGCCATTATCCTCTGGGACTATGAATGGAAACCAGCCTTGAGCTCCTGTTCAGTAAAACATGCCGTCAGGGGCGGATCTAGGAGATCAGGGGCCCTGAGGGTGAAGATGAGAGAGTAGACCTTCTGCTAAATCCCTTTCTAATAGGGATGCACGATATAATCGGCCCCCTATCGGTATCGACCTTAAAACTGAATATCGGACATTGGCCACCCCACCGATATTTAACCCGATATTTGATCAGCTTCTAAAGTCTAAAAAAAAAAAAAAAAAAAAAAAAAAAAATACTACTTCTTCCTCAAAAACTTATTTTTTACAGACTTAAAAAATTCTAAAGACGAGGGAAAAAATATTGATCCATTAAAATATCCCAATATCTTCATATGCTGATATATTGCCATTTAAAAACACCATATCAATCTCTTTTACTAATGAAATATTGCTATGTCATCGTTATGCTACGAAATCCCCCGAAAATTCACAAAATGTTGCCATATTTTTATATGTTGATATATTGATGCGGCATCGATCTATTTTACTAACAAAATCTCACCAGAATTTGCAAAATATCACGAGAGTTTGTAACAGAACGATGAAATTTCACGAGATTTTGAAAGTAAAATAGATCGATACCGCGTTTTTAAAAATAGATTTGATATCAGCATATGAAAATATATTTGAGTTTATTATTTTTCAAAGTGTCAGAAATGGATAACAAAACTGCTATTTTCAATGACTACTTATTTTTGTCCAGCTTTAACATCGGTATCGATATCGGTTATCGGCTACATGAGGTTTAAAATATCGGCATATCGGATATCGGTCAAAATCCCAATATCGTGCATCCCTAGTTTTTATGGTTGGAAAAGATCGCTAGATTCGCGCTACCATCCATGTTTACTTCCGGATATTCTGGCCTGTGACATCATCGCGTCCTCTACTGCGCATGCGGGACACTTGCGTTGTATAACTGCAGTTCACAAAGGAGATCACATTCAAGTCGCGTATATTTGGAAATGTGAACGGCAACGCAAAAAATTAGGATTTCGCACAAAAAAACGGAATTGAGCATCAAGGCCTGCAGAGTGAACGCAGCCTAAGAGACGTCGATATATTAAGCAACAGTTCAGACCCATTTAGTGTCTTCTTTGAAAAAAAGACACTATAAATCTAGCATTTTTCCCTGTGTTAGTGGGGAAGCATCATGATATGTTCAGCAGGGGGCGCTGTGCAGCTGCCTTTAGCAACACCTGCCTGAACTCATGGAGAAAGGAACTATTTTAGTTTCCATTACTGCAAATAAATCAAACATGTGCAAAGCTGTAAGGTTTACTACCCTGGATTAAAAAACAAGACATAAATATCGGATATAATCCGGAATATGCATTTAATCCACACATCATAGTAATTTATTCAACTCCCATTTTTTTGCCAATTAGCAGCGAGAATTGATGATGTGATGCTAGAAAATATCCCTGTTCAGCTTCTTTGATCACTATACACAGCAAATAAAGTCAGACTAAGCAGACGTACGTTTATCTGGCTAAAAATAATCATATTGATCATGTTCAGATATTCTTAGCAAAGAAAGACATTTATAGATTCGTTCATTTAAAAGTCTGACAACCCTGAATTACAGAGCTGTCTTTACAGAATTGTTAAAACATGGAGTTCAAGATTAAACTGGAGATAAAATCACAGTTACATAATACATTATTGATGTATTATTTTTTTTATATGTTTTTCTGCTCTATTTACATTGCAGTGTCCATATAAGCTGTAAAACTCCCTGCATAATTATAATAAAGCAATTTATATCCATGAAACAAGTGGAGCAATATGGCGATTGCCACACTGCTCCACTGGTGAAAGTAAAATCTGTTTGAGCTCTTTTTGACATCAAGACAATTATTCTTATTGCCACGTTGCCAGACAGGACACTGTAAAATAAAAAAATAATAAAAATAAATAAATAAAAATAATAAAATAAATAAAAAAAAATAAATAAATAAATAAATAAAAATAATAATAAAAAATAAATAAAATAAAAAATAAATAAAATTAATATATATATATATATATATATATTAATATATATATATATATATATATATATATATATATATATATATATATATATATATATATATATATAATAAAAAATATGAAAAAATAAATAATTAAAAAACAAAAAACAAAAATTATTGATGTATTACAGTAAATATACATATAGTATAGACACTTTGGGCTCTTGTTGGCATCAAGACAATTATTTTTATTGCCACATTGCCAGACAGGACACTGTTAAAATAAAACCAAAAAACCAAAAAAATAAAAATAAAAAAATAAATAAATAAATAAAAAATAATAACAAAAAACAAACAAACAAAAAAATAATAATAAATAAAAACAATTATAAATAAATAAAATAAAAATAAATAAATTAAATAAAAAAATAAACAAAAAAAATAAAAATAAAATAAAAAATAAAATAAAAAAAAGAAATTATTGATGTATTACAGTAAATATACAAGAGTATATACACTTAATACTTCTTGTGAAACATAATTGCACTTCATTCAGAAAGTACTTTAATGCTTTAAGTATTTTTAAAAGCAAGTACTTTGCTATTTTTACTTAAGTACAAATGTCAGTGTGATACTTTTACTTTTACTAGACTATTTGCATGTGTGTTTATTTGTACTTGTACTTAAGTACCGTTTCTGAGTACTTTTTCTACCACTGATGTACCGTGGGGATCATAGGAATTCATAACTATGGTTTCTGAAGTGTAAGTTGAAAGTCTCAGATGCATCGTTAAGTATTTGGGCTTCCTACAGAACGCTTTCAGCTCATGAGTCCATTCCTCACTTTCAAATTCATGGATTGCATTTCTTTGTTTAGCCCCCGAGGCAGCTTTGCACCTTGCATTCTCAGGAAGCTCTTGGTTATAGGGAAGCAGAGTCAGATCGAATCACTTTAATGCTGCTTGTGCCGGAAGAAAAGGATATGATTATATTGAAGCCAAAGGGGAAGGCCAACATTAGCAGAAGAGCGGATTTATTTCCAGGTAAAGAGATGCCGGCAAATTAAATCTGATTGTATGATGTACAAGACAATAAATAATCTTCTTCTTGTTCTGCTTTTCTGGTTATGGAATAGCTTTAACACTGAAAGAACAATGTTTTTCAAGCTTTTTAGGAAAAATACAACATACTTTGGTATCAGTAGACAAGTCCTTTAAATCTCAAGGTTCAGTCAAAGTTAACTTGTTGTAGCTGTTGACCAAAGTGCTGCAGGTTTAATGCTGTTCGTAAATCAACCACAACCTTCGCAAAAGCAAGTCCACAAATCATAGTATACTTTAGAAAAGGTGGCTATGATCACATAGCACACAGCTTTATACATTATAACACTACACAGATACATTTATATACAATTATTCTAACACTGAGAGGACAGAGTAATTAGTCTTGATCCAGGGATGATGACGGAGATAAATACCTGCTCAAAAGGGATTCTGATCAGCAGGGGGGAACCTTGTGAGTCTGGAGGCTTGTCGGCAGGCAGAGGGCTGAGGCAGAGACTAAGACTGAGTGCAGGCAGGCAAGTTCCAGGTTGAGATTTCTCTCTTTGGAGTTTCAAGTCTCCAGGCAAGACAGGTTCTGAGAGACAGGGAGAAAAAATCAGGTTCACAAAAATCAGGCTAGATCAGGCAGGCTGGCTCAGGTTCTGCTAACCATTACTGGCAAACACTCTGGCAGAGAAGTGTTAGTCTCCTCCTCCTTAAGTAGGGCCTCCAGATGAGCAGATTGAAGACAGGTGTTGCAGTCAACTCATGCCCCCAGGAGATCTTGTGCGCCCTCTGGTGGAGAAGATGGACACAACCTCCAGATCCCAACAAATTTGATTAGTGGTAAAGTTTCTGTTAGAAATAAAATTGAACTAAAGTAAAAACTTATGCTTTCTCTTTAATTCATTTTTGTATATGAAAAAAAAACCCAAAACCCCAGAGATGAGACCAAAAAAAAAAAAAACTCTTTCAAATGTTTAAAACCAAAGGATGGTATAAAAAAATAATAAAAATAAGGCTGAATGATTAAAATCAAGTAGATTAAGTTAAAAAAAATTTTTTTCAGCAGGAAAAACTATGGAATTTAATATAATTTCTTTATTATTAAGCATTAATATCATCCTATTTTGATCAATAACTCTAGGACTGTACAGTGCAGACACTCAAAAATCGCCACACAAACCAACGGACTTCCTACAACGGCTGTTTTTGAAAAAGACACCTTTGCTTATTATTTAGAATTTTTTATTGTTATTAAACATTAATATCTGTGTTTATACAGTGCAGACACTCAAAAATCGCCACACAAACCAAGAAACTTATGATGATCGAACTACAACAGCTGTTTTGGAAAAAATACACCTATTTAGAACTTTTTGTGAATTCAGTACACAGAGATGCAGATGGGAGTTCTTTATGAAGTAAAATAGGATGATATTAATGCTTAATAATAATAATAATAAAAATTCTAAAAAAAAAAGTAAAGGTGTATTTTTCCAAACCAGCTGTTGTAGTGGGACCACCATTGGTGTGTGTGGTGATTTTGGAGTCTCTGCACTTTATGGCAGTGAAGTAATTGATCTTTATTTGCAACATTTTGCTGTTTTACCATTTGCAGACGGTCCCTAACCACTCGCCTGGTCGCTGCCTGTGCATAGAGATCAATGTGATACATCCAGCTCGGAGAACGGCTCTTTTTTTCTCAAAAATAATGCTTTTTGATTCTTGTAATACGTAGTCTGTGCTATCAGGACATGAAAGAGGCGCCATTTGTGTTTCAACAACGAGGGTTATCGATCCCGGAAGTCCGAATCTGTGAATCTCTTTCTAATTGTACTGAACTAGGGCCCCATCCACACGAAGTCAAAACGAACACGAAACGCTAATATTTTCCAGAACGTTTGTCGTAAAGACGGAGACGTAAAATAAATGTGATCGTCCACACGAATGCATGAAAATGCTGCAAAATGTATGCAAGGCCTGTAAGTGGCGCTGTGGTGCCAGAGCAAAAATAGGCGACGAAATGGTCTTTGGAGCAGAGTCTCTGAAAAAGAAGCTGATTAGCCAGTCACTTCATTTGGATGGGATTAAACTGATTTCAGATAATAAAGTAAAAAATCTTGGTGTTATTTTTGATCAGGACCTGTCATTTAAATCCCAGATCAAAGAGGTTTCTAGAATATCCTTCTTTCATCTGAGGAACATTGCTAAAATGAGCAATCTCCTGTCCAGGGGTGATGCTGAGAAACTAGTCCATGCATTTGTTACTTCAAGGCTGGACTATTGTAATTCTTTACTATCAGGAAGTCCACAAACTGTAGTTAAAAGCCTTCAGCTGATCCAAAATGCTGCAGCCAGAGTTCTGATGAAAATAAAAAAGAGAGATCATATCTCTCCTATCCTGGCTTCTCTTCATTGGCTTCCTGTTAAATCAAGAATAGAATTTAAAATCCTCCTTCTCACATATAAAGCCTTAAATGGCCAAGCTCCATCTGATATCAGAGATCTGATTGTTCCTTATGTTCCTAACAGAGCACTTCGCTCTCAATCTGCAGGTTTACTAGTGGTTCCTAGAATTTCTAAAAGTAGAATGGCAGATCTTTTAGTTATCAGGCTCCTCTCCTGTGGAACCAACTACCAGTTTTAGTCCGTGAGGCAGACACTCTGTCTACTTTTAAGACTAGGCTTAAAACTTTCCTTTTTGATAAAGCTTCTAGTTAGAGTGGCTCAGGTTATCCTGATCTATCTCTATAGTTATGCTGCTATAGGCTTAGACTGCTGGAGGACATAGGGACCCCTTTTTCATCATTCTGCTTCATTCTATCTCTATTCTCCCACTCTGCAGAATCTGTTTGTTCAATCTCTAACCTTCTGCTCTCTCTGCTTTTTCTCAGAGTAGCTTTGCCTCGTCTGTTCCTGTTTGGCTGTGACGCCATCCAGGAAAGAAACATCAGCTGTGCTGCTTCCATCAACACCCTTGTTTCTAGATGTTGGAGCTTGGCCTGTTTTCCAGTGTAGTCCTGTTTCTCTGACTGTGACTAACTGGATGTGCTCTCTTCATCCTCTGACATGGAAGCTGCCTTGGAGCTCGTCTGCCTGGCTGTGTGTTTCCTGGACGGGGCCGCCTGTGGAGCTGGTTGACAGTTGCCTTTTGTATCTATGCTTCTTTTTCTACGTCTGCTTCTGTCTCCTTGAACCCCAGTCGGCCTTGGCAGATGGCCGCTCACACTGAGCCTGGTTCTGCTGGAGGTTTCTTCCTGTTCAAAGGGAGTTTTTCCTCTCCACTTTCGCTACAAGCATGCTTAGTGTGAGGGATTGTATTTGAGTCAATGAGTCGATGCAATCAGCTGGTTTTCCTTAGATAGAAAACTTTGTATTAATTTGACTGTATGATCTGGTTGAACTGTAAAGTGCCTTGAGATGACATGTGTTGTGAATTTGGCGCTATAGAAATAAACTGAATTGAATTGAATTGAATTGAAATGTTGGGCATGCGCACTAATATTTATACATGGTTGCCCTGCGGGTCCATTTTGGTGGTTCAGTCAGATTCAGGTGCTGAACTATGTGGTCGATATTGCTCTGTTCTTCCTGGAGATATTCCAGAAGAAGAAGAAGATTCTGCTGTAAGCCCGACAGCAGGGTGAGTAGCATGAGCAGCAACCATTCAACACAGTACGGCGCCATTGTTGTTGTGGTACTGTGTCGCGCATGCGTGTTTAGAGGCGTGTTTAGAGGCGACGCTATGACGCATGCGTGTTTAGAGGCGACGCTATGACGCATGCGTGTTTAGAGGCGTGTTTAGAGGCGACGCTATGACGCATGCGTGTTTAGAGGCGTGTTTAGAGGCGACGCTATGACGCATGCGTGTTTAGAGGCGACGCTATGACGCATGCGTGTTTAGAGGCGTGTTTAGAGGCGACGCTATGACGCATGCGTGTTTAGAGGCGTGTTTAGAGGCGACGCTATGACGCATGCGTGTTTAGAGGCGACGCTATGACGCATGCGTGTTTAGAGGCGACGCTATGACGCATGCGTGTAAAAAAAAAATGCGGTTAGAGCTTAAAGATGGAAACTCGAAAACGACGTTTCAAAATCTTCCCACTCTGAAGGCTGAATAAAAAAAAGATCGTTTACAGACCCCCGAAACGCCGGCTTCGTGTGGATGAGAGGCTGGTTTGGTGAAAAATTAGTGCGTTTAGGCCAGGGTTTGACTTCGTGTGGATGGGGCCTAAGGTTTTGTGAGGGAACGCAAAAGAAAAAAAAATCCCCATGTCCCCTAGAGGACTCCGTAGCTTTGGTACATTTCATCTTTAAAAAAGTATTTTTCAATCCAAGAGTTTTGCTTATGTTTAATTCAATTTTACGATGTGTTTAAAGATGTTCAAGTTTTGAAATGATTTTTTTTTTTAATGAAAACCTGGAATATTAACATTAATGTGTCGACTATTGAGATGCGGTGAAAAAAGAAGCCATTTTCTCCAATAGAAACCCACAAAAGCAGGAAGCAGAGCTTTGATTGGAGCCTGAGGCCGGTTCACAGAGAGGTAACAGCCGACAGTATTATCATCTCACTGGAGGACAAATGTAGAGCTTTATATCATTTATTTGTCAAATTTAGAACAGATCGATGAATCCACATTCTAGACGGCAAAATCTCCTCCTGGGAGGCCTTAGGTTCATAATTGTGTTTTTTTTTTACAGTAAAGATTCTTCAGAGCTCAGTGTTGTGTTATTTTTCTGTTACCGGCAGTTAAAAACATTATAAAAAAAATACAAAGCAAGGTTGGTCATGAATATCCAAAGCAGTAATTAGATTTTGGCATCATTTGGTTGCTAAATAACGGGTTAAACAAAGACTTTTAATGTTTATGATAAAAAAAACTGGTTTTTTTTGTTTTGTTTTTTTATGGACTGCTTTGGGAAAATTCTATAATCCATTTTGGTGACACTGATGGAATTATGTTGCGTATAAATATCCCAACCTTCTTATGTTAAAGTCGTAGGGAAGTGGCTGTTCCAATCGTTGCGTTTCTGAATTCTTCCGAGTGGTGCACGACTTTACACGAGTGTATAAAGTGAATGTGATTGGTCGTTTAACCTCTTGAACTCCAAGACTCACTGCAGCAAAAGATGGACAATGCTGCACTAATTATGTACCAATGTAGCCATACCATACATCAAATTAAACAGGAGAAACTCTGCTACAAGCACATATAAGTCATTTTAACACAGACTAAACACAAGCCAAACACCAAGCATATTGATTTTTAAATATCAAAATCTAAATAACGTCAGAACGTCCACCCAGCCGCCAAAGAAAACAAACATACTTAACAGTAACAGTAATTCTGTTTTACCTTTGCAATTATGCAAAGAAGACTTGTAATTGAAAGTAAAAAACGCTGGATTTAGTAAGTCCAACATGCCTCCGTTCGTTTTCAACTCGTACCAACTTCAATCTATAGACTAAAGGAGCCATTTGAGAAGCTCTTTAACAGCTGGTTGTCTCAGAGAAATAAAGCAGATAGTTGTTTTAGCATTTATTTAGAGTTCCTAAACACATAAAGACCAAACTACACATGTTGTAGGAACACTCTGCCTTTGCAAACGAAGCAGACGCAGTTTGTCCGGTGGGATTTTCTTCAAATCCTTCAATTGGATTTATCCCTCCTGTGAGGTGAAGGAGCGGCGCTCTTTCCAGGCTAATATCCCAGAGCAAACTCTGCGTCAGCTGTTTGTGTTTGCCAAAACATGATGACTATGAATATTTCAGGGGAAACTGAGCTCCATAGAACTGGTTCCTGAGGATCAGGTCTTGACTAAGATGTTATTGAAAGACTAACTGAAGAGCATAAATACTGTATGTTTATTTAAAAAAAAAGACACACGTTGGTCAGAAAAAAGACTGCGGAGAAGCGGATTCGTTATAAAACATCAACATCTCACAAAGGACTGTTCAGTCCAGCAACCGAAAGAGTCTGGATCACCTAAACTGACAGATCGGCCATGGAGAGGTTTAACGGCGAATCCCAGAGCAACAGCTGAAGCTGCAGAGGTCCAGAGTTCAGGTAAGAACGTTTCTCCAGAGAGACAATCTGTCAGCAGTTTCCACAGCTTTCGGTAGAGAGCATAGTTCAACACCATCAACATGCTTTCCTCAAACAAACACAGCCAAGGCTGCATGGTCCTATGGGAATTTGGTTCTTTAAGAGAAGCTTGTCTGTGCAAGGCAATGATGGATGGAGATAAATACAAAGATACTGTAGACTAAAAACCACATCCAGGCTTGAGGCTGATCTTGATCTTCCAGGTGGAGAACGACCCTAAACAATCAGCTGATTAAAACTGGAAGGTTTGGAGAAATATGTGTCTAATAATGACTCAATTTAAAGACCAGACCCAGATCTGATTCAGAATCGGTTTATGAGGATCAGCAAAAAATACAGATCAATATCCGTCCCAAGCTAAGCAAATGGGAAAATGCTTTGCCAAAGGGCACATCAGCTTCAGTGTAGGACATTGTAATCAAACCCAAAACATTTGATTACAGGTCAACAACCTTTCCCAGTGAGCCGTTATTTCTCACTGGATTTAATGTGACATTACGTGATGTTTTAGAACAGCATTGTAATTAATGAGGTCTAGGTGTTACAGCTCTATAAACTGTGTGTAGGTAGGAAGCTGAGGCATTTCTTGCAAGAAAAAAGGTTCAAATTTATTTAACGTCGTCAGACGGAGGGATAGAGCTCTGACTGAGGCAACCTCAGTACAAACATTTACACCTGACAAAAATCCCAACACAGACCCCCCCCCAGGGGAACCAACCCACCCCCCGCATAAAGAACTTTCTCACATTTGAACATTTAGAGGAAAAACAGCTTGAGTTCATCAAGGCCGTTCCGTGTTAGATTAATCTATCTTCCACTGGTCAGATGGATCTCCTAATAACAGCCGTCCTCCCTTCATGCCACTGTTCTTTGTTTCCAAGTCTGAAGACGTTTCTCTTCCATCCAGGAAGATTTTTCAATTCAAAATGTCAGAAATAGCGTTTAGTTCCAGGTTTTATCCAGCAGCCCAACAAAGCCTGGTTTTAGTTTAGAAAACATGCAAATAGAAACGGATGAAGGGGTCCCCCCCTTTGGAATGGGGGTTGTTTGGGTTCTTTGTTAGCCTGTTATACCCAATACTGGTCTATGTCTCTGAAAGGGTGGGTCGTTAGAGGGAATTGTTGGCCTGGTGTTTTGGTCCCCTCTATGGGGGTGGAGTTTGGGATGAGAACTAAAACGGCTGCCCATTCCAAGGGACCCCTTTTTCATCATTCTGCTTCATTCTATCTCTATTCTCCCACTCTGCAGAATCTGTTAGTTCAATCTCTAACGTTCTGCTCTCTCTGCTTTTTCTCATAGTAGCTTCATCTGGTCTGTTCCTGTTTGGCTGTGACTCCATCCTGGAGAGAAATATCAGCTGTGCTGCTTCCATCAACACCTTTGTTTCTAGATGTTGGAGCTTGGCCTGTTTTCCAGTGTAGTCCTGTTTCTCTGACTGTGACTAACTGGATGTGCTCTCTTCATCCTCTGACATGGGAGCTGGCTCGGAGCTCGTCTGCCTGGCTGTGTGTTTCCTGGACGGGGCCGCCTGTGGAGCTGGTTGCCTTTTGTATCTATGCTTCTTTTTCTATGTCTGCTTCTGTCTCCTTGAACCCCAGTGGGCCTCAGCAGATGGCCGCTCACACTGAGCCTGGTTCTGCTGGAGGTTTCTTCCTGTTCAAAGGGAGTTTTTCCTCTCCACTGTCGCTACAAGCATGCTTAGTGTGAGGGATTGCTGAAGAGTCAATGAGTCGATGCAATCAGCTGGTTTTCCTTAGATAGAAAATGTCCAGAGGATTTTTTATTTTTTTTATTTTCTGGAATATTATAACGGACGTTATTTTTAACTGCTTTTATTGTTACAAGCAAACTAAAGATAAAGATAATATCCTAAAATGCCATAAATCTTAAAATGGAAGATTTCTCTTCCCAACAGGAGAGGTTTCCTCATGGTGGGACAATATATTAATTTATATTTCTTCGTTAAATATTGTGGTCAACAGAGAATGCACCAGCTACCAGAATAAAGTATATGTGGCATATTTTCTAGATAAGGCTTCATTATTATAATGTGATCTTTCATTCTACTCCAAGCTTATCAGAGTTGCTGCTGATAGAAAAGGTGAATCGGCTGCTCAGACGGACGCCAGTGTTTTATTCACCATCTTTGGGCTGATATGAAGTGAAGAAATGCAGTCAGATAGTGATGAGAGCTACAGACAGCAGCACCTCGCTGAGGAGAAAGAAATGTTCCTGAGAGCGATAGAGACGGACAGATGGTGCAGCTACACAGGATGTAGGACCTGATCATCCCGGCCGCATTTTGGCACTATTTAAACTGATATTGGGAATAATAAACACAGCTAAGCTCTAAAAGATGTCACACACGTTTAGCTACATATTGATTTTGTTTTGCTGAAAGAGCCAAAGTTTCCTTCTTCTCTGTTCTAACTGACTCATTTCTAATTGATTGAAAATTGAAATGCTCGTTATCTGACTGCAGCCGTGTTGAAGCCGAACCTTTTCAGAATTTTAGAATTGATTATAAAAAGAGAAAAAAAGCTTTTCCTGTTTCTGTGTTCTTCAATATAAATCCTGTTTTTATTCAACGTGCTGCAGATTCTAAGCTATCCAGAAAACAATAAACAAACCCGCCTGATCGCTGGCGACCCGTTTTAAAGCGTTTACAACTAATAACTCAGAATGCATGAAAATTACACCAGTAAAATGTTTCCCACTATAGACATGTTAGACATCGTTGGAAAGCTTAGATTAACACAGATATAGTGTTGGGATCCAGAGGCTTGTCAACCTTTCTCCACCAGAGGGAGCCTGAGATCTTCCTCCTGAGGGCGTGAGCTGACTTCTGCACACCTGCTTCCCATCTGCTCATTTGGAGGCTTTTTAATGAGGAGGAGGAGGCTGACACTTCCCTGCCAGAGTGTTTGCCAGTAATGGTACCAGCAAACCTGAGGCAGCAAATTCTGATCTGTTTTCCTGATTTTTTGAGAACCTCTCTGACTCTGTGTTCTTCTGCCTCTCAGAACCTGACATATCTGGTGATCAGTCAACTCCTGGAGAAAACTCTCGCTGCCTGGAACCTGCCTGTCTGCCCTCCGCCTCAGCCTCCGTCTCCGCCTCTGCCCTCAGCCCTCAGCCTGCCGATCAGCCTCTGGACCCTCAAGGTTCCCCCCCTACCGGTCAGAATACCCCCTGAACAGGTATTAACCCAGACCGCCGTCAAACAGCAAGTTTCCTGGATCCACTCTAACCGATCTCTCCTCCCCTAGTTGCTTCCCTCCCGTGACCAGCCCGATGAACCAAAACGCCGTTCACATTTCTCTGAAAACGTTGTCAATAAACCTTTTAACTACTTTTCCTGTCTCTTGAGTGTATCTGCATGTGGGTTAGAAGACTAGACCCCAACAT
Source organism: Cyprinodon diabolis (assembly GCA_030533445.1). Taxonomy (NCBI): domain Eukaryota; kingdom Metazoa; phylum Chordata; class Actinopteri; order Cyprinodontiformes; family Cyprinodontidae; genus Cyprinodon; species Cyprinodon diabolis. Next base: position 689,221 of record CM060081.1, read on the forward strand.
GACATATAGCAGCATGTCCAAATGTAAACATGACAAAGCAGACGCAACAAGCAAGCAAGACTTTATTGCTGCTGTGAAAAAAAGACTGGTTATTTTTCGAGAATAAAAAAACAACAACTCTGAGTCATGCTTGAACAGATGCAGCTTGGGCTGTGTTTTACTCAGCCAACTTTCATGTATATATTCAGAAACTACAAGGTGTTAGCTTTAAAATAATGTATCACACATTATTCTATAGTTCCTAAGTCATTTGCTTTTCCATGAACCTGCTGCTGTTATTGCCATTTATAAAGCAGTGTTATATTGTGAAACATTGGCTGAGCCTTTAACACCTTATAAGGGACTTTTCAGTCCTTCATTCACTACTAGAACATTGCAGATCTGGTAAGTTGGGCAGGGAGAGAATTGCTCAGAGAAGCAGCAGGTGAGACTGAAATCATTCATCATTGGAGGAAAGGGTTTAAACAGAAAATGAAGCTGCTGATAGAAACATGAATGAAACTGAAAACTGGAAACTATCCTGAAAAGATGTGAAAGGCTGTTAAAGACATTAGACCTGGGTAACATTCAGCATCAAGTATGACAACATTACTACTCATACATTTAGTTAGAAAAGTATTTGACTCTCAGGTTTACATAACTGACAGCATTCTGTGATCATCAATTTTACCAGAAACATAGCAACTTTAGATAATCTTTGGACATCTTCCACATTGTACAGTGGTGGGACCATAGATAGATGATTTATGATTTATCTTAAAGGTGTTCTAAAAGGCTGAGGTCAGGCCAGCTATGTTTTCCATCACCAAAAGCCATGGAAGCAATAAATACATCCAGAATTATGGATTTAATGATGTGATCCAATATTTTACAGTATAATTTACAATGTTGTACATTCAGAGTTAGAAATAAACATAATTAACAGTTTAGGTCAGAGGTCACGGATTAGCAGACCCCACCTGCTGGCTATTCCGGACCCAACCTGATTTAAAACATTTATAAATTACCGCATGTCGTCCGACGACACTGTCTAAATTCACTTGCGCCGCTTCTTCTATTAATACGGTAAAGCACTGCGGAGCACCTTAATATGTGCTTGAGAATGGCTTAGTCTCCATTTAAACCCAGGTTTAAAGCCTTGCAGGGCAGCCTAAAGCCCACTGCCAACATTAAGACAGAAAAAAGAAAGAAAAGAACAAACGATCAGTTCAGGGGTTTGAGAAAATATGGGAACCAGGAAATTATCTATAAACCAAACAGAATGATTGTTGTTCTCTACTTAAAGCTACAGTGTGTAATTTTTAGCGACATCTAACGTTCAGACTGCAGACCGCAGCAACATGAACATCTCCCCCCCACCGCTTCTCCCCCCCAACAGTACGGCGAGCGTTACGGGACAAAATGTCTTCCACGACGTCCGCATCACCTACCTTCTCAAGTGATGAGGTTTGTTTACATAGATAATTTTACAGATAGTATTTCATTAGTCTGTGTGTTCAGTACCGTCTCAGTTCATCTCTCTCAACTTGCCGTAGTTACTTTCGAGCGTAATGGGCGATCTCGCAATCGCTAGTTTGTTGGCTCTGCGCTGCCGTAGCGCAAAGATGTCTGCCTCCATGGCTGCGAGACCCGCTCCTATGTAATTATAAATAACGAATTCTAAGGCAACGCAAATATTAAGGTTAAGAGGCTGAGCTCGTAGATGATGATAAATAACATAGTTATGTATAATATATTACATTTCTGACTGTATATCCCTGTAATTATTACACACTGTAGCTTTAAAAAAACATTAGATTTTAAATTGGAAAAATTTTCTATTTTTTGGTATAACATGGACATGGATATAATTAAAAATGTCTCCAGATCTTTACTGGTTGATGATTTTCTTTATTGGGACCCCGATGGTTTTTAATTGGTTACCCCTGGATTAGACTAACATACATTTATTAAGGGCTATGTCAGGACTCCAGTCTGTGTGTTTGTCTTTTGTGTTGTTCTCCCTTCCACCAGCAGGAGGCGCCTGGTTCCGGTCCACCTCCTCACACACCTGCTGAGGGTTACCTCATTAACGGAGTGCTCTTAAGCTGCTAATTGCGACTACCTCGACACCAGAGTGTTTGCCAGTTTTTGGTACTCTAGCCAAGCTGAGTTTTCTCTGAGTAAGACAGAGTTCTTGTCTCCCTGAGGTTTAACTTTGTTTTTGTCCTTTGCCTCTCAGCAGGAAGTCGTCCTGCAAACTGGACCTTTTCGGACCTTCTCTCCCAGGAGGGATTAACTGAGTCTTAAACTGAGCCAGGGATTCAAACAGGAGGTTTGGATCCAGTCTCCTTTGAGAACGTTGAAAATACTCTCTGAGCAAGGGAATCAATTTCACCACGACCCGTTCAAGTACCACAGGAAATCTGAGTGGCAACCAGCGTTTCCATCCATCTTCACCGTCCGAGTTCTGGCTAAACCCTGTTCCGCCCTCCGCCGAATCAGACAAACTCTGAAAAACCAACACACAGATTGGAGTCAAGGATCCTTCACTTCTCTGGAAACGTGAGTCATCAACCAGATCCTCTCCTTCAAGATCAACGAGTCAAATTTCCCACTGAGCCTGAACTAACAGTCTGTCTTCCCCTCGCCTTCCAGTTCCGGCAGAGAAGAGTTCAGAGAAACTCTGCACCGAACTTAAATCTCTTCAATAAATCCCGTTGAACTTTTATTGTGTGTCTCTCTGTTTGGCTTCATGGCATGTGGGTCCGAGCCTTTAGGTAAAATCATGACAGGCTAGAACGTTTTCAGGGTTTTTCCTTGAATCTGATGCAATAAGTTAAAATACTTGTTTGGTGATATAATAGTTACATAATAAAGTCAGTCATAAAATAATAATAATTGAACTTTATTGATCTCACATTGGAGCAATGTCGCTCTGCATTTAACCCCTCCCCTTGGGGAGCAGAGGGCTGCCATTGTGCGGCCCCCGGGGAGCAGGGTGGGGTTAAGGGTCTTGCTCAGGGACCCAGAGTGGCCGTCTGTGGGGATCAAACCGGGAACTTGGAACCTTCTCAGAGCTCTAATCTAACCACTAGGCCACCATTCATCCCCTCAATTATTATTATTTTCTCTTTGCAAAACAGTTTTACAAGCATATTAAGTAAAAAAAAAATAAGAATAATGAATGTTTAAAGCCACAAAGACAGTAACAAATGCTTCTATCCTTCATTCTTAAAAGTATAACAATGAGGATTCCTCCAGTCCCTGAAATAACTTTCATAAATTAGTCCTTCATGCTAAAGGGGCATGAAGTCATCAAGAATAACGGCTGTTGTTCCATTTAGCGGCGCCACTTTTACAGTCATAACATTTTATAGGTCGTTTTGTGTGTAAATTGCCCTCTGAACAAATGTTGCCTAGCAGGGCAGTAGGAAAACCATCATCTGATTACATTTTCAAGCCCAGCCTGTTAGGTCTATATGACATCATCATCAAAATCCAGATTTAGTTGTTGCATAGTTTTTATTGAGCTTTCTGATCTTAGCAAGAAGTTTATAGCTTACACTGAGGTTAAAATAAAGAGCACCCACTTAAAGGAGGTTTGTTACAAAGCTTTAAAACCAGCCCAAATTGTCCTTAAAGGCTAAATTTTGTATGAAAAAACAACAACATACTAATATAAATTTTTACTTCAAATTATAAATTTATTGTGCATAAGTTTAAGGGGAAAGGATTAATTACCAACAAAACAGAACCATACATTTTGACAGAATCAAGGTGAGTGTTGGGATCCAGAAGCTTGTCACCTTTCTCCACCAGAGGGAGCCTGAGATCTTCCTCCTGAGGGCGTGAGCTGACTTCTGCACACCTGTTTTCCATCTGCTCGTCTGGAGGCCTTCTTAAGGAGGAGGAGGCTGACACTTCCCTGCCAGAGTGTTTGCCAGTAATGGTACCAGCAAACCTGAGCCAGCAAATTCTGATCTGTTTTCCTGATTTTTTGAGAACCTCTCTGACTCTGTGTTCTTCTGCCTCTCAGAACCTGACATATCCGGTAATCTGTCAATTCCTGGAGAAAACCCTCGTTGCCTGGAACCTGCCTGTCTGCCCTCCGCCTCAGCCTCCGTCTCCGCCTCTGCCCTCAGCCCTCAGCCTGCCGATCAACCTCTGGACCCTCAAGGTTTCCCCCCTACCGGTCAGAATACCCCCTGAACAGGTACTAACCAAACCTTTCGTTAAGCAGCAAGTTTCCCAGATCCACTCTAACCGATCTCTCCTCCCCTAGTTGCTTCCCTCCCGTGACCAGCCCGACGAACCAAGACCCAGTTCACATTTCTCTGAAAACATTGTCAATAAACCTTTTAACTATTTTTCCTGTCTCTTGAGTGTTTCTGCATGTGGGTTAGAAGACTAGACCCCAACATGACAGTGAGTACACATTTAATCCTCCAAATCAGAAAAACCTTTGCAAAGACAAAGACAGACACAGGACTGGTGACGCAGGGCCGTCCTGTTGGAGACCAAGAGGCCAGGGACTATTTCCATCTTGATGCCAACAATGCGGACTGGGCTACTGCTCCAGTTGTTCCGAGATCGAAAGGCCCGAATGCCGCCAACAGGGCATCACAAGGGACTCCATTGAATGTCTTCTACCGGGTCCACAAAGTTGGTCTCCAGCCACCCTGCAGAGGTTGAAAACCGCATGGCTCCTCCTGAAGCCAAGGTTCAACCATCAGCCGGACTTTCCTCTCCGGCACCCTGGCGTAGGCCTTACAGGGAGGCTGAGGATTGTGATTGCCCTATAACTGGAACACATCCTCTGCTCCTCTTTCTTATGCAAAGGAACGGCCACCCCAGAGTCCCGATCTAGAGTCACTGTCCTGGACCTTCAAGCGACGTTAAATAGGCCAGCAAACGGGGACCTCATCTAATGCATGACAGGGTAGATACTGAGATGATAGAATCGAACCAATGCAGCTCTGCCTAAATGTGTTTGATAAGTTCTTCTTCCAAGAAAAGAACGTTGGATATGGAATATCCATGGATATCCAAAGGAGTGGTCTTATTTATTTATTTGTTTTAATACAGCAAGTTTCATACTGTCTACATTGGCTTCCAGTTTGATGAGTCTGACCATCTCTTGGTGCTGGGACTGACGTGTGGTTTTTGGATTGTACAGCGTGAGCAGATACACTCACCGGCCACTTTATTAGGCACCCCATGCTAGTAACGGGTTGGACCCCCTTTTGCCTTCAGAACTGCCTCAATTCTTGGTGGCATAGATTCAACAAGGTGCTGGAAGCATTCCTCAGGGAGTTTGGTCCATATTGACATGATGGCATCACACAGTTGCCGCAGATTTGTCGGCTGCACATCCATGATGCGAATCTCCCGTTCCACCACATCCCAAAGATGCTCTATTGGATTGAGATCTGGTGACTGTGGAGGCCATTTGAGTACAGTGAACTCATTGTCATGTTCAAGAAACCAGTCTGAGATGATTCCAGCTTTATGACATGGCGCATTATCCTGCTGAAAGTAGCCATCAGAAGTTGGGTACATTGTGGTCATAAAGGGATGGACATGGTCAGCAACAATACTCAGGTAGGCTGTGGTGTTGCAACGATGCTCAATTGGTACCAAGGGGCCCAAAGAGTGCCAAGAAAATATTCCCCACACCATGACACCACCACCACCAGCCTGAACCGTTGATACAAGGCAGGATGGATCCATGCTTTCATGTTGTAGACGCCAAATTCTGACCCTACCATCCGAATGTCGCAGCAGAAATCGAGACTCATCAGACCAGGCAACGTTTTTCCAATCTTCTATTGTCCAATTTCGATGAGCTTGTGCAAATTGTAGCCTCAGTTTCCTGTTCTTAGCTGAAAGGAGTGGCACCCGGTGTGGTCTTCTGCTGCTGTAGCCCATCTGCCTCAAAGTTCCACGTACTGTGCGTTCAGAGATGCTCTTCTGCCCACCTTGGTTGTAACGGCTGGTTATTTGAGTCACTGTTGCCCTTCTATCAGCTCCAACCAGTCTGGCCATTCTCCTCTGACCTCTGGCATCAACAAGGCATTTCCGCCCACAGAACTGCTGCTCACTGGATGTTTTTTCTTTTTCGGACCATTCTCTGTAAACCCTAGAGATGGTTGTGCGTGAAAATCCCAGTAGATCAGCGGTTTCTGAAATACTCAGACCAGCCCTTCTGGCACCAACAATCATGCCACGTTCAAAGTAACTCAGATCACCTTTCTTCCCCATACTGATGCTCGGTTTGAACTGCAGGAGATTGTCTTGACCATGTCTACATGCCTAAATGCACTGAGTTGCCGCCATGTGATTGGCTGCTTAGAAATTAAGTGTTAACGAGCAGTTGGACAGGTGTACCTAATAAAGTGGCTGGTGAGTGTAGATCACATCAGAGCATTTGAACATATATCGTGAGCTGTAAAACTTTAAAGCTTTTTTTTTGAGTTTTGAGTTGAGTACAAAGATTGACAATATATAGTAAAGTGTATGCTCGTACTAACTCTGAGGCTGGACATAGTAGATTCACCAATCAGGATTTCATGAACCAATCATTGATAACAGTATAAAATCCAAAAGATTCTTCAATATTTTTTTGTCATGTACACTAACATTGTTCAATTAAATGTAAAAATTAGGAGATGGGAGCGTATCGCTTATTGATCACTGCTTGAGTGATCGAGGTCGCAGAAATTGGCTTTTAAAAAAAAAAAAAAAGGAAGACGTTTAATTTTAGACGTTGAAGGATTGTTACATCATCCTACCTCCAGCCCAGACAACCTTCAGCTCCCTATTTGTCCGACAAACTGATCTACCGCCAGCTGCAGCTTCTCTTATCTAGCACTGTGCTTCTCCGCTCTCTTTCTGAGCTAGCACTGATGCTACACCTAGCCTGGCTAACTTGACAGCCAGGCCAACCATTGCCCCAAACAACCTCCCTTTCAGAGGCATAGGCCAAACGACCCCATTCCAAAGAGGGGGACCCGTTCGTCTATTTCAATTTGCAGGTTTTCTAAACTAAAACCAGGTTTTGTTGGGCTGCTGGATAAAACCTGGAACTAAACACTATTTCTGACATTTTGAATTGAAAAAGCTTCCTGGATGGAAGAGAAACGTCTTCAAACTTGGAAACAAAGTCCAGAGGATTGTTTATTTTTATATTTTGTATGGATATTATAGTATATAAATCTGCAAAAAATCACAAAAAATGACCTAAATCCTACCTTCTAAGAAGTCTAAATGTTTCTCTGCTAAAAAATATTCCCTTTTTTATGAACATTTTGGCACAAAGCTTAGTCTGATAAGGCATGACGATAGATTAGAAAAAGAAAACAACTAATTAAAAATAATGGAGATAGAAATAGGATGAGGGAAATGGAAATAACACTAACTAACACTAACTAACTCGTGCTGAATTAGTACTGTGATGTTTAATCCTCCTAATTTCTGGGTGCAGGGATGAACTTCGAGCCGATACAGAAATGAATGATGATGGAACGAAAAGGGAAGCGGTACATTTGTTTGTGTGTGGGCACAATTGTTTATAGACACCCGACTGGGCTGTGATGTGTTGGCTGCTTAGGATTGGCCTCCTGGCAGCAGCTTGTCAACACGCCTCAGTCGTGTAAAACCGCAATAAAACAAACAGAAACTGCCCTGCACAGTAATTCATTAATATTCTGGCTAGGCAACACTAAAATCTGTCAAATCAAAGAGGCAATACAAACACATATAGTCACTCTGTGGACTATCAAAACATATTTTGGACCAACAATAAGAGTTTATCGAGTGCCTTGAAGGTGATGTGAATGTCAAGAACCGAGGACAGATGGACCCAGTATTCAAGGAGAGACAGTCAGTAGGAAAGTTCAAAACGTTTATTAATAAACAAAACAAAAGCGGAGCTGTGACTCGCGGACACTGCAGGCGGGGGGGCGGGGCACCACCCAACCTCAGACACTCTGTAGTGGGAGAAACACAGGTAAGTGACCACGATCATCGGACAGAAGATTATCTGTGTTGGTCATTTACCTGGTTTAACAGTCCAGACCAAGAATGTCCCCAGTGCTGCAGTCCCAGAGGACATGCTGGAAGCCGATCCTGGTCAGGGATCCAGAACAGACAGGGAAAGAAACAGGTGGTAGGATCCAGACTTCCAGGCATCCACAGGCTCCCAGAAGGGTTCAGAGTCTGACTGGGACCAGAAGCTTGACCAGGTGGTCACGCACAGGAGCAGACAGGATCAGGTGCAGACAGGCAGGCTCAGTGGAAGAGGGTAGCCGAGACAGGACGTGGAACCGGAACTTTAAGCAGGACTTTAAACTGGTCTCCTTCCTGGAGCCAGGCTTACTGGATAAAAACTGAACCTCCCCCCATATTGAGCCAAAAACCCAGAGGACTCCGTGGGGGAGGAACAGTGGACGATCAGGAGACGAGACAAACATTAAAACCCTCTTTCCACTGGCAGCTAGGATCCAGGACATGAACCAAGGAATAAAACTAACAGACAGGCTAACAGAAAGGCAAGCAATGATCTGGCCCTGTATGCTCAGGCTGAACTGAATATAAACCAGAGGAAACAGGTGAGGGGAATAAATTATAATTGAGGCCGGGAGGGAAAACGACAGGTGAAAGGGATTACTAATTAAGGGAGAGCAAACAGGCCAGATCATGACAGTAAATTTGTGCTATAGATAAAATAAATGTATTGCTTTAACCTTCCACTATGTCAATTTAAAAGTAAAGTATTACCGTAAATCCTCTAATATTGGTCTGCATTCCATTAGAGGGAAAAACCTGATTTTCAGAGAAAAACAACCTTGGAGTGAGATTTTTGAAATAGTTTGTACAGGTAAGTGTCCAAACTCTGAGGTAGAACTGTAGTTTGGAGGTTTTCAGAGGGTTTAACTGAAACAAACTGACATCAAATGGTCCTCCGTCCTCTCCAACATTGATGATTTAAGCCAGCTTAGGGTGACCAGACGTTCTCTTTTACCCGGACATGTCCTACTTTTCATACCTAAGAAAATGTCCGGGGGGGATTTCAAAATCATCCAGGATTTTATGATGTTATGTGTAAAACCTGAGGAATGTTTATTCCAGCATCAATGTCTGTGGGTCGATGACTGATGATCTGTAAGATGGTAAAAGTATTAACCACCCTACAGGAATACTGGAGGGATGATGGTTGCTGTTTCTTAAAAGCTGCTGTTGTGCGTGCTTGTGTAGGGATGGTGTTCCCTAAAACATGTTTCTCATCACCACCTCCTCGCTCAGCTGCTTATCCATCAGGGATGTCCCAAGCCCTGAGTTCAGGGCTGTGTGTGTGTGGCCTTATGCTTTGCGGGGCCGTTCTACTAGCGCTGAGTCAATGCGTGGATGACTAGTATTCATGAGCCACCAAGAATGTGTGACATCTTAAATTAGTGAAAACCCCTCAGCTGTGCCAACCACAACACAGACAGAACCACTGATGTGTGGCAGACTACGATGACAGGGTACACGCACGCCTGCATGCACGCATGTTGACTCATTCATCTTAATTAGGAGCCGAGAAGCAGTGTGTTAGTCTATGTAAAAAGACAAAAAGACCTCGTCACTGGCAGCAAACAAGAATAATTGCAGTTACATATATGAGCACACACAATTAGGTAGACGAGGTGAATGGATGGCCTTAAACCAATTATTTCATGAGCTGCAGGATTGATGTGTCTGTGAACATCTGGAGTGTGTGTGTAGCTCTATGCAGCTATTGCTCCTAGCATGGTAAGAAAACTTGCTCTCTGGCAATGGTACAGCTAGTCACAAAGTCGGGGATGCACATGCATAAATAGAGCTAAACGAGGCATTTCCTGGAGTCAAACAGAGGCGTTAAGAGAGGAGGTGGTGGTACAGTTCACTGACGTCCCTGTTGCTACGGGGACAGGGTGACCTTAAACAGCTTATGATGAAGGCGATAAGGTGATGTTTTGGTCACTGACCAGCTTACCTTAGCGTCCAACCCTGCACACCCCCACACAATCATGAAAAATAAACTGTTGAGGGAGGCACTCTGTCCATGATATGCATCTGTTTATTAGTCAGCAAGTCAAACAACCTCTTATTTTCTCAGTGTCTTTGGTTTGCTGCATTTATTAGTCTCTTACGGTTTCAATATGTATTTTGTCCATCTAATAATAACAAATAATTGAACTTTATTGATCTCACAATGGAGAAATTCACTCTCTGCATTTAACCCATCCCTTTGGGGAGCAGTGGGCTGCCATTGTGCAGCGCCTGAGGAGCAGGGTGGAGTTCAGGGTCATGCTCAGGACCCAGGATGGAGTCAGTGGGTATCGAACCGGATACTTGCAACCTTCAAAAAGAGCACAAGCGCACTGCTCTACGTACCTAACTACCACTAGGCCATCATTCACTGGCTTAAGAAACTCGCTCTCCACAAATACTTGTCAGCACAAGTGAACTAGCTGCTGAGAGATGGGAACCACCCTGAATGGCAAACCAAAATTCTGATCCTGAAGGACCCCTCAAAGGGTACAGTCCCATACAACTATCGGGCCATAACCTGCCTCTCCACAACGTGGAATCTCATGTCCGGGATCATAGCGGCTAAGATAAGCGGGAACATGGATCAATACATGAGCACAGCTCAGAAGGGAATTGGCAATAATACCAGAGGTGCCAAACACCAACTCCTGGTAGATAGAACAGTCACTCAAGTCTGCAGAACCAGAAACACTAACCTAAGCACTGCCTGGATTGATTACAAGAAAGCCTACAACTCAATGCCTCACACCTGGATCATTGATTGCTTGGAGCTATACAACAGGACTCTAAGAACCTTCATTGCAAACTCAATGAGGTTGTTGAAAACCACCCTTGAGGCCAATGGCAAGATAATTGCACAATTCTCCATCAAATGTGGCATATACCAAGGAGGTGTGCTGTCCCCACTGCTGTTCTGCATAGATCTGAACCCCCTCAGCCAAATAATCAACAAGACTTGCTACGGGTACCGACTCAGGAATGGGGGACACCTTCAGTCACCTGCTCTACATGGATGGCATCAAGCTGTACACTAAGAATGAGCGAGACATTAAATCACTGATCCATACCATCCGGATCTTCAGCACAGACATCGGGATTTCATTCAGACTAGAGAAGTCAGATGGTAACTAAGAGAGGGAAGGTAGTCATCACAGAGGGGGCCTCACTCCCAGAAAGAACAATAGCAGACATTGAGGACAGCCACAAGTACCTTGGAATCCAACAAGCGAATGGCAACCTCGAAGAGGTAACAAGGAATGTGGCTACGGCCAAATACCTCCAACGAGTAAGGCAGGTCCTAAGAAGCCAGGTGAGAAAACAGTTTATATATATATTATTGCATACATACATATGTATGTGTTGTTATTAAGCCTGTTGGAGCTCCTGGACTAAAATTTTGTTGAGCAACATTTTGAGGCGATAACTGAAATCAGGGTGTTTTCTAGAATGTTGAGGAAATGTTGAGGAAGATTTCTGAACCTGTTGACAGTCATTTTTGTTCACTGTTCATGATTAAGGTACTCTAATTTAAATAAAAAATGTAAATCAATTATTAGTTTTACTATGTTATTGTTTAGTCATACTAAACTGTTTCAGTTTCTTCAACATGCTTTAGTTTTCAGTATTATTTGGTTTTTTAGTGTGAATTTATCATTATATACTGTATATTTTTTTACATTTGACACTTTGTTTTAGCCTCTATTTAAGATACTTTAATGCCTGCATTCAAAGATGGTCCATCCATAATAGCACACTGGCTCTATTCCAATCCTTCTCCAATGCCTCCCCAATTCTCTGGGCTGATGAGCTGAGGCGATGCTCCGTTCATCAGATTGGCTGTCTGTCTTCCTTGCTTTCTTTAACACTTTTAGAAATGACCTGACACATCCAATCCCAGGTTATTACACAGATGTGGCAACTCTCTCTCCCTCTTTCTCTCACACACACATTTCAAAGAGGAAAAAGTTACACCCCATTTGCTGAAACCCACATCAGGGCACCCTCTATTTAAGGGGCCAGAATGAAAACGCATAATGCATTCTGTCTCTGTACTTGTAACAAGTATATGATGCATCCCCTTTTCTACACAATTGGGCACATAGATATACATGCAAAGTAGGAACAGGATAAAATACCCCCCCCCCCCGCCGCCTTCTGCTAGAACAAGTGCAGAGGAGAAACAAGTACCTATACAGCCCAAGCAATTCTTCAACAGATGATTTCTCATGACCCTTTGAATTGAACAATATTTCTGGACGTAAACAAACAAGCTCATGACTGTTACTTCAGTTTCGACTAATGTGCCATCCTCAACCACCCCCTCCTGTTTCCTATCCAGCTCAATACCAAGGTCATCGGCCTCTTTTCTGCCATTGGCATTCCCCTCGTATCCATCATAATCCTTCCAGTTAAGCCTCGGGTGCAAATAGGTCCTATTCACCCTGCACCAAGTGGTCTGCCGATACCCAGCGGATCCTGTGTTTATGTACGTATCTGCATGCTTATGTTCTGCTGAGTGATGTGTAATCATATTCACCTCTGCACACACAGGCGTCTGTGTCAAACAACCATCTGTGCTTAGTATTCCTTCCACCACTCGTCCTTGCATCCCCATGCCTATTCCTTTACTCTCCATTCTCCTCTTTTTAATGAGAATACCAAGAGGTGGGGGTTGCTGGGTTGGGGTGCAGATGGAGCAACAAAATACAGGTGAGTAAGGTTTACACAGATTGATGTCTTCCTGTTAAGAGTGTCTGTAAAAGACACAATCAAAGCAGATGATTGTGATGCTGAAAATAGCTTTTTTTCTTCTGTGGAAAAGTGGATGAAATAAACTTACTTTATTCATCGTTCTTACCAAAATTACCAATACTGGCTGTTCTTTTCACCTCACCAACATAACACTAACTAATAGTATTAAGATTTAAAGTGACAAACCTGAAAAGGTGTCTTAATTGCAAAGAGGAAGCATAATGATACCTGGATTTTAGTTATTTATTTAAAATAATATCGGAACATTTTTGCATGCGTTCATATTTACTCCATAGATCTGATTAGCCTGGTCAGTCAGACTAACTAACATGGGGAACACGGAATATTAGTCAGTTAAGGAATGGCTGCAAAAAAATCAAAATCTATATAAGTCCTTTTTTCTTAAAATAAGTGCATTTGTTCTTGAATTGAGGAGGTAAAAGAAACATTTTGCCAATGGAACAAGACAATTTTGTTGGGATCTGGAGGCTTGTCCGCTTTCTCCACCAGAGGGCGCCTGAGATCTTCCTCCTGAGGGCATGAGCTTACTCCTGCACACCTGTTTCCTGTCTGCTCATCAAGAGACCTTTTTAAGGAGGAGGATGTTGACACTTCCCTGCCAGAGTGTTTGCCAGTAATGATCCTGACTTTTCTGAAAACCTGGAATCCTGGAGATAAGATCAAAGTCTGGAATCTGCCTGCCTGCACTCCATTCTGTCTCTGCCTCTGCCCTCAGCCCTCTGCCTGCCAATAGCCTCTGGACCCTCAGAATTCTGAAAAAAAGTCAGAATTCTGACTTTTTTCCCATGTTAAACTGAAATAAAATTTTAAAATCAGTTAACTTTTTTTTTTTCCAGTGGCCCTAATCCTCTTCCGTAGATGAGCCTACAGTTAGTTGACACAAACACTTTCAACAGGGTTTTTGTTTTCCAAAAATGATTCAAACATATATTTATTAAATGCTCTCCTATTGTTGAGAACACAAAAGAACCACACTGATATTTTACTGTTTAGGTAGTTGGAGATTAATGAATTATGCTAACAGTAATATATCATGACTCCTTAGTGTGGACACAATTTCAGTTTCATTCGTCCATCAATCCATTAAGAAAATATGGATTGATTGATGGATGTTTTTCCTTACATATACATAGCTACATATTGTTCAGAGCCAAAGTCTATGTATTGAAGTTATTGGTGGGAAACTGTTCACACCAGTCCTTCAGAAAGTTTTGATCCTCACCAGACTGAATTATACCATGTCTAAATTTATAGTCATAAACCGGTCGTCTGCATGTGTGTCGCAGTTAATGCAGATATGCCCCGCCCCTTCCGCAGACACTTTGTTTCTCCTCTCTAAAATTGTAGGTGACCGCAGACAGGAAGCCTCTGATTGGTCAATTCTACATCCACTCTACTCTACTCTACTCTATTTCCTGTTTGGTTCCTTACTGGCTTGTTTTTTTTTTGTCTGACCGCCATTGTGGAAAACGACTGGTGAAGATGGAGCAGCTAGCAGAGCGAGGTGCGTTAAAATGCTGGGACCCCTTTTCCACCTGGATCCCCGCTCTTTTTGGCCCTCATGTCCCTCCGATATCGTACTAGCTGCCGTATCTAGACCCACAGCTAGTTCCTGATTGGTCCTCTTGCGTTGTAGTGTGGAATAACATAGCGTAGACCATGCTTCAATATTGGGCAGAAAGCAAAAATGTCTGCGACAAACTCACTGCGACACACTGCTGCGGGACGATAACCAGGCCTTGAGCCTGTTTGCCTGGCCGGGCTAAAACTGCGATACCCGTCTACTTAATTTCTGAGAAATTTGTCTCTTTTCAAAGTTACCAATACATAGGGAATTATGAAGAAGAGGACTTTGTTTGAGCTAATTTTCCAGTATTTGATTTTGATTTCTAATTATCTTTAAAGCTGTTAGGGTTAGGGAATTGTATTGTTCTGTTTACCAGAATGTACCTGTATGTCTCTGAAGTTCGGTGTAATTTGGGTCAAGCTGGCTAAAAAAAAAGGCTTCACTGCACAGACTTTTGATAACTTTACTGCAAATTGAGGAGGTGTGTTGCATCAGGTACATATCGAAAAGTTTCAGTTGAATAACCTGGCTCTAAACAATCCCTATCAGTACAATATGTATCTTTGGACCAAAACTCAGCCCCAAGGAGGGCGTCCTAACAGCTGAATCCATAGCTGTGAGATGACTGATGGTGGTTGGACCAAGGTTAAATGAAGTCCGCATCTGTTTTGTTGAATGTGACATAGAAAGAGAACTAAGAGAACAGCAGAGAGGATCATGGGGAAGAGGCTTCACAGCATTCAATGCAGGACCAGAAGGTTCTGCAGCAGCTTCTTCCCCACCGCCATCACACTGATGAACTGTTGGATAAACTCTAAATCATGTCACAGACTCTGCATCACACTGACCATATCAATGCGTTTTTTTGCGCCGTGTTTTTTCTCCCACCATTTTTACATGTAATCACTGCTGCACTTTAAAAATGGAAAAGTCTTAAGAGCTTCACAAAACAAAATTTCATTATTTATGGACTCTTTTTGTACAGAATGACAAAAGTTGTCTAAGTCATAGATTTGGTGTAGAGAATATCAGCTAGGAATGTTTTCTGTCAAGCATAGAAATTGGCTGGATGGTTGTATTGATGTTCATCCTGGCTCTCATTTGACGCTCATCTCACCATGTTTCCGTGTTTTTCCTTTGTGCGTGTGTGGCTGCGTATTTGTGTGTGTCGGACATGGACCTGGAGGCTACTCAGGTGTGAAACCGTGTGACGTTTTCTCCATTGCGCTTCATTTAGCCACGAATCGGCCATCTCTCATTCTTGACAAGTTTCTTAACTGCTTCAGAATTTAAAGGGCCTCTGGGCAGGGTGGTGGCGTAGCCCTATCAGGGCACAATGGGGTGTGTTTGTGTGGATGCAGGAAAGTGTGTCTGTATATCTGTGGAGGCTAAAGTGAGAGTCTAATAAAGCTAGCAGCTGCCATGGTAACCTGGGCAGAGGCTAACTTATCCTCTGTCTCTGGGGACCCATCAGGATCTCGGCCGTTGTGCGAACACATACACACAGATGCAGGTATTTACCGTAGGCATGGGGGAATTACTCTTCTTTTTTAGACAAACAAAGATGAAGGGCTGTGAAATAAGCTGCAGCACCATAAGAAATAGGAAAGCGTGCTGCCTCTTAAATGGCCACTGAGACTCCTCACACACTCATACATGCACTTGATAAGGAAGGGGAGAGGATTAATATGGATACTGAGCATCTTAAGCGATTCTGCCTCTCATGCTGTACCACTGCGGTACCCAGATGTACGTGCGTTTGTGTCTAGAGGTGAAGGTGTCTGTGTTTGTGAAAAAGGCAGATAAGAGTGACAGCAAGCTCAGGTTGATGGCATTAGAGCAGCATTCTTGATGTGACAGTTTTATTACAGGTTTAATCCCTGTGAAAATGCTGCATCGTTCAGCATACATGTTTATACAGACACACTCAACTGAACACATACACAACATAATCCTTTCTTCACTGTCATTTGGACAATGAAGAGGGCAGAGGGAGCCAGTCAGAATGATCTCTTATAAGCATATTACCTTTCAGGTTGGGTGTGTATGTTGGCAGGTATTTCTCTGGGACGATCCATAAATCACAGCATGTCAGATGGACCTACTGCTCACGTAGGGAACAACGCCTGCTCCCCATGAGGAAAATACTGTTATAGGGTTAGATGCTTGTTTTAGTACTGAGATGTGAAATAAGTTTTGGTTAGGGTGGGGTTACGTATGAACCGGTAATTATTAGGTCTAGTGGATGGATGATGGATGGATGGATGGATGGATGATGGATGGATGGATGATGGATGGATGATGGATGGATGGATGATGGATGGATGGATGGATGGATGGATGATGGATGGATGGATGATGGATGATGGATGGATGGATGGATGGATGATGGATGGATGGATGGATGATGGATGGATGATGGATGGATGGATGATGGATGATGGATGGATGGATGGATGGAAGGATGGATTGATGGATGGATGGACGGATGATGGATGGATGATGGATGGATGGATGGATGGATGATGGATGGATGGATGACGGATGGATGGATGGATGATGGATGGATGGGTGGATGGATGATGGATGGAAGGATGATGGATGGATGGATGATGGATGGATGGATGGATGGATGATGGATGGATGATGGATGGATGAATGATGGATGATGGATGGATGGATGGATGGATGATGGATGGATGGATGATGGATGATGGATGGATGATGGATGGATGGATGGATGGATGATGGATGGATTGATGGATGGATGATGGATGAAAGGATGGATGGATGGATGGATGATGGATGGATTGATGGATGGATGATGGATGAAAGGATGGATGGATGGATGGATGGATGGATGGATGGATGGATGGATGATGGATGGATGGATGATGGATGATGGATTGATGGATGGATGATGGATGGATGATGGATGGATGGATGATGGATGATGGATGGATGGATGGATGGAAGGATGGATGGATGGATGGATGGATGGATGGATGGATGGATGGATTGATGGATGGATGATGGATGAAAGGATGGATGGATGGATGGATGATGGATGGATGATGGATGGATGGATGATGGATGATGGATGGATGGATGGATGGAAGGATGGATGGATGGAAGGATGGATTGATGGATGGATGGATGGATGGATGGATGGATTGATGGATGGATGATGGATGAAAGGATGGATGGATGGATGGATGATGGATGGATGATGGATGGATGGATGATGGATGGATGGATGATGGATGGATGGATGGATGGATGGATGGATTGATGGATGGATGATGGATGAAAGGATGGATGGATGATGGATGGATGATGGATGGATGGATGGATGGATGATGGATGGATGGATGATGGATGGATGGATGGATGGATGGATGATGGATGGATGGGTGGATGGGTGGATGGATGATGGATGGATGGATGATGGATGGATGGATGATTGATGGATGGATGATGGATGGATGGATGATGGATGATGGATGGATGGATGGATGGATGATGGATGGATGGATGATGGATGAGGGATGATGGATGGATGGATGGATGATGGATGGATGGATGATGGATGATGGATGGATGGATGGATGATGGATGGATGATGGATGGATGGATGATGGATGATGGATGGATGGATGGATGGAAGGATGGATGGATGGAAGGATGGATTGATGGATGGATGGATGGATGGATGATGGATGGATGATGGATGGATGGATGATGGATGGATGATGGATGGATGGATGGATGGATGATGGATGGATGGATGGATGGATGATGGATGGATGGAAGGATGGATGGATGGAAGGATGGATGGATGGATGGATGATGGATGGATGATGGATGGATGGATGGATGATGGATGGATGGATGGATGATGGATGGATGGATGATGGATGGATGGATGGATGGATGGATGATGGATGGATGGATGATGGATGGATGGATGATGGAAGGATGGAAGGATGGATTGATGGATGGATGATGGATGGATGGATGGATGGATGGATGGATGGATGGATGATGGATGGATGATGGATGGATGGATGATGGATGGATGGATGGATGGATGGATGGATGGATGATGGATGGATGGATGATGGATGGATGGATGGATGGATGGATGATGGATGGATGGATGATGGATGGATGGATGGATGGATGGAAGGATGGATGGATGGATGGATGGATGATGGATGGATGATGGATGGATGGATGGATGGATGATGGATGGATGGATGATGGATGGATGATGGATGGATGGATGGATGATGGATGGATGGATGATGGATGGATGGATGAATGATGGATGGATGGATGATGGATGGATGATGGATGGATGGATGGATGGATGATGGATGGATGGATGGATGGATGATGGATGGATGGATGGATGATGGATGGATGATGGATGGATGGATGGATGGATATATACAGTATATATAGTGCGTCCAAATATGACAACTTTTTTTTGGTGATTTTTTAATAAACAAAAAAGAAATACTGCAACTTTTCACCATTAATTTACCAGTGTTTTTTTTTATTTATTTATTTATTCTGTTATTAAGTTGGAAACTTTGCTAATTTGTACAAACATTAGCATCCCACGAAAATATATGCATTCATCGGTTTTTATTTTCTGCAAAGAAATGTTTGGCAAGTTAAAAATGTAAACAATCTTTCTTAATTAGATGTTTGTCCAAAAAAAATCGTAACTTATGTTGCTCTAATTTATTTTATTTAGTGGGACTTAAGGCAGGACTGGCTCTATGGATGGTAAAGGCTGCAGACGCCTGAATTAGATGTACAGTATATGCAGGCCCACAGGATCTACATCAGGATTAAGAATTGATGGAAATGACCTAAATAAAGCCAATTATGTTTAAGATCTTTGTATTTCTGGTGTTTCATATATATGACCTTTAAAATAGCAATTCTATGAAATGTTTTGTCAGTAGTTCTAGTAACCTGGTTTCATCTACTCTAAGTCGTGTTCTGTATTTGCATTGCTCCTGTGACATTCTCTCTCAAAGATATGGCATGCAAGGCAAGTATGGAACTTTTTTTTTTCATCCTGACCAGAATCTGCATCATTTTCAACAAATTTATCTGGTGCTGTGGTGGTGGTGCATGACTCATGAACAGAGGCATTGGGTGTGTTCGATTTTCCAGGCTGCATCCTCCAAGGACCCGGTATACCTGGACTGGATTCTCCAAGGGAATGGGCAAAGGCTGTAGGAGTCCGGCTGGATGCTGGTGAGAGGACTTGTTCCGAGCGCAGGTCGGGCAGGCTAAAACGAACTCCTTTACATCCTTCTGTAAGGAGGGCCACCAGAAACGTTGATTGATGAGAGCCGCAGTCCGACTGATACCTTGATGAGCAGAAAACTTAGAGGTAAAACAGAAAAAAATTCTGTTGTGCCTGTTTAACAAGATCCTGAATCTCCCAAGTGACAGCGGCAACAGAGCAGGTAGGAGGGAGAATAGGAGCAGGAGACTTCTCAGAATCATCAGGGGCGAACTGTCAGGAGAGAGCATCAGGCTTTATATTTCGAGACCCAGGACGGTAGGAAATAGAGAAGTTAAACCGGGAGAAAAACAGAGACCAACGGGATTGACGAGGGTTCATCCATACCACAACAGGGTGAACTGCTCCCTCTGGCCAGTGCCTCCGTTCCTTGAGGGCAAGCTTAATGGCTAACATCTCTCAGTCCCCAAAATCATAATTCCTCTCCGCGGGGGATAGTCTGTGGGAAAGGACAGCACATGGGTGTATCTTTTGGTCAGAATCAGAAACCTGGGAGATAATGGCTCCAACTCCAGAATCGGAGGCGTCTACTTCCAGAATTAACTGTTTGGTGAGGTCAGGTTGAATAAGTACGGGAGCTTTGGCAAAAAGGTCCTTCAATCGGTTGAAAGCTGCGTCCGGGGGAACTCGTTGGAGAGGGGACAGGTAGACTTACGTTGGACCCAGAGGAGTAATGGAGCGGACTGTCACTTGAATTTCCGATGGGGACTTGAACGAGTCATGTGGAGGTCTTCCCCTGCTCAGTGTAAACTCAGTAATTCCTTCCAGAGGGAGAAGGTCCAGGTATCCAGTTTTCACAGGAAGACTTCCTGCCGAAGAGCAAAGTCAAAAACTCATAAGACTCAGAGAAACAAAGCTTCTCTGAGTTCCTAAAAAGAGTTCCTAAAACTGGATAACACTCTGTCGTCGAGGTAGTGACAGCCCACTGCTCAAATACTCCTCCAGTAATAAACCAACCGAGCCCCAGGTGTACAGGGAGGCCCAGCGAGGACAGGGCACCACCTGGTGGTGGAGAGAGAAAAACACACAAACTGGATTCCTAACAGGGATGTTGACTTTCAGCTCAGAAAATTATGCAACCTTTTTAAAAAAAAGCTGTTTTTTCTTCACTTTTACAGACATGCTGTGTAAAATATCCTATGATGTTGCTTTCCTTCTCTTCTTTATATTTTATATCCAGTTCTGCATGTGCTCTCACAGACATATTAAAATCCTCTTCTACATCCCAGTGAGCTCCTTCTTTTGGGAGACAGATGTGACAGTAGAGCTGCTACTATATTTGCCAGGATCAAGTCTGATTATTTGTTCTTGCATCTGTTTGGCAATTTAGTAGCTCCGAAACAAGGCAGCCTGTGCTGAGCTCCCGGGTGGTGCAGCTGTGTTTTACCATAAATAAGAGCCTTTAATTTAGTTATTTAAAACACACTCCTCAAAACTTTACAGCTTATTTTTGTTCAGTGTAAACTGGGTCTATTTAGGCAAAACTTGGGAAATTATTCTGTGATGTCACAGTGGCATAAAATGTTCTATTATTCATCTTAGTTCTCATATTATTCCTGCACTACCTGGATGTTTTTATTAAGAATAATATGTTCCTGGATGTTTTTATTTTAGCTGTATGTTTGCTTCTCTTTTTTTTAGAAACTTATAAGCAGACAAATTCCTTGTAAACCTAAAACACTATTTGTCAATAAAGCCTTTTCTGTTCCTGATTCATCATTTTTATACCAACTCATTTGCAAATACTTAATTTAAATGTATTTCCATGCATCCACTTTCCGTCACGCTTTATCCCTGCTGGGGTCCTGGTGCCTACCTCCAGCTGTCAGTGGGCGAGAGGCGGGGTCCACCCTGGACAGGTCTCCAGTCCATCGCATGGCAACACAGAGACAAACAGGACAATTCACGCACACTGACACTTAAGGAGGATTTGGAGAAGCCAATTAACCTAACATTCATGTTTTTGGACTTTAGGAGGAAGCCGGAGTACCCGGAGAGAATCCACGCATGCTCAGGGAGAACATGCTAACTCCATGCAGATAGACCCCGGGACAGGAATCAAACCCAGAATTTTCTTGCTGCAAGGCAGCAGTGCTACCCACTGCACCACTGGTTATGAGGTTATGATTTCTATCCCCCACTTCCACAGACTGCCACTCTAACTCCCTGAGCAAGACCCTTAACCCCCACCCTGCTCCCCGGGTGCCGCGCAATGGTATCCCACTGCTCCCCAAGGGGAGGGGTTAAATGCAGAGAATTCTAGTTTAGTTTTGTCTTCAATTTAATGTTTCGTTTTCAAAAACTCTTCAGTGCAATATTCAATAACTCTGTGCAAAACATATGTATATATATGCTCTTAGCCTGTATATAGCTTAGCCTGGGTGCCATTCCGAACTTAGTCCCGCCCACAACGTTTGAGGTCGGGAAGTTCGGTCTGGCATTGCTCAGTAGTAGCGCGAGTATGCTCGCCCAATATCTGGCGGGCCAATCAAATTGTCAGGGCGGGCTTTATACGATGATGGACAGATGATCAACAGTAACGTAATCAACCACGTCACCAAAGCGCGCTTGGGTGACAACAACAATGGCTGCCACCGGAGAGTTGAGGTGAGTAGATTCTGCTATTAGGTCTGTTCTAGAAGATATCGACAGCAAATTAATTTTAAAAGAGGAACAGAGAAACGCGATCAAGGCTCATCTTCTTATTCTAGGCGTGCAACTGCACGCTTTGATTTTTGTTGACAACAACTATGCGTCGCTTAACATATGTCACGCACTCCGTTGCTCTTATTGGTTGTAGGTCTATCCAATTGAGTGCAGAGGCATTTTATTTCCTGGTTCGTTTGAAACACGCCCCATAATCACAGCTCTATGGAGCAGCATCAGACTCAGATTCTGACTAGAATTGAGTAGGACTACGTCAGGCTATATATAGCTAGCTCGTAGGTATAGAAAACATATTTATTGTGCAGGAATAAAGTCTTAGTTCTGTTACACTGGTACCCAAATAATCAACATTTCGTTGTCAAGATTCACCTTGTGTTTTTTTGTGCAACGGCAATAAAGGAAGTCTAAGTCTAGTCTAAGTCTAAAAGGTGACCCATGGTATTCTTGTTTAGAACTGTTTAGAACATGATAATCTAATTAAAATCAAAATAACTCCAATTGGAGAAAAAGTTAAAACAATTAAATGCGGTCTGTTTAACATAAGATCGCTTTCCTCTAAAAGTCTGCTAGTTAATGACTTGATTTGTGATAATCACATTGACTTGTTTTGCCTTACAGAAACCTGGCTGCAGCAAGAGGATTATGTGAGCATAAACGAGGCAACTCCTTCAAGCTATTTAAATTTTCACATACCCAGAAGTTCTGGGCGAGGAGGAGGAGTAGCAACAATCTTCCAGTCTGACTTACTGATTACTCCCAAAACAGTTAATACCTACAACTCTTTTGAACATTTAACCCTTAATTTCCCTCATCCAAATTTCAAGGCAAGAAAACCTCTTCTTCTTGTAACTTTGTATCGTCCGCCAGGTCCTTACTCTGAATTTTTAGATGAGTTTTCAGAGTTCCTTTCTGATTTGGTATTAAATACTGACAGGGTCATCATAGTGGGAGATTTTAACATCCATGCTGACATTGAAGGCGATAGCTTAAGAGCAGCCTTTAATGCTATCTTAGACACTATTGGCTTTGTTCAAAATGTGAATAGTCCCACACATTCTCATCTTCATACTTTGGATCTTGTGCTGACATACGGCATAGAATGTGAAGAAATAACAGTATTTCCTCACAACCCTGTCCTCTCTGACCACTTTCTAATAACCTTCAGGATTACTTTAACAGAGTTCTCCTCCCCCAAAAGAAGGTTCTGCTTTAGTAGATCTTTATCAGATAGTGCAGTTATAAATTTTAAAGAATCGGCTTCACTTTCTCTCTCCTCTGTGTCGCTGAGCAGTGCTGCAGAGTGTAAAAGTATAGCTTATTCCCCTTCACAGGTTGATGATTTTGTTGATGGGGTTGCTAGTTCTCTGCGTACTGCCTTAGACAACGCAGCTCCTTTGAAAATGAAAACCGTTAAAAATAGAAAGCTTGCTCCTTGGTTTGATGCAGAGCTGCGTACTTTGAAGCAAAATGCTAGGAAACTGGAGAGAAAATATCGCTCCACAGGCCTGCAGGAGTCCTTCCTAGTCTGGAAAAATGGTTTACTGCTGTATAAGAGGACCCTTTGTAAAGCAAGAGCAGCATCCTTCTCCTCATTAATAGAGGAGAATAAGAATAATCCTAGATTTCTTTTTAATACAGTTGCCAAACTCACCCAGAGCCATAGCTCTGTTGAACCGTCCATTCCACCTGCTCTTAGCAGCAATGATTTTATGGGATTCTTTATAAATAAGATTGATCTTATTAAAAATAAGATCATAAGCACTCCTCTATCCGCGATTGTACCTGAGGTAGTCATGGAATCTGAACCGGGTTTAGACTGCTTTGATCCAGTTGAACTTTCTGAATTAGCAAAATTATTGTCTTCATCTAAGCCTTCAACTTGTATGTTAGATCCAGTTCCAACCAGGTTATTTAAGGAGGTATTCCCTTTGATCTCCTCCTCCATTTTAGATGTGATTAATCTATCTCTGTTACAGGGATATGTACCTAAAGCTTTTAAGGTTGCTGTAATTAAACCTCTGCTTAAGAAACCGTCTCTTGACCCAGATGACTTGGTTAATTATAGACCTATATCCAATCTTCCTTTCTTATCCAAAATTCTTGAGAAAGTAGTTGCCAAACAAGTTTGCGACCACTTACACCATAATGAACTTTTTGAAGAGTTTCAGTCTGGCTTTAGAGCTCATCATAGCACTGAAACAGCTCTGGTGAAAGTCACTAATGATATTCTCATGGCCTCAGATAATGGACTTGTATCTGTGCTCGTCCTGTTGGATCTTAGTGCTGCATTTGATACAGTTGACCATAATATTCTTTTAGAAAGACTTGAATATTTTGTTGGAATTAAAGGAACAGCACTAGACTGGTTTAAATCCTATCTATCTGATCGAATTCAGTTTGTTTATGTTAATGATAGATCTTCAACACACTCAAAGGTTACCTGTGGAGTACCACAGGGATCAGTGCTAGGACCAATTCTCTTTACTTTATACATGCTCCCAATTGGTAGAGTTATTAGACAGCATGGGATTAATTTCCACTGTTATGCTGATGATACCCAGCTATATCTGTCTATAAATCCAGATGAAGCTAACCCATTACATAGATTACAGGCATGTCTGAAGACATAAAAACCTGGATGACTCTTAACTTTCTGCTTCTGAATGCAGACAAAACAGAAGTTATAGTCTTTGGACCAGAGTCTCTGAAAAAGAAGCTGATTAGCCAGTCACTTCATTTGGATGGGATTAAACTGATTTCAGATAATAAAGTAAAAAATCTTGGTGTTATTTTTGATCAGGACCTGTCATTTAAATCCCAGATAAAAGAGGTTTCTAGAATTTCCTTCTTTCATCTGAGGAACATTGCAAAAATTAGAAATCTCCTGTCCAGGGGTGATGCTGAGAAACTAGTCCATGCATTTGTTACTTCAAGGCTGGACTATTGTAATTCTTTACTATCAGGAAGTCCACAAACTGTAGTTAAAAGCCTTCAGCTGATCCAAAATGCTGCAGCCAGAGTTCTGATGAAAATGAAAAAGAGAGATCATATCTCTCCTATCC
This sequence comes from Cyprinodon diabolis, assembly GCA_030533445.1. NCBI lineage: Eukaryota > Metazoa > Chordata > Actinopteri > Cyprinodontiformes > Cyprinodontidae > Cyprinodon > Cyprinodon diabolis. The sequence goes on from CM060081.1 coordinate 714,674, forward strand.
TGGCTTCTCTTCATTGGCTTCCTGTTAAATCCAGAATAGAATTTAAAATCCTCCTTCTCACATATAAAGCCTTAAATGGCCAAGCTCCATCTGATATCAGAGATCTGATTGTTCCTTATGTTCCTAACAGAGCACTTCGCTCTCAATCTGCAGGTTTACTAGTGGTTCCTAGAATTTCTAAAAGTAGAATGGGAGGCAGATCTTTTAGTTCTCAGGCTCCTCTCCTGTGGAACCAACTACCAGTTTTAGTCCGTGAGGCAGACACTCTGTCTACTTTTAAGGCTAGGCTTAAAACTTTCCTTTTTAATAAAGCTTATAGTTAGGGTGGCTCAGGTTATCCTGATCTATCTCTATAGTTCTGCTGCTATAGGCTTAGACTTTTGGAGGACATAGGGACCCCCATTTCATCATTCTGCTTCATTCTCTCTCTGTTCTCCTATTCTGCAGAATCTGTTTGTTCAATCTCTAACCTTCTGCTCTCTCTGCTTTTCCTCAGAGTAGCTTTGCCTCGTCTGTTCCTGTTTGGCTGTGACGTCATCCAGGAAAGAAACATCAGCTGTGCTGCTTCCATCAACACCCTTGTTTGTTGTTGGTTGTTGATGTTGGAGATCGGCCTGTTTTCCAGTGTGGTCCTGTTTCTCTGACTGTGACTAACTGGATGTGCTCTCTTCATCCTCTGGCATGGGAGCTGCCTTGGAGCTCGTCTGCCTGGCTGTGTGTTTCCTGGACGGGGCCGCCTTTTACAGCTGCTTTTTGTATCTCTGCTTCTGTCTCCTTGAACCCCAGTCGGCCTTGGCAGATGGCCGCTCACACTGAGCCTGGTTCTGCTGGAGGTTTCTTCCTGTTAAAAGGGAGTTTTTCCTCTCCACTGTCGCTACAAGCATGCTTAGTGTGAGGGATTGTATTTGAGTCAATGAGTCAATGCAATCAACTGGTTTTCCTTAGATAGAAAACTTTGTATCAATTTGACTGTATGATCTGGTTGAACTGTAAAGTGCCTTGAGATGACATGTGTTGTGAATGTGGCGCTATATAAATAAACTGAATTGAATTGAATTGAATTGAACTGTGAATAATTTAAACCTTTGAAGAAGTAACCGACACAAACCTGGATCAACATTTTTCAGTTTGGGGGAAATTAAGAACTTATGGAAGTACCTTTGTTTATGGAACGACTATGATCTGGATGACTGAGAATCTTCACCAGCTTACCTATGTGTTATTTTCCAGAACATCTTATTGATGTTCAAAATATCTAAAGAAGAAAGCAAGTTTAAACCTGCGTTCTGCTGTTGGCCCTGTTACTTTTTTTATGATAACCCCTTTTTGGTTGTCTAGAAATCCCTTTGCATCAGTGTTAATTTTGTTGACGAAGACTATGACGAAAAATACTCGTCAACGAACCTTTTTCACGGACTTAAACTAAATAAAAACTAAATAAAAAGTGAGATATGATGTCTAAGACTATTACGAAAATTACTGACACTTTAGTCAACGAATAAAAACGAGACTAAACTATTAGGGAGGGACGAACGGTGATCCTATCAGAATTACTTTTTTTGTGGGACAAGTTGGGAAGAAATCCAATCAAAAGTTAGTTGCCACCCGCCATAGAAAGAAATCCAGGGGGCGGTAATGCGCCATAAAGCTGTGCGTGTTTCTAGGGAAATTCAAGTCTAATTCAAATCTAGACTGAGACTAAACTAAGACTAAAAGACTTAAGACTAGACTAAGACTAAAACTCTTTTGACATTTAGTCGACAAAAACTAGACTAAGACTAAAAGATTTCAGATGACTAAAATATGACTAAAACTAAATGGTGTGTTATTCAAAAGACTAAGACTAAATCAGAATTTGCTGTCAAAATTAACACTGCTTTGCATCCAGATGCACAAATAGCAACTTGTTGCAATCTTCGTTAAGCTCTGCGCTGGCGGCAGTCGAATTGACCCGATGTTCCCTGCACCTACGTGGAAATACAAGTGAGTGAAAACAAAGTTCTGACAAACTCACGATAGCTTTAATCGCAATAAAGTACAACATTACCTGAGAGATTTAGGGAAGGTAAAGACAACAGGCCATTGTTTTCACGTTAGATCTTTTCCATGATGCCAGAAACACCAGGAAGATGTGGCAAGGTAGGGCTAACAGCAAGTTGGGTTTCAAGCTTGCTTTGCTCTGGCAGGATCATACTGGACACAAAGTCCCAGTCAAGAGAACAATAGCTGCAGAGGGGACCCCTCCCTCCCTCTCCTCCCCCTCCTTATCACCCCCTCTATCTGATCTGTTGCGATTCAGTTGGCCGCTCTGGTCTCAGTGGGAAGTGTAGCCGTGCATGTAGGGGGAAATCCAGTGAATGATAATGAACCGGGAATAGAAAAGAGGCGGCACGCTTGTTGAAAGACTCCTTCCATCCATCCAGTCCACCTCCTTACTTCGCCACCTCCTCCTCCTCGTTGGCGGCGTGTCGGCTGGAGGGACGGCCCCCGTGCTCTGACACACTCACACACCTCCGCGATGTGTCACTACCCATTCCACCTGCCTCTTCCCGTCATTCCCAGATTGCTTCTCCGTCTACCCACACTTGCTTTTTCCCCTCCCTCGTTTTTTTACCCTTATATATTATTTCCCCTGGTGCGCTTTCACTCCTACGAGTCCTCCACCCCCCCCCATGTGTCACCACATCCGAGAAGAAAGAAACATGCTTCAGTCGACAAATGAAGAAGACGAAAGAGAAAACGAAGATAGTAAAGTGTGGAGCGCAGCGATGCCCGCGTCCACGGCGAGCCAGAGTCCTCTTTGATGGAATATCCCGGACGGCGGAGGGCAGAAGTAGGGAGAAGAAGAAAGAAAAGAAGAGAAGATTAACAGGACAGCCAGTGAATGCCTCAAGAGGGTATGAAGACTCAAAATGAAAGCTAGGAATATTTATGACATTCTCTTGCCAATCATTTCTCTAACTACTTCCACTCTTCTGTCCCTTTCGGCGTTTTTCATTCGGGTTTTCATCTCCGTCTCTCTGTCTCCACTGAGTTATGTCCACAGGCTCTATTTGGGACTTTGACTAATTGCGAAGCAGGACTCGGGCAAAGACGAGCCTTTTTTCCCCCTTTTTTTCATTCTAATTAATCCCCCCCTGTGCAGACCCTCAAAGAATCCCTTTCACTTTCTGTAAGTCTAACTATTTCTCTTCTCCCCCCCCATCTGCCTGCCTTTGAGAGGCAAATAATTGGACATGGAGATTGGCTTTTCTCTGCCAAAGCCGGAGGATAGTGGCTGCAAGACACAAAAACACGATTACGCCCCTCGCACACCTGGAGCACGCAGTGTTTGCAGGCGTGCAGATGTGTTTTTATCTCTGAAGTTTTACTCTTGATGCACAGATTCAATCATTTCTGTGTGTTTTGTAGCATGGAGTCAGTCTCGCAACTTCCGCGTAAATGTCGTGTTTTGTTGTTGGTATTTATCTTCTCACCTAGAGCTGAAATTTGACAGTCACCATGTCATCATTTTAAGTTTTGACTATTTTAGACGCAGTCAGGGGGATGTTATTAAAAATGGTTTTATATAATATTTTCTGTAATAACACAGGGATTCATTTTACCAATAAGAAGGATGAATTATTTAGACTGAATTTCAGATCTCTCATGTTTTGCAGTAGAAAAACACTCATGGGTTCAGGAGCTCTGTGTGAAGGCAACGCGCTGATACGGAAGAGGATTAGGGCCACTAAAAAAAAAAAAAAAAAATTTACTGATTTTTTAAATTTTATTTCAGTATAGTATGAGGGAAAAAAATCAGAATTCTGACTTTTTTCTCAGAATTCTGACTTATTTCTCAGAATTCTGAGATTAAAGTCAAAATTTTTGACTTTTTTTCTCAGAATTTTTTTTTCTCAGAGATTAAAGTCAAAATTTTTGACTTTAATCTCAGAATTCTGACTTTAATCTCAGAATTCGGACTTTTTTCTCAGAATTCGGACTTTAATCTCAGAATTCGGACTTTTTTCTCAGAATTCTGACTTTAATCTCAGAATTCGGACTTTTTTCTCAGAATTCTTATTTTTTTTATTGTCAGAATTCTGAGATTAAAGTCAGAATTCTGAGATTAAAGTCAGAATTCGGACTTTTTTCTCAGAATTCTTATTTTTTTTATTGTCAGAATTCTGAGATTAAAGTCAGAATTCTGACTTTTTTCCCATACTATACTGAAATAAAATAAAAAAAATCAGTTAAATATATTTTTTTTTAGTGGCCCTAATCCTCTTCCGTACACTGATCATGTTACAAACTGACCAAAAACCTGATATCATGTGTAAAATATTGTAAAATATTTGAGTCACGTATAAAAAATCAAAACGCTCCTCTCAGCGTTTACATTTTTTAGTTTATAAATTTTTTTTTTCACTCGTAGACTTGAGAGACTTTATCACCGTAAGGTTTTGCTCTTCGGCTGCAGCCGAACCCATCGGTAGGATTTCAGTGATGCAGGAACTTGTTGCGATGAGGATGGAAAGATGAAGAGGTGTTTAACGTCTGGGATGTGATGTCATGCTCACACACAGCTGGACGCTTAAAGAAGATTCAAATTTGTACCTTTCTGCTCAAAGTCATTTTGCCGAGAAAAGAAAAAACAAATGATGAGAAAATTTAAAGCTCAACAGCTGCCTTCAGATTGATTAGCCTCCCTTTATAATCTCTGTCAATATTTTACGTTATTAACAGTCTTTCTTTCTCTTCGTTCTCTCCTTCCCGCCCAAACACACCTCCTCCTCCTCCTCCTCCTCCCTGTCATGCTCCTTCTCCTCCCATAAACGCACAGCTCGCTGTGGAGCGCACATGTGTGAGCATCAGCGGGTCGTACAGCAGCAGCAGCAGCAGGTCGCACTCTGAGGTGAGTGTTTTGCATCCTTTAGGTCGACACAGAGATCTGGTTAAACTTTTCTTTGTTTTTCTGAGCTTGTGTGGAGCTGGGGGGGGGGTGGTGGTGTCTGTGTTAACAGGGGTCAAAGGTAGCGGTGATGACATTTAAATGGAGCTGAGATTGTGTTGCTGTAATGTCAGTGTGTTGATGCACGTCGGGCTCGATCCGGACGTGCTGCGGTTAAGAATTACTGACCACAGCTTGAAGCTTTTCTCCAGCAGATCTCTGCACTCACAGCCTTAAAGGCCTCATTTCAATTCTTCCCACTTTTGCATCTTTATTCCTTTATCGAGTTCCGGTTTCTGGTGATGCTAACTCATTTCACTTCACTGGAATTTCACTTCTCGGCCACTGTCTCTCTCTGTCCCTGTTGCTCTCTCTTTCAGCTCCATGCAGTCCGTGGCATATTTGAAATTTTCCCAGCGGGTTAGTAGGCTGAACAGAAATAGATCTAATTCTAAATCAGGACGGAGCGCTTGGCTCAGGCAGCCCTGCTATCCTCCCTCCCTGCTGCTGCCAGTGCTGCACCGGCGCTCACACGTACAAGAAAAAACATTCAAGATAAAAGATTGCTTTTACACAGCAGAATCTAGATTAATAAGGTATGGATAGTCTGTATTACCAAACAAATAATTTCCATTTTTCAATCAAATTTGTGACGGTCCAAATGAGAGGACGAAATGACATTGGAGATGTTCAGTGGGAATTTCAAAGATCCACAGACAGAAATGCCAATAAACCAGAGTCGACGTGAAATGAAGCCAAATTGATGAATCGCTTTTCAGAAGTAAACTTTGACTTAAGCTGAATGGATTCGTCCGTTCCGCTTCCTACTTGCTGCAGCAGACGACTGCCGTCAGATTTAGACTCATAGATACGGATCTGAAGCTGATGACTGTCGTCCTTCAATATGAATATGACGGGTCTGATCCCAGAGTGGTGATAGCAGAGGCCACGCCTACCAGCCGCCTCCTGGGAGCACAGAGAGCTGGAAGCAGGAAAAGATAGAGGGCAGAACAGGACCAACGACAGGGAGGGAGGCAGGTGGAAGCGCTTCAACTGTTCATTTGTCAAGCTCTGGGTTCATGTGTTCATAGGTCAAACTCTAGATTCATGTGTTCATAATTTCACACTCTGGGTTCATGTGTTCATAATTTCACACTCAGAGTTCATTTGTTCATATATCAAACTCTGGATTCATGTTCATAAGTCAAGCTCTGGGTTCATGTGTTCATAAGTCAAGCTCTGGGTTCATGTGTTCATAAGTCAAACTCTAGATTCATGTGTTCATATATCAAACTCTGGGTTCATGTGTTCATAATTTCACAATCTGGGTTCATGTGTTCATAATTTCACACTCTGGGTTCATGTGTTCATATGTCAAACTCTGGGTTCATGTGTTCATATGTTAGTGAGATGGGTTGGTGCTGAAGGCTGGATCAGCAGCCCGTTATTTGGACAATAAAAGCGAACCAATAGAGGGTGAAGGTCGGTGACGCCCAGCATTCCTTCCTTCTCTGCACCTCAGTGTTACTTCCTTGTTCTTATTTTCCTCTTTGGTTTGACGACGAACAGCCAGAAAAGAACAAAAGAAGACATAATGTATGCAAACCCTCGGCCGCCTGCAGTCAGCAGGAATGAGGATGGAGGCAGGAGAACAGAAGGATAGCTTAATATTCCAGCTTACTGTTCTTATTGCACCGTGAAAAACAAAAACATTAAATAATGGCTGCTGAGATGAATGGATCCTCTGATCCTAGCAGATACAGGCTCTCCCTTCAAATCAAATAACCTGCTTCTGATGACAGATTTAGAGAAAACTCCAGTGCTAACGGGAGATAATCAGCTGATATGAACGGCTCCTGTTTCTACTTACATTTTACTTCACTTTTGTTTTTTCCCTTCAACCACATAGTTCGCCTGACCCAACTTTAAAGAGCCAGTATTTTATATCTAGTGGCAGAAATGTAAATTACAACTAGTTGAACAGCCAGTGGTGCAAGCTGCTGTTTCTCATGTTTGATCTTCATCAGAAGTGGAAGGAACACAGTTGGCTGCTTTAGTTTCCAGAGGGATTTATTAATGAACTCATCTAGAAATCAAAGAAAAACACAACATGGACGCTACCAGACAAACATATGGACAGATCATTATTTACATACAAACAAAGCATCTGTAAAAAAGTTCAAATCAGAAAAAACTTTTTTATTTGGGATATTTGAGGCTGATTGGAAACTGAAGCTACAGCTGCTGTTAGAAATCAGATTTTAAAAACATCAAACAAAAGCACCCTGTGGAGATGGTCCTTCCTCAAAGCCTTTAAACTTGGAAACATAACTTTTAGGTCCAGGAAAACCAATGGCATAACATTTTATAATTTCACACTCTGGGTTCATGTGTTCATAGGTCAAACTCTGGGTTCATGTGTTCATAAGTCAAACTCTCAGAGCTCATGTTTTCATAAGTCAAACTCTGGGTTCATGTGTTCATTTGTCAAACTCTGGGTTTATGTGTTCATTTGTCAAACTCTGGGTTCATGTGTTCATAAGTCAAACTCTGGGTTCATGTGTTCATAGGTCAAACTCTGGGTTCATGTGTTCATAAGTCAAACTCTCAAAGCTCATGTTTTCATAAGTCAAACTCTGGGTTCATGTGTTCATTTGTCAAACTCTGGGTTTATGTGTTCATTTGTCAAACTCTGGGTTCATGTGTTCATAAGTCAAACTCTGGGTTCATGTGCTCATATGTCAAACTCTGGGTTCATGTGTTCATATGTCAAACTCTGGGTTCATCTTTTCATTTGTCAAACTCTGGGTTCATCTGTTCATTTGTCAAACTCTGGGTTCATGTGTTCATAAGTCAAACTCTGGGTTCATGTATTCATAAGTCAAACTCTGGGTTCATGTGTTCATATGTCACACTGTGGGTTCATCTGTTCATGATTAAAACTTTGGGTTCATGTGTTCATATGTCAAACTCTGGGTTCATCTGTTCATTTGTCAAACTCTGGGTTCATGTGTTCATTTGTCAAACTCTGGGTTCATGTGTTCATGAGTCAAGCTATGGGTTCATCTGTTTATAAGTCAAACTTTGGGTTCATGTGTTCATAAGGCAAATTCTCAAAGTTCATGTATTCATAAGTCAAACTCTGGGTTCATGTGTTCATAAGTCAAACTCTGGGTTCATCTTTTCATTTGTCAAACTCTGGGTTCATATGTTCATAAGTCAAACTTTGGGTTCATGTGTTCATATGTCAAACTCTGGGTTCATCTGTTCATTTGTCAAACTCTGGGTTCATGTGTTCATTTGTCAAACTCTGGGTTCATGTGTTCATATGTCAAACTTTGGGTTTATGCGTTCATAAGTCAAACTCTGGGTTCATGTGTTCATATGTCAAACTCTGGGTTCATGTGTTCATAAGTCAAACTTTGGGTTCAGGTGTTCATATGTCAAACTCTGGGTTAATGTGTTCATAAGTCAAACTCCGGGTTCATCTGTTCATAAGTCAAACTCTGGGTTCATGTGTTCATAAGTCAAACTATGGGTTCATCTGTTTATAAGTCAAACTTTGGGTTCATGTGTTCATAAGTCAAACTCTCAAAGTTCATGTATTCATAAGTCAAACTCTAGGTTCATGTGTTCATAAGTCAAACTCTGGGTTCATCTTTTCATTTGTCAAACTGAGTTCATCTGTTCATAAGTCAAACTCTGGGTTCATGTGTTCATATGTCACACTGTGGGTTCATCTGTTCATGATTAAAACTTTGGGTTCATGTGTTCATATGTCAAACTCTGGGTTCATCTGTTCATTTGTCAAACTCTGGGTTCATGTGTTCATTTGTCAAACTCTGGGTTCATGTGTTCATGAGTCAAACTATGGGTTCATCTGTTTATAAGTCAAACTTTGGGTTCATGTGTTCATAAGGCAAATTCTCAAAGTTCATGTATTCATAAGTCAAACTCTGGGTTCATGTGTTCATAAGTCAAACTCTGGGTTCATCTTTTCATTTGTCAAACTCTGGGTTCATATGTTCATAAGTCAAACTTTGGGTTCATGTGTTCATATGTCAAACTCTGGGTTCATCTGTTCATTTGTCAAACTCTGGGTTCATGTGTTCATTTGTCAAACTCTGGGTTCATGTGTTCATATGTCAAACTTTGGGTTTATGCGTTCATAAGTCAAACTCTGGGTTCATGTGTTCATATGTCAAACTCTGGGTTCATGTGTTCATAAGTCAAACTTTGGGTTCAGGTGTTCATATGTCAAACTCTGGGTTAATGTGTTCATAAGTCAAACTCCGGGTTCATCTGTTCATAAGTCAAACTCTGGGTTCATGTGTTCATAAGTCAAACTATGGGTTCATCTGTTTATAAGTCAAACTTTGGGTTCATGTGTTCATAAGTCAAACTCTCAAAGTTCATGTATTCATAAGTCAAACTCTGGGTTCATGTGTTCATAAGTCAAACTCTGGGTTCATCTTTTCATTTGTCAAACTGAGTTCATCTGTTCATAAGTCAAACTTTGGGTTCATGTGTTCATATGTCAAACTCTGGGTTCATCTGTTCATTTGTCAAACTCTGGGTTCATGTTTTCATTTGTCAAACTCTGGGTTCAAGTGTTCATACACTATATTGCCAAAAGTATTTGCTCACCCATCCAAATTATTGGAATCAGGTGTTCCAATCACTTCCATGGCCACAGGTGTATAAATTCAAGCACCTAGGCATGCAGACTGTTTTTACAAACATTTGTGAAAGAATGGGTCGCTCTCAGGAGCTCAGTGAATTCCAGCGTGGAACTGTGATAGGATGCCACCTGTGCAACAAATCCAGTCGTGAAATTTCCTCGCTCCTAAATATTCCACAGTCAACTGTCAGCTGTATTATAAGAAAATGGAAGTGTTTGGGAACGACAGCAACTCAGCCACGAAGTGGTAGGCCACGTAAACTGACGGAGCGGGGTCAGCGGATGCTGAAGCGCATAGTGCGAAGAGGTCGCCAACTTTCTGCAGAGTCAATCACTACAGACCTCCAAACTTCATGTGGCCTTCAGATTAGCTCAAGAACAGTGCGCAGAGAGCTTCATGGAATGGGTTTCCATGGTCGAGCAGCTGCATCCAAGCCATACATAACCAAGTGCAATGCAAAGCGTCGGATGCGGTGGTGTAAAGCACGCCGCCACTGGACTCTAGAGCAGTGGAGACGCGTTCTCTGGAGTGACGAATCGCGCTTCTCCATCTGGCAATCTGATGGACGGGTCTGGGTTTGGCGGTTGCCAGGAGAACGGTACTTGTCTGACTGCATTGTGCCAAGTGTAAAGTTTGGTGGAGGGGGGATTATGGTGTGGGGTTGTTTTTCAGGAGCTGGGCTTGGCCCCTTAGTTCCAGTGAAAGGAACTCTGAATGCTTCAGCATACCAAGACATTTTGGACAATTCCATGCTCCCAACTTTGTGGGAACAGTTTGGAGCTGGCCCCTTCCTCTTCCAACATGACTGTGCACCAGTGCACAAAGCAAGGTCCATAAAGACATGGATGACAGAGTCTGGTGTGGATGAACTTGACTGGCCTGCACAGAGTCCTGACCTCAACCCGATAGAACACCTTTGGGATGAATTAGAGCGGAGACTGAGAGCCAGGCCTTCTCGTCCAACATCAGTGTGCGACCTCACAAATGCGCTTCTGGAAGAATGGTCAAAAATTCCCATAAACACACTCCTAAACCTTGTGGACAGCCTTCCCAGAAGAGTTGAAGCTGTTCTAGCTGCAAAGGGTGGACCGACGTCATATTGAACCCTATGGATTAGGAACGGGATGTCACTTAAGCTCATATGTGAGTCAAGGCAGGTGAGCAAATACTTTTGGCAATATAGTGTATGTCAAACTCTGGGTTTATGCGTTCATAAGTCAAACTCTGTGTTCATGTGTTCATAAGTCAAACTCTCAGAGTTCATGTGTTCATAAGTCAAACTCTCAGAGTTCATGTATTCATAAGTCAATCTCTGGGTTCATGTGTTCATAAGTCAAACTTTGGGTTTAGGTGTTCATATGTCAAACTTTGGGTTCATGTGTTCATAAGTCAAACTTTGGGTTCAGGTGTTCATATGTCAAACTCTGGGTTCATGTGTTCATTTGTCAAACTCTGGGTTAATGTGTTCATATGTCCAACTCTGGGTTCATGTGTTCATATGTCAAACTCTGGGTTCATGTGTTCATTTGTCAAACTCTGTGTTAATGTGTTCATAAGTCAAACTTTGGGTTCATGTGTTCATGTGTCAAACTCTGGGTTCATGTGTTCATAAGTCAAACTCGGGGTTAATGTGTTCATAGGTCAAACTCTGGGTTTATGCGTTCATAAGTCAAACTCTGGGTTCATGTATTCATAAGTCAAACTCTGGGTTCATGTGTTCATGTCACACTGTGGGTTCATCTGTTCGTAAGTCAAACTCTGGATTCATCTGTTCATTTGTCAAACTCTGGGTTCATGTGTTCATAAGTCAAACTCTGGGTTCATGTGCTCATATATCCAACTCTGGGTTCATGTGTTCATATGTCAAACTCTGGGTTCATCTTTTCATTTGTCAAACTCTGGGTTCATCTGTTCATTTGTCAAACTCTGGGTTCATGTGTTCATAAGTCAAACTCTGGGTTCATGTATTCATAAGTCAAACTCTGGGTTCATGTGTTCATATGTCACACTGTGGGTTCATCTGTTCATGATTAAAACTTTGGGTTCATGTGTTCATATGTCAAACTCTGGGTTCATCTGTTCATTTGTCAAACTCTGGGTTCATGTGTTCATTTGTCAAACTCTGGGTTCATGTGTTTAATAAGTCAAACTATGGGTTCATCTGTTTATAAGTCAAACTTTGGGTTCATGTGTTCATAAGTCAAATTCTCAAAGTTCATGTATTCATAAGTCAAACTCTGGGTTCATGTGTTCATAAGTCAAACTCTGGGTTCATATGTTCATAAGTCAAACTTTGGGTTCATGTGTTCATATGTCAAACTCTGGGTTCATCTGTTCATTTGTCAAACTCTGGGTTCATGTGTTCATTTGTCAAACTCTGGGTTCATGTGTTCATATGTCAAACTTTGGGTTTATGCGTTCATAAGTCAAACTCTGGGTTCATGTGTTCATAAGTCAAACTCTCAGAGTTCATGTATTCATAAGTCAATCTCTGGGTTCATGTGTTCATAAGTCAAACTCTGGGTTCATGTGTTCATAAGTCAAACTTTGGGTTCAGGTGTTCATATGTCAAACTCTGGGTTAATGTGTTCATAAGTCAAACTCCGGGTTCATCTGTTCATAAGTCAAACTCTGGGTTCATGTGTTCATAAGTCAAACTATAGGTTCATCTGTTTATCAGTCAAACTTTGGGTTCATGTGTTCATAAGTCAAACTCTCAAAGTTCATGTATTCATAAGTCAAACTCTGGGTTCATGTGTTCATAAGTCAAACTCTGGGTTCATCTTTTCATTTGTCAAACTCTGAGTTCATCTGTTCATAAGTCAAACTTTGGGTTCATGTGTTCATATGTCAAACTCTGGGTTCATCTGTTCATTTGTCAAACTTTGGGTTCATGTTTTCATTTGTCAAACTCTGGGTTCAAGTGTTCATATGTCAAACTCTGGGTTTATGCGTTCATAAGTCAAACTCTGGGTTCATGTGTTCATAAGTCAAACTTTGGGTTCAGGTGTTCATATGTCAAACTCTGGGTTAATGTGTTCATAAGTCAAACTTTGGGTTCATGTGTTCATATGTCAAACTCTGGGTTCATCTGTTCATTTGTCAAACTCTGGGTTCATCTGTTCATTTGTCAAACTCTGGGTTCATCTGTTCATTTGTCAAACTTTGGGTTCATGTTTTCATTTGTCAAACTCTGGGTTCAAGTGTTCATATGTCAAACTCTGGGTTTATGCGTTCATAAGTCAAACTCTGGGTTCAGGTGTTCATAAGTCAAACTCTGGGTTCATGTGTTCATAAGTCAAACTCTGGGTTCATATGTTCATAAGTCAAACTTTGGGTTCATGTGTTCATATGTCAAACTCTGGGTTCATCTGTTCATTTGTCAAACTCTGGGTTCATGTGTTCATTTGTCAAACTCTGGGTTCATGTGTTCATATGTCAAACTTTGGGTTTATGCGTTCATAAGTCAAACTCTGGGTTCATGTGTTCATAAGTCAAACTCTCAGAGTTCATGTATTCATAAGTCAATCTCTGGGTTCATGTGTTCATAAGTCAAACTCTGGGTTCATGTGTTCATAAGTCAAACTTTGGGTTCAGGTGTTCATATGTCAAACTCTGGGTTAATGTGTTCATAAGTCAAACTCCGGGTTCATCTGTTCATAAGTCAAACTCTGGGTTCATGTGTTCATAAGTCAAACTATAGGTTCATCTGTTTATAAGTCAAACTTTGGGTTCATGTGTTCATAAGTCAAACTCTCAAAGTTCATGTATTCATAAGTCAAACTCTGGGTTCATGTGTTCATAAGTCAAACTCTGGGTTCATCTTTTCATTTGTCAAACTCTTAGTTCATCTGTTCATAAGTCAAACTTTGGGTTCATGTGTTCATATGTCAAACTCTGGGTTCATCTGTTCATTTGTCAAACTTTGGGTTCATGTTTTCATTTGTCAAACTCTGGGTTCAAGTGTTCATATGTCAAACTCTGGGTTTATGCGTTCATAAGTCAAACTCTGGGTTCATGTGTTCATAAGTCAAACTTTGGGTTCAGGTGTTCATATGTCAAACTCTGGGTTAATGTGTTCATAAGTCAAACTCTGGGTTAATGTGTTCATAAGTCAAACTCTGGGTTCATGTGTTCATAAGTCAAACTTTGGGTTCAGGTGTTCATATGTCAAACTCTGGGTTCATGTGTTCATTTGTCAAACTCTGGGTTAATGTGTTCATATGTCCAACTCTGGGTTCATGTGTTCATATGTCAAACTCTGGGTTCATGTGTTCATTTGTCAAACTCTGTGTTAATGTGTTCATAAGTCAAACTTTGGGTTCATGTGTTCATGTGTCAAACTCTGGGTTCATGTGTTCATAAGTCAAACTCGTGGTTAATGTGTTCATAGGTCAAACTGGGTTTATGCGTTCATAAGTCAAACTCTGGGTTCATGTATTCATAAGTCAAACTCTGGGTTCATGTGTTCATAAGTCAAACTCTGGTTTCATCTGTTCATAAGTCAAACTCTGGGTTCATCTGTTCATAAGTCAAACTCTGGATTCATGTGTTCATAAGTCAAACTCGGGGTTAATGTGTTCATAGGTCAAACTCTGGATTCATGTGTTCATAATTTCACAGTCTGGGTTCATGTGCTCATATATCAAACTCTGGATTCATGTGTTCATAATTTCACACTCTGGGTTCATGTGTTCATAAGTCAAACTCTGGGTTCATGTGTTCATAATTTCACACTCTGGGTTCATGTGTTCATAAGTCAAACTCTGGGTTCATGTGTTCATAAGTCAAACTTTGGGTTCAGGTGTTCATATGTCAAACTCTGGGTTAATGTGTTCATAAGTCAAACTCTGGGTTCATGTGTTCATAAGTCAAACTTTGGGTTCAGGTGTTCATATGTCAAACTCTGGGTTCATGTGTTCATTTGTCAAACTCTGGGTTAATGTGTTCATATGTCCAACTCTGGGTTCATGTGTTCATATGTCAAACTCTGGGTTCATGTGTTCATTTGTCAAACTCTGTGTTAATGTGTTCATAAGTCAAACTTTGGGTTCATGTGTTCATGTGTCAAACTCTGGGTTCATGTGTTCATAAGTCAAACTCGGGGTTAATGTGTTCAAAGGTCAAACTCTGGCTTTATCTGTTCATTTGTCAAACTCTGGGTTCATGTGTTCATATGTCAAACTCTGGGTTCATGTGTTCATAAGTCAAACTCTGGGTTCATGTGTTCATAAGTCAAACTCTGGGTTCATCTTTTCATTTGTCAAACTGAGTTCATCTGTTCATAAGTCAAACTTTGGGTTCATGTGTTCATATGTCAAACTCTGGGTTCATCTGTTCATTTGTCAAACTCTGGGTTCATGTTTTCATTTGTCAAACTCTGGGTTCAAGTGTTCATATGTCAAACTCTGGGTTTATGCGTTCATAAGTCAAACTCTGTGTTCATGTGTTCATAAGTCAATCTCTGGGTTCATGTGTTCATAAGTCAAACTCTGGGTTCATGTGTTCATAAGTCAAACTTTGGGTTCAGGTGTTCATATGTCAAACTCTGGGTTAATGTGTTCATAAGTCAAACTCCGGGTTCATCTGTTCATAAGTCAAACTCTGGGTTCATGTGTTCATAAGTCAAACTATAGGTTCATCTGTTTATAAGTCAAACTTTGGGTTCATGTGTTCATAAGTCAAACTCTCAAAGTTCATGTATTCATAAGTCAAACTCTGGGTTCATGTGTTCATAAGTCAAACTCTGGGTTCATCTTTTCATTTGTCAAACTCTGAGTTCATCTGTTCATAAGTCAAACTTTGGGTTCATGTGTTCATATGTCAAACTCTGGGTTCATCTGTTCATTTGTCAAACTTTGGGTTCATGTTTTCATTTGTCAAACTCTGGGTTCAAGTGTTCATATGTCAAACTCTGGGTTTATGCGTTCATAAGTCAAACTCTGGGTTCATGTGTTCATAAGTCAAACTTTGGGTTCAGGTGTTCATATGTCAAACTCTGGGTTAATGTGTTCATAAGTCAAACTTTGGGTTCATGTGTTCATATGTCAAACTCTGGGTTCATCTGTTCATTTGTCAAACTCTGGGTTCATCTGTTCATTTGTCAAACTCTGGGTTCATCTGTTCATTTGTCAAACTTTGGGTTCATGTTTTCATTTGTCAAACTCTGGGTTCAAGTGTTCATATGTCAAACTCTGGGTTTATGCGTTCATAAGTCAAACTCTGGGTTCAGGTGTTCATAAGTCAAACTCTGGGTTCATGTGTTCATAAGTCAAACTCTGGGTTCATATGTTCATAAGTCAAACTTTGGGTTCATGTGTTCATATGTCAAACTCTGGGTTCATCTGTTCATTTGTCAAACTCTGGGTTCATGTGTTCATTTGTCAAACTCTGGGTTCATGTGTTCATATGTCAAACTTTGGGTTTATGCGTTCATAAGTCAAACTCTGGGTTCATGTGTTCATAAGTCAAACTCTCAGAGTTCATGTATTCATAAGTCAATCTCTGGGTTCATGTGTTCATAAGTCAAACTCTGGGTTCATGTGTTCATAAGTCAAACTTTGGGTTCAGGTGTTCATATGTCAAACTCTGGGTTAATGTGTTCATAAGTCAAACTCCGGGTTCATCTGTTCATAAGTCAAACTCTGGGTTCATGTGTTCATAAGTCAAACTATAGGTTCATCTGTTTATAAGTCAAACTTTGGGTTCATGTGTTCATAAGTCAAACTCTCAAAGTTCATGTATTCATAAGTCAAACTCTGGGTTCATGTGTTCATAAGTCAAACTCTGGGTTCATCTTTTCATTTGTCAAACTCTGAGTTCATCTGTTCATAAGTCAAACTTTGGGTTCATGTGTTCATATGTCAAACTCTGGGTTCATCTGTTCATTTGTCAAACTTTGGGTTCATGTTTTCATTTGTCAAACTCTGGGTTCAAGTGTTCATATGTCAAACTCTGGGTTTATGCGTTCATAAGTCAAACTCTGGGTTCATGTGTTCATAAGTCAAACTTTGGGTTCAGGTGTTCATATGTCAAACTCTGGGTTAATGTGTTCATAAGTCAAACTCTGGGTTAATGTGTTCATAAGTCAAACTCTGGGTTCATGTGTTCATAAGTCAAACTTTGGGTTCAGGTGTTCATATGTCAAACTCTGGGTTCATGTGTTCATTTGTCAAACTCTGGGTTAATGTGTTCATATGTCCAACTCTGGGTTCATGTGTTCATATGTCAAACTCTGGGTTCATGTGTTCATTTGTCAAACTCTGTGTTAATGTGTTCATAAGTCAAACTTTGGGTTCATGTGTTCATGTGTCAAACTCTGGGTTCATGTGTTCATAAGTCAAACTCGTGGTTAATGTGTTCATAGGTCAAACTCTGGGTTTATGCGTTCATAAGTCAAACTCTGGGTTCATGTATTCATAAGTCAAACTCTGGGTTCATGTGTTCATAAGTCAAACTCTGGTTTCATCTGTTCATAAGTCAAACTCTGGGTTCATCTGTTCATAAGTCAAACTCTGGATTCATGTGTTCATAAGTCAAACTCGGGGTTAATGTGTTCATAGGTCAAACTCTGGATTCATGTGTTCATAATTTCACAGTCTGGGTTCATGTGCTCATATATCAAACTCTGGATTCATGTGTTCATAATTTCACACTCTGGGTTCATGTGTTCATAAGTCAAACTCTGGGTTCATGTGTTCATAATTTCACACTCTGGGTTCATGTGTTCATAAGTCAAACTCTGGGTTCATGTGTTCATAAGTCAAACTTTGGGTTCAGGTGTTCATATGTCAAACTCTGGGTTAATGTGTTCATAAGTCAAACTCTGGGTTCATGTGTTCATAAGTCAAACTTTGGGTTCAGGTGTTCATATGTCAAACTCTGGGTTCATGTGTTCATTTGTCAAACTCTGGGTTAATGTGTTCATATGTCCAACTCTGGGTTCATGTGTTCATATGTCAAACTCTGGGTTCATGTGTTCATTTGTCAAACTCTGTGTTAATGTGTTCATAAGTCAAACTTTGGGTTCATGTGTTCATGTGTCAAACTCTGGGTTCATGTGTTCATAAGTCAAACTCGGGGTTAATGTGTTCAAAGGTCAAACTCTGGGTTTATCTGTTCATTTGTCAAACTCTGGGTTCATGTGTTCATATGTCAAACTCTGGGTTCATGTGTTCATAAGTCAAACTCTGGGTTCATGTGTTCATAAGTCAAACTCTGGGTTCATCTTTTCATTTGTCAAACTGAGTTCATCTGTTCATAAGTCAAACTTTGGGTTCATGTGTTCATATGTCAAACTCTGGGTTCATCTGTTCATTTGTCAAACTCTGGGTTCATGTTTTCATTTGTCAAACTCTGGGTTCAAGTGTTCATATGTCAAACTCTGGGTTTATGCGTTCATAAGTCAAACTCTGTGTTCATGTGTTCATAAGTCAAACTCTCAGAGTTCATGTGTTCATAAGTCAAACTCTCAGAGTTCATGTATTCATAAGTCAATCTCTGGGTTCATGTGTTCATAAGTCAAACTCTGGGTTCATGTGTTCATAAGTCAAACTTTGGGTTCAGGTGTTCATATGTCAAACTTTGGGTTCATGTGTTCATAAGTCAAACTTTGGGTTCAGGTGTTCATATGTCAAACTCTGGGTTCATGTGTTCATTTGTCAAACTCTGGGTTAATGTGTTCATATGTCCAACTCTGGGTTCATGTGTTCATATGTCAAACTCTGGGTTCATGTGTTCATTTGTCAAACTCTGTGTTAATGTGTTCATAAGTCAAACTTTGGGTTCATGTGTTCATGTGTCAAACTCTGGGTTCATGTGTTCATAAGTCAAACTCGGGGTTAATGTGTTCATAGGTCAAACTCTGGGTTTATGCGTTCATAAGTCAAAATCTGGGTTCATGTATTCATAAGTCAAACTCTGGGTTCATGTGTTCATGTCACACTGTGGGTTCATCTGTTCGTAAGTCAAACTCTGGATTCATCTGTTCATTTGTCAAACTCTGGGTTCATGTGTTCATAAGTCAAACTCTGGGTTCATGTGCTCATATATCCAACTCTGGGTTCATGTGTTCATATGTCAAACTCTGGGTTCATCTTTTCATTTGTCAAACTCTGGGTTCATCTGTTCATTTGTCAAACTCTGGGTTCATGTGTTCATAAGTCAAACTCTGGGTTCATGTATTCATAAGTCAAACTCTGGGTTCATGTGTTCATATGTCACACTGTGGGTTCATCTGTTCATGATTAAAACTTTGGGTTCATGTGTTCATATGTCAAACTCTGGGTTCATCTGTTCATTTGTCAAACTCTGGGTTCATGTGTTCATTTGTCAAACTCTGGGTTCATGTGTTTAATAAGTCAAACTATGGGTTCATCTGTTTATAAGTCAAACTTTGGGTTCATGTGTTCATAAGTCAAATTCTCAAAGTTCATGTATTCATAAGTCAAACTCTGGGTTCATGTGTTCATAAGTCAAACTCTGGGTTCATATGTTCATAAGTCAAACTTTGGGTTCATGTGTTCATATGTCAAACTCTGGGTTCATCTGTTCATTTGTCAAACTCTGGGTTCATGTGTTCATTTGTCAAACTCTGGGTTCATGTGTTCATATGTCAAACTTTGGGTTTATGCGTTCATAAGTCAAACTCTGGGTTCATGTGTTCATAAGTCAAACTCTCAGAGTTCATGTATTCATAAGTCAATCTCTGGGTTCATGTGTTCATAAGTCAAACTCTGGGTTCATGTGTTCATAAGTCAAACTTTGGGTTCAGGTGTTCATATGTCAAACTCTGGGTTAATGTGTTCATAAGTCAAACTCCGGGTTCATCTGTTCATAAGTCAAACTCTGGGTTCATGTGTTCATAAGTCAAACTATAGGTTCATCTGTTTATAAGTCAAACTTTGGGTTCATGTGTTCATAAGTCAAACTCTCAAAGTTCATGTATTCATAAGTCAAACTCTGGGTTCATGTGTTCATAAGTCAAACTCTGGGTTCATCTTTTCATTTGTCAAACTCTGAGTTCATCTGTTCATAAGTCAAACTTTGGGTTCATGTGTTCATATGTCAAACTCTGGGTTCATCTGTTCATTTGTCAAACTTTGGGTTCATGTTTTCATTTGTCAAACTCTGGGTTCAAGTGTTCATATGTCAAACTCTGGGTTTATGCGTTCATAAGTCAAACTCTGGGTTCATGTGTTCATAAGTCAAACTTTGGGTTCAGGTGTTCATATGTCAAACTCTGGGTTAATGTGTTCATAAGTCAAACTCTGGGTTAATGTGTTCATAAGTCAAACTCTGGGTTCATGTGTTCATAAGTCAAACTTTGGGTTCAGGTGTTCATATGTCAAACTCTGGGTTCATGTGTTCATTTGTCAAACTCTGGGTTAATGTGTTCATATGTCCAACTCTGGGTTCATGTGTTCATATGTCAAACTCTGGGTTCATGTGTTCATTTGTCAAACTCTGTGTTAATGTGTTCATAAGTCAAACTTTGGGTTCATGTGTTCATGTGTCAAACTCTGGGTTCATGTGTTCATAAGTCAAACTCGTGGTTAATGTGTTCATAGGTCAAACTCTGGGTTTATGCGTTCATAAGTCAAACTCTGGGTTCATGTATTCATAAGTCAAACTCTGGGTTCATGTGTTCATAAGTCAAACTCTGGTTTCATCTGTTCATAAGTCAAACTCTGGGTTCATCTGTTCATAAGTCAAACTCTGGATTCATGTGTTCATAAGTCAAACTCGGGGTTAATGTGTTCATAGGTCAAACTCTGGATTCATGTGTTCATAATTTCACAGTCTGGGTTCATGTGCTCATATATCAAACTCTGGATTCATGTGTTCATAATTTCACACTCTGGGTTCATGTGTTCATAAGTCAAACTCTGGGTTCATGTGTTCATAATTTCACACTCTGGGTTCATGTGTTCATAAGTCAAACTCTGGGTTCATGTGTTCATAAGTCAAACTTTGGGTTCAGGTGTTCATATGTCAAACTCTGGGTTAATGTGTTCATAAGTCAAACTCTGGGTTCATGTGTTCATAAGTCAAACTTTGGGTTCAGGTGTTCATATGTCAAACTCTGGGTTCATGTGTTCATTTGTCAAACTCTGGGTTAATGTGTTCATATGTCCAACTCTGGGTTCATGTGTTCATATGTCAAACTCTGGGTTCATGTGTTCATTTGTCAAACTCTGTGTTAATGTGTTCATAAGTCAAACTTTGGGTTCATGTGTTCATGTGTCAAACTCTGGGTTCATGTGTTCATAAGTCAAACTCGGGGTTAATGTGTTCAAAGGTCAAACTCTGGGTTTATCTGTTCATTTGTCAAACTCTGGGTTCATGTGTTCATATGTCAAACTCTGGGTTCATGTGTTCATATGTCAAACTCTGGGTTCTTGTGTTCATTTGTCAAACTATGTGTTAATGTGTTCATAAGTCAAACTTTGGGTTCATGTGTTCATGTGTCACACTCTGGGTTCATGTGTTCATAAGTCAAACTCGGGGTTAATGTGTTCATAGGTTAAACTCTGGGTTAATGCGTTCATAAGTCAAACTCTGGGTTCATGTATTCATAAGTCAAACTCTGGGTTCATGTGTTCATAACTCAAACTCTGGGTTCATGTGTTCATAAGTCAAACTCGGGGTTAATGTGTTCATAGGTCAAACTCTGGGTTCATGTGTTCATAAGTCAAACTCGGGGTTAATGTGTTCATAGGTTAAACTCTGGGTTAATGCGTTCATAAGTCAAACTCTGGGTTCATGTATTCATAAGTCAAACTCTGGGTTCATGTGTTCATAACTCAAACTCTGGGTTCATGTATTCATAAGTCAAACTCTGGGTTCATGTGTTCATAAGTCAAACTCTGGGTTCATCTGTTCATAAGTCAAACTCTGGGTTCATGTGTTCATAATTTCACACTCTGGGTTCATGTGTTCATAAGTCAAACTCGGGGTTCATGTGTTCATAGGTCAAACTCTGGATTCATGTGTTCATAATTTCACAGTCTGGGTTCATGTGCTCATATATCAAACTCTGGATTCATGTGTTCATAATTTCACACTCTGGGTTCATGTGTTCATAAGTCAAACTCTGGGTTCATGTGTTCATAATTTCACACTCTGGGTTCATGTGTTCATAAGTCAAACTCTGGGTAAATGTGTTCATAGGTCAAACTCTGGGTAATAAGAAGAAATAAGAAAATATTCTGAATGACCCCCAAACGCCATCTGTCACTTTCTATAACATAAAATCCAAACACAGGGCGAAGAATGTTCCAGATTCCTCCCCAGCAACATTTCCCCTATAACTACCTGCTGTGGAAACTTATCAGCATATCCAGATGTTTGACCCAATAAGACCTTCATATAACATCATATCTCTAATAGGATATTATTCATTTATTGTGTTTGTTTGCTATTTACTCTGAACCATAGGCTTTAAACTGACGTACTGATAAATGCTGGGATTAGACAGGATCCAGCCTCTCTGCTCTTTACCAGATAATTGATGGTTTCACACACATTACTGAGCCTCACACTCATACAGGTTCATCTGACCTGACTGATGGTTTGCCATAATTAAAGCAGCATTAGGGGTGAGTCCCCCCCCCCCCCCCCCTATTGGATTTCGGTTTTATTTCATCACTATCCTTTTCTCTCTTTGTTCTTCTTTCTTCAGGCTCTTTTTCTCATCTTCCCCTTTTTCTATTTTTGTCCTCGTAGCCTTTTCTCCTGTTTTTTTTTGTTCTTCCATCTACCCCCGTTTCCTCATTTATCATTGCCTCTCTGTTCTTACACATCACCTCCTCCCCTCTGATTCCATCCTCCTGCTTCTTGTTGTCAGTATTCCCAGGAGGAGAAACAACGTTCTTAGCAGAGCTGCTTCAGATAGAGCTACAGCACATAGACGTGTGCACGTGGAGACATTTGGAAACACACCAAATCTAGCACACAGGCATACATGTACGAACACCTTTTTTGGCGCTGCAGGTGCTGCATCAAGATAAATGAGCCGTCATTAGCCAATCAGGTCAGCCGGTGGGAGGGCGATGAAATACCGAGGAGCATCATCAGCCAGTGGAGGTCAAGCCGTCGACTAGAGGATGTTTGTGTATTTCTCCGAGTGTGTTTCTGTTACCTTCAGCTGCTGCCTGCTGTGATATTGAGAGGGAGGATTCCCTGATTAGATCTGAGCTCCTCCAAAGTTTTATTCTCCTCCTCCTCCTCCTCTTCCCTTCCTTCCGCCATTGCTGTTTCTTCTGTGTTTTTCCCCCACCGGCGCTCCTCTGGGAGGCGGAGGAGTGCCGCAGATTGTTGCTGCTGCCATTTGATGGCCTAATTGGTATCTCCGGCCTGTTGTTTTTATCTCCTCATCAGCCGCTCATCAAAGTGAAGGGGTTGTTTAGCGTCTGCCGGTGAATTTCTACAGAATGGAAGGGGAGACTTAATGATTTGTGATGCCTTAGCATATCTTTGGAGAAAAAGGTTATTTAAAGCAGAACAAAACAAAGTTAAACTGGGACAGGCGCAGAACTGCTCGCAAATCAGTTTTTATGTCGACTTGTTCATGTGAAAGAAGGGAAAAAAGTAAATAATGATAAATTAAGAATTCTGACTTTAATCTCAGAATTCTGACTTTTTTCTCAGAATTCTGACTTTAAACTCAGGATTCTGACTTTAAACTCAGGATTCTGACTTTTTTCTCAGAATTCTGACTTTAAACTCAGAATTCTGACTTTTTTCTCAGAATTCTGACTTTAAACTCAGGATTCTGACTTTAAACTCAGGATTCTGACTTTAAACTCAGGTTTCTGACTTTTTTCTCAGAATTCTGACTTTAAACTCAGGATTCTGACTTTAAACTCAGGATTCTGACTTTAAACTCAGGATTCTGACTTTTTTCTCAGAATTCTGACTTTTTTCTCAGAATTCTGACTTTAAACTCAGGATTCTGACTTTAAACTCAGGATTCTGACTTTAAACTCAGGTTTCTGACTTTTTTCTCAGAATTCTGACTTTAAACTCAGGATTCTGACTTTAAACTCAGGATTCTGACTTTAAACTCAGGTTTCTGACTTTTTTCTCAGAATTCTGACTTTAAACTCAGGATTCTGACTTTAAACTCAGGATTCTGACTTTAAACTCAGGATTCTGACTTTTTTCTCAGAATTCTGACTTTAAACTCAGAATTCTGACTTTTTTCTCAGAATTCTGACTTTAAACTCAGGATTCTGACTTTAAACTCAGGTTTCTGACTTTTTTCTCAGAATTCTGACTTTAAACTCAGGATTCTGACTTTAAACTCAGGATTCTGACTTTAAACTCAGGTTTCTGACTTTTTTCTCAGAATTCTGACTTTAAACTCAGAATTCTGACTTTTTTCTCAGAATTCTGACTTTAAACTCAGGATTCTGACTTTAAACTCAGGTTTCTGACTTTTTTCTCAGAATTATGACTTTAAACTCAGGATTCTGACTTTAAACTCAGGATTCTGACTTTTTTCTCAGAATTCTGACTTTAATCTCAGAATTCTGACTTTTTTTATTGTCAGAATTCAGTCAGAATTCTGACAATAAAGTCAGAATTCTGACTTTATTGTCAGGATTATGACTTTAAACTCAGGATTCTGACTTTAAACTCAGGTTTCTGACTTTTTTCTCAGAATTCTGACTTTAAACTCAGGATTCTGACTTTAAACTCAGGATTCTGACTTTAAACTCAGGTTTCTGACTTTTTTCTCAGAATTCTGACTTTAAACTCAGAATTCTGACTTTTTTCTCAGAATTCTGACTTTAAACTCAGGATTCTGACTTTAAACTCAGGATTCTGACTTTAAACTCAGGTTTCTGACTTTTTTCTCAGAATTATGACTTTAAACTCAGGATTCTGACTTTAAACTCAGGATTCTGACTTTTTTCTCAGAATTCTGACTTTAATCTCAGAATTCTGACTTTTTTTATTGTCAGAATTCAGTCAGAATTCTGACAATAAAGTCAGAATTCTGACTTTAATCTCAGAATTCTGACTTTTTCTCAGAATTCTGACTTTAATCTCAGAATTCTGACTTTTTTTCTCAGAATTCTGACTTTTTTTATTATCAGAATTCAGTCAGAATTCTGAGATTACAGTCTGCTGTTGAGACCCTTTCTGGTTGTTAGCTAAAACCAAAGGTACAAATACGTACTTAAGTAGAAATGTTGGCTATTTATGATTTATGTTTCACATTTTTTGCTATTATCTCTACTTTCTCTAATGTTTCAGAACGTTACGTTTATTTAAACATGCGTAAATAGACGGGCTGTGGATCCGCGGTATCAGCAGCTAGGGCGTTTATCACAGGAACGTCTATAGGAGAGAAACACAGGTTAGTGACCATGATAATCTGATAGAGGATTATTAAGGTTTGACAGTTCAGTCTGTGTCCTGAGAACGAGGATGGTTCCAGCAGGTCAGCTGACAAGAGGCAGATCTAGATTCAGTCCAGGCAATCACATCAAAACTCCGAATACAGAAACAGGTCAGGATCAGATCACGATAGTAACGCTTGAAATCTCTTTACACTAAATATTCAAAAAAATCTGGCACTGATGGCAGGGACCAAGGCGTTTAAATAGGAGCAGGAGCAGGTGGATCGGATGAGCAGTGATTAGGAACAGGGCAGAGCTAGACAGGTGGATGAAATGACCAACCAATCAATCCAATCATGACACTTTCTATTCCTTACATTTTAAAAATAGACATGTTAGGGTTGCTTTATTTTCATTGTGGGCTGTTGGTATTTAAAAGTTAGTTAAAAAAATAAGAAAATGAAGTCTAAGGAAGTTATCATCCAGAATTGTACCAAAATGTTCCTTTAATAGAGTAGAGCAGTAAAGCTTATGACCTTAACAGTTTTTCCTGCATTACTTTCACTTTTATACCTTAAGTTGTTTTAAAAATGGTACGTTTACACTTTTACTGGAGTAAAAAGCTGAAGTTGATGCTCTAACTTCTAAAAAAGTGTTTTTAATTGGAGTAATAAACATGAATACTTTTGACGCCTCTGGCTGAGATACCAACTGTTGCACTCTCTTTGACAACCCTGGAAACTCTCTTATCCTTCTAAGACCCTCCAAGCCATTGTTTTCCTCTGTAGGGGACATGATTAAGAATTATTTTAGTTCATTTTAGTGTATATATCCTCCTAATGGCTCCGTTAATAGACCTGTATAAACTTTATTAATGTGAAACCTTTTTACAGGCTAGCAGTTAATATTAAAAACCAGCTGGAACCGAATTCTGCCTAGCAACAGCAGAACTTTCTCACCGGCGACAGATTTCAGTTGGTTTCTTCTCCTTTTTGAAAAATTTTTTTTAATCTAATTTAATTCAACTTTATTTTTTATGACTTTATGTGTAGACATTTTATATCTATGCATGTCTATTGTATTTTTAGATGACTTGTGTAAATACTAATACCTGGTATGTTTGCCTGTGATGGAAAATGTCCAAGATACATCTATGGAGAAAACATTAATGTGAAATCCTTATTCTTCTTTATTCATACGTTGGAAAGGCACCAGTAGTAGTAAATGCTGTTATGATGATAAAAAGGAGCAACGTTACGCTATGACCTGCTGCTAACGTGCTCATAATAATCATATGAACATGTGCTGCCGGCGCCTGCAGACATCAGGATGTAGATTTCCATATTAGCTGAAAAATATAGTTACCCCTGCTCTAAAACATGCCTTTAACTAACAGACCGACGCACTTAAAGCAGCAAATAAACCTAGATTGTAAATGTCTTGATTGTAATGCTACAGCCACTTGCATAATAGCTGTTTCAGTTACCGTAAATCCTCTAATATAGGCTGGGGCCTAGCTAATTCTATATTATTTCTGGAAACAGCTTTATTAGACAAAAATATAAATGTTCACTAGTCAGATAGGAGACATAACGACCAAAATGATCATGATAAGGATTTAATTTCACATGATCAAGTTATTGAAAAGGATTTTCCAATGTGGCCAAGCTTAAAGTCGCTTCTTTCGGATTTTTTTTGCTATAATTTGCTGTTTCAGGTTGTTTTTTATCTCAGTTCTCTGAAAGAAGATTAATTTCAACAGTCAGTCAGCTGTTTTCCACACCATCATATTTAAAAATCTGTATAGTCAGCATTGATATAGATATATATAGAAAGAAAATATCTTTGGATGTAACAATAAAGCTTGGCTGTGTTGGTAAAGCTAACAAAAGGTGGAGCAGTGATATTTCATAAATGCACGGGTGAAGTTAAAGACTCGTCTCTGTTGCAGAAAAGCACAAAGTGGAGGAGAGAAGAAAGCCTCTGTGTGCTGCAGAGTCAATAGGCTCTTTGTTTGCTGGGCATGGGAGGTGGTTAGCTATTAGCACAGAGCAGGACTCCCCCATACTGAAGCTTACCTGAATATACCAACACCTGATTAAAAATCTGGCCAATCAAACACTGACACAATGTCAGTTTGTCTCCAACCAAGGTACATAGTTTGTAAGCTCTAAATCTTTGAAGGAGCTGATTACTCTTCTGAATTTTACGCAGCGTTTGGTTCGTCTGTGTTTTCAGGGAGGTTGGTGCAGGATGGTTCACCTGAGAACTGGACTGAGGACGCTTTGTGTCGGACAACAGTGGGAAGGAGTCAGTGCAATAGGGGAGGGCAGGAGGGGTAGGGGTGCAGGAATGCAGCCTGCACAGGTAAAAGCTTTGTGCAAGCACCACAACCTAGCAAAACCTTCCCAGATCCACACTGGTTCCAGTGATCATGTCATGCATGGAGGATAAAACTCGTTACAAAGAAAGAAAACAGAAAATTTGCAGCATATCTAAAGGATGCAGAGTGAGAACAAAAAGGCTTCATGAGGAACACAAAGTAAGTACAGGCAAAAAGCTTTAACTTATTTCTTTACTCTTTCAAAAATCCTCCTTCGTGTACAACTGAATATCTAAAATATTTAGAGATGAAACAGAACTGGTTTGAATTTAAAATGGTTATATCTTTTGGAATTTAAGTAGTTTACAAAGAAGTTAGAATAGTACGGAAGAGGATTAGGGCCACTGAAAAAAAAAAGTTAACTGATTTTTTTATTTTATTTCAGTATAGTATGGGGGAAAAAAAAATCAGAATTCTGACTTTAATCTCAGAATTCTGAGAAAAAAGTCAGAATTCTTACTTTTTTTCCCATGTTAAACTGAAATAAAATTTAAAAATCAGTTAACTTTTTTTTTTTTTTCAGTGGCCCTAATCCTCTTCCGTACAGAAGGGAGGAGGGGCAGAGTTGAGACGGACAGAAGAACCTAACATTTAAAGACTAGGATACACCCCTTTTCCACCCAGTAGGAACGCTGCATCCAAAAGGATTCAGGGTAAAACTTTGAATAATGGAAACAAAGCTCTGTGTGGAAAGTCTCTGCAGTGTTGACCAGTGGGATCAGCATTAGGATTCTTTCAGTGAAACTAAATGGCACTAGGCTGAGCTTATCTATGCTTTACGCACGGACACACACGGTACGCACACACCCACATGCCTGCACGCGCTCCTGCAAACACCGATCGCCTTATCTCCTCATCCAAACAAGAAGATAACAAAGAAGGCACATTGTCTGTTTCCACAGTGGATCACGATAAGACTGAAATCAGCTTAAATGCTCACAATCACACACCCATGCATAAAATCACATAAAGAGGCGGTGTACATATTCAATGGGAGCAGACTGGGGATTAAAAAAGGGAAACGATGACTTTGACAGTCATCCTTCCTGCTTTGAGAGCTAATCTTTCATCTCTGCTTGTCTTTCCAGCCCTTTGACTCTTCAGTCTGTTTATAGAGCAGCACCTTAAAAATGAGGAAGCCAATCTGTTGGTTTTAAACCCCAATCTTTACGGTTTTAAAAACTGCATCAGTTATTTTGCATTTATAATAAATGTTCCTTATAATAGATATTTACCTATTGATCATCATGACTTCAAACCCCATGAAAATCGACTCTGCTAACAGTTTATCCATCGTTTTATGGAATGACATAGATTAGGTCGACAGTTAGCAACAGTGTATAAAAATAACTAACAATAAATTAGGGATGCACGATATTGGGATTTTGGCCGATATCCGATATGCCGATATTTTAAAACTCATGTAGCCGATAACCGATATCGATACCGATGTTAAAGCTGGACAAAAATAAGTAGTCATTGAAAATAGCAGTTTTGTTATCCATTTCTGACACTTTGAAAAATAATATACTCAAATATATTTTCATATGCTGATATCAAATTGATTTTTAAAAACGCGGTATCGATCTATTTTACTTTCAAAATCTCGTGAAATTTCATCGTTCTGTTACAAACTCTCGTGATATTTTGCAAATTCTTGTGAGATTTTGTTAGTAAAATAGATCGATACCGCGTCAATATATCAACATATAAAAATATGGCAACATTTGGTGAATTTTCGGGGGATTTCGTAGCATAACGATGACATATAGCAATATTTCATTAGTAAGAGATTGATATGGTGTTTTTAAATGGCAATATATCATAGATATTGGGATATTTTAATGGATCAATATTTTTTCCCTCGTCTTTAGAAGTTTTTAAGTCTGTAAAAAAGAAATTTTTGAGGAAGAAGAAGAAGTAGGAGTATTTTTTTTTTTTAGACTTTAGAAACTCAGAAGCTGATCAAATATCGGGTTAAATATCGGTGGGGTGGCCGATGTCCGATATTCAGTTTTAAGGCCGATACCGATAGGGGGCCGATTATATCGTGCATCACTACAAAAAATATTACTTCTAAATTTATTATCACATGATTTAATTTATTATTTACTCTACAGTTTATTCCTTTCCATTATCAGAACATTTAAAATTTTGCTTCACTTCTATATATATTATTATCTTTTTTTATATATATTTTTACTTCATAATCTCTACAGTATCTGCAAAAGTAAGTTTTTAGGACGCTGAAAGTTGCTCTGGTTTTAGGTCCTAAAATGTCGTAGGGATATTTAAATGTCAAATAATTCTGGCTTAAACATGTATATATATATGTTATCTTTATCAGACCATTTTGTCCCTAAATGTAAAAAAAGTTCTATTTAAAAAAAATCCTGTCTTAAAATCTGTGTTTTTTCCGTTATCTTCTGCAGGCCAGTTAGTTCTACGTCAGCCTGAACACCTAAAATCGGCCAATCATATATCAACGGTCATCTGTCAATCAAATTTTTTCGGTCATAGCATCTTGATTCATATGTCGCAGCTAATATACGCAACGGCTGAAATCAGAATCCTTTCCTTTCCCATTGAGTTGCGTCCCAGTGTTCACGGGGATGGACGTCTGTGTCTTCGGCAGGCGTAGAGCTAACAGAACTGGCAGCGTTGCGAGGCAAGGGCTCAAACATGTACGGCTGGAAGCCTTCTACACCAAACCAAGCTTCTGGCGTCCTCTTCCACAACATCTTCGTCCCTGTCATGATTTTATCAAAGGCTCGGACACACATGCAGATAAACCAGTCCAGAGAGACAAGGGAAAAAGTTTAACAGGTTTATTGAGAAGTTTTTGGAGATTCCAGCGTTGCTTTGAACACTGCTCAACTGGAACTGAAAGGTGAGGGGAAGACAATGCGGTTAGTTCAGGTTCAGTGGGAGAATTGATTCTCGAACTTGAAGAGGAGAAAAGGTTGGCAGACTCACGTTTCCAGAGATTAGGTTGACTCTTAGACTCCAGTAGGTGAGGAATGTGTTCTGGTGTTTGTCTCATACGGAGGAGGGCAGAACAGGGTTTACCCAGAATGCGGTTACTTGTGTATAAACTGAGAAAGACTGACTGCCACTTAGATTTCCTGCGGTACTTGAACGGACTGTTGTGCAGATGAATCCCTTGCTCAGTGTGAAGCTCTAACGTTTCCTCGGGGAAAAGTGGATCTAAACCAAGCTTCTGCCGCCCTGGTGTCCTCTTCCACAACATCTTCGTCTCCGCTTTCCTCCTCTAAATAAAAAATGGATGACGGAGGAGACTCATCCACGACCTCCGACACTAAACTCTCCTCCTCTTGCATGTTTCCGCTGTCCATAGCGTTCCTTGACAGTGTCGTTTCTAAGGCACCAATTTAGTGCTACTTGGTCCCAATGGAATTTCCCATTGGGAACCTGCTAGTGCTAAGTTGCTAACTGGTTAGCAAGATGCTTCCAACAAACCGGCCACAATCAAACTTGCTTGCGAAAATTGATAATCTACCAATCACATTCACTTTATTCACTCGTGTAAAGTCGGGCACCACTCGGGAGAATTCGGAAATGCAACAGTTGGAACAGCCGCTTCTCTACGACTTTAATAAAAATGAGCAGTTTGCAAGGTTCATAAGTGACTAACAGGAAATGGCGTTTAAGGCTTTAAATAGCAAAAAAAAAAAAAATTAATTAAAAATAATGAGAAAAGAATAAAAATCAAAGACACTTTAGAAGAATCGAACAAGATTACAGAAACTCTGAGTACATCAAACAAAATGAAAGAAAAAAAAAATCACTTAAATAAAACTTATTGGTTTTTAAATAATGTATTTCTAAAATAAAGATGGCGTAATAATTGTCTTTGGTTCGAACGGGGATCTGTTCAATTGTTTTGTTTCGCGTAAAAATAAGAAATCTAGCAGAATATAAATTTTGACCCAACTTAGTCCTGAACAGTGTTGGGTAAGTTACTTTAAAAATGTAATCCGTTGCAGTTACAAGTTACCTTGTGTAAAATGTAATTGTAGTGTAACTTTTTCGATTACTTTTAAAAAGTAATGTAACTAATTACTTTTGATTACTTTTTGATTACTTTAAGGTTTTAATGAGTATTGACCCATGTTCAACATTTAATTTTTGAGAACTGAATGTCAACCTTAAAAAAGCACTAAGCTGAGAGGGTTAGAGAGTATCGTATCCGGATACAGCATTTTAGTATCGATACTTTTGACAACCTTAGTCTGAAATGTAGGACATGTCCGGGAAAAAGAGGACGTCTGGTCACCCTACAGTTGGGTAGGCTAGGCTAGGCTAGGCTAGGCTAGGTAATAGACATCGATAAACGTTTGTCATGCATCAACACCAAACAGTCAAATATTAGTAAATCAATACGCTTCGTCTATCAGTGAGTTGCACTTACCTCTAAATGTTTCCTCAGGTTTGACATAGATTGCTTCGACGTGGACAAGTTCTTGATAGCCGGCAAACACTTCTCTCACTGCACGGTTAAATTTGAGCCATTTTCACACAAATATGATAGAGACAAGGAGCCGTAGCGGGAAACGGCGAAACAGGGCGCGAAGCAATAAAAAATATCATTACATATTTCGCAAAGGTTTTTCTTTATATTTTTTTTAAAAATGTAACTAAATTTGTAATTCTTAATATTTTCGGAAGTAACTGTAACTGAATTACATATTTTCTCATTGTAACTGTAACGAATTACAGTTACTCTTTTTTTGTAATTAAATTACGTAACGTCGTTACATGTAATCCGTTACTCCCCAACACTGGTCCTGAACCCAACGGCCAACACAACAGACGAACTTTGACCTCATGAGAAACAGTTGCTGCTCCCAATAAGAACCTGTACGTCGCCACAATGCAGCTTATGTCATCTTTCTCTATTTAGTAAGAATTATTTCTTAACTTATATTGTTTTTTTCAACTCTATTTATGAGCTAAACCGGACAAATAATACCAATACCATTAATACCAAAACTTTTCAATTCTGTCTTTCCTGCATCCACCTGTAGGAAACGCCAATAAATCTCACAACCTGCGTATGTCGTTATGCATATTAAACATTCGTTAGAGATTTATGCTATAATGCAATGAGACAAGACAGATTACTGTATTATTTTATCAAAAGCATCAATCAGAAAAAAAAAAAAAAATAGAAAACAACAACAGGTTTAAAAGAGACCAGTTTCTTTCAATTATTTTGATTTTAACAGAAGCTTCTGGTAACGGATTATTTGACAGACTCCTCCTATATACCTCAGTACTTTTATACAGTAGAAAAATACCTGAAAAAAATAAAATAAGCAAGTACTACTCCTCTGAACTCCATTATAGTGCATTTATTGCCAGAGTTTCTGCAGCCAATTCTATCACTCTCTTAATACACTCACCGGCCATTTTATTAGGTACACCTGTTCAACTGCTCGTTAACGCTTAATTTCTAAGCAGCCAATCACATGGCGGCAACTCAGTGCATTTAGGCCAAGACAACCTCCTGCAGTTCAAAGCGAGCATCAGTATGGGGAAGAAAGGTGATTTGAGTGACTTTGAACGTGGCATGATTGTTGGTGCCAGAAGGGCTGGTCTGAGTATTTCAGAAACTGCTGATCTACTGGGATTTTCACGCACAACCATCTCTAGGGTTTACAGAGAATGGTCCGAAAAAGAAAAAACATCCAGTGAGCGGCAGTTCTGTGGGCGGAAATGCCTTGTTGATGCCAGAGGTCAGAGGAGAATGGCCAGACTGGTTGGAGCTGATAGAAGGGCAACAGTGACTCAAATAACCATCCGTTACAACCAAGGTGGGCAGAAGAGCATCTCTGAACGCACAGTACGTGGAACTTTGAGGCAGATGGGCTACAGCAGCAGAAGACCACACCGGGTGCCACTCCTTTCAGCTAAGAACAGGAAACTGAGGCTACAATTTGCACAAGCTCATCGAAATTGGACAATAGAAGATTGGAAAAACGTTGCCTGGTCTGATGAGTCTCGATTTCTGCTGCGACATTCGGATGGTAGGGTCAGAATTTGGCGTCTACAACATGAAAGCATGGATCCATCCTGCCTTGTATCAACGGTTCAGGCTGGTGGTGGTGGTGTCATGGTGTGGGGAATATTTTCTTGGCACTCTTTGGGCCCCTTGGTACCAATTGAGCATCGTTGCAACGCCACAGCCTACCTGAGTATTGTTGCTGACCATGTCCATCCCTTTATGACCACAATGTACCCAACTTCTGATGGCTACTTTCAGCAGGATAATGCGCCATGTCATAAAGCTGGAATCATCTCAGACTGGTTTCTTGAACATGACAATGAGTTCACTGGACTCAAATGGCCTCCACAGTCACCAGATCTCAATCCAATAGAGCATCTTTGGGATGTGGTGGAACGGGAGATTCGCATCATGGATGTGCAGCCGACAAATCTGCGGCAACTGTGTGATGCCATCATGTCAATATGGACCAAACTCCCTGAGGAATGCTTCCAGCACCTTGTTGAATCTATGCCACCAAGAATTGAGGCAGTTCTGAAGGCAAAAGGGGGTCCAACCCGTTACTAGCATGGGGTACCTAATAAAGTGGCCGGTGAGTGTATGTCAGATTATTACATATTTTAGACTCTAGATCAATAACAGTAGCTGGAAACACAGTGTGGTGTTTGAGTGCGTGGCGTAGCATTAGCTCAGCCATGTGTCTGACCATCCATCTGCGTATTTGCGGAGGCACGTGGGCTGCCATGCCTCCCTCTTCCTCTCCGTTTAACGTTGACTCATCCACTTTCGGCTGGTTAATAATTCAGCCAGTCGATAAACTGTGTTTTCATCTGTGTTATCTATGAAAAAACCCAAGAAATTACACAAAACACCTCCAAAACAAGACATGGCCCGTCCTGTGCAGGAGCAGAGGGTTGGAAACAGGAGAAAGTGAGTTAAGGATGGAGATAGAGATATGTGTGTGGGGGGGGGGGGTCTCAGCGCTGCTGTAAATCCTCTGCAGGGCCTTGTAAGCTGTCAGACAAGCTAAGGGTATTAAAGCTATAGAACTAAAGGAGCGACACACTTTCACACAAACACACAGACGGGTCGTTGTGAGGAGAACAACCTTTCCTGGTGATGCGGCCCTGACTGGCTCACTGCTGTGTTTTATGGCTTTCTATTCCTATGTGATTGTCTCTGGTGTGTCACATAGGGTCTAAAGCCATTGGGTACAGAGTGGGAGATCTGCAGATGAGGATTAAATGGATACATGGGATGGCGGAGCAGGGATGTAAGAAGGACCCCTGAGGTTTGATGCTATACATGCACACACACACAGTTATGCGCTTGGTTGCCGGGGGCGATTTGGTCTCTCTTCGTCGGCAGCTTGGAGTGAGGTTCCACTAATTGCCCTCATATGAGCCAAAGCCAAAGAGTGTATCAATCCCCAAAGCCACACGCAAATAAACATGCATGCTTGAGTGCAAAAATGTTATGTTCAGTCTGTGCCTGTGCTTTTTGTCACCCCGCCGCCCCCACTTATCCAGCCCACACACACACGTACAGCACGCCGATCAGTAGCGAGGCCCGCTGCCGCTGCTGCTGACTCAGGTTGGAATTTAATGAAGCTCTCTCTTTCAACTCATGTCTCCGAATCTCACTGCTCATTTGTGATTGGCTGCAAGAACGCTGGAGAAAAGTGTTAACGTTGGACGTTTAGTGAGCCGTAGGACTGCCTGGGTGGTAGTGGAGGAGAGGGAATGCCTGGGATGGAGAACCGGTGTTTGGCAGAAAAAGCAACAAATAAGAGAGGAACATTTTCCCTTTTGCTGAGTGAGCTCTTTGAACTTTGCTGCGATGCATGTGTTTGGACTGAGCTGATGATTAAATCTAAACAAGTTTACTTGTATGAAACTCTGCAAATGGCACCCCTGGCAGTTAGAAGGGAGACGATACATCCGGCTCACAAGTCGTCGATCCTTTAAACATTGGATTAGATGGAATATAGCTGTGGTAAATATTGGGAGAGCCTGGTTAAATGTTTAGAAGAAAAGTATTTTGTTCAATTAAGAAAAAACTAAAGTACACTGCAAAATATTGAAATCTAAGTATTTTTTTTTTCTAAAAAAAGAGCATTTGTTCTTGAATTGAGCAGGTTAATCCGACACTTTACCAACAGAATAAGAAAACTTGCACTTCAAATAAGAAAAATCTTAATAGTAAAAGTACTAATTGCATTGGTACATCTTATTTACCTGCTCAAATTAAGGGTAAATACATTTATTTTTAAGACATCGTTACTCATTTTAGATCATTTTTGCAGAGTAATAATTTATGGACCAAAGGAGGGGCGTTCAACAGTTAGCTAACAGATTCAGTTAACTCTGCTAGAAACCTAACCTGACTCCGCCAGATGGATTTGCTCCGCATATTCATCTGGAAACCTTCCGTTGACATAATTTTGGAAAGGGACAAAAATACTGGTTAGCTGATTGGCCTGTGTTGGTGATAGACGGTCCAAATAAACCAATCAGATCAACGAAGCATATGACGTACTAACAGAGCGACGAAGAAAACACAACCACAAGCCAGGCTACTCTTGCCGAAACCAGTCGGGAGAAGAGCAAAAACATCTTTTCCTCTGAGAAAAGCCTCCAGAGCAGTGTTTTGCTCTTCTTTCAGTGAAGAAATACTCTGTAATTCCGATAAAACTTGCTCAAAGCCACGCTAACGCTAGTTTCATCGGCTGAAGCCGCCATGTTCTTTAGACTGAACTGTCGCGCTTCTCGTTGCGTCACGCTTCAACCCGCCTCAAAGCCAACGCTGATTGGACGTTCGTTTGGTGAACGGCTCCAAATTTTCTTCAACGGAGAGTCTCCAGACTGATTAGCGAGTGAAATCTTGAAAGCTCACGAGATCAGGATGGTCTCACCAGGCTACTAGAAACCACCAATCAGACTCAAAATCTGGGTATAGTGACGTACTCGGACCTGGTGTCATGACACAGGACAGAAGGACCAGGATTCAAAGTGAAACAGACTCAAAAATCGTTGATTAAAACTGAGCGGGCTGTGGATCCACGGCATCGTTGGCTAGAGCATCTATCACTGGAAACCCTGTTGGAGAAAAACACAGGTTAGTGACCAGGATAATCTGACAGAGGATGATTTGACCACGAACAGAATCAACAATAAATCTGGATCCAGGCTCAAAATGAGCACCTTGATATGTGCTTGAGAATGGCTTAGTCTCCGGTTAAACCCAGGTTTAAAGCCCTGCAGGGCAGCCTAAAGCCCACTGCCAACATTAA
Source organism: Cyprinodon diabolis (assembly GCA_030533445.1). NCBI lineage: Eukaryota > Metazoa > Chordata > Actinopteri > Cyprinodontiformes > Cyprinodontidae > Cyprinodon > Cyprinodon diabolis. The sequence goes on from CM060081.1 coordinate 751,339, forward strand.
GACAGAAAAAAGAAAGAAAATAACAAACGATCAGTTCAGGGGTTTCAGAACATATGGGAATCAGGAAATTGTCTGTAAACCAAACTGAATGATTGTTTTTTTCTACTTAAAGAAACACTTTAGATTTTAAAAAAAATTTTTCTATTTTTTTATTTTAAAATCTAATATATATCATGGATGCATAAACACCAAATTTTATTTCAGTGATAAATTCTGTTTAAAGTAACAGATCATTAAAAATGTCTCTGGACCTTTACTGGTTGATGATTTTCTTTATTCAGACCTGCTGATTTTTAATTGGTTCCCCTGGTTTAATGTTTCTAAATGTTTATTTCCCGTCATGTGCTCCATCCAATGTAGATCATTGGCTCCGCCCACATCTAGTGAAACTAGTGTGATTGGATGAGTCATAGAACGCAAACACTCATTGGTTAGCTAAAGGAAACCATCAGAAGCAGCAGGTGTTCTTCAGACTGCTAACGTGAATTGTCTATGCCATGCTACAATGTGGGATTCAGAAAAAGATGTTGAAATGTCTGAAAGGTCGGACACAGGCGAGAGCGTATCGGGAGACGGAGACCAACCAGACCTCCCTCATCCTTGGCCCTATCTCAGAGAATTTATAGAAATAGTCCAAAAATTAAGCTTTAAATCATATATGATATTCATATTTTAAACTGCAGTATCTATACTTCTGCTTAAGAAGTGTTAATTTTGACCGCAAATTCTGATTTAGTCTTAGTCTTTAGAATAAAACACCATTTAGTTTTAGTCATATTTTAGTCATCTGAAATCTTTTAGTCTTAGTCTAGTTTTTGTCAACTAAATGTCAAAAGAGTTTTAGTCTTAGTCTAGTCTTAAGTCTTTTAGTCTTAGTTTAGTCTCAGTCTAGATTTGAATTAGACTTGAATTTCGCCTTGGGGATCAATAAAGTATCTCTCTAGATTTAGACACAGATTGATGAGTTACAGATACAAAACATGTATTTTATTTTAAATTTCAATAAGATGAACTGTGGCTTTGCTCCCTGAAAGTTTAGCGCAAACACGGCGGTTAATCAAATAAAAAATAACCTTGTATGCTTACCTTGGCATGTATCTCTGGATGAGTCGTCTGCAGATGCCGTTTCAAGTTGGTGGTGTTTTTTCCGGATATTTTGGCTCCACACGGTTTGCAGGCTGTCTTGTCGTCCTTAGTGTCGTATGTGAAGTGTGCCCAGATATCAACTCTTCTTTTTCGCCCTAGCTGTTGTAACATGTCTATTATTCATTTGATTTTTGAAAGGCTACTACTGCTACGAAAATGCTCCTTCTATGCTTCAACCATACGCGCTCTCTTCTTCTTCTCCTTCTTCGCACAGCTTTATGGTGCATTACCGCCACCTGGATTTCTTTCTATGGCGGTTGGCAACTAACTTTTGATTGGATTTCTTCCCAACTTGTCCCACAAAAAAAGTAATTCTGATAGGATCACCGTTCGTCCCTCCCTAATAGTTTAGTCTCGTTTTTATTCGTTGACTAAAGTGTCAGTAATTTTCGTAATAGTCTTAGTCATCATATCTCACTTTTTATTTAGTTTAAGTCCGTGAAAAGGTTCGTTGACGAGTATTTTTCATCATAGTCTTCATCAACAAAATTAACACTGTACTTAAGTAATAAATGTGTGTACTTTTGACACAACTTCTCATGTAAAACACTGAAATTGCTATATAAATACCTTAGAAATTAGCAGGACAATCTGAAAATTCTGTAATGAAAAAAATACAACACGATTTTTATTTGTTTACTTCATTCATTTGCTTTTTACATTGTAAAGAAAGGTGTGGTCTGGACATAAACCATCCCTTAGGGGTCAGCATGATGCCACAGACCGGCACCGACGCAGCATTCAGGGGCTAAGGGCTTTCAGGACCCTGGACAGCAGATTGTTGGACTTAAACCCAGAAATCTTTCCAGTGTCGTGATGCAGATCCAAACACAGCAGATGTGGCTATTTATTTGTTAGACTCTTTTCAGTTCAGTTTATTTCTATAGCTCCAATTCACATCGTGTCATCCCAGGTCACTTTATTACGGTGGCTGAGAAGTGCAAAACACATTTACAATTCAAAAACACATTAACAAATAAAAAACAAAATAACATTTGAAGAAAGCCCTGCTGCTTGGTCCTGCCACCTGGTCCGTGTCCCGTAAAAGTTCCAGAGACCGTCCGCACGAAGAACAAAATGGTGTAAATTGGCTGAAATTTGCTCCACAATAATAAAATCTCCGCTGACTTTTCACGTGAAGCAGGAGGACTACAGATTGAGCTGTTTGTACTACAGGTCAGGGTAATGGTGACGTCACATCCGGCCACTGGGACGTTCCCTTTCCGTGCCGTCTTTGGTTCATTTGTTTTTGGCTATGTAACTGTGTTTTGCCGCTTGCAGTTTTGTCTTTGCACTTGTACAAGTGTTTCAGAACGGTCAATTTTTTTTTTAGATGTAAATTTGTTTCCCTGTAATGTATTTTTTTTTCTCTAAAATGAAACTTTCTCTCATCTAAAATCTAACTTATTTAAAATGTGAATTTGTCTCCTAAAATGTTAATTTGTTTTTAAAAATTTAAACATTTTTTTTCAAAAATACATTTGTTTCATAAAATATAATTTTGTTTCTTCAAATGTTATTTTGTTTTTTATTCGTTAATGTGTTTTGCACTTCTCAGCCACTGTACTTTATAGATCCAGATCAACCAGATCTTCCATTCAGATTGGTTCAGTTTTCTATCTATAATTGATTGCATCAACTTTTAAAGTGATTTATAAACGTACAGCCAGGTTTTGTTAAAATTGTTCCTTAAATTTCAGTAATTAAACTAATCCGTACAATTTAACGTTTATTTCAGGATTTATTTTAATAATTAAAAAAACCCCTCATAACTCTTTTTAGAATCATGAAAATTTTAGAGGGAATGCTTCCTAGTTTTTATTTGATTTATGCACTGGAAAAAAATCAAAATCTAGAGAAATAATTTTTTCTTAAAATAAGTGTATTTGTTCTTGAATTCAGAAATTAAAAGAGACATTTTTCAATGGAACAAGACAATTTACCTTTAAAATAAGAAAACACAATTGCGTTGTCTTATTTCAAGTGCATCTTATCTAAATATCTTATTTTAAGAGTAAAAACACTCATTCCATTGGCAGATCATCATATTCAAATTAAGGGTAAATACACTTAATTTAAGAATGTTTGTACTTATTTCTGGATCGTTTTTCCAGTGTGGATAAGCATTAATGAGTGTCACTAGTAAATGAAAGTGTTTGAGTGTCTCCCTGTGTCCCTCTGCAGGTCGCGTGGATTCAGGAGAACAAGCAGAACATGCCCTTTACTTGTGCCTGCTTCTGTGCTCTAAACGGCTTTTGCCACAGAAGGAAGAAGAAAAAAAAGGACCAAGCATCAGAGGAGGAGGCGGGAGACGAGGAGCATCACAGGGATGAGGAAACTGTGGTGTGACAATGTTGTTGTCAACTTTAAAACGCTGTAATGTACATCCAAGGTCACAGATTATCAGCCAATTAGCTGTAAGCTGAATATTCCTACCCAGGGAATGAAGGGCTTCCAGGCTTTTATACAATTCACTATGAAATTTGCCTTTTTAAGCAGTTTCATGTTTCTAAAAATCCATTAAGCCATCTAAGTCCATCATTTTCCAAGGTAAATAAGACTGATGAAAATAATAGCCTCGAACTTTTTGTTGATCCTCCATTATCTAAACCCGCTTTACTCCAATTATCCATAACCAGCCGAGGGAGAAAACTTTGTTAAGAGTTTAGTGTGTAGAGAGACAAAGGTCTCTCAAACTCCATCATTCTGTTCAGCCATACCTCTCAGCAATGCCCCGTTTTTTCCCTTCTCAACCTTAATTGCACCTCCTCCACGGAGGCAGGATTGGAACCAAAGCTCAGAGGAGTTCTGCTCTTATTCACCTGCTTACTTATGTCAGATCCACTCAGAGAACATTTCAGCCAAGAGAGAAAGTAGAGTGATTTCTGGAGTCGCCCACAGAGGGGCCCGAGCCCATCTCGGTTTTTCACGCTGTGCTGACCTCCATCTAAAGCCAAGCAGCTGTCCAATCAGTGGCGTAGCTGGAGTGTGAAGATATGAGTCAAGGGTCAGAATGAGAACGGGGCTTGCAGAACATCACTCCTCTGTTGCTGCAGCCTCTCCGTGCAACTAAGAACCGCACAAGAAATTACCGAGAGGAGCCCTGTAAATGCCACCGCAATGCACTTCCACTTATCACCTGTTGGAGGGCACGGCTACACAAGCGTGCACGGCGCTCAGGTTCTTCAGTCGACACGTTAGGCTTTGAAAGTGGAACCGATTGGTGGATATCTCGTCAGAGGCGTTCTTGAGTGCACCCTGATGCACAAAGACAAAGGCTGGTGTATAGGTCTCATTAGTATGCATGATTATGCATCGCACGTCCAGTCAGGCAGCGGAGATGTAATTAACCTTTTCCAGCAGGAAACAGATGCCTGGATGTCACACACACACACACACGTCTGCTGTCAGGGAAACAAAGCCGACGTCACAGTGTCACGGAAACAAAGCCTTGAACGCGCCGCCGCCTGGCACTCCCTGATAATCCCCTCACCCATATTTACATTCAGGGCTTAAAGTGACACCATCTCCACCTCTTTACTGTGTTGGTATCAACCAACCCAAGTCCCACCCCCCTTCCTCTTTTACATGATGTCTCCTTAAACTTTCTCCTTGGTGGGATTCATCCGTTTGTTATCGGTAGATGGTACACGGCCCTGCATGGCAGCTCCCGTAGATTAGCCTCTGCCTTTGCTTTCCCATATCGGGGATTTCTTCTGGCGGGTTGAAAAAAACAGAAAAAGAAAGAAGCTGCTTTCCGACAGATTAATGGAGGACCTGATTGTGTGTGTCGGTGTGGCTCAGCTCCTGAGCTGAACGGCCTGTTTATTCATTCTCCCGCCACGAGCGGTGAAATGAAACAAAGCTAAATCCATTTCACAGCGTAGAGCACCTATTATGATTCAGTGTGTTACGCCTTAATGAGAAAGAGAGAAAACGAGAGGAGGAGCTGAAGGAGAGGAGGAAGAGACAGTAATGAGACGGTCTAATGCTGGACAGAGCAGTCATGCTAATTGGCTACAGTGGATAAGTTTCTTCAGTCGGGTGGAGGGGGTTTGTATGGGGCAGTTATCTGTCGTCACTCCTCTCAGTTAACGATCCCTCCGTACCGCATCTTTAATGAACGCAATAGTTGTTGCACTAATGGTGAGAAGCTGTGGATTTTCTGCAGTTTGTTGGAGCCGGGCGTGTGTTACCCCCCCTGCAGATGGCAGCCCAGCCTTTATGGATCATGACAATTTTCAGGACTTGTAACTCAAGGACAAACAGCTATAAATAGACGGGTGGTGCACGACTCCTGTGGTAGCTATGAGGGAGGAGGCGCGTGCGTGGGGGGGTGGCGTGAAAACGACTCCCGTCGCATTAGATTTGGGTCAAAAGCGAAGGAAAAGCCGCTGAAGCGAAGAGTGTTACAGACGGCTGGGAGATTCATCGCTCTGTTCATCTCACCTCTTTTAACACCTCATACCTGCAAAGCACAGGGAGGGGGGGACAGATGCCAAGCATGAGACCAGGGATTGATGCTAAAAGTGTTGGAAAACATTGAAAAGATCAATAATAAAAAGAAAAAAGGAGTTCCTGTAGTCGGTTATAAAAGGAGAATAAAATCAACCTTAATTAGATAATGCAATTTAATCTGCGTTCTAATATTAATATGCTGAATGATACAAGCAGGAAGTAAACCAGAGCTGCAGGTCACACCAGATTTAAATCAGAGATCCTGGAACAAACCAAATCATTCACAGATTTTCGTAGAAGCTCTGAGGCATCTAGGTGTAAATGTCACATTTTTTCTTCGTTAAGTAACAAAGGTTTATAAATTAAAAGATCCAATGAGGTAAGAATCCACCCATCCTCTGCAGATGTCCTCCAGCAGTCTAAGCCTATAGCAGCAGAACTATAGAGATAGAATGAAGCAGAATGATGAAAAAGGGGTCCCTATGTCCTCCAGCAGTCTAAGCCTATAGCAGCAGAACTATAGAGATAGAATGAAGCAGAATGATGAAAAAGGGGTCCCTATGTCCTCCAGCAGTCTAAGCCTATAGCAGCAGAACTATAGAGATAGATCAGGATAACCTGAGCCACTCTAACTAGAAGCTTTATCAAAAAGGAAAGTTTTAAGCCTAGCCTTAAAAGTAGACAGAGTGTCTGCCTCACGGACTAAAACTGGTAGTTGGTTCCACAGGAGAGGAGCCTGATAACTAAAAGATCTGCCTCCCATTCTACTTTTAGAAATTCTAGGAACCACTAGTAAACCTAGTAAAGGAGAAAGTTATGCCTGTTATCTATGTAATGGGTTAGCTTCTGGATTATAGACATATGAAGCCAACTCATTTAGTACCCCGGTAGCCTAACCCTTTAGTAGATCTAGAGAGACAATATTGCACGAGTGACAATAGATAATGTTTAGCATCAGATGTCCAATCACCTCCTCCTTCCCCCCAGTGAGGATTTGTACAGCTTGATGGCTTTTGGGGAGCAGCAATCTCCCACTGAGTGGTGAAGACGGTGTGCAGAGGGTGGCTGGCATTGTCCATAACGTCCAGCAGTGTCTCTGCCACCGTCCCCAGAGGGTCCAGCTTCTAGCCAATCACAGAGCTGGCTGGCCTCCCCAGTTGGTCCAGTCTGGAGGTGTCCATCATGGATGCCCTGGGGGCCTCCAGTGCTGCTGACCACAGTCTGTGCCGGTCTGTGAGGCAGCTGGAGATCCAGGCCACCAGGCAGGGATCCACCTCCAGGCTATTAGGTCAGTCTCTGAGCAGGGAGGGCTGGATGGTGCTGGAGAAGTCCAGGAACAGAATCCTTGCTTTGGCCCTTCCCTGGGCATCCCTTTATTAACTATGGACAGCAGTTTTGAACATGTCTGTTAGGTTTAGGGCTGCAACCACGAATCGATAAAATCGATTTTTAAAAACGTTGGCAATGAATTTTATCATCGATTAGTTGTGTCGCGCGATCAATGCGTCATCCGCGGCCGCCGTCATCACATCCACTTGACTGAAACGGGGGAAGAAAAAAAAAACGGCGGAGCGAGTCAGCGCCGCAGGTGCAGTGTTGCCAACTCAGCGACTTTTCAGACCCCTCCAGCGACTATTTTTCAAAAAAGCGACTAGCGACAAATCGGGCGACTTTTTACGGTGTCACTGGCGGCTTTTGGAGACTCTTACGTGAAAGCATGTATCGTTCCTACTCTGCCGTGGGGCGCTTCCCCCACCCCAACCCCGTTCTCCCGCAGGAGTCCCTCTCAGCGCTGCAGTCAGAGCCGCAGGATGTTTACCCTCAGCGTCCAGACTGCAAATGAAGCGCGCATGCGCCGGGATTGACGGCGCAAATTGATCACAATAATTAAATTAGCCTGCGCTTTGTACAGTGAAAAAAGTCGTAACATGCAACTTTTGTCAAAACAAATGAACATGGCACGGAACCACCATGTTTGTTTGATTTTAAAGTGGGGAAACGTAACGTTAGTTTCTCAGGTAGCTCATCTGATGCTTTCCTTACCGTGTTAGTAGGTTACAGACAGTGATAAGGTTGGCTACTTATTTTACTTTTCATTTCATTTGAATTAGCTTAAGCAGCGTTTATATTTTCTTTATAAATAAATTAACTTGCAAATTGTGAGGGCAAGGCTTTTAAAGTTTAAATCTTCTGGCAAAGATAAAGTAAAGAAGATCCTGCAATTTATGGAAGTAAAGCAGAATAAAATCCAGCAAGATCAGTAATATGTCAATTAATTATCTGCCACATTCCCATGTAAATATCTGTCTTTGGAGGATGTGTTTTTTAGCACCCCTAGTTCTCTCATTTTTATTCCAAATACAATTTATAATTTGAATCACAGGCTATTTTTATCTCTATGGTTCAGTATTTTCTCAGGTAGCAACTTTAACTGCTATACTTTCCTGTCTTAAAAGGCAGAACTCTTCTAGTCTAAAAAAAACTCATTTGTTGAAATGGGGGGGCCTATTGTTTGAGCCCCTTAGGGGCTTTTAAAAACAAAAATGTCTTTTTTTGCGCTTTATGAAACAAAGTAGCCTATATTGTGTGGATGTACAGCTACATTTCTCATGTAAGTTTGCGTAGTTTTAACACAAACATTTATTTTTCATATTGCACCAGTACAGTTAATGAGCAACCTGTACTTGTGTGCTTGTTTGTTCTGTCTAAAATGTTTATTTTGAAATAAAGAGGTTAGTATAAAAAAATATTTTTTGTCCGATTCATCGATTAATCGAAAAAATAATCGGCCGATTCATCGATTTTTAAAATAATCGTTAGTTGCAGCCCTAGTTAGGTTCATCACTTTGGCTTCCTGCCTTCTGTCACTAGCGTGAGTCTTCTTCCAAATAAACACCAAGAATGTTTCTAAACATATATGCTGACGCCACCATTGGTTCTACTCATCCTTTAGTCAGCTTTGACTGAGAGACAGTGGACCTGTTCCCCACATGGTTACAAGCAAAGGGTTTATTCAACATAGACACACACCATCAACATAGACACACATCGTCAACATAGACACACACCATCAACATAGACACACACCATTAACATAGACACACACCATTAACATAGACACACACCATCAACATAGACACACATCATCAACATAGACACACACCATCAACATAGACACACACCATTAACATAGACACACACCATTAACATAGACACACACCATCAACATAGACACACATCATCAACATAGACACACACCATCAACATAGACACACACCATTAACATAGACACACACCATTAACATAGACACACACCATCAACATAGACACACATCATCAACATAGACACACACCATCAACATAGACACACACCATTGACATAGACACACACCATCAACATAGACACACATCGTCAACATAGACACACACCATCAACATAGACACACATCGTCAACATAGACACACACCATCAACATAGACACACATCTTCAACATAGACACACACCATTAACATAGACACACACCATCAACATAGACACACATCGTCAACATAGACACACACCATCAACATAGACACACATCGTCAACATAGACACACACCATCAACATAGACACACATCATCAACATAGACACACACCATCAACATAGACACACACCATTAACATAGACACACACCATCAACATAGACACACACTTTCAACATAGACACACATCTTCAACATAGACACACACCATTAACATAGACACACATCATAAACATAGACACACATCATCAACATAGACACACACCATCAACATAGACACACACCATCAACATAGACACACATCGTCAACATAGACACACATCATCAACATAGACACACACCATTAACATAGACACACACCATCAACATAGACACACACCATCAACATAGACACACATCGTCAACATAGACACACATCATCAACATAGACACACACCATTAACATAGACACACATCATCAACATAGACACACACCATTAACATAGACACACACCATCAACATAGACACACACCATCAACATAGACACACATCGTCAACATAGACACACATCATCAACATAGACACACACCATCAACATAGACACACACCATCAACATAGACACACACCATCAACATAGACACACATCGTCAACATAGACACACATCATCAACATAGACACACACCATTAACATAGACACACATCATCAACATAGACACACACCATTAACATAGACACACACCATCAACATAGACACACACTTTCAACATAGACACACATCTTCAACATAGACACACACCATTAACATAGACACACATCATCAACATAGACACACATCATCAACATAGACACACACCATCAACATAGACACACACCATCAACATAGACACACATCGTCAACATAGACACACATCATCAACATAGACACACACCATTAACATAGACACACATCATCAACATAGACACACACCATTAACATAGACACACATCATCAACATAGACACACACCATTAACATAGACACACATCATCAACATAGACACACACCATTAACATAGACACACACCATTAACATAGACACACATCTTCAACATAGACACACATCTTCAACGTAGACACACATCATCAACATAGACACACATCATCAACATAGACACACACCATCAACATAGACACACACCATTAACATAGACACACACCATTAACATAGACACACATCGTCAACATAGACACACACCATTAACATAGACACACATCATCAACATAGACACACACCATCAACATAGACACACACCATCAACATAGACACACATCGTCAACATAGACACACATCATCAACATAGACACACACCATTAACATAGACACACATCATCAACATAGACACACACCATCAACATAGACACACATCGTCAACATAGACACACATCATCAACATAGACACACACCATTAACATAGACAAACATCATCAACATAGACACACACCATTAACATAGACACACATCATCAACATAGACACACACCATCAACATAGACACACACCATCAACATAGACACACACCATTAACATAGACACACACCATCAACATAGACACACACCATCAACATAGACACACACCATTAACATAGACACACATCATCAACATAGACACACACCATCAACATAGACACACACCATCAACATAGACACACACCATCAACATAGACACACACCATCAACATAGACACACATCGTCAACATAGACACACATCATCAACATAGACACACACCATTAACATAGACACACATCATCAACATAGACACACACCATTAACATAGACACACACCATCAACATAGACACACACTTTCAACATAGACACACATCTTCAACATAGACACACACCATTAACATAGACACACATCATCAACATAGACACACATCATCAACATAGACACACACCATCAACATAGACACACACCATCAACATAGACACACATCGTCAACATAGACACACATCATCAACATAGACACACACCATTAACATAGACACACATCATCAACATAGACACACACCATTAACATAGACACACATCATCAACATAGACACACACCATTAACATAGACACACATCATCAACATAGACACACACCATTAACATAGACACACACCATTAACATAGACACACATCTTCAACATAGACACACATCTTCAACGTAGACACACATCATCAACATAGACACACATCATCAACATAGACACACACCATCAACATAGACACACACCATTAACATAGACACACACCATTAACATAGACACACATCGTCAACATAGACACACACCATTAACATAGACACACATCATCAACATAGACACACACCATCAACATAGACACACACCATCAACATAGACACACATCGTCAACATAGACACACATCATCAACATAGACACACACCATTAACATAGACACACATCATCAACATAGACACACACCATCAACATAGACACACATCGTCAACATAGACACACATCATCAACATAGACACACACCATTAACATAGACAAACATCATCAACATAGACACACACCATTAACATAGACACACATCATCAACATAGACACACACCATCAACATAGACACACACCATCAACATAGACACACACCATTAACATAGACACACACCATCAACATAGACACACACCATCAACATAGACACACACCATTAACATAGACACACATCATCAACATAGACACACACCATCAACATAGACACACACCATCAACATAGACACACACCATCAACATAGACACACACCGTCAACATAGACACACATCGTCAACATAGACACACATCATCAACATAGACACACATCATCAACATAGACACACACCATTAACATAGACACACATCTTCAACATAGACACACATCATCAACATAGACACACACCATTAACATAGACACACACCATTAACATAGACACACATCTTCAACGTAGACACACATCTTCAACGTAGACACACATCTTCAACGTAGACACACATCATCAACATAGACACACATCATCAACATAGACACACACCATCAACATAGACACACACCATTAACATAGACACACACCATTAACATAGACACACATCGTCAACATAGACACACACCATTAACATAGACACACATCTTCAACATAGACACACATCTTCAACGTAGACACACATCATCAACATAGACACACATCATCAACATAGACACACACCATCAACATAGACACACACCATTAACATAGACACACACCATTAACATAGACACACATCGTCAACATAGACACACACCATTAACATAGACACACATCATCAACATAGACACACATCATCAACATAGACACACACCATCAACATAGACACACATCGTCAACATAGACACACATCATCAACATAGACACACACCATCAACATAGACACACACCATCAACATAGACACACATCATCAACATAGACACACACCATCAACATAGACACACACCATTAACATAGACACATCATCAACATAGACACACACCATCAACATAGACACACACCGTCAACATAGACACACACCATTAACATAGACACACACCATCAACATAGACACACACCATCAACATAGACACACATCGTCAACATAGACACACATCATCAACATAGACACACATCATCAACATAGACACACATCATCAACATAGACACACACCATCAACATAGACACACACCATTAACATAGACACACACCATTAACATAGACACACATCTTCAACATAGACACACATCATCAACATAGACACACACCATTAACATAGACACACACCATTAACATAGACACACATCTTCAACATAGACACACATCTTCAACGTAGACACACATCATCAACATAGACACACATATTCAACATAGACACACATCATCAACATAGACACACACCATTAACATAGACACACACCATTAACATAGACACACATCATCAACATAGACACACACCATCAACATAGACACACATCATCAACATAGACACACATCTTCAACATAGACACACATTTTCAACATAGACACACACCATCAACATAGACACACACCATCAACATAGACCATCTCTGGCCATCTAACAGGATGACAATGGAGAAAACTTCAGTGAGCGATTGTGAATACTGGCACCGTTAAACATCTAATTCCCTACACGTCTAGATTAAAATCAGGTGCAGGGCTGATTAGATTGCTGCCTGCTGGGCCAGCCATCAGGTGTCTGGTGGGTTCATTACCAGAGCACCCCCCCCTCAACCAATCCTATATCCATCCATGTTCACCTGCCAGCTGCAAATAGTTTCTGATAGAAAAGCAATTCTGACACACTGGAGCGTTT